>OZ004704.1:165935949-166646015 GCA_963924515.1 Vespertilio murinus | reverse complement strand
GAAAGAGAATTATTGATTACCTGCCTCCTGGATGCCGCCTACTGGAGATCAAGCCCCCAATTTGGGCATGTGCCCTTGACTAGAATCGAACCTGGAACTTTTCAGTCCACAGGTCGATGCTCTATCCACTGAACCAAACTGGCAAGGGCAGTTATTATTTTTGTAGATCTAAGTATCCATTTGTAATTTTGTTTTTCATGCAAAAATTCCTTCACTATTTCTTGTACTATGTGTAAGTTAATGAAAAAGTTTCTCAGATCTTATTTGTCTGAAAAAGTCTTTCACTTAAGAAAAATATTTTTTGTTGTTGAATATAGAAGTATAGGTATTTAACTGTATTTTTTTCTTTTAGTAGCATAATAATGTTTCATTAATTTTTTACTTGAATGTTTTTTGTTTTGAAATATGTAATACTTCTTTTACTTATCAAAATGGTTCCATCTCCATATGTGTTTATGTTTTTCTCTTTATCACTGGTTTTCATCAATTTGATTATGATATTCTTTCGTATTGTGTGTGTGTGTGCATGTGTGCATGTACTTATGTATCTATGTATGTATGTATGTGTTTGACCTGCCTGAGTTTCAGTGAGCTTCTTGGAGGTGTTGGTGTATCTACACTCATAAAAGAGAAGCATGCAAATTGATCATCACTCCCTCCACTACACACATTAGCTAATCAGGAGCAAGTATGCAAATTAACTCAACAAAGATGGCAGGAGACATAGAGCTGGAGAAAGCAGGAGGCTTGGGTTGCCCTTGGTGATGGAGGAAGCCAAGCTTCCCTTCCTGGCCGGCCCTGGCCTCCACTCAAGGCCACAAAGTTTCAATTATAAAAGATAAATAAATCCCAGATACCTGCTTCCAGCCAGCCCTGGTCTCCACTCAAGGAGGTGCTAAAAAATAGAAAAAGAAAAAAGGAGGGGCTGGGAGCCTGGATTTCTGAGGGGCATGGCCAGCCTGAAAACAGCCCTCAGCTCCTCACCCAAGCTGACCACTCTCCCATGGGGTGAGCGTCCCTGCTGGGGGGCTTGGACAGCCTGCAAACAGCCATAAACCCCTCACTCAGGCTGGCCAGGAACTCCAGCAGGCAACCCCACCCTGAAGGGGTATGGCCAGCTTGAAAACAGCCCTCAGCCCCTCACCCAGGCTAGCCACTCTCCCCTGGTGGGCACCCCTCACCCCATGGGGCATGGCCAGCCTGAAAACTACCACAGGCCCTCTCCCAGGCCACCCCATGCCCCAAGGGAACCCCCACCGTAATCCAGAACACCCTTCAGAACAAACCAGCTGGCCCCCATTTGTGCATCAGGCCTATATCTATACTAATAAAAGGGTAATATGCTAATAAACTAGGAGACCTTCCAGGAGGTTAGAGTCAGTTGTGGGTGATCAGTCCAGAATGGGATGGCAGTTGTGGGTGATCAGTCTGGTGGTGGTGGTGGGGGCAGGGCTGTTGGGGTTAAGCAGACCAGCAGGGGAGCCATTTGGAGGTGATCAGGACAGGTAGGGAGTGGGCAATTTGGAATGAGCAGGCCAGTAGGGGGGCAGTTGGGAGTGAGCAGGCCAGTGGGGAGGGAAGGTGAGGGCAAGCAGGCCAGCGGGGGAGGGGGGCAGTTAGGGGTGAGCACACTGGCATGGATGGCAGTTGGGGGTGATCAGTCTGGCGGGGGGGGGGAGCAGTTGAGGGTGAGTAGGCTGGCAGGCAGAGTTGTTAGGGACAATCAGGTAGGCAGGCAGGTGAGAAGTTAGGAGCCAGCAGTCCTGGATTGTGAGAGGGATGTCTGACTGCCAGTTTAGTCTGATCCCTATAAACCAAAAGTAGGACATCCTTTGAGGGGTCCCAGATTGGAGAAGATGTAAGCTGGGTTGCGGGATACACTTCCTGCCCCCGTGCATGAATTTTTTGCACCGAGCCTCTAGTAGTTTTTATAAAATTTGGGGGGGAAATAGGCTATTGTAAACTTTTTGTTTCCCTTTTCTTTCCTTCTGGGGATTCAATTATGTGCTGTATATTAGATTGCTTGAAATGACTCTACAGATCACTGAGGGTCCATTATTTTTTTTCAGTCTTATTTTTCTCTGTGCCTCCTTTTTGGATAACTTCTATTGGTATAGTTTCAAGTTTACTAATATTTTCTTCTACAATTTTAATATGTTATTTCAATCTAATAAAAGTTCATTTCAAAATTGTAATTTTACTCTCTAGAAATTCATTTCAGGTCTTTAGTATATATTCCATTTATTTTCTTACCATGTTAATGTTTTCCTCTAAGTTCTTGATTACCTTTCTTTCACACAGACCCTTGACACTTTATATTTCCCTTTCTACAAGGTATTGGCTATTATAGAAAGGGAAGTATAATTATTTAATTCAAACCTTGTATTTATTGATTTTTCATCATGAGTTCAGTGACCAAGTCTGTCTTGTGCTTCAAGATACCCTCAGAGTTTAGCACTGTCTGGCACAGAGTAAATTTAGAAAAGATGAAGTCAAGGAAGTCTTATTTTCTATTTCTCAAATTCTAACCTCCCTCCATGGAAATTTAACTATGGCATAAGGCTGCCAGAAAGTCTGAGAAAAAGGCCAAGGAAGGATAAATGATTCATCCTAATGATTAGAATGAAAAATTAATTTCTTAGCAGTTGGGGAGTGAATTGATAATCTTGGAAAACAGGCTAGCAGGAAATAGGGCTATAGAGAGCTGTTCTCGTGTAGAAATGACCTGCACCCAGTGAGAGCGCAGGGAAAAGGAGAGAGATGGAACACCACCAAGCAACACTTCCATAGTCTGGAGCTTGACCTGCAACACAGGCCAAGGGACTTTTTTGCAACCAAGATGGCTAGTACAGATTTTTATGCTGTTCACTTTGCCACAATATAAATACTGTCTGTTACACAGATAGGACTTGTCTTAAGTGTGTGTGTGAGGGGGGGGGGGAGGGAGAGGGAGAGGGAGAGAGAGGGAGAGAGAAAGAATGAAAATACAACAATTGAAGGAACCGAGTTCCATGTCTAGCAGGTGCATTTCAGAATAGGAATAGCATACTTGGGAAAGCAAGATAATTCATAAACTAAACCAGTTGAGAGATATCTTGGGACCCAAGTTAACAATAATAAAAGTTCTTTCTGACTTCCTAGGAGTTCTCAGAAATATTGTGAAGTCATAAGACTTTCTACTAATATAAAAGTGGGAGTTTGTGCCAATCTGACCTAGATCTTAAGAGACCTGCTAACTCCAGGGAAGATCTGAGTCATACAGAATAGTAGCTATTAATTGAGAACTTACTACATGTTAAGTTAAATGAATTATAAATGTTATTTTATCCTTTTTAAACCCTGCCCCAGAGGAAAATGCTATTAAAATCCAGATTTAGTGATGAAGAGATACAACTTAGGGAGTCTGTCACTTATTTGAGATCACACAACTTGATAAAAGGATACTAGTAGGAAATATTCTGGCAGGTGAGTCAAGGTCAGGTGGTTGAAGCAGTAGGAAAAAGAAGTTATAAATGAAAAGTTATAACTCTTTTCTCAGAAGCAAGACCCACTAAAGGGGAATATTTGACCAGTCCATTTTTAAACTTTTAAAATATTTCAGAGAAGGGTCCCAAGGTTGCCATTATTTCATTGCATATGCCAGTCAGGCAGATGGTATGGGGACTGATGGAATAGGCACTGGAGTTAGAGACTTAGATTTCAATCTGGGCTCTGACACTTGTCCTGGCTACTTAGCTTTTGAGCCTCAGTTTCATCATCTGCAAAGAAGAGGACACTAACACTAACATTGACTCTTGTGAAGTTAAAACAAAATAATGAGTATAGAGAGATTAGCATTATGCCTAGCACATAGTAATATCTTAAAAGTTATCTCTACCACATTCCTACTTGATTGAGGGGAAAAAGGATTGGTAAGAGAACAATACTGAGGACCTGTATGAGCCAGGCAACCTTTTAGACAATTTGTTACATTATTTTATTTGACTAGAGGACTGGTGCATGAAATTCGTGCACTGGGGGAAAGGGGGAAAGGGGGCTCAGCCCAGCTTCTGGCTGAGTGGTGCTTCCCCTATAGGAGCACACTGTCCACCAAAAGGCAGATCCTGCATTGACCATCTGCCCCTGGTGGTCAATGTGCATCATAGCAACTGGTTGTTCTGCTGTAAAGGTCACTTAGGCTTTTATATATAAATATTCACAAAAGCCCTATGCTTCACTCCCTATAAACCACATTGTGTAGTGAAGAAAACTTGAGACTAAAAGATGTAAAGTAATACCCTGGTCAGATAGCTCAGTTGGTTAGAGCATTGTGCAGATACGCCAAGGTTGTGGGTTTGATCTCCGGTCAGGGCACATATAAGAATCAACAAATGACTGGATAAATAAGTGGAACAACAAATTGATGTTTCTCTCTCTATATAAAATCAGTTAAAAAAAAGGCAAAGTAACTTAACCAAAATGACTCTTCTATGTGAGGTTGGCTATTAACCCAATTTTCAGATTGGATAACTAAGGCTGAGAAGTAAAATGCATTTATATTTACATACTCATTCAACAATGATGTGTTGAGTGTACATTTGGGCCAGAAGCTCTCTAACTTCAAAGCTTATTCTATCCCACTCTTACATGCCAGTTACTCTAAGTTGTGTTCATGTTTGAGTGCAGGTAAGTCTGAGCACTTTTGGAACATTAGCGGGAAGCTGGAAAATAGTCTGTTTGCATGAGATATTTTACATGAAGGCTTTGTGTCTGAAGGAGGGAGTTCAAACATGACTTCTTGGGAGGCATACTAAAGGGGACAGTATGTTCTCTGTTCCCAAGTCTAGCCAAGGTTGAATCCCCAGGGAAAGAGCACCTATGGGAATAAAGGTACTTTAGTTCCCAGATGACAAAGCACAAGCTAGGACTGAGGAGATGGACCTACTTGCTATAACTATGTATTATGTACAGGGGAATTTAGATGTAAGTTGACTAAAGAGAATATAGGCTTTATACCTACTTTAACAGAATTCTCATTCTTCTGGAAGATATTGGCGGCTGTGGCATTGGTGCTATATTACCATCAGGGCTTTTGTGGGCAATGAGCTTTAAGAGAAGAGGAGCAAGAACCTGGTGAGATTGGAGGAAATCTTGTTTACTAGCTCCAGACTGAATGCCCAAGTGTGTGAGAGGTAGTTTGATTGGTGTAATGGCATTGTGGTTGAAGCCCTGATAGTATTTCTACCTTTTCCTAATGTGATTTGGAGATTTGTTCTCAGCTCTAGTGATGGGCTTGAGTGACCTAAAAGAGTTTTTATCTCTCTTATCAATGATTGCTTCAGAAAAGGACATGCAAGTTAATGAGTTGCAAGGAAAAGTATACTGACACTGCTCAGAAAGTTTTCTTCTTCAGGGAGCTTCATGGGAAACTGCTCTTTCTTCTCCCAACATATAAATGAGAACCCTATAGCCCTAACTAGTTACTGACTTTTAACTGCAAGGAAACCCAAAATTAAGATGAAGCTATGCACAGAGTAGGTTAATGTGGTTGAAATATGAGGTCAACCAGTCTTGAACCTGTTCTACTTCTTTTGTGAAAAAAAAAATTATTGGGTAAACTGATTTGAGTTGACTCTTCATTTCAGCTGAAAGCATCCTGATTTGGATAATGAAATCTGACAAATATTTTCCAGTTTTGTTTTTGCAATTTAGGTATGAGCAAGCTGATGGTTAACACATGGACTTAAAAGTGGAATAACGATGATATTTCTACTAAATCAGTAGAGGAGTTGAGCTTGGAACAGATTAAAGAGATCTCATTTTGAGATGAAAGTTGAAGGAAAAATTATGCTTGGAATTAAAACTGGAAGCCAAGGGGATGACAAGTTAATGTCTTGGTAAATGTTGAGACTTGGTTATTCACTGAGAATGAAAGATGAGGTCTGGAGGAATTTAGGAGGATTATAAATGTTTTAATTGCATCTGTTTGGAATGAGAAAGGAATATATGAAAGATCAATCCTGAGAAGCATGAAGGGCCCAGCTGAGGTTGGAGATCATAAATTTATAATGTAACTAATCAGTTTCTTTATGAATTTCTCTCCAGCATGGCTATATAAGTGAGAAACAGAAGCTGAAGGAGACTAAAAGGACAGTGGGAATACTTCATAGGTGGGGATTGAGAGAGCACGTGCAGTGGCAGGACTCGAGTTAGGAGAATTGAAAGTTGTAAAAATTAAAAAAAGGCATTATCTTTAAAAATAACTTACATTCTTTGGAATTTAACTTTCAACAAAGTTTTGAAAAATGTAATCTTACTTGGTTGTTACAATGATATTGTGAAGCCGATTATTAATTTTAATTAACTGATGAGAAATTGGAGACTTGGACATCAAATTCAGTCATTCCTTCACCTTACTAAGTTTTTAAAACTCTTCTTAAAAATATGCTTTATGTAGGTTCTGTTTATAGGCACTAAAAATTCAGAAATACATGGTATGGAACATGCCCTCAAAGTGCTTCCTTTTTTGCTGGGAATGCAGACAATGTAGAAAAAAAATAAAGTGCAGAAGAAGCCATGACTAGATCTAAGAAAACAAAGAATGTTCCCTCACCCAGGTTATGGAGTGAGAAAAGTTTTACTGGATGGTAACATGTGAGTGAGTTTTGAATGAAGAGTGTGAGTTGGCTAAGAGAAGAAAGAGGATTTATTGAGCGGGAGTAGCAGGTCTGAAGGTATGGACTTATAAGAGAGAAGGATGCATTCAGGAACCATAGCAGTTCTTTGTAACTGAAGAGTACACTGCAGAAGAGAAGGCATTGGGAGTTCAGTCAGGAAATGTAGGTAGAAACTAGAACACAGTCATATATAGGGTTTGGATTTTATCTTAAAGAAACCTGGCATCTTCTGAATGATTTTCAAAAGAATGTGCAATCATATTTGATAGCAGTGTAAAAGATAAAATGTAGGTATTATATATGAATTAAACCAAGTATGAGATCATTGTATCTGGTGAAGAGGGTTTAGAAGACTGGAAGACTTTGAGAGCCGTTAACTATGGTTAGATGTGGATAGTAAGAGAGGGAGCAGTCTGGTATGAGTCTGGAGTTATTAGCTGAGTTATTGTGTAACAAGTCAGAAGGAATTTGGAGGCTAATAATTATTTTCATCCTCTCTTCATGTTACCACACTTGATATTTGAAGGCGTCCTTATAGTGTGGTTCAAAGGAGCTACATTGATGTAATTTAAAATGAAGGAAAGAACCAGCTTTTGTAAAGTTTGGTCTTATTAATGAATATACATTAGTGTCATTAACCCTAATGTAGAGTTAATGACATTAACCCTCATGTAGGACCTTCAGTCCCTGAAAAGTCACCTTGAGATTTCTGGTAATTCCTCTCAGAGCAATAATACCGGAGACTTGTGTTCTTGCCTCAGCATCCTTGTGCCTCCTACTCTCTAATCCATTTGAAAGAACTTCAGTATTGTTTGAGCTGGAACATAAGGATACCATTGTCCATCTCCAGGGTGCCTTCTCTTGGTGGCCTCAGAGCCACTGACTTGTGTAGGTGGTGGGAGGCTGGGTCTCCATGAAGATAGCTATGATCTCTGCTCTGCCTCACTTTGTCATCTGGCTCCTGAGCACCAACACAACTAGTGCCAGTGGATTCACACAGGCCTTCAGCCTCTATCCCCAAGTCCTCCTTCTCTTCATATTTAAAACCAGTCCCAAAGGCTCAATAGGGGAGCATCTCTCTTTCCTAGTCTATGCTCATTTTCCAAATTAGACAACAATCCCAAAGAGCCTTTAAGCATATCATCTGTTTCATGCAAGGAGATCCCAGAGGAGTCTTGAGGTCCCCACTAGTTTTTTAAAAAGCTATACTGGTGGTCTTTGGCTCCACTGAGACATCCCGGTATATTTTGCTTTCCTTTTTAAATCCCCAACCATCACCCCTTCATGTTTCTACCCACTCACACTCTTCCACTTGTGTTTTCTCCTTTAAAATATACTTTTGTATGACAGCTTTGTTCCCTGAGGGGACTTGCCTTCTCCACTGCAGATTTTAAGAGAGGGGAAGAGTGTCCTTTGTAGCAGTCTCTTCCAAAGCTTCTCAAATTCTTCCGTAAAAATATCTTTGCCATTTTGCCTCTTGGGCATCTGATAAGAAGCTGTAGCTGTTTTTGGCATGCCCCTGTTTCTTCATTCTTCATAGCTTTTCTGTATTATTATCAGTATGTCCAACTCACTTGTAGTCCATAGACTATCCATGCTGTAAGGAACCCCAGCAAGAGCACCCTGTTCACCCCTCCTCTTTATCCTCTCTGTTTATAGGTAGCAGAGTCCCGGAGTGGGCTCCTTGGGGTCAGAACCATGGTTGGTTTGGGCTCTTATGACCCCCATGCCCGTGTACTTCCTATACATGGGGCTAGGTGATGTGCATCAAGTTGGATCCTTTATAATAGCACTGTAAGTAAGGAATTTGTGAATTAATTTTGTAAGTGAGAAAATCATAACTCAGAAACTTCCTTTCTCCAAGTACATGAGCCATTTCAGATCCATCTTCTTTACAGTGGTTCCCTCTGATTTTATGAAAAATTGAGAAACTGTGATTTTAAATTAAACTTGTAACCCAAGGTTCATATTAAGCGTGTTGTGACAGATACACACATATATAAAACCACACTTTTTTTTTTGACTAATGCGTTTCCTGAAATCTTGAGCTTTTTCTATGAATTTGCTGAAAAATAAATGAACTGTTAATTTATCTTCAAATCTCAAAAATGCCATTGGAGAAAAACCTTAATAAAAATTCCATCAAGTTGGCAGGAGGGTATTTTATTTCTGAAAGCTCACCTGTCAGTGCTGGATGAACTTTGAGGCTAGAGACAGAAAATATTTAAAGTTTATCATTTCCATCTTCTTTCCAAAGATGGCAAGTTTTGTCTGACTCGGTCTGGTTATATCTTTATGACAGGCTGATTGACATGCCTACTTATAAGTAAGGATTTTTATGGTTTTCATTTTTGAGGGAAATTAGGTCTGTTCTTCAGAGTGTGGGAATGTGCAAACATTTCCTTCCATCAGCCTCCCATACAGTTAGGAAGTCCAGCCAGGAAAAGGATCCTGCAAATTTAATTCTCTCTAATGGGATGGAGAATCTTTGACCTTATGCAAGCACTAGTTTGCAGTATAACTGACCTCTTCCCTATACCACTAGCTAGGTTTGTGACCTTGGGTAAACTTGAGGCTCTTAGGGCATCCGTTTTCTGTTCTTAGAAACTAGATAATCTCTGAGGTCCCTTCCAGAAGTAGGGTATTAAGTTCCTTGCCTTTCTGTGGTGTTAGCGGACTCCAAACTCAGAGTAAAAGGTCTATCTTGTCCAGTTAAGAATTGCATAGTTGTTATCAAGAATAAATAATATAGTGGATATGAAAGATCTCTTAAAAGCAAAATTCTTGAAGCAAATGATAGGCATACTTATTATTTTAAATTACCAGACTATTTTTCATTTTGTTTCTAAGTAGCTAGCTGCTTAAGTACCAGAATCTTCTAAGACAACTTGATATGAGATGTAATTTTCTTCTCTTTTGGAAGAAAAGGATTTCAGGGGTTGTGTTCTAATTGATCTACAAGACTCTGAATTTTTAAAAAATGATTCCGATTATATCATGAACACAAACGAATCCCACCCTCCACCTATAGGGGAAGTGTGTTTTGTGTGGCAGGTCTCAGCTGCTGATACAGTCACACAGAACCTGATATATTCTGGGCTTCTAGAAGGAACAACATAAAAAAAAATATTGCCTAGGGAGAGGCCCAAGGTGTGAGAAGATAAGAGTTAAAAAAATTTACAGTAGAAGGAGCCTTAGAGATAATCTGATCAAAGATTAATAAAATCAAATGTCATGGGATCCAGTGTGTTATGTCAGTGTGCAAAGTGGGACAGTGAGGAATTGTGTTGTACTAATGGGGAGAGCTGCGACTTATCTTTAATTAATTGATGCCATGCTGGGGAAGTGGAACCAATGTTGATGATACTTGAAGAAAAGCTGAAAATCTGGATTTTTGGGGTGAACTCTTCTGATTTCTAAATTTGGGGAATGTGCTTCAAATGAGGGTAAGATCTAGTCTATGAACTACTAATTTTATGTCTCTGATCTAAACCAGATTCTATTGCTTAACATAATTTTTTTCTCATTCTCTTATCCATCAAATATACACTATATTGAGTGCTTAATATGTCTTTAGAAATTTTTCTAGCTCTAGGGTACAAAGAGGAATAGAGTCCTGCTCTGGGGAAGTCAGCCATACAAGAAAGAGTAACCAGACTGACTGGTTTGGCTTAGTGGTTGAGCATCAGCCTATGAACCAGGAGGTCACAGTTTGATTCCAGGTCAGAGCACATGTCCAGGTTGCCGGCTTGAAACCCATTGTGGGGTGTGTAGGAGGCAGACAATCAATGATTTTCTCTTACCATTGATGTTTCTCTCACTCTCCTTTCCTCTCTGAAATCAATAAAAATGTATTTATAAAAAGAGGGTAATCATATAATATAGGAGGTGCAATAATACGGTGTGTCCAAAGTAAAAACATGAATGTAGTCCACTGTATCAGATGTGCTGCATCACTCACCACAATTTGGGTTAGTGTTGTTGTTTTTAAAATGTTATATTTGCTAACTTCTGCCAGTGGTATGAAAATTTGCTCCTGCATTGAGTGTCTGCCCCCTGATAGTTAGTGTGCATCATAGTGAACAGTCATTCCTCTGTTCGGTCAATTTTCATATTAGCCTTTTATTATATAGGATATTGTCTATAATCATTATATGGTACATTAGGTATTCATGATGTTTTCTTGAGTAGACATTAGGTTGCAGGGCCTGGGTAGATTGTATAGGTCTATCAGGAAACAAAGCATGACAGCAGAGTAAAGCAGGGAATATTTTACCTGTCTCTTCTAGAAACATAACATTTTGTATTTGAGGAGTAATGGCTTCACGGATGTGGAGTCACAGCATCTTATCAGACAGTGGTACTATCTGGGGATAGGGACCATCCGACAGTAGAAGCCTGAGGTACTGTCAAAACTGACTGAACAAAGGACATCTGCTATGGGAGAGTAGGAAAGAAATATCATAGCAGCTGATTGAGGGTAATTGCAGAATGTCAAACCCCCTAGCCACTTCCAGAAATACTGGGAGTCAACTGGGAAATATTTAGATCACACATCTACATCTATAATAATCAAGTAATATGCAAATTAACCACTCTGCTATATCCACTAGCCATGCCCACTAGCCAATCAGAGCGAGTTTGCAAACAAATCCAACCAAGATGGCTACAGCCACAGAGAGCAGGAGTTAGTCACGGTTTCCCAGGCAGTGGAAGAAGTGAAGCTTTCTGCCTGTCCTTGCCAGCCTAGGCCTCCACTTCAGGCTACAAAGTTTCAATTATAGAAGGTAAATAAATCCAAACAGAAATGGCAGCAGCCATGGAGCAAGCATGAGGCTTGCCTCCATTCCAGGCTACAAAGTTTCAATTGTGGAAGGTAAATAAATTCTAGATACCAGGGCCTCCACTTGGGTTGCCAGGGGGTGTGGCCAGCCTGCAAACCACCACAGGCCCCTCACTCAGGCTGCCTCATGCCCCAAGGGAACCCCACCCTGATATAGGACACCCTTCAGGGCAAACCAACTGGCCCTACCCATGCACCAGGCCTCTATCCTATCTAATAAAAGAGTAATATGCAGATTGATCACCACTCCAACACACAAGATGGCTGCCCCCATGTGGTCAAAGATCCTGTCCCCAAGTGGACACAAGATGGCCACCACAAGACGGCCAGCAGGGAGGGCAGTTGGGAGGGACCATGTCTGCAAGGGAGGGCAGTTGAGAGGGACCAGGCCTGCAAAGGAGGGCAGTTGGGGGCTATCAACCCTGCAGGGGAGGGAAGTTAGGGGTGACCAGGCCAGCAGAGGAGAGAAGTTGGGGGCAAACAGGCTGGCAGAGGAGCAGTTAGACATCAATCAGGCTGGCATGGGAATGGTTAGGAGGTGATCAGGCTGGCAAGCAGAAGCAGTTAGGGGCAATCAGGAAGGCAGGCAGGTGAGCAGTTGGGAGCCAGCAGTCCTGGATTGTGAGAAGGATGTCCTATTGCCCGTTTAGACCCGATCCCAGTGGGATCTAAACAGGCAGTCGGACATTCCTCGAAAGTCCCCAGATTGGAGAGGGTGTAGGCTGGGCTGAGGGACACCCCCCCCCCCACCCCGATCCCATACACTGGGTCTCTAGTGAAAACATAATATACAAATCAACTGAGTGGCTAAATAGCAGATCGACCATCTGGAAAACCTACCTGATAAAGCTGGGGCTGCGAGGGCTGAGGCAGCTGGGGCTATAAGAGTTTACTTTTGCACAAATTTTATTTATTGGGCCACTAGTATCTTCATAAATGGATGAGGGCAAAGGTCAGAATTAAGCTTGTAGTTAAATTAGACATGAGGCATTTGGACTGCTAAATTTCCAGAGTATATTCACTTTTGCTCACTGCATTGGTGTGTCAACACAGAGTACATGAAGCTTTTGTATTTAAATGAAAGACTACATAATTCCTTGTTTTTCCACTTCCCTGCCTCTTGGTGCAGAGAGCAGAAACTCCCTACTCCACATGGTTGTAAGACTCATCATTTGGAAAGTCAGTCTACCTGAATTGCATGGATGTACTAGGGTGCTGCCTTCTTAGGTAAGATTTCGGTGTGTTCTTCAGGATCACTTGGGAAAGTGTCTCAGAGATGTGGGCATCGGATAATGCAAAGTTTGCGCAATCCTGACATCAGAAGATGCTGTGGGGTCAGTCCAGGATTTGTAGTCCTGGTTGCAATAGAAACTGTTGACAGGTGGTTGCTTGACAAAGATTTATGAAAGCTATTAAATGCTGGAACATTTACCTGGTAGGAATAGAAGTTATTTGGGGCTGATGTGAGTTTGTTTTCCCCGTGGGATAATGGTGATGCAAGCAATATATAGATACCCAGTCTATCCTCAAATGTGTTCCTGACTCAGAGGCATCGCATTTGGCCTTTCCCTGGACTACATTGCTACCTATTGTTCCTACACTATTTTTCTTACTTACAT
Organism: Vespertilio murinus; assembly: GCA_963924515.1. Taxonomy (NCBI): domain Eukaryota; kingdom Metazoa; phylum Chordata; class Mammalia; order Chiroptera; family Vespertilionidae; genus Vespertilio; species Vespertilio murinus. Next base: position 166,632,897 of record OZ004704.1, on the reverse strand, counting down.
ACTTATTTGTTCCTTTTCTCTCTCTGATCCCCATAAGAACATGTGTCATAAAAGTGGACCTGAACCTTCCCTGTCTTGCAAACTACTCTATCCCTGCATTAAGGTGATACTTGGCAAACAGTAGACACTCAAAAATAATTTTAATACCATTTGGAAGTATTTTAATAGAAAACCTGGTAAAACAAAGTTTCATGTTAGGTTGTGGGTTTTTTTTTTTTTTTTTTTTTTTTTTTTACCTTTTACCTTTTAAAAAACGATTTTGAACTAATTTTGGAAAGTTGCAAAAATTCTGTAGAGGATTTTCATAAAATTTTAGCCCACCTCTCTCTATTTTAACATCTTACATAAACATAGTACAATTATTGAAATAAGTAATATCAATTTAATACTTATACCAGTTGTAACCATGTAACACTATCAACTAATCTGCATGCCTTATTCTAATTTCATTAGTTTTCTTATAATGACCTAGATTGGTCTAGGTACCAAAATCAAATTCCACATTGCTTTTAGTTATCGGTTTTCCTTAGTTTACAATCTGTGACAGTTCCTCAGGCTTTTTGTTTGTTTTTGGTCTTTTCTCACCTCAGTCCATTTAAGAAGATTGGTCAGTTTTTGAAAAATGACCTCCAATTCAGGTTTCCTGATGTCTTTTCATATTAAATTTAGGTTATATATTTTGGCAAAAAATAGCACAGAAGTGCTGTTATATCCTTCTTGTGCATCATTTACAAGGGTACAGGATATTGATTGCATCATCACATCATCCTGTTACTGTGATGTCAATTTTGACCACTTGATTAAGGAAGTGTCTACCAGGTTTCTTCACTGTGAAATTCGTTTCTTTTCCTGTAGTGTTTGCTTAATAGTTATCTTCTGTTTCTATCATTGCTTACGCTGATTGATCAGAATTTGAAATATGGTAGAAATCATATTTTGATAAAGCCTGCTGTTTGAATTCTAACTCTGCTAAGTCTGATCAAAACATGGGGTACTTACCTCAGCTTCCAGGTGGAGACCTGGAGGCTAAGGCAATTATCCCGTGCCTGAGACCAGAACCAGGAAATTGATTCCCACAGACTCAGTAGTTCAGGGATAGAAATTGTAGATAACCTTTAGGGACTAACCGCTGAGCTCTGCTTTTGTTTTGTGTATGGGCTATCCTCAGCTTTTGTTTTGTGTTATGGGCTACCACAAGATAGGGCCACATTCCAATGTCCTGCAGGATGTGACTGGGAACCAACCCTGCGGGCTGTCCCCAGTCTTTAGAATTTAGCCTTTAAAATTCAAATGAAGGAAAATTCCTGTGATTTGAGCCTTTAAAAAGACTTGCCTTCCCCAAGAACAGTGCAGTCATATGGAGCTGCCTGCGTGTGTGCTCTTGCGGCTGCCCTGGCCAGATATTTCAATACATCGTTGCCTGCTTTTTTTTAAATAAATCATCAGCCTCCGGTGGTCTTATTTTGAACCCAGGGTTCGACCCCACAACAGAATTCATCTCTCCCCTACTTATCTATCTATCTATCTATCTATCTATGATCTATCTATTATCTGGTATCTATCTATAAAAGCCTAATATGCAAAGTGTCTCCTCAGGAGTTTGACCGGCTGGGAGTTCAACCGCTGGCTATGACGTGTGCTGACAACCAGGGGGAAGTACAGAATGAAGGAAGGCCCTAGTGGCAGCCGGCAGCCAACTAGGGACCCTATCTGTGCATGAATTGCATGCACTGGGACTCTAGTTTATTTATATGTATAGCTGTGAATTCATGGATATTTATTTTATTCTATGGGATATAATTCAATATTCTCATCATTATTTTATTCTAGTTTATTGGTCTATTTCTCTTTTCTGTTATTTTGAGTATCACCAATTTCTCTCCTTAAATTAATCTGAGTGTGTGGTCTTTGCAAGATATAGTTTTCCCTTCTTGTTTTGTATTGTTCTAGGAGGAAATAATGAGAAACATGTAGCTAGGTGGTTGCCATTGTCTTCAGCTATCTGGATATCTTAGGTTGAATTTGTGATTTTTGAAAAGTTTTGAGTCTTACACTTAGCAAAATTGTGGTTTATTTTAAGTTATACTTGTACTTTTTCTAAGTTTTTTTCTATCTTGATTTCTTTTCCTCCTGGATGTAGGCAGAATAAAATATAACTAAAATTTAGGTTGAGAATTAAGCTTGAAAGTTTAGAGGCTGACTGGGGTAGAAAACAAGAAAAGGGACTGAATAGTTTTGGAAGAATAAGTTTGGAGAAAATTAAGGGGAAAAGTTAAGGGCAGGAGAAGAAGGCTGAATAAGGCTGATAGGCAAGAGGGGTGAACAAGGAAGAAAGAGAGAAAGCTGACTCATTGTGCCTCTTACCTGTCCTGATTGGTTCTCAGCATCCAGGGCTGTGACCCAGTCTAGTCTGGGGTTGCCTGACTCATACTATCTTCACTCATATCCAGGCTCTACCTTCAAGTAGATGAAGTTCTTCTGGATGTTTGCCAAGACCATTTATCAATCTCCATGGAGAGAAAACCCTTTCCCTAACTGATCCTCTGAAAATCTCAAGTATCCACCTGTCTACATCTTTCCATGGGCCTGGGGCACCATTCACATGGGAAGTGCCACCATCTTTACCCCAAGAGTCTCATCTTCCCCTTTGCTAATGAAGCTTTGCTTCAAAACCTATTTGGTACTTTGACTACCCATTCTTACGCTGTGCACTTTCACTTTAGCATTAGTTCATTTGCATTAATTTGTTAATAACGAATGGGTTCTTATGAGTAAGCCTACTAAATGTCAGGCTCTGTGCTAGCTGTCATAAAGAATATAGAAAAGCTTTATGTACAGTGTATACCCTAATATTATGCATGAGGCATATAGTTTAATCATAAAAAATATAGTACAAGGCAGAAGCACATAAAAAAGGCCTTGAGATTCTCTCCTTTTCTATATTTATTTTATGTTAAACTTGAGAAAAGGGAGAGTGGAGATGGTTTTGGGGAGGAGATGTCATCATTGCCACCTTCCCGCCCTCCACCTCCACTTAGTATTCGTGCTCTAGAGTCTTCTCTCCCCTGTCTCTAATTTGACCATTGCCTGGCTGTGTCTTGTTTTTTAAGTAGCCCAGGTTTCCCTGATCACAGAAACATTTGAGCTGGCCTGTCACTGTTTTTCAGGGCCCTCGATTCCTCATTGAAACTCTTTGTTTTCATCTGGCTGTCTGTAACTTTAATCATTTTGTTTATGCAAGGGGTGGGGAGGATGTAAGGCTCTCAACCCTGAGTAGGATATTTAACAAACTCTTGGCTGAATTGTGAACCCAGGGATTAGAGACTAACTGAAGGAACCTCATGGGACAAAGGATATTATCCTCTGTGTCATTCCAAAATGACAGAATTTCTGGTAGATTCTCCTGGAGGCTGTGATTTAGGCCTGAGGTAAGGGAAGATTTTGTTCTACCTTTTTAAGCCCTAACTTTAGACCTTGGGGGCAGTCTAAAAAATGTAAAAAGTGCGCTCTAAACCTCATCTCCTTGCCATGTAAATAGAGGTTTGAAGTCTGCCTCATTAGACTTGAAGGATAAGGGAGAAAGTAGATGGACTATTTTTTTTTCAAGCCAGTGGTACTTACTACCAAGATAGGCCCAAAGCACCTTGTTTCCATCCCCTCAGCCTGCATTGTTCTTTTCAATACTGTCCTTTTCTGGGGAGTGTAATATAGGAAGGGAGACCTACACAGAAACATGAGGACAGTGGAATATGGCTCATAGCCCAGTGCATCCCATCTAGCCTATCTTCCCTGCCTCTACACAGAGCTGCCTCTGTGTGTGTCTACCAAAAAAAAAAAAAATGTAGCTGAAGCCATAATTGTCTGTTAACCTTTTAACCTGTGCCAATACACAGCTTTATTTTTACTTTTATTTCTTACTAGGGGTCCAGTGCACAAATTTGTGAACCTTGAAAGGAACTGTGGGCCGTGAGGCTGTGGTGGGCACAGGGGTGGGTCTGGGCCAATCCTCCATGCCTCCTGCTGCTGCCCCAGTCTCCCTCTCTGTTGGCAGCCCCACTCCTGCCACACTGCTACCATGCGCTGATGGTGACGGCCCTATTTGTACCCGCTGATGGCATGGAGTGATTGGGGCCAGTGCCAGTGATGGATGTGAATGGTAGCTGATACTCTGATCTCCCCTCAGGAGCAGGCGGAGGTGAAAAAGCCCTCAGGAATGATCAGGCTGGCAGCCACCACTCACACCCACTGACGGCACTGAGAAATCTGGGCTGGTGGTGCCAGCAGTGAGTGTGAGCAAGGCCAGGCCTGGCAGCAGGTGTGAGTGCTAGGCAGGGCCACAGTGCACGGGAGCAAAGACTTTAGAGATATCTAAAAAATGAAGTAACCACCAAAGGCTTGGCCTAATGACAGCAACCGACACCCCACCTTGGTCTGGTGCCTCTGCTCACCTGCTCCACCATCCTGCTGTGGCTGCCACCCGCCATGTTCTGTGTATACCCCCTGATGTTCAGCACACATCATAGTGACAGGTTGGTTGTTCTGCTGTTCGGTCTACTTGCATATTAGCCTTAAATTATGTAGGATAACTCAGATAATAATTCTTTCCAATAATTTACATGGCTAATAATTATGAACTAGACAATATCTAGCTCAATTAGGAAACTAAGAGTCAGGGAAAATGGCCTTAAGTTCTCATGTTTATAGAGTAATTTCTAGACCATAGTCCTCTTTTTTTTTTTCCTTTCTTTTTTTCTTTCTTTTTTTTGGTCCCCAAGAGCAGAGGCTTTTAGGTGTCCCATATGGATCCTTACTTATTTTTTTCTAACATTCTCTCAATTCTTTTCTACATTTAAATTCTCAATATACTTTTGATTCTCTGCTGTCTCTGTCACCCCTTCAATGACATTAGTCTTCACTTTCTGACTTTATTTCTCTTTTTTGTCCTGTAATCTTTTCTTCTCTACCCTCGAAGATGGAGTCCAGTCTTCTTCACTTTCAGTTAAGTGTGAAAAAAAGGTTTTCTTTTTCCTTTTTTTTCTCCTTTTTCGATTACCTAATGTCTGTACACTTTGCTGTAATGAGCATTAATGTTTTCCAAAGGCCAGTTCATAAGAGCGGTGAATGTTTCTTCAATTAACACACTACCTACAAAATATTCACTCTGGTGTTAATGTGCTAATGACAGTCAACTCCTTACCATACAGGCTTTTATTATTAAATGTCCCTATTTTAATGGAGAGTGCTTTTGTCCAACATTTTATATTTTCTAAGACAATTGGCACAACCACCCAATAGATTTTAGTTCCTTAAATTTCTTCCTTGTTCGAAGATATATGCATGCTTAGGCTTAGATAGTCATTCTATGCAGGACACCACCATTACCAAGAATATATTACAAACTTGGTTTTAATTAAGAAGAAAAAGAGAGAATCTTCTCAATATTTTGGAAAACCCCTATAGTTTTGATAAGATGGTTATAATCAACAAGTATCCATGGAACTCCACTTGAATAATAATGATTCAAAAGAATTGAATTATTAATGCTAAATAAAGTAACTACAAACCATTTTATTTAAATTATCTAGGAAAGTAGTGTTGCTAGGCACTGAGTCTCATCTCTGTATATCATTTTCCTGGAAAACCTATTATAATCTGTTGTTCAGAAGTATTTGTGCAGTGTGCAATTCTTTCACTGGAAATTTTGAGATATCTAAAACATGAAGTAATTGAAATTAATGAATGGACTTGCCTAGCCTGTAAGAGCACAAATTTCTGGCTCATTTAGGAACAGGTTGAGTGATGGTAAAGCATTAAACAACTTTCAGTGTATGATTAATTCTATCCCACTATGCAAATAAAGATAATAGAAATGTTTCATAAGATAAATGTGAGGCAAAAGCAACTTGTTCTTACTTCTCAAAGAAAAACTCATCAATGTTCCATGAATAGTAATGAAAATAGGAGTCTTGCATTCTAACTCTTAGTGCAAGAACTCCTCATATATTTCATACCAAATATAGTTTTATAATATGTTGTAAAAGCTTAAAATGGAAGGATGTGTTTTTTCCATTGAAAGTTTGAAAGGTTTACGGGTCCAACTCATTAGTCAAAATTAAAGAGGAAAAAATTGTTCACAACAGTGTGCATGAACAAGCAAACAAAAGCTTGTCAATATAAACTTAGTACCATTTAGGTAAAGAACCAAAACAAAAACCAGAAACAAATAGAAGAACAAACAAAAAACATTCAGCCTTCCTGAAAGTTCTTTAAAACAAATGTATTTTTATTGTTGAAAGTATTACAGATGTTACCCGCCCCCTGTCCCCCTCCACTGCCCCCTTCTAACTCTTACCCTCTCTTCCTCCCACCCCAGGCCTTCACCATACTATTGTCTATGTCCATGGGTTATGCATATCCTATATAATAAAAGCATAGTATGCAAATTGTCCCCTCTACAGGGAGTTCTTCCAGGAGTTTGACCAGGGGCGGGACCAGCCAGGGGAAGGAAGGGAGTACCTGGCGGGCTGCTGCCAGCTGCTAGGGACCCTACCAGTGCACGAATCATGCCCTGGGCCTCTAGTATGTGTATAAGTTCTTTGGTCAATCACTTTCCACCCACCCACGTGAAAGGTATTAACTGTCATAATTACAATATATAAATATCAGCACAATATAACAGAAAAAAACTGGACTGCTCAAACTCTTATTTTTCAAAATATATTTTTATTGACTTCAGAGATGAAGGGAGAGGGAGATAGAAACATCTATGATGAGAGAAATCATTGATCAACTGCCTCTTGCATGACCCCCACTGGAGATCAAGCCTGCACTCCCGGGCATGTGCCCTTGACCAAAATTGAACCTGGGACCCTTCAGTCTGCAGGTCGATACTCTATCCACTGAGCCAAACCAGATAGGGCTGGACTGGTCAAGTTTTTAAATGAATTTGGATGAGTCACCTAAACCCTCTGGGTCACATCTACCTCACTGCAGATAAGTCTGAAGTAATTCCAAGTGGTTCCAAAATGGAGTCCACAAGTAAGTGCTAATTGACGATACAATCTACAAGGATAGAAGGTGAAAAATGAAGGGCAGTAGGAAAAAAATAATTCTAAAGACTGTTCCCTAATTTGATATTTTATTCTTGATTTTTCAAGATTAATAATGCCACAGGTTTTTTTTTTTTAAACCCTCATATTGCTTCAATAAATGAAAAAAATGAAACTTTGGGTTATGGGATTTCTACAGGCTTTTCTTTGTATGTACTGTGAAATCCTATAAAGGTACTTGTTATGAGTAATATGTCTACAATTCAAGTAAAATTTTTGGTACTACATTGAAAGTTGAGGTAATGGAGCTGTTGAAATACAAATCTCTCCCAGAGCTTTTACTCTACAAAATTGTAAAGATCAAAAAAGTAAAGTAAAACCACACAAAACTTATGCCTTTAAAATATGTAGAATGCAGAAGACACTAAAACTTCAAGCTAACCTAAAAATAGAAAAATAAATACTAATTTTCAGTAGAATTGGTTGATCAGAGCCCAAATACAGAGAAGGGGATTAACAAATTGCTAGGGATTTAGCCCACAACCCATATGATTATTTTAAAAAATATATATTTTATTGATTTTTTACAGAGAGGAAGGGAGAGAGATAGTTAGAAACATCGAGAGAGAGAGAAACATCGATCAGCTGCCTCCTGCTCACCTCCCACTGCACATCTTGGGGATGTGCCTGCAGCCAATGTACATGCCCTTGACCGGAAGTGAAGCAGGAACCCTTCAGTGGGCAGGCTGATGCTCTATTCACTGAGCTAAACTGGTTTCGGCCCATATGATTCTTGACTGGAAATCAAAACAGCATCCTCTAGGTGCATAGGAAGACACACAACCACTGAGCACACTGGCCAGGGCCAGAAGTCAGTTCGTTAGGCTTTCTCCCCGACATCAAGAATCAGAAGCTGTGGAACCTGGCAGACATTGTACAGATCAGATTCCTGCGATTACTCTCTAGATTCTTTGCCTTTTGGGTGTGCCACCTATTTGGAGACTTCGTTCCTGCCTCCTGTCTCTGAGACTGCAGCCTCTGATGTCCTCACAGCATCTTGTTGCTTGCTTCTTTGACCATGGGACTTTTGGAAGCTCTTTCATGTATTTTGTTGTTTGAGGTTGACTTATCTAGTTAGATTAAAGATTGTTTCCATTTGTGTTTCTTGTTTTACTTATTTTGGGATGATTTTTAAAGGAAATTGACACTATTTTATAATTAGAATCTGATAGTTTATTCTTTTCTAAATGTGATTTTTATGGTACTTCAGAAAAGTAACTGGAAAAAGATTCATTTTGTAAAAATTTAAAATACACCACATGTATTACCATCTCAGTTAATACAACACACCTATTAATTTTTAACATTTTTTTATAACCAACTCTAGGTAGAAGAGATACCTCTATTATCTTTTTAGGGATGCTTCACTCTATAACTATCCAGAAAAGTGTGCCATTTACATAACCATAAGAATTGCATTTGTCAGAGTGTTCATAACTAAGAAGCAAACAATTTGATTGGTTTGAATATCTCAACACTAAGGTTGTTAGTTCAGTGTACTGAGTAACCAAGTTCTGTCAATTTCCCTAAATACTTTTATATATTTTTTCCCCTATAGGTATCTTAATCCTACTTGTGCTCCAGGCATTATGCTAATGAAGGCCTATAAAAAGTACAAAAGAATGAATACTCTGGCTATCAGCTAGTTGGCAACTGGTATAATTAAGGCAAGACTGGTGAGATTTGTCAGGTTAGAAATGTGAGTTGTATAAAGATTCTCAGGAGTAATGACACTTTCTTGTGATAATATTCTGGCACCAGAGTGGGATGACCAGGTACTTGACCCTTATACTAGTATGAATACTGGATTTCACCAAAAGGCTAGGTTCAGATTCCCAGTTATTAGAATTTGTTACGTACTTAGAGATGTCACATCAATAACCTTATTTCATTGACATAGTAACTCTCAAGGTAAATTCTGTTATTCTACACTTTTTAAATTCCGCCCATGAAAGTCAGAGAAGTCATATGATCTTCACAAAGTCACACAGGCAAATTCTTGACATGACTGGGCCTGAACCTGCATCCTGAGTCTGGGGCCTGGTTTCCTGCTACATGATTCATACACCAAATGTACTCTCTTGACTTAGCTCGGTTCCCCTTCTTTTCCATTAAACTTTAACTTTCTGACTCTCAGCTGTTGTCTGATCCCCAGTGATGGCAGAAATCTCAACACCACACTGAAGTTAAGTGACTGAATCTGTCCCCAAGAACCTAGAGGAAGCTGGGAAATGACACTTTTTTTTCCTCCCTGTTCAATCTTGATGTGCCTGAGGCTGCTTAGGTTATTGTTCTTTTCTTAGATCCCTTAATGTCTTGAAAACTGTGTGCAAGAACAAAAAAATCCTTTGAGGCACTGAGGGCATTTTAAAGCAATAAGTGTGAAGCTGTCACAGTTTGAACAGGTAACACGGGACCAAAAGAATGGTAATTCAAGAGAGGCAGATGGGATGAGTGTATGATTCTCAGTAGTAAAGCCCAGGGAAGAAGATTTTGTTGAAGAAAAAAAAAAAAAAAAGAACAACACACACACAAGTGATAGAGCTTTTGCTCTTTCCCCTTCTAGTTTTAGACTCTCGGGGGTGACTTTTAATTTTAATTGTGCGTACCAGGAAGATAATCTTTTATTACTTTCTCTCTGTGTATTAGCCTATGTGACTTTTGATATAAAAGGTTGGAAGAACAGTGTAGGGATGCTGAATGTATAGTGACAGAGCTCTGCTTTTCCTCCACGTTTCTCCAGAGGGGTCACTGCCTCACCGTGTTTATCTCCTGAGAGTCATCAGTGTTTGAAGAGTATGTTTGTGAGGATGTGTGGCAGGTGTGGGTACAGAGAAGAAAAGCACACTGCTTTGGTGATTATATAGTAGTACACTCCTTTTATCCCAGATGAATCTTTCTGTGAAGAGGAAACCAAATTCTTCTCCCACTTCACTTTGAGTAAGTGCTCTAAGAGATTAGAGGTCTCTCAAAAACTTTTTTTTTTTTTGAGATCTAAGAGTTACCAATAAGGAGACATGTTTATAAACATAAGGCCATGTCCTTCCCGTAACTTCTCTAGGGCAAGGAGATGAAGTTATGGGAGAAGACAAGAGGGGACTTCAGAAGATGACCTGATTACAATAAAGTTTTCTAGGCATCATTGAAGCATGGGCCATCTTGTTCCAGTAACCTCTATGTTGTAAAAATTGCTGTTTAAAATTTTCCACTAAAAATAGATGGTCTCTTGTTCTGTTAATTAACGTTGCTATTTTAGCTTCTGTAAACATGCTTGCTCTAATCTCTGCTAACATAAGGGTCTGGTTCCTTCCATGCCAGGTATCTTCTGGTTATCTGAGGTGTGCTGTGATCAAGGCCATAAGCTGCCTGCAAGATAGTTACTGCCCCCCCCCCCCCCATCCCTCTGCCCCAGCATACAGGGCTTCTTTTATTTTTTTTTTTTAAAGCCTACACAAGGTCTAGAAGTCTCATTCCATATTTGGGAGACAAAGAGACCTAGAAAATATAAAAAGGGAAAGCTTTCTCCATGTTTTGCTCAGACTCTGGAAACAATATTTCTCTGAGTCCACCAGCATAATAAAGACTACTACCGTATTTGCTGGCGTATAAGACAATTTTTTGGCCCTGAAAAATATGCCTCCAAGTGGGGGGTAGTCTTATACGGCGAGTATATAACAAACTCTGTATTTTGAGTGGAAATGTTAGGGGGTCGTCTTATACACCGGCAAATATGGTATTTTTCAGGGCCAAAAAATCATCTTATACGCCGGCAAATACGGTAATTAATTTAGCTTATTAAGGCATCTTATGTTCAGCTCACTGATTTACAATAACACCATGAATGGCATCTATCATGTTCAGTTATTGTATTTAACCAGACACACTACATGTTTTGTTCTTTGCTTTCCCTCTTTCACAGTAAGCCCTTAACTGGATTTTTAAGGGCACTAAACTGCTTTTAGGATACTCCTTCTATGGGATGAGGATCACCTACAATATTTAAAAATTAAACTTAGAGTTATGTATTTACTTTCCACATCACCAATCATGGGTGATTATGAATGAGTTGTCTTGATTATGAAGGACTATGTCTCCTTAGGAGCACACAGAACTATTGATGACTATGGCATCCTATGAACTTCGGTCTTTGGCCACAGAGTTAAGAGCTCCTGGTTTTACAGTCTTGCAAGCCCTCTTAGAACTGACCTTCATTTATATTTAATTGATGTCTGTTTGTATAAGGCTATTGGTAAAAACCTTGAATACCTATGCCAGATGCTAATAAGGCAATGGTGACAAAATGTCCATTTCCTGGCACCTTCAGATTATTGGGATCACTCTTTCCTGAAATATTTGAGTAGAACAGCCCAAGCCCCCATTCCACACTTTGTAGGCAGTCTAGTTTCTTCCCCAATCTCCCTAAAGTGCTTCAGTGTGTTTGTGTCTTTTGACCACATTTTGCTCTGGTCTCCTCCATCCAGGGAAACCTCGATTTTTATATGTTCCTTGTTTTCTGTGACTGCTGTTCTCTTTCTGCACTATCTTGGTCACGTTGAGCACTGTGTCTATGCCTCCATTTCTTTACATACCACCTCTCCTAAGGGTAACCTTTAATGAAACTTTGGGAACTGAGATCACTGATTAATGCCAACACCAATTAATGTGTAATCAGATAATATGCTTATTGTTGAATTGATAAGTTAAAATAGAATATTAGAAAATGTCCTAAAATTTCATCCATCATTCCTCTGTCAGGAAGGAAATCCTTGCCCTTCTTAGCTCCTGGGGGGAGGGTACCCATTATCTTTTAGGTGCTTCTCTTTTTCTTTTGAGACCTTCTTCCTCACTTTGTAAGCTGTCAGCCCACTCCCCTGAATTGTTGTTCTCTTGTTTAGAGACATTTAGGTCTTTAACTCTTTCTTTCCAAACCATGTCCACTTTGTGTTTGTGACTCAAATATTACTTACATTGCTCTGTTTATGAAATGGAATTTTCTACTCTTACTAATATAAAACTTGGATATGAAAATTTTTCTTTAATATATTCCAGAAAAATTCTCAGAGCTCACACTCTCAATCAGGCAGAGTACATCTGAGTTCTTGGTATATATAACTGTCATTTATTGAATATTGGTCATGGCATTGTACATCTATTCCATTAAATCCTTTTAAACCTTTCATTGTGAAGTAAGACATACACTTAAAAGTGCATAAAACTTAAGTGCAGAGTCTAATGAATTATGATAAAGTAAACACCTAATATAATTACTGTTCTGACCAAGAGAGAAAAGAATCAGCTCTCCTAATCCTGAATCCTGCCATTTAACCATTTCTGATCACTTTCTAACTCACTTCTTCATGATACTGACAGATATGTACAACTTGAAATATTACATATTCATTTCAACTGTTTTTGAACTTTTAGAAATGGAATTATACAGTATGCATTCCCTTTGTGTAGTCTTATTTCCCTTAGCATTAATTTTTGTGAGATTTATCCATGTTGTTGCATGGAGGTACATCTTATATCTTTTCTGACTATAGAATTACAGTGTGTAAATATCCCACAATTTTTTTTACAATTATTAATGTGTGTATCATAATTAACAAGGCCAAGGTAATTCTTAACATGTTTTCTGGAATAAATATGCATTAAATTTTATTTTTGTGTATATTTAAGAGTAAAATTTCTGTTTATCCAATTTAGTCTTCTCAATTATCTGTCAGGTGGGTGGGAAATAAAAAAATATTGTTAAAATACAGACTCTGACTCAGTAGGTCTGGGCTGGACCTGAGATTCTGCATTTGTATAGAGTGATGCTGCCTGTTAACAGACTGCTCTGAGCAGGAAGGATGAGCATGGTATCATTTACATAAGTTAAAAAACACAAGACAACAGCGATGAATATTTTGGAACTCATGTTCCGGTTAACTTCGTGTCAACTTGGCCATGGTACCAAATTGTTTTTTCAAAAACTAGTCTAGATATTTCTGTGAAGATATTTATGGATGTGATAAACACATTTGGTTAACTGGAAGTAAAGCAGTTTATCCTCTATATATGGGTGGGCCTCACCCAATCATTGAACACGCAGTGGCAAAGACTGAGGTTTTCTGAAGCAGCAGCAATTCTTCCTCAAGGCTGAAATATAAAAATCCTGCCCGAGTTCCACTATGTAGATTTTGGATTCAAGACTACATCAACTCTTACCTGAATTCCCAGTCTGCTGGCCTGCCTGATTTCAGTCTTTCCAGCTTCCATAATTGCTTGAGTCAATCCATACAATAAAATCTTAATTTATTGTATCTCTCTCTCTCTCTCTCTCTCTCTCTCTCTCTCTCTCTCTCTCTCTCTCTTTCTCTCTCTCTCTCCATCCATCCATTCATCCATCCATCCATCCTCTTCTATCTACCTACCTTTCTATCTATCATAACCTCCTATTTGTTCTGTTTTCCTGAAAAACCTTGACTAATATAGCATACAAACATAAAGAAGAACATCGAAACAAAATGCAATGCTTGCCTTTGGGGTGAGGGATGGGAAATAAAATGTGATAGAGGAGACAGAAAAATAAGGAATTTTCATGGGTTAGTGATGAAAGTGTGCCATGAACTGGGAATCATTAAGACAACCACTAAGCCTGGAGCTTTATCAAAAAAGAGAATCAACAGTAAACATGTCCTCAGAAGCCAAAGGAGATCAAACCCAAAGCACAGGCGGAAGATTGGCTTTAGGTAAAAGGGGCCATTCATCTGCTTTAATGGAAGAGAGAACAGAATGGATGATGTCCCACTTTACTCCCATGGATCCCATTGCTCCCATTTTTATAGTTTCTACGAGATGGAAGTTGGAAGCCCATTATTGTCTGGAGGCCTGAATTGCATAAAGAGGATGAAGCATGCCTTTACTTGCATTTGTGCCATACTAGATGGCATTAAAAGCAGGAAATAGCTAACAGAAGGAAAGGAGGCTGGATAGAGAAGGCAGCTGTTATTCTTTTATGTGCTGAGACATAACACCGGTGAGGAAAATACAAGGTGATGCAGGAGGAGAGGTTACACACCAGGTCTTGAAGGAGGGGGCCTCAGGATGAATCCTTATTTACACAACTGGTATTTATGTGGTGGTTCTAGAACCAAAATCAACAACCTTTCTTATTAGGACAAAGGACACATGTCAAGTGTTTTCATCCAAAGGTCTAAGCAAAATGTCAGCGTTTTCCTAATTTAGCCAGACAGTTTTATTCAAATTTTATAGATGAAAAGATTTCCCAGTCTTAAATAATGAGTGACAAAATTAATATTTGACATTTAGTTTAGCTCATGCCAACACTTGTTCTTTTAAGAGCGTGAATGATGAAGTGAAGCAGGCCCAGGTTTAAACTCTTGGCTTCTCTACTTGTTAGCAATGATCTTGAACAAACTTTCTATGCTTTAGTCTCTTTATAACATGGGCATAGAAATAGTTCCTCATAAAATAGTTGTTTAAGAAATAAATTAACCCATGCAGACTGTCTAGTTTTGCTTACAGGATGTCTAGTACACAGTAACTACTTAATGTTAGCTGTTAGAAACAGTGATTCCCAACATTAAGAAACATGGAAATTAGTTTTCTCAAGTGGGACCCTGTGTGTTCCTACCTAGTCTGCTAGTGACCAATGGCAAGCTTTAGTTTACGGAGACAAGTAACCCACAGTAACAGCTAAATTAGGACAAAGCTCTTGTCGCTCATAGACTAAATTAAAAAAATCCTGAAATACCAGACCTCTTATCAAATAAAGAAGAAGGTAAGAATCTGTTCCATGTTTTCTTTCCCTAAAGGTCTCCGTTAAAAGTACTTCCATCAAGCAAATCATTAGTACATTATGATGAATGCATTAGGCTTTTTCAGAGACAAAGATGCAAAAGACCAGGAAGCATACTTTTGGATCCTCCAAATAATTATTATTTATGCCGAAGAAATATCTACTTTTGAGCTCAATATATATTTTTTCCAATGTTAAATTAATGGGTGTTTTTTATGTGAACCAGGCTTTTAATGTTAATCCTCTATCAATTGGATAAATAGAAAGATGTCACCATTTTACCTTTTGTTTTTGCTCAGTATATATGTATTTAATCACTGAATTCTTGGTCTCCATTTAAAGTGGTTTTCACTTGTGTTGTGGGTTGAATTGTGTTCCTCCCATCCCCTGCCTCATTCTAACATCTAGTACCCCAGAATAAGGCCTTATTTGGAGATGCCTTTTTTTTCCGGAAGTGATGAGTATGTTCATTACTTTGACTGCAGTGACGGTATCACATGTAAATACATATGTTAACTCATCACATTCTATACATTAAACACATATAGTTTTTATTACATATTAATTATATCTCAAAGCTGTTAAAATCAGTGTAAATATAAAATAACAAAAACATCAGGGCAGAACTTAAGCATCCTCTGGGAATTACAATGAAGTTTTCCATAGCTCAGTTGTTAACATGAAGGACTGGGGAGTAGGGGATATTTTAGTCATACTAAGTCCATGGTTTGAATTTCATTTGAATAACTTTACCTTTGGAAAGACATTAAGCAGTGGTTAATGACAGTTTTTGAAATTCCTCAACAATTTATGAACCAGATAAGATGTTAATAACCTTTTATAGTATAAAGAGCAGTGGGGAAGTTTAAATGCATTATCAACCTCCAGGATGATATATAGGCACCTGGTAACAACAGTTCTGCAGGGAATGGTGACCAGGGTGACTGAAAGTTATTTCATTTGTGACATTTACAGAAGTTGGATGAAGGATATGGGGTTTTATAGAGATAAGCAAGTTAAAGACTACATAACTGAGATGCACTTGCATCCAATATGATTGATGTCCTATCCTATCTAATAAGAGTGATATTCAAATTAACCATCACTCTGCTACGCCCACAAGCCATGCCCACTATCCACATCCACTGACCAATCAGGAGCAAATATACAAATTAACCCAACCAAGATGGCTGTGGCCACAGAGAGAGCAGGAAGGAGGCTTGGGTTTCCCAGTGATGAAGGAAGCCAAGCTTTCCACACACCCTTGCTAGCCCAGGCCTCTGCTTAAGGCTACAAAGTTTCAATTATAGGAGATACATAAATCCCAACAGAAATGGCTGCAGCCACAGAGAGAGCAGAAGCCTAAACAGGCAGTCAGACATCCCTGGATGGGTCCCAGATTGCAGAAGGTGCAGGCTGGGCTGAGGGATACAGGCACGAATTTCATGCACCAGGCCTCTAGTATTATATAAAGGGGAAATTTAGAGACAGACACACAAGTAGGGAGAACACTATGCAAAGATGAAGCCAGAGCTAAGGAAGCTGTGTCTACAAGTCAATAAATGCCAAGGATTTTCAGCCAACCCCAGGAGCTAGGGGAGAAGCATGGAACAGATTTTTCCTCACAGCTCTCAGGAGGAGCTAACCCTACAGACACATTGACCTTGGACTTCTAGCATATAAAGCTATGAAACTATAAATTTCTGTGGCTTAAGCCCACCCCATGCATGGTAGTTGGTACAGTAGCACTAGCAACAAGCTGTGTACAGTGATCTGGGAGGTGGCATCTTTAGCAGAAGGCCCAGACTTGTGTTCATGTTCCAGCTCTGCTATATACTAACAGTGCCTACCTCAAGCAACTTAACTTTGAAAAGCATATTCCTTGCATTGTTAGTCGTCCAACCAGCAGTTATTCTTTAGATCCTTCTGCTTTTTAAAATAAATTTTTAAAATTGATTTTAGAGAGGAAAGGAAAGGGAGAGAGAGAGATAGAAATATCAATGATGAGAGAGAATCCTTTCATTAGCTGCATTGAGCCGGAAACCTGGGCATGTGCCCTGACCAGGAATCGAACCATGACCTCCTGTTCCATCTTCCGCTCAACCACTGAGCCATGCTGGCCAGGTCCTTCTGCTTCTTATTTGTTGGCAGAAATTATACCAGTGTCTGAGGATCCTAATTCTTCCTTTCCCAGCTTCCCTTATGGTTTGAGGGACATGAGGACTCATTTGCTAGGGAAGACTTTCTTTTCTTTTAAAATGAGAAGCATGGAGAAAACAGCTTTCTTCTTCCTTTGTAAATTGTTTTGGGGATCAGATGTTATTGATACCTGTGATGCCTGACACTGTGGCTGCCATACTGTCACATGAGAGTAACAGTCAACACGCTAAAGATGGCAGGACAGGAAGATGGGAAGCTGATGTCACAGGAACAGTGAGCCAGCCCTGGGCGTGCCCCCCCCTCCCCCCCCCTGGGCTTCCTGGACTTGCTGGGCTCTGTTCTAATTGCTTTGCATGCATTAACCTTTCATCCTCCCAGAAATGCTACTGTGGAGGTACCATTATTCTCCTGTTTTAAAACTGAGGACACCAAAGCGAAAAGAGCTTTCAATAAATTGCCCAAAGTTCTGTACATTAAATACTTGACAGAGAGCAAGGATTTGAAACCCATCGGTCTGTCTTCAGATCCTGTGCTCTTAATCACCACACCAAAAACGTATAAACACTCCCAGGTGGGAATTCTGTTATGCAGAGAGGAAGGCGTCCTAATGGACAGCCTCCCCTCTAATATGAAAGCAAGAGCCCTACTCACACTTGCTGTGAGGATTTAATAAGATAATATTAAAACTGGCCAAATACCCGAGCCCAGTCAGTGCTCAATGAATATTCCATTTGTCTTCCATCCAGGAAGCAGGATGCATAGATTGGAGGAATTCTTTGTTCCTGCCCTCTTGGAGAACACAGGGCCCAGCACCAGAGCCTGGCCCTGGGTGGGACTTCCACTTCCCAAATGCCTGGTGGAGGGTGGAATTGGGGCAATAACAGTTGCTACTCTGTGGCCTGTCAGAGAGCCTCAGGATACTGCATCCCCGGAAAGTGTCCGGGCCACTGGAGTCTCACTGTGACTAATGGATGGTGGTATCCTGACGGCTGGGGGCAGGGATGCTCTGCCCATGATGACTCAGGAAATTGCCCTTTGATTTCCCCCTGCTGTGTGAGCTCCAGGGCAGGCTGGAAGCAAGGTGGCCTGAGATGGCTGGAGAAGTTTGTTTATGGGGAGAAGGTATTAGAGGAGCCTAGAGAGGCAGAGGAACCCGGTCCTCATGTTCTGGAATTCATCACACGTACTGTGAAACTCCACCTTCAGTACGAAAGGGAAAGCGCAGAGAGGTCTTGCCCTTCACATAGCTCGGGAAATGTGAATCCTTCCCAGGCGCACAGCTCTGGTGCCAGTGTGATCAGGGACGTGGAACAAAGCCAGGGCTTTGAAGACTGGAAGGGACATTACATCCAGTGGCTGTCACTCCCCCACTGTGAGAACCTCGCTCAGAGGAAGGAATTAGTATCTTATTTATGATGCACTGGCACCGTGGGGATTATTCCAATGAACATAACTAGCTCTTCTGTGCCAACGCTTTCTGAAAGGGATTTGGAATTTTTAATAGAGATCTTTCACAACTCTACTACACAGGGTATCTCAGATTACGTACTTGGGGAGTGATTTCTAATTTCTTGTGTTCTAGTGGAAATTTTAGTCCCCTTTCAAATTGTATGGCTGGAAGTGCTCTAGTCATGACTTTTGCAAATTCTAGTTCTTGCATCTTCCAGTTTCAGAACCTAAAGCTTTTATCGGTTTCTGGAAGACACTCTGTTAAACAACATAATTAGTTTTGGTTGACTTTACTAAATATTGGGAGACTCCCAGGAGGAGCTCTTCTCTGGTCCACTGTTTTGCTCACTCTTCTGTTTTCTCACTTCCTTCACTGCCTGTCATCCCACTTGCATCACTTCTTGGTGAGGAGCCACTTTCTCTTCCTGTCACAAGAGTAGGTTTTGATTTGATTTTACTATTACTCCTCATCCGAGGAACAAGCTGAAACTCATGCCCCATCACAAATAACTTACCATTATTAGAATGGTTTAAACATTTCTTCAAAAAAACTTAAGTCTCTTCCTAATGGGTATTATTACAATAGTCACTCAAATACATGTCTAAAAATTGACTTTCACAATATGCTCCTGCTTTTTCAAATAGTATAAGCAAAACCCTAGTTGTTTTGTCTTGGGCATTAATGTGGACAGCAGTGCTTCAGGGACTATTGATGTGTGTGGATTATACAAAAGGACCACAGATAAGTAGGCTTTATGAACTCTAGCAAGTTTTCTGCCCCTACAGTCCTTGATTTATCTTACATATTTAGTCTCCTTTTCTTCTAATGCTTGGCTTTTGTTCTGCTGTGAGGCACAAAACCAGGAAACAATCCTATCTAATAAAGAGGGAATATGCTAATTGACCATCACGCCCTCACAAAGA
Source organism: Vespertilio murinus (assembly GCA_963924515.1). NCBI lineage: Eukaryota > Metazoa > Chordata > Mammalia > Chiroptera > Vespertilionidae > Vespertilio > Vespertilio murinus. The sequence continues at coordinate 166,613,451 of OZ004704.1, read as the reverse complement.
TGGCAGCGTCCACAGCCAATAAGGAGGGAATATGCTAATTGACCGCCACACCCTCAAAGATGGAGGTGCCCACAGCCACAAGATGGCAGCGCCCAGTCTCCTCAGCCCCGCTGGAGCAGCAGGAGCACAGAGTCCCCCAGTCCCTTCAGTCCCCCAGCTGCCCAGGGCTGGCCCAAGATGCAGGCAAGCCTCTTATGGCAGCTGCATAGCTGCCCAGGGCTGCCTGAGGCTCAGGTAACCGAGGATAGCCAAGGCTTGTGTTGCTGGTAGTGGCAGCAGCAGAGGTATGATTGGTTCTTTGCCTTCCCCTGATTGCCGGGTTGCCTCTTGTCCTTGAGAGCTTTCAGACTGTGAGAGGGGGCTGAGAGACACCCCCCGTCCAGTGAATTTTCATGCACTGGACCCCTAGTAAGAACAATAATAGCTGATTTCAATCAAACAGGTGCCAGGTTGTGCTAAGCACTCTGTCTGCACTATAGCACAACAGCCTTGAGACAGATGTTCTCATTCTCATTCTCCCCTCCCCACCCAGATGATAAAAAAAAAAAGACACAGGGAGCATCTCTTTCCAAACAAGCTGCCACAATTCATAAATGAAAAAGCCAGGATTCAGACCCAGGTCCCTGACACTGGAATTCATCATTTAACTACCATACTGTGCTGCTTAAATTGTACATAAAGTGAAAGTAACTATTTTTCAGAGAAGGTCTAGAAGGTTTTCCTACAAAATAGATTTAGTTTACTCCATGAATTTTTCAACATTTACATTATTCATGCAGAACAATTGTTAGCTCATTTATTAGGATCTAAGGTTTTGAGTGTTGAGATGTTGAAAGTCAGGGAGGACTTTCTTGAGAATGTGGTATCTGTGGTGACTTTGGTGCTATGATTACTTGAGTTTTACAATGTCATTTGTCATTTATTCATTCACTCACTAAGCACTTACTATGTAATAGGCACTATAATAGATGTGGGAGATTCTTGATGATTTAGTTGTTGTCTTTCAAAACTTCCTCACATTGCTTCTACCCTGTCATACAACATTATGTTTTCAGCAAGTAGGAGTGAAGATAGGATGTGATGAAGAAAAGGTATAAGAATGGAAAATAGGGTATGCTCAAGACTATGGGTATAAAGAGAGTTTAGAAAGTTGAGTGAGTTTGACAAATAAGAGAAATAAAACTTAAGTATTATTAAGTATAGGTATTTTCTACATTTAGCTTTTTAAAAATTCAACTTATACCCTAGATCTAATTTCTTTTTAATAGCACATGCTCTGAGTACATATAATGTATGTATGATACTTTATGTAACCATTCCACTATTGATGATTTTTAAAAAATTTAATCATTGCAAAAATACTGAAATGAAGTCTCAGTAAACATGTGTGGGTGTGTAGGGAACAAAGAGTAGAATTTCTGGGTCAAAATAATTACACATTAAAAATACAATAAACACTGGCAAATTGCTTTTCAATTTTACCTAAAAAATTGAGAATATTTATTTCTCCTCATTTTTTCAGGACTCCATATTGTCAATCTGTATTATTAATTAATTTTTGAAAAAAGTGATGAGCAAAATGGATTCTTAAGTTTGCCTACATATTATGATACTGAGCATATTTTCGCATGTTTATTGGGCATTTGGGCTGTTCTGAGTTTCCTATTCTCATCTTATACACATTTTTAATATTTTGTTTTACTAGTATCTTTTTAATTTGTAGTGTTTTAAATAATATTTAAACTCTTAGATAGGAATAGTTTATTTATGGTGAAAACATATTCTTTGACTCTATCATTTCTTTTTTAACTTGCTTATAGTATATTTTGAAATGTTCTATTTCTAATTTTTATGTAGTATGGTGTATTGATATCTTCCATTTCGCTCTTATGTTCTGGGATATGTTTGAGAAACCTTTCTCTTTTCTCACATGTGTTTATTGATGTGACCATATTCCTCATTCCAACAATGAATTGGAAACTAATATGGATAGTTCAACACATTTTCAAAGCTGTAAAATTCTGATGAACCCCTATTAGCAATTACAAAAATAAAATAGAATGTGAAGAAAGAGGACATAAGGAGATTTAACAACTGTATGTTATCCATCTGATTCTATGGACTAATTAAAGGTTTTTATATTAGTGAGTTGAAATGATGAATTTTAATGTTGAATTGACCTAGTTTGAAACATCTGTTGAATAAAAAAAATTTCCAGAGAGAGGAACAATTATTTTCAATATTAGTGACTGTAAACTCCTTTCTTTTTAACTGCTTGGCTTTCTGTTTGTATATTGATCAGTAAAGAGGATAAATCACTTATAGCTTTTTGAGGAGAGGTTTGGCTTCCAACTTCAGGTGTCAATGTTGAATTGACTCTCAGCCTTTCCTGAAAGCTCCTTAACCACAGGATTTAAAGTAAATGACATTTCCCACCCCATTATTTTACTATGAATGGGAACAAAGCCTAATTAAACTCTAGCTAAAATATTTTAAACATGAATTTAAAGACTGGAGCAAGTAGGGAAAAGTTCTCCTATACAAAGTATATATATAAAATAAAAGCCTAAGCGAGCATTAAGGCTGAATGACCATTTGCTATGATACACACTGACCACCAGGGGCAGACACTCAATGCAGGAGCTGCCCCTTGGTGGTCAGTGCGCTCCCACAGGGGGAGTGGCTGTGGAACCAGAAGCCAGGCTCACAACTGGCTAGCACAACAGCGGTGGTGGGAGCCTCTCCTATGTTCATGGCAGCGCTAACGAGCAGCGAGCTGAGTGGTAAGGAGCGAGGAATCCTGGATTGCAAGAGGGATGTCCAACTGCTGGCTTAGACATGATTCCTGCGGACATCCCCTGAGGGTTCCTGGATTGCAAGAGGGATGTCCGACTATTGGCAGGTGGCCCTCCCCTAAGGGTTCCTATACTGTGAGAGGGTACAGGCCAGAGTGAGGGAACTACTACCCTCCTGCCCCCAGTGCACAAATTTCATGTATTGGGCCTCTAACATATATACATATATGTAACTGAGAATGGGAACGGAGAATCAAGGTGCCAGGGTTGCCAATTTAAGTAGAGTGTCTGGAGAGATTCTTCCTGAGAAAGTAATACCTGAGGAAAGACCTGAAGGAAGTGAGCGGGGAGCCAACTAGGGAAGGGTTTCAGAGAGAGGAAAGTGTACTTCTAAGGAGAGAGAGTGCTTGGTGTGTGTGTGTAAATGAGGGTTCAACCATAGAAATAGAACATGCTATAAACACACACAAACCCAAGTGCGTGTGCACACATACACAATTTCTTATGACAAGGAATTGGCTTATGTGATTATGGGGGCTGGATAAGCAAGTCCAAAACTGTAGGGCAGGCAGGCAGGAAGGGATGAATACAAACTTGATGGAAATCCATAGATATTGGGCCCAAACTATTACTGTCTACAGGTAGAATTCCTTCTCATTCAGAAAAGCTACAGCCCTACCCTAAAGTCCAACTGATTAAATCAAGCCCACCAGACTGTCCAGAATAATCTTCTTTACCTAAGGGCAAACAACTAAAATTTTAAATTACATTTGCAAAAATCCCTTCACACGGCAGCACCTAAATTAGTGTTGAATTAAATAACTGGACAGTGTAGTCTCATCAAGTTGATACATTAAGAAAGCCGTCATAGCATGTTCAAAGAAATGATTGAGGCATGTGAGGATCTGGAAAGACAGAAAATGAGTCAGAGGTAATAAAGAAGCCATTGTAAGGACTTTGAATCTCGTTCTGAGAAAGCTGGGAACTGTTGGCGAGTTGTTAGCAGAGAGAGGATCTGACTAACATTTTATTTATCTATTTATTTAATTTTAATTGAATTTATTGGGGTGACATTGATTAACAAAAGTATACATATCTCAGGTCCACAATTCTACAACACATCATCTGAAGACTATTGAATGTTTACCACCCAAGTCAAGTCTCCCTCCATCACTTGTTAGCCCCTGCTATACTCTCATTTACCTCCTTCAACCCCCTCTTCCCCTGGCAATCAGCACACTGTTGTTCATATTCATGAGTTCTAATATTTTAAAAGGATTACTCTGACACTATGGAGGGGAATAGACATAAGTGGGCAACATAGTGTTGTAACTTGGAGGTTATGAGGTGCTGGACATCTATAATAATCTATAATAATAAAAGCATAATATGCTAATTAAACCAGACGTCCTTCTGGATGACCTTCTGGATGAAGCCAGGACTGTGAGGGAAGCTGGTGCCAGCAGCCAGGGGAAGGAAGACCTACTCTTGCATGAATTTCGTGCATTGGGCCTCTATTCTTTAATAAATATTGGGCACTCTATTCAATGACTTATTTCCAGAGTCCTACTGGACCACAGTTCTGAGGCTTAGTCAGGAAACTGTGCATTTACTAGGTTATAAGAACTGCGATAGGCTTTAGGGATCCCAAACTGACCAAGACAAAGCAGTATATAACCTTTTGTTTTCTCCAGAATGGTCCCATTTATAACAAGTTTTTTTTAATTAGCCAGGCACCAATGGACACAACTGTTATATGATGGTGAGTTCTTAACCATGATGTGCGGCAGGGCCAAAGCCTTCCTGTCCACCAAGAGCAGGATTCTGAGATACATGCTAAAGGGCTTACTCCATCATAGGTTTTGTTACTTACCTCATTTCCTGACTTCTTTTTTATCCTCTTGGGTTGAACTTAAAAAAAAAAAACAATCAAAAAACAACAACAGAAACCTAGTTAACTAGAATGACATAAGGAAATGTGAGGATATGCCGGCTGTTGTTTCTTGGCCCTTAGCACAATGCCTGCTGCTTTTATGGTCTCTCTTCTCCTTAGGTATTGCAAGCCTGAGAACTTCCTTTGCCAGCATGGTAAAGAGAGTTACGTGTGTGGTGTTTGGCAGACAGGAGGGAGGTGAGCATTCTTCCGTGGGCTGTGTGGGAGGCAGCCAGCGAGGGTTCCAGCCGTGGCTCCCTCAGGCTCTGTGGCTCACTTCCAGCTCCTGTTTGGGGGCAGCAGACAATTGTGTTTTATTGAAGCTCCTTACAGTTTCCCTGATTTCTGGTTAGAATGACATTGACTCCTTAACTTATGTCCCTCCAGCACTACTAGAAACTTACCGATGACATATTTCACTGAGTTAATGCCTGTTCTGTTTGAAATATGACTGAGCCTTCCCTCAAGTGTCTCAGAGTCTTCCCTGAGGCCTGAGGAAGGCTCCAATCTGAAGGATCCTTCCTCCCCCTTTTCCTTCCTCTGCTCTTAACCCTGTATCTTTTCTCCAAAGATAAATGGTCGCACCAAAAGGCTCCCTCAGTCCAAAATGAAAGGAAGGATGGGTTGCTAGGAAGCCTAGGAGGCAGAGGATCATGGGAGAAAGGGGGCAAGATCAAGAGTAGGAGGGGAGGGGAAAAAAATCCAGCTCTTCTAAGCTAGCTGCATTTCTTAAAACCCTTAAACACTTGCTATCCTAAAGCTTGTGATTTAAAAGTGAATGGAAAGAAAGAGAGAGTGGTCTCCTTTATCATCAGCTTCACTTTATTTCCTCCTGAATTCTAGACTTGGTGCTTTTTTTTCATAGTGTATGGGGGAACAAACACTATTTCACTTATCCAACATCCTCAGTCATATTTATATACATCAATTCAAATAATTACCACATGTGCTGCGTTTAATGTTTTATATTTAATTGAAAGAAAATTCTATTACAGAAAAATAGAGTTGGGGGAAACTTGAGCACTTGCACGGTTTTACACAGCTAACAAAGTAAATCTAAAGCCCAGCCAGTGTGGCTCAGTGGTTGAACACTGACCCATGAACTATGACGTCACGGTTTGATTCCCAGTCAGGCCACATACATGCCTGGGTTGTGGGCTCGATCCCCAGTAGAGGGCATGCAGGAGGCATCTGATCTATGTTTCTCTCTCGATTGATCGCTGTTTCTATCTCTATCCCCTTCCCTCCCCCTCTGTCTTTCTCAAAAAAAAAAAAAAAAAAAAAAAAAAAAGAAGAAAAAAAGTAGATCTGAGTTTTGGGCCCAGATATCATGCCCTAAACCCAGGCTTCTTTCCATTAAGACAGAGTTACTTTTCTGGTGGAAAGAGCCTTGGATTTGGAATCCGAGCCAAGAATAAATTGGAAGAATAAATCTGGTATATTTTCTTACACTTTGTGCTTCAAGAAGAGTAGCATAAATAGTGTTCCTGGGGTGCCTTTGGAAAGTTCTTTGTCTGTAGAATTAAAATTAATCTAAAAAATACAAGATTAAAACTACCTTGCATTAGTTGTAACTCAGAAACTTTGGCTTTGGAATCTAAGTTTAGTCATGACCTATCCTTGAGGGCTGTTTTAGCACTCTTTTTTTTTGGTAGGATAAAATGTGGCTAGAAAAGCAGTAAGATATATGAGAAAAATAGGTTCAGACTGAATTCATAAATAAGCTTACAAAAAAACCTTATCAACATGGTTTTATGTGTTTACTAAATGAAATAATTAGACAACAGAGTAAAATTAATATTGCTTCACATGTCTTAATTAAGTGATAATGGTTAATGAGCAATTAAATTCCTCCTACTCTTCCTTGCCTGCTAGAATTCTTTTTGTATTTCAGTGAGTTGTTTTATAAATTCATTGGGCATTACTGCAGATCCTATGCAACTCAGGTGTTTACAGAATGGAATGTATTTTGTAAACTGTGCAAAGACTTTTTTCTTAATGGCAATTGTTGATCTGTATTCTAGGTCCCACCTGATCACAGAAACAAAAGCATTTTTGATGCCAGAGGTGAAAAAATTTTGAGTCTCTTAGTTTACTTGTCATAGTTATTTCTCAATTTTATTTTTGTTTAAAATAAACCTAACATGCTTTGAGCATGCATCCTTACTGTATAGCGGGCACTGTCCTAAGGATTTTACCTGGATAAACTTATTCTGTCATCTCAGCACCCCTTTGAGGTAGGTGTAGTCACTATCCCCCTTTTGCAGACGAGGAAAGAGGTACAAAGAGATAAAATACTCAAAGTCACACACCAGTGAAGAACAGATCCAGGATTCCCCATTTCGGCACTTAGACATGAGAGCCTGTGCTTCTAACCATTGCTCACAGAGCCGCTGTCCCAGGAGGACCTCATGCCCGAAGCATGAAGTAAGAAGGCCTCCCACTTCTTACTCTTCTGACAGAGGGGAGAGTCATCTAGATCTGACTTGATGGTCTCTGAGCTCTCTGTCCTTCTCTTCAAGTTTTCTTGCAAAAATTCTACTTTTGTCTTTTTACTATTCCTAAATCCTAGTGTATTCTCCCTGCCTTTCTAACAATCTCTTATAGATTCTTGGGTCCCATACACCATGAGTGAAATTGTATTTCATGAAAAGTCTTAGAGGTAAAACCTCTGTATTGAAGAACTTAATATAAAAGATATTCAAAATTAGAGAGCTCTACTTTTCTTTTTCTCACTGAGACCTAATGTCCAGAGAGTGCTTACTCATCATACTTAAATTTAAAAAATCAATATAAACAGCTTTTTATCTAGTTGTGTGTTATTTTAAAATATCATAGGACTATGTTGTGGAAATGAAGGAAATGCATAAAAGTATAAGGAAGATTGTGAAAATCAGCCCACCTTACTACCTCCCAAAGGTAACCATGGTTACATCTGCTGATGGAGTCGCAGGGAAGTACTGACCCAGCAGCCTCCCTTGAATGCACACTTCCAGGGACAGGGAAACTTCATCCCAGGGTACCCCTCGCTCTATTTGAGTAGCTTTAGTAGTTAGAACTTTCCCTTTGGAAGACAGATGGAAATACTCGATGGACTTTCATCATTTTTATCCCCACACCCTGGCAGAAATCACTAATTGATCATGATACTTATCATGGGTCCTCTAGAGGGCCACTACCAAACCTTAGAGATGACACTCAAGAAGAGCCCACTTTGGCATTCTCGCTCGATGCTGACACTGGGTCGCTTATCTGTTTTGAAGACTTTCATTGAATTTCCTGCTGATATCTAAAAGTTCTGGGAAAGTACTCCAAAGTGAATGATGTGCTTTGAATCATTTTATAGGAGCAGAGTGGTAATTTTAAGGCCTTTTTAAAAATTTATTTATTTATTTTTTAAAATATATTTTATTGATATTTTACAGAGAGGAAGGGAGAGGGATAGAGAGCTAGAAACGTCAATGAGAGAGAAACATTGACCAGCTGCCTCCTGCACACCCCCTACCGGATGTGCCCGCAACCAATGTACATGTCCTTGACCGGGAATCGAACCTGGGACCTTTCAGTCTGCAGACCGATGCTCCACCACTGAGCCAAACCGGTTTCAGCCCCCCCCCCCCTTTTAAATAGCAAGATCCATTACATAGATTTTTTATTTTTCTTTGTCATTTGGTAATATTGAAAACCAACAAATAACACCTTCGTAAGATAAAGGGCTGCCTCACCCTCGCTATGACTTCTCCGAAGCTTGCAGAGTGTGTGCCTCTGTTAGATGTACTTCCGATCTGTACAGTGGGGAGGAAGCTGGGTTCTGCTCTTCAAAGATGATAGTCAAGCCTTGTGAATACCGAGGTCTGTAATGATTGCTACCCATGGCAATGAAACGGAGCCGCTTGCTAAGGTGGGCAGCTGAACTGCTCTTTGCTACATGCTAATTTACTTGGAGAAGTTCTCACTTTTGTTCATAAGGGAAAGGTTAGAGAACTGACATCTCTAACATGGTAGATGTATGTCCTTGGGTCCAATCATCCCAAAATAGTATTTGCAGAAGTAAGACCAGGATGGATGGAGGAGTTGGAGTCATCTCTGAATCCTCTTTTTCTCACTCCCACATCCCACCCAATATCAAGCTCTACCTGAAAATTTTACCCTGATTCTGAGCATTAAGTATTAAAGTATTAAAAAAGAGTAGCTGCATATAGTGTTATTTCTATTACCATAGTTCAAACTATTATTTCTTGTTTTTACCTGTAGCCTCCTAACTCATCAACTCCTTTCATGTTCCATCCCCTTCCCCCTTATCTTCTCTGTGGCCCAGTCACACCAGCCTCAAAAATTCCAAGTATTCTCTCAACTTCACGATCTTTGCACATGTCACTCTCTTCTCAGAATTACCTTACCAAGATCCTTCAAATAGTGTACTTCTTCATTTTATTCTTTCAACTGTTGAAATGTTATCTTTTCAAAATGGCCATCTCTGGTCATTGAAACTAACCACTGTCTTTCCGTGTTTTATTTTTCTTCGCAGCATCTGTCACTACCCAGTGTTACATGGACTATGTGCTTGTTTCTTTTCTGGAAGAAGAGCTCCATGAAATCGAGGCCTTTGCCTGTTTCCCATGGCTGAATCATCTGGGCCTCCATTCCCAGAGCAGACTCTTCAGGTGCGTGACTAACATGACTTTTCATGCTCTTACAAATCAGGTATGGATCATAAAGTATCAATGTTAAAAGGACCTCAGGGATGAACTAGCCTAATACTCTGGTTTTTTGTTTGTTTGTTTGTTTTAAAAAATATATTTTATTGATTTTTTTACAGAGAGGAAGGGAGAGAAATATAGAGCTAGAAACATTGATGAGAGAGAAACATCGACCAGCTGCCTCCTGCACACCCCCTACCGGGGATGCGCCCGCAACCAATGTATATGCCCTTGACTGGAATTGAACCTGGGTCCCTTCAGTCCGCAGGCTCTATCCACTGAGCCAAACCGGTTTCGGCATACTCTGGTTTTTAGAAAAGCAACCCAAGGTCCGAAGAGGTGAAATGTCTTTGAGCTAACAGAGTGACTTGGGAGGAGTTTGGATTAGAATGAGGGTCTCCATGATGTACTGAGGACACTGACTGAGGATCGCACATTCCCTCTCTGTCTAAAGGGCTCTGCTCTGTGGTCACCAGTCCCGGGCTTTGACTTGTCCAGTGAGTTTTCTGACCTTTAGTCATCAGTAAGGTGTTTTGAGCATGGCGCAACCCTGCACAACCTTGTAAGAGCCTGCTCCGGTCACCTTTCCTGTGAAGTGCCTGGGGCTCATTGATACACATTTTCTGTTTACAGATAGACTCCTGATTAGATGGACCTGATTAATACTTTCCACCCCAGTTTTCTCTATTGCTTTGGTGACAGAGCATATTCCCACTCCCCTATTATTCTGATTCCTGATGAGGCCCAGCAATTGGAGCCTCCACACAATTCCAGTCACCCAGGACTCTGTCCCTTAGTGTGGTCTTTCTAGCCAACTTATCCCCAGAATACAGAGGGCACCCAGGCAATCTCCTAAGTGTGCCTGGCACTGTGCTAGAAGCTGGTAGAGACAAAAGACCGAGTAAACTTTATCACAGCTTTTGATGAGTTGCCTCAGAGGAAAAAAAAAAAGGCTAAGTTTTTAGCATGGCTTAGAAGATCTTTTTTCATAATCTGGGTCTGACATTGATAGGAACCAGTCACAGTGTTCCCTGAACAAATTATAGTCCCTCCAGTTCTAATACCACAGATTACATTCTAGTCTTTCCCCTTTTCATGCTTGTAACTTCCTCTTCCACTTTAAGAAACTTAACAATAAGAAAATTAACTCCCCTTAATAAATTTTTAAAAAGTTTTTATTTCAAAATAGTTTTTGATATTTTAGAAGTAATTTTTTAAAAAGTTGAAGATAGCATGGAGAGTTTCTACATCTCATCCAGTTTCCCTTAACATTATCATCTTGAATAATCCTGATACATTTGTCAGAATAAAAAAAATAACAAGTATGCTACTTGTAATTTAAATCTAGACCTCTTTTATATTTTACTATTTTTCCACCAATGTCTCCCCCCCCCCAAGATCCAATCTAGGATTCTGCCTGGCATTGGCCCTCAATATTTTAAAGGTACTGTCCAAATAGTGCTGGTTCTGCAGCATATAAGTGAGGTATGGGACTGTTTTGTGTGACCTTTGACATAAAAAATTCAAATCTATGGCTTTTTGAATAAATATGAATTTTTATCTCAACTTTAAGTAGATATGTTTAAGAGATGTCAAGACATGGTAAAAGGAAAAGTAGGCACTTATTTTTCACCAGTAGTAGGACATTAAGATCACAATATTATTTTCATTACAAGAACATGACCAACGTGAATGGCGGCTTTATTATCACTGGGTGTTTTCTGGGGCACACTTCTGAGTCAATTCATGTTTTAAAATTCTAGACACAGATGAGGTGGGGTGGCTAAGATTACCAAAGAGAACTCTGCTCCCATTAGATTGCTACTGACCCTTGTCCCTGAAATGAGCCAGAAACGGTGCTGGAAAATTCTTTTTAAAGTTTATTTTTCAGTTACAGTTTACTTCAATATTATTCTGTATTGGAAAATTTTGTATGTAGTATTTTAATTGTGCAAAACATAGTATACTAGTAGTTAAAAATACTTTCTTCATTTGTGGGATGAGAAATTTTAGCCATGAAATAATTTTAAGATTCTTAACATTAGGTAGCAGGTGGCATCAGAGAGGAGAGACATCACACCCTGATTTCCCTGATTGCTACGCTGTATCCTCCCACCATGGGGTCCATGAGCACAGCATGCCTGTATATGAAAGTACTTGGAACTTAAACATTAGAGTTACAATTATTGCAGATGTTAATAGTTTTTTGAATCTATTCAAGAACTTTGTTAGATTCTTGCATTTGTGAACTTAGGCATCAGTAAACCATACTTAGATATCACACTTTGAAGAAGTTTTGAGCAAATACTTTGTCCTAAATGTAAACTTCATTGTCTCATGTCTCAGAGAGCCTCCATTTTTATGTGTTATATAGAATTGTAGAAACTTCTGCTAAAAATTAAATAACAAACAATATAAGAGGACTTCTGTTCCCAGAATGCTCAGAATGTTAAAATCTCTATTAATATCTTGACTTTCAGACACCATGTTAGAGAATGTGTTACCATAATGTTGAATAGCTTTAATTTTGTTCTTTCCCTTACCAGTGGGTACATAGTTAATTGCTTAAATTTGATGAGGCTCCAGGTGAGGATAAAGACACTTGACTTCCAGAATATCTAGAGACCTAGTTCTGTATTAAATTTATATACCACCTGTTACCTTCAGGAAGGTCCCTAACCTCTCTGGTCCCATTCACTTACCAGAAATATGGGATATAATAATCATACATACTTGATCCAGTTGCTGTGATGATTCAGTAGTATAATATTTGTAAAGCTTCTTGAATAGTGCTTTGCAAATAGTGAGCACTACATAAATCACTTGTTAACTAACTCAGTGAGAATAAAGCTCCATTATAGTAACACCATTGGTGATAAACCATTGATTTTTTACTGTATGCCATATTTTACCTGAGTACTGTAGAGGAAAGTAACTTGTCTCCATTGTGCAAATAGCAAATGCTGGGATTCTCATCAAGACGCTGAGTGTTAAACTTCCTCTCCTTTACTATACACCTTACACTTTCCTGAGATGATGACACAATTGGACAGGCTTCTTCAGCTTTTTCTTCTCCCTACTTCAAATGTTTCTATCCTGCACTTTCCTTTCCACCTCTGCATTCCTTCTCTCTTATCTCAGAGGTGCTGCATCCCCTTTCCTTTCTAAAGGGAACTACTTTTCTTTGTGGGCGGTTCCCTTCTCTGAGACTCTGCATTACCAATCTCTCTTTTGATCTCTGCCTGTCATTTCATCTCTTCCTTCCTGTCAGCCTCCCCATCTTCAACTTTCTGAGCTCACCATGGCATAGGAGTCATGTTCTAAAGCCAGGTTTGTCCTGGCTGTGCTCATTTAGACACAGAAGGTCAAAGGTTCTCAATACCTCACTTAAACAGGAAAAGATGACTCCAACTTTGTAATTTATTTATTGTTCAGAACAGTTTAACTTATGGCAAACCTCTACATCTGAGCTATGCCTGAAGGTGTTGGCCTCTCTATCATTCATAACCAAGCAGTCCTCTTACTGTAGTTATCTAGGAAAAGTACAGATTCTCTCCCTAAGAGTAGTCTGCCCTCCTTTCATTCCTAGCTGAATCAAACTACAATCATCTTATAATTGATGACTTTTTCTTCTTATACAGCTTGGGAGCACAAAATTGCATGACTTGGTGCTTTAGAGTACAAATCAGATTATGATTAGATTTAGAAGACACTGAAGAAATGTGTTCTATATTATTCAAACTAGCATTTCCTGAATGCATTTGTCCACTGAATTTTTTTTTGCATTAAACTAATACAGGGGTGGATAAAAATAGGTTTACAGTGGTGAGTATGAAACACAGAGTTTATACTTATAATATTACTTATTATTATTTTATTTATTTGCATTATAACTATAAACCTACTTTTGCCCACCCCTGTATATTAATTAGGGTTCTAAAGAGAACCCCCCCCCCCACACACACACAATTGGATTTGGGAGGAAGGCAGAGAGCCAGAGAGAGAGCTTGTAAGGCATGGACTCTTACAATTAATTCTAGATGCTGGCAAGTCCAAAATCTACAGGTTAGGGTGGGCGGAAAAGAGCTGGTGCAGTAGTTTAAATCCAAAGGCAGTCTTCAGGAAAACTTCCTTGTTACTCAGAAGAGTTGGTCTTTTTTTTTTTTTTTTTTAAATAAGGCCTTCAATTGATTGGATGAGACACACCCACATTATGGAGGATAATCTGCTTTACAAAGTCTACTGACTTAAATATTAATCTCATCTTAAAAATACCTGTACAGAAACATCTGTAATAGTGTTTGACCAAATAGTGCTGACCAAATTGACACAAAAATTAACCCCAAACTAATCAAAATTTGACCCAAAGTCAATGTACCCAAATTAGTATTTTAGGGATAACATATTTTAGAAATACCAAGATAGGCTAAGGAGATTTGGACTTTATTCTGTAGGTAAAAAATAATTCTAACTTTTCAGTAGAGCTGTGACATGTACTTTGTATGATTATTCAAAGGGAGCTATATTTAGGATGGTTTGGAGAAAGAAGAGGCCAACTAGGGAGAGAAAAATAGGAGTCTGTTTTAATGAGGTAGGCAAGATGGTATGGAGTAAGTAGGGGACAGATGCAGAAGTAGGGAAGGCAGAGTGACTTTCTAAAATGTTTTGGAGGTGCAGCTAAGAGATTGGGTCAAATAACTAAATTTGGATGCCAGCGAAGGGAAAATTCAGCAGTAATGCTAAGACTTGAAGCCTTGGTGACTGAGAGGATGCCAGTGATAAGAAGCAGGTACATTAGAGGAGGAGCGGGCTTTGTAAACATTGGTGGTTTACAAAGTCTGCATGGTTTCTATGCATAGCTGGTGGCTTACAAACATATGCATGGTATCTATGCATATCTGGATAGATAAAAAACATTTTCACTTCTTTAATAATTGAACATATATTTGGTAGTTTATAAAAGAGTTGAGAGCTGGGATTAGTAACCTCATGGGAACTCCATAAGATGAGTACAGCTATGCATATCACTTGATTATTGTGTCAGGCCAAACCTTTTTTTATTTATTCCTAGAGATAAGGAATAGAATAGAAATTGTCAAGAAAACCAAATGGTCCACTGCTATCAGATTTTTGTTCACAAGTTGAGAATACCGATGACCCAGGTCCTCAATTATCAGGTAGGGCTGCCTAATTCATCACAGTAAAAATTGTTGAGGTGGAGAATTGGGGTCAAGAGGCTTGTCATTACTTGATAAGGAAAGCCACTGGCCCATAGTAATGACAGTCTGACTTTTCAATTCCTTTCACCTCCATTTGTTTTCATTCTTTGTTGCAATGAGCAATTCCCCAGTATTGACTTAATCCACTGGCTGCAACAAAGATACTCCTTTTCTACACTTTGTTCAGTTATTTTACTTTTGTAAGGTATCTTTGACCAACTGAAAATCCTACTAGCAGATTTGCACAAAGAAACTCTACCAACCCACGTTCTAAGATGAGACTTAGAATGTAATTTGCATAAGCCTATTACATCAATGAGCATGAGTTGAAAGAATTCAAGAGACACAAATTAGAATTGGGAAAGGGGACCTAGAACATTACCTTCATGCCATAGATGAGCAAGCAGAGGCTAGGAGAAGTTAAAGGACAGTCTTAAGAGTAAATGCAAGACTTGGAGTAGGAAGTATGTTGTCTGACCCTAGTCCAAGAGTCTTTCTCTGTGCCATGATCTAAGCACCCAGAATTGTGCTAGAACCTATGGAGGATGAAATAGAAGTATAAGCATGTTCTGCCCTCATGGAATTGCATATTTGAACCCAAATTAAAAACAAAATGTTTCTCTAATATAATAGAAGGCACTGGCTCTTGGTAATCCTTCAGAAGTTGGGAAAGCCTTAGGCTCATTTTTGCCAGATCATCTCAGTCTGAACTTTTCCACCAGACTTACAAAACATTGTGACTATTTAAAAATATTTTTCTTATTAATTTCCTAGGCTAGGGCCAGGGGTGGTGACTCCTATTACTTGTCTAGCAAAGAATGAATTGCTACATTGCCATGTGCTTTCCCCAGTTTACTACTTAAGATGCTAGCAGATCTTTTGATCTCTGTGCTGCCTGGGATGTATTAAATCAAGAATTATATTAATTAGGCAAAGTATATTGACCTCCCCAATAAACTGTGGCATAATTTTGACTCTAGAGGGTGTTTACAGTTATTAACTTCTATTGACACCTGCTGTTGAGCTGGGAACTTCTCTATAAATTACAGGTGGTGAGAGGTGTTTTTGTGGGCTGTAGGGAGTCACTGTGACTGATTATATCTGTGTGATTTAGAAACAAGCAAAGTAACCCCATTTAGGTGTGGAGAATATATAACAAAAACATTAATTCATTTTAGTTGGCATTGAAAATGTGAATTATTTTCACAGGAAAGTGTGTTGAAGGGTTAAAATGTATGATAGAGGAGTTGTTTTATGTAAGAGCCCACCATGCACATAGATGCATGAAAAGATTGTATGGAATATGAAAGTAAAAAGATGCTGAATGATTTGCAAAGGATAGTGTTTGGGGCTTAAGGCCAGCTGGGAAGCCACAGTCAGGAGTGAGAGCAAGAGTGAGACAAGAAGGATCAGTTTTTATATCTTCAGAAGAGGATGAAAAATGAGGTCCCCGGAACCAAGGAGAGCTTCTAAGATGTCAAAAGATGGATCGGATGAGCAGTGAAGGCTATGCAATTTGGGTTAGCAAGACCAAAAGGAGCAATGCAGGCTGATGGGCCAGCAGAAAACACAGCTGGAGAGATTGATATGGTGCTTTTGGTTTTATCTGTGGTGGAGGAGGGTATAAGATGGAGTATGAGGGGTCCCAACCTGACTATAATAGTGGTAGACAGGGTTTTGGGGTTGAGTTGAAGCTCTCCTATGTATAACTGTGTGACTCAAATTTATGATAAATACAATTAATAGAAAAATTTTCAATTTCTCTGAAACTCAGTATTCTCATTTTTAAAAATGTGCATAATGATGCTATTCTAAGCTGTTAATAGAATTAATTAGATTGTGTAATCTCATTAATGTATGCAAAAGCCCTTTGTGGCTAGTAACAGACTATATGAATGAAAGATATATTTTATTTATTATACAGTAAAGGTGAATGATATTCATAGGGTATATGTAGCCATTCCATTTCAATAGGACTATTAGAAAATAATTGTAAATTTGATGTATTTCCATTATAGGGTGATAAAGTGGCATGAGAGGCTGGTTACTTGTCCAAAGTCTTCTTACCTAATCAGAAAATAGCTTCTAAATTTTGAAGAGCTGCACTTCTCTTGTGATATATTCATTTTACTCCCTAAAGTAAGAAGACATAGGTATACAATGGCAATTCAAAAGGCAGAATTTACGGATTTCTTTAGTGCAGAAATCATCATACCCCCAAAGCACCAGTAATATCTATCATCTATGTATTTTTTTTTATAGACTCATTGGAGAAATGTCATGATTTATCAGAGCCACATAAATCAAAGTTTGCTGGATTTAATTTAATCTTTAAATGTCACCTAGAGATGAGAAAATAATATTGAGTCAAAATTTTTGTGTGAGATTAAATAAAAGCAATAAAAGCAAGTAAAGAAATCAACCAAATTTGAAGAAAGAAATTACTTGAGCTAGGAATATATATCACTGGGTATAAGAACTTGCAATTTTTTTAAAAAGTAGGCTTCACTTTTTTTTTATTCATCTTGAGCTAGTGATTTTCAATTGGTGTGCTGCAAGACTTTTAAAAACATGAAGTACCTGACTATTTAGTCAGGGACACTGACCTCTTTTCCCTTAAATCGTCAAATTAAAAAAATGACAACAACAAACACAACGATAGCCATCCTGTGCAAATGAAATAAAATAAATAAAATAAGGTCCTCGGAACCAAGGAGAGCTTCTAAGAGTGAGTTGGTCAGATTGGCAAAAAATATATTTTGTGTATATTTGGTCAGATTGGCAAAAATATATATTTTTGGTAAGCTGCAGAATTTTAGTAATTAGTTTATGTGTGCCATGAGATGAAAAAGGTTGAAAATCGCTGCCTTAAGCAATAACAGTTTTGAATGACTGCTCTTTTTCATAAATATTTCCAGAGTTCCAGAATTCTCTCCATTTATCTGCAGTGTCTCTCTTGCCACACATTGAAATCCTGCTGAATCAGGCAGGATAAACTATGCTGTAGTCATCAACTGACTCCAAGTCTCCAGCTGTGGTTCATAACAACAAAGATTTACTTCTCCGTTGCTCTCATGGGTTCATCTATTGTTCTCCAGTGAGCAGGAGCCCCCTTGGCTGCGGATTAGGTTTGGGGTCTGCATAAGGCCTGAATTTGGCACACCCGGTCCTGACAGGAGAAGAATGTTGGCAAGTGAGGTTAGCAAACATGGGCTGCTAGTGAGGGTAGTGAAAACGAGGAGGAAAAATTGCTGTATGTGGCCTTGGGGAATACTCTCTTGGGCTGTGGGGAAAGGGGGAAGCCAGGGGGGAAGAGGAGAGGCCGCAGTGGACAGCACTGGTATGTGGTCGCTGATAGAGCAGCTTCCATTTGGACGTCCCTCGCACAGTGGGGAAAGAGCCAAGACAAACAACACACACACACTTCTACTTCCATTAGCGGCAAAGCAAGCCACGTAGATATTTAAGAATTCAAAAGGGCAGGGATGTGCTAGTATAGTTCTCCTGTGTGGGAGATTGAGAACAATTATAATAGGGAACAATACCCTGTTTCATCTTGCGTGAATTTTTCTCAAGTGGCATTGAATCCATGAAGTAGTCCCTGGACCTCAACCAAAGTTTACCCTCACGTCTCTAGACACCTGTAACATTCCCCCCCCCCCCCCCTTTCATGGTACAGGTCATTCTCCATCTTGTGTTATGGTAATTTGTGAATGTTTTATGTTTCCCCTGATAGGTACTGGATGAGCTACCAACAGATTATAGATTATACCTTATTCATTGACCTATGGTAAGTAATAGACACTGTACTTAGGACAGATCAGTGTTTAATCTTCTTAATGAGTGAATGGGTCTAGGTAAAAAAAAACTTTTGTGTCTCTGTACATGTATAATTAAGGCATCTTAGGTTCATTGTACCCAGATATTTTGAATTGGGTAAGAGGGCTAGTGTTTTAAGAAAGATGGAAAAAAATTGTCCCACTACCCCAAAAGCTTTATATCCATATATATATATATATATATATATATATATATATATATATATATAATATTATATCATGGTCAGTGTGCTCCCACAGTGGGAGTGCTGCTCAACCAGAGCCAGGCTCATAGCTGGTGAACGCAGTGGTGGTGGCAGGAGCCTCTCCGCCTCTGAGGCAGCACTAAGGAGCAGTGAGCCAGGCGGTAAAGAGTGAGCAGGTGGTGGTAAGGAGCGAGCAGGCAGGTGGTTAGGAGCAAGGGGTCCAGGATTGTGAGAGCGTGCAGACCAAGCTGAGGGCCTCCTACCCACCCCCACCCCCGTGCATGAATTTCGTGCATAGGGCCTCTAGCTGACAAATAAAATTATAGTATGTTTAAGGTGTACAACACAACAATTTGATATATGTACACACTGGGAGGATTCCCACCATCTAGTTAATTAACACAAACATAATTTTATAAAGTTACTTTCTTTGTGTGAAAATGCTTAAACTCTATTCTTTTATAAAATTATAATTATACAGTGTTATCGTCTGTAGTCACCATGCTATATATTACATCCTTAGAACGTATTCATCTTATAACTGAGAGTTTGTAACTCTCCCCATTTCTCCCACCTCCTAGTCTCTAGCGACCACCATTCTATTCAGTTTCTGAGTTCAACTTTTTTTTTTAAGGTTTCACATAAAAGTGATAACATGCAGTATTTGTCTTTTTCTGTCTTGTTTTATCATTTAGCATAACCCCAGCCAATTCATCCACGTTACTGAAAATGGTGGGATCTCCTTTTTCAAAGGCTGATATTTTATTGTATATATGTACTATATTTTCTTTATCCATCTACCTATATATATTTAGGTTGTTTGTGTATCTTGGCTATTATGAATAGCACTGAAATGAATATAGTAGAATGGAAATATCTTCGAGTGAGTAAATTTGTTTCCTTTGGCTGTATTTCTCAAAGTGGAATTACTGAATCATATGGTACTTCCATTTTTAATTTCTTGAGGAAACTTTATACCGTTTTTCATAGTGGCTGTACCAGTTTACATTCTGACCAATAGTGTAGAAGGGTTTCCTTTTCTCTGCATCATTGCCAGCATGAATTATTTCTTGTCTTTTGATAGTAGACATCCTAACAGATATGAAGTAAAATCTCATTGTGATTTTGATTAACATTCCCCTTAGTGATACTGTGCATCTTTTCCTATACCGATTGATTGTTTGTTTTCTTTTTCTTTTGAGAAATGTCTGTTCAGGACCTATGCTCATTTTTAAAATGAACTTTCCTTGCTTCCCTCCCCCCCATTTCATTGTATGAGGTCTTTGTATATTTTGATACTAACCCCCGTTTGGATATGTGGCTTAAAAATATTGTTTCTCATTTCATAGGTTGCAAGCCCACCCCCATTCCTAAAATCTCTCCCATCCTTTGCTTCAACAGAGTTGAATCCAGGCAACATTCTGGTCTGTGTCCCCGATTGCAATAATCTTGAATAAAGTTTTCTTTCTTTTCCTTTTTTAAAAAAAATATATATTTTATTGATTTTTCATAGAGAGAAAGAGAAAGGGAGAGAGAGTTAGAAACATTGTTGAGAGAGAAACATTGATCAGCTGCATCCTGCACATCCCCCACTGGGGATGTGCCCACAACCAAGGTACATGACCTTGACCGGAATCGAACCTAGAACCCTCCAGTCTGCAGGCCGACGCTCTATCTACTGAGCCAAACCGGTTTGGGCAAAAGTTTTCTTTCTTTATTTAACTTTGTGCAGTACATTTTTTGCTCTTGTGAGGTTGCAGTTAATCTAATTGCAATCCCTGTAGGAACCTGACTTTTCCCTCTAAAGGCTTCTAAGATCTTCTCAGCACCACTTTACTTTTTGACCAGACATTCCCTTCTATGCAGATAATGTAAATGTGGGTTGTATGTTCATTTGAGAGAAGGCGTATGTTTACAGTTCTCAGGGAAGACTATTATTATTGCTGTGACCTTCCATGCACAGAGATAAAAGGTTTCCTATTACTATAGGTAGGTAGACTTTTTCTACCCTCTCATAGTGATGTGGCCTCTTTCATGGTCTTGACTACAGGTGCTGGTCTCATATTTAGCACATTTCCTCCCACATATGCAAACCCTTTGGCAAACTCATATCTAGTTTTCTGTTTTCTTATAAGTGACAAATCCCCACAGCTCTAGTTTCCAGGATCAGTGTTGTTCCAAGAGATCCCCAGTGTCTGAGATCACTTATTGTACGTATTTCAGCTTCCCGTTTTTCAGTCTTTGCTATTTTTGCCTTTTGGAAAATTTTGTTTTCAGGACTTGGCAATGCATTTAAAGTACCGTTGACATAATTTATTTATAGGCATAACTCAGAGATATTGCAGGTTCATTCGGTTCCAGACCACTGCAATAAAACAAATATTGCAATAAAGTGAAATTGTAATCTTTTTGTTGGTGGATGGTATTGCCTTCAATTTGTAAAAAAAAACAAACAAACAAAAAAAAAACAGGAAAAAAAAACACAACATCTGCAGAGCACAATAAAGCAAAGTAAGGTATGCTTGTATCACCTATATTCTTAACACATAATTTCCAAGGTACAGAGATGGACATAATGGATTAAAGGTGTTGCTTTGATCCAAAATATTTTAGGAATCTTACGAATGATTTTCTATGGGGAATGCAGTATTTTGGATAAAACTGTGGTCTGGAAAGAGGTGCATGAGAATTTGGGGGTAATAAAAGTTGTAAAGATGAAACTTTCTCTGACTTGAAAAGAAAGCACACTGGGGGAAGGTGGCCTGAGGTACATGATCCTATAGGCCAGGAGGAAGCGTTGGTGACACGCTCCCAGGCACAACTGGGACAATTGGTTCCATTATAATTTGACCTTTAGTAAGCAAGTATAATTTTTCTGTTTACTTTTCATTATATTAGCATTGGAATCAAATGCAAAACTGTCACCCTCTCCCTCTCTTCTCCCCCCTCTTTTTTTTTGGTGGTGGTTTAGATCCTCTCAAAACACACAAGAGAACACTGGGCCCTTGGGGTGTTTTACCCCAATACAGGCACAAACTGTTTCCCGGGCATGAAGTGGGCCACTTTATAACCACTCTTCTCCCGTGGGCGCGTGTTAATGAAAATGGTCTTGCAGTTGCCGTGAACCACGACACTGAGACTCAATTAATTGGTGACTGACTGTACTGAAGGATTGTGTGTTCTTCCATCTGCGTGCTGCCCCAGAAAGTGAATAGAATTTTTATATATTTTTTTTACAACCAGTCAAAGGTGAATGATGAAAAAAAAAGAAACAGTCTAGAGTCTCAAGAATAACAAGGACAGAGGAATGAGGCATACTAATTATGAAAGTAGTTCAAAATTCTCTGATGTGTGTTCATGTGACAGGACCTTAGACATTTCCAGATTTGATTGGATTGCTGTAGGATGAAGATAACCGGTGAGGAGATAAAACAAGACTAAAATAGGTTTCACATGGGTTCACCTTTTGCAGGAGATTGGCAGCAGCGTGTAGAAAATATTAGCTCAAAGAGCGCACTGCCTTGTTCTTTTGGCTGATTGCTTTCTGTGGCTTCCTAGCAATGCCCATATTGATGATTTTGACTAGTGTTTATATTTGGAGATAGTAAGAGTCCTTTCAATGTTGGATTGGCAACAGCTTGGAAGCGTCTATGAAAGGAATTTTAGGGATAAAACAGGCAGGTTTAGGGAGCTTTAGGAATAAAGAGGGCCCACGGGGAGGAATGCATAGGTGAGGGCTTGGAGCCACCAGAAGGGATACATTCACAGAGAATAAAAAAGTGCTCCAGGATAAGGGGAGAGGAAGGCATACAGTCACAGAAGATAAGGAAAAGTCACAGAGTATGGCAGAAAGAGGAAACACAATTTCACAGGAGACAGAGAAATGTTACCAGATCGGGGGAGAGGGAGAGGGAAAGGTAGGGGCACCATATAAGTTTTGGGTTTTGAAGCTGATATTTTGCAAAAAGAGTGACCGGTTAGGAGAGCATGAGATCGTAAAGTGGGGAAGGGTTCCAATTAGAAGAGAGATGAAGAGACAAAGAACTACAGCATTTATAAGCCTTAGAAAAAGGCACCTTGTGGGTTACCCCCTGGGGCCCCCATCCCTGCATGGGAGTTTGTATTTGCTTCCAATAAATTTCCACCCTTTTCATCTACCACCATTTTGTCTGTGGCTTCATCCTTTTAATCCATCTGGACAAGGACCTGGGAAAGAAATCACCCTTGCATCCTGCTCAGAAAAACAACCTGAATCAGTTATAGGTGACTAAGATGAAAGTATTACTAAGAGCCTTAATACACGACAGCTAAAAAAGTCTTTGTTGTGCAATGAATTAATGTGGGGGAAGCCTAGGAGTTTCTCACTCCTCAAGTCTATACCAGTGGTGTTTCTAGAACTGCTCTGGGGAGAGGGCTTTTGGCCTTCAAGAGTAGGGCAGTAGCAGTGGTGGGGGGGCAGGAACTCTGAGAGGCTTGTTTTAAAGCTACATTTTTTTTTAAACAAGCAGACTATTTTAATGTGTTACAGATCAATAAACATAAATATCTAAAGTTATTTTTATTCGTGTTTAGTACAGGATTGAGGAAACCTCCACAGTCTATATCAATAATATGTTATTTTAATTTGGGAGTCTTGGAGAAATAATGAGGATGTTTACCTGCAAAATCTTCATTGCTATTAACACTGCCTTAGACATATCTTTAACATTACAAAATTATCTTTAAAAGATTTTTAAAATATATATTTTTCTAAAATTCTGGTTTATCCTTACTCATTTCCATATTTTCTTATTCCTTTGATGGTGTAATCCTTTGAAATACATTTTTTGGCATTTTAATAATTACAATGTGATAAGCTAAATGATAAACTTTGGTTTTTAACCACCCAAAACTCTCTATTTTCATGATAATAATTAAATAAAAAAGAATTGCGAGGGTACTCAGAGAACTTCTGGTCCAACTTCTTGATGCTTCAATAAACTAAAAAGCAGAGAATTGATCAAGTTGGTATCTGATTAGTTTTGGAGGTAGATTGCCAAATGTTCCTAATATGAATTCACAGATTTATCTTTGGTGTTAGAACCAGAGTGATAAACACCTTCGGATATGTGTTCATCTGACTAAGTTCTAAATAAGCTAACGTGATATGCAGTATTTCTAAGAAGTCATCTTAAGGGAGATTCACTTTTCCTTCTCCTCATCCATTCTATTTCTAAAATATGCTAAGACATCAAAGTGATGGTTGGAGCATTAATTCCATTGTAAACCATAAAGACAAGAGTCAGATCTTAGGGAGGATATAGCTGAGAATCTGAAGAAATTGAGGCTTGAAGAAGCTTTAGTCCTGATGACAATGATGGTAGAACAGCTGTATCGATACTTGCCTGCCTAACTTGGGACTTTTATTGTAAGAGAAACACTTCTAACTTGTTTAAGCCACTGTTATTTAGGTGTTGTTGTTTTTTTCCTTCATATCCCACAAAATTTAACCTATTCTTAAATGGTGTATCTGCATAATGATTTTTATCACAGTGCCATACAGCTTCCCCCAAACAGATTTAATCTGTGAAATGATGAGTCATTTTATAATCCATTGAATTAATGCTCACCCATTAATTCAATATTTCCTTATTTCTTATTTGATGTCAGACTCTATGCTATGTATCAGTATGCAGAGATTAATAAGAATTAGTATCTCCCTTCAAAAAGCTTGTGGCTTAACCAAGGAGAACAAATAACTGAAATAGAGTTACAGTAATTCAAGTGTTTTGGTGGAATAAAAAAGTGAGCAATTCTGCTTTGTAGGTGACAGGGGTGGAAGAGGAGGGGGAGTTCACTGAAGAGGAAGTATCAGGATTGGCTCTTGAAAGACTTATAGGAGTTCTATAGGCAAGAGAGAATGGAAGGTAAAGTTTTTATCAAAGAAATATTTTCTAAAGACTTGAAGGTAAGACACATTGGGGATCTCTAAGTACTTTGGGATTGGTATAATTAGAATTACTGGAAAGTGACAGTAGATTATGTTGTAGTAGCCCAGACCATTTTATATCTGGTGAAAAAAAAAATGTCATATCTTTTAGCACTTCAGTGGTCCATGGAAGGAAAGAGTATTATCTGTGTTTTAAGCAGCATACACTCTCATAAAGATCTTCATTTTGGAACATTTGATACTTTTGATTAAATTAAGGAGTTAACATTTACTAAGCACTTACTATATACCAAAATTATATAGTTAATATAAGGAATTCAAGTATTTTAGAAGAGATGATCATATGTATGTTGGTCATTGAAATAACAGTTTAAGAAATACAGTGAATCTCTCAAAGCTTTAGAAAAACAAGTGTTCCATGATTACCTGAATTTTTGGCTCTTTGGCATATGGCTTACCAATAAACACCTGTGGAGAATTTCTGGGTACAGGCGTGATTTATTGATGAAGGTAACTCAAAGCCATTTGGAAAAGCAGGAAGCATTTATAAAGTCATAAATAATGTAACTTAATAAAGATGTCGACTGGATGGTAATGATTTTTCCAAGGAATGAAGAGTCACTGCCCATAAAATGACATTTTGATTTCTTTAGAAGACTTAACTATTAAACATTTTCTTGGGAAATTGTAACTGGACAAACCGATTCTGAAAGATGTTAGAACCATTTTGTAAAGGAGATGGGTCTATCATAAAGAGGCAGACAACTGAGACTCTGAATATTACAGAATCCTAGAGCTGACTGACCCCTGTACTTTTGCATTTATATTATTTTAAAATGTGTAACTTTTCCTTAAATACTATTCTCTAGTCTTCTCCAGTTATTGTGACCCTTATAACTCCTAAAGAATCATAACTTCCTTGAGGGCATTGATTATAATTTTGTTTGTTCTGTTTTGTATATTTATTATTATTTTTTGTATTTTCATGTTAGAACCAAGCTAAATATTTTTGAAGTTAACTCAAAAAAACTTGAAACTACAGAAAAATATTTACATAACAAGGAGATTAAGAAAAATGATATTATTTGATTTCCTACTACTGTTTTCATTTATTCATTTCACAAATATGTATTGAGAATCTTGTATATAAAAGTCACTGCGTTAAATCCTGAAGGAGATGCAGATAGTCTCTTCTTAGGAAGACATGAACATAAAGAACTCTAGCCCTAACTGGTTTGCTCAGTGGATAGAGCCTCTGCCTGCGGACTGAAGGGTTCCAAATTAGATTCCCGTCAAGACCATGTACCTTGGTAGTGGGCATATCCCCAGTGGGGAGTGTGCAGGAGGAAGCTGATTGATGTTTCTTTCTCATTGATGTTTCTAACTCTCTACCCTTCTCCCTTCCTCTCTGTAAAAAATCAAATATATATATATATATATATATATATATATATATATATATATATATTTAAAGAACTCCAGTACCAGGTAAAGAGAGGAAAGTGCCATGACAGCCCATTTAGAATGCCTAGATTGGGTTGTAACAGTTTCAGAATAGTGGAATAAAGTAGCTTCTATTTCTTTCTTTTCTTAGAAACCATCCCAAACAATAAGCAGATAAGAAAAAGAGCAAAAAAATCAATTCCAATAAAAAAGGCTGGTATCTATAGCCTTGCACTATAATATTTGAGGACACAGATGAGGAAAGTTAAATGTAAGTTCCTGATCTCAATGAACATTCTGACCAGAAATAAGATAGTTCACCCTCAGGAATATGGAGATATGAAAATATGTATGAGGAATCCTCCAACCCACAGTTATCTATCCCTCCTCCCACTGCCGCAGTAATGCCAAGGTGATATCCAGTATCTTGAAGGGTTCAGGAATCTGGAGAAGGCACTGTGTGTAAATTTATAAACAGACTAGAAATACAATATAAAATTTTATTCCATGGGGAGCCAGAGGAAGTTTAGCTGTAGTAGCTAAATTCTCCTATCTCTGGACTCTGGGCTCTTTTTTTATTCCCACATTTTCCCCTATAGCAAAGTAGATATATGCACATCAAAGGTAAGGTTTAGTATACAGTAGGCATTGTCACACTGGGGGAACTGCCTTGGGCTGTTCAGGTGTTTGACCAGCAGGAGGCAATAACATGTAGGTTAAAATGGCCTCAGCTGTCTGGCAGCAAGCAATCATTTATGAAAAATTCAGGTTTGGGGAAATGCCTTCAGCCATTCCAGGAAGCAATGATATGAATCTTCAGCCCTTGCTGAAGGCTCAAAGCCTATCAACCTTTTGATGAACTTCTTGCCTTTATGGCCTGCTGGAATCAGCCTCCAGCATCACAAGAGATCAGAGATTTATTTCCTGAGGAGCAGAGCTAGAAAGACTCTACATATTGGGGACAGAGGCGAGGCAGATAGATGCCATGCTGAAAAAAGGGGGATTAGGTCTATATACTGAATGGAAACCATGGTGCATTTCTTGGACCCAACTCTGGAATTATAATAGTTATGTTTGTTCAGAGTCTCTCTCCTGGTTATTCAGCTAATGAGCACTGATAGGGCCTTACTTCTGCCACCTTGCTGACATGGCTCCTTTCCAGCCCAGGAAACTGAAGCCTTAGTAGCTGGCGTAGCAGGGGACTCTGCTCCAGCCCTCCTGCCTGGTAGCTGTTTTGATGGGTAGGTTCCCGAGCTACACCAGTTGCTACATGTTTTGAGTATCTCCCTTCCCTCTTCACCCCAACCTTCACAGGATACAGAAGGGTTTCTTCTCTGGAGATGGATGGCTATAGAAAATATAATAATATAAATTATTTGTGTGTGTATACTAGTATATATCCCATGTAATAAGATCAGATGGGTACACTGTCACCTTGTAGGTAAGACTAGTTTGAAAGTTCCGCCCACCCCAACACACAACTAAAACAGTTTAATTGGCTTTTTAGTTCATGGCATATTAGACAAGTTTCTATTCTAAAAGCAAGCCATCACATCAAATAAATGGTAGAAAATAACGATGGGGAAAAAAGAAGAGCAAAAAAATTGTCATATAATTAATAATAGAATTTATTTATTTAATGAATTATTAAAAGTGTTCTATATAAAAGCAATAATTAGAAAACCAGAAGGGGACACTGAAAATTAACAATATAATCTCTAATTCATAAAAATTCAGAGAACATTTTAGAAAACATTTAGTATTTCTAGTAGATAGCTGAACACAAAAAGATGTGTCCAATAGATTAAAACAATAAGAATTTTCTGTGTATGAATTTAGGCAGACTAACATCCACCTAATGAGAGTTTCAGAAAGGGAAATCAGAGAAAATGTTGGGAAGGAAATTATCAAAGAAATAATGGTAGAGCAAACTGGTTTGGCTCAGTGTAAGATCATTGGCCTATGGACTGAAAGGTCCCAGGTTTGATTCAGGCCAAAGACACATGCCTGGGTTGTGGGCAGACACAGTCTTCACCAGTCATATTAGTTTGGGTCCTGGACATGTCTTCTGGTCATGTCCATGGGCATGTGGCTCTTGGGTCTATTTCTGGGGGGAGACCACTGCCCAAGCTCTGTGATTGGGAGGGAGGGTGTGGCACTGGCTAAGAACAGTTGTATAGGACTGCTAGCTTGATTCCCTGCCCAAGCAAAGCTGTAGGATGGGCTCCACAGATGCCTGGGTTCTGTTCACAGTGGGGCTTCCTAGACAGTGGGGCCTGGGTACTATACTCAGAAATAAGTGGGGACTATGAATTAGCTTTTCTACCCTGGCAGGGAAGCAAGATAGGGCCCAGGGTCAGCACAGCTTATTGTTTTGGAACCAAGATGAGGCAAGAACAGAACATGCTTTGAATTTCCTGGCCAGTTAATGCTAGTTTGCTCTGCGGACACAGAAAACCACCTACTGTGCTTTCTGTTCAAGTAATTGAAGGCAGGACTGTTGTGCTATGGATAGGCTCTCTGGTGAGATGGGCTGAAGTCTATTCAGCAATGAATGGGGCTGTACGTTAGTTTTTCTGTGTGGACACAGTGGGAGAACCAACTCCAAGGCCAGTGAAGCTCTTTGTGTGACTCAAATTGACCCATGTCCAAAGTTCTTTGGATGACCAGGGCTATTGGCTTTGCCTCTCAGACCATCAGCTTTGCCTGCCAGCATCTGTGCTCAAGTGTTGTGGGGCTAGCCAGCTAGCCCCACTGTTCTGTACCCCTGTTGACAGGATAACAATTTGAATGAATAAATATATTGTACACTTTAATTCACCCACAGAGCACTTGACCTATATTTGTCTTGGTTAAGTATATACCATGACTCCAGGGATTCACAAATGACTAATTCTTGGTCCCTGCCTTGTAGATGCTCATAGCCCATGGTGGAAACATATAAACAGATTAGAGGCCTGGTACACAAAATTCATGCATGGGTAGGGTCCCTAGGCCTGGCAGGTGATTAGGATCTCCCTTCCCTGGCTGCTGGCCAGGACCTTCCTTCATTCTGTGCCAACTCCTCATGGTCAGTGCATATCATAGCAAGCAATTGGTCTCCTGACCAAACTCCTGCAGGGACAATTTGCATAATAGGCTTTCATTTATATAGATAATTGTGCTAAGTGCCTGGGCATCTTCACATAAGATGTAGCATTTATGTTTGATCAAAAACACTGAGCAATAATTTGTCAACTAGAGAAAAAGAGGGCAGTCAGGTTAGGCAAAAGAAACAGAGAAAATGATAGGTGTGGAAAAGGAGAGAAGTTGACTGGAAGAGAGAATATTGGCAGAAAATATTTTAGGTGAAACACCGTTTGTTGATAGTTAATGTTGGCAACTCTAAATTCGGTGGGCAGATTTTTAGGTTGGTTATTTGTGTTTATGCATCTAGAAATGATCTGTCTCAAATTTTTGATGAAAGTTACTCCAAATTCGTCAATGGTATTTTAGAAATACTAAAGTAAAATGACAGCAATATGAGAGTATTAAAATAACTTACAAAATTTGGTATAGCTTTAAATGCATAACAACAAAATTATGTATTCAATTTCTATTTTACTTATTATCCATGATAATATCTAAGTCCAGCCAAAACCAGTTTGGCTCAGTGGATAGAGTGTCAGCCTGCGGGACTGAAGGATCCCAGATTCGATTCCGGTCAAGGGCATGTACCTTGGTTGCGGGCACATCCCCATTGGGGTGTGTGCAAGAGGCAGTTGATTGATGTTTCTCTCTCATCGATGTTTCTAACTTTCTATCCATCTCCCTTCCTCTCTGTAAAAAATCAATAAAATATATTTTAAAAATATCTAAGTCCAAAGTAATAAAAATATTTTACCTGAAAGAATTCTTGGCTATGCCAATTAACACCTTAAATTGTGATTAAACATTTACAAATTAAATGTCTCTCCAGAGAGTCTTATATCTGGGGGACATTTCTTCCATAGGCATCTGTTGTCATTGAAACGTATTTTATTCAAATACAATGTGTTTTTTTAAACCATAATTTTAAAAAAGAAAAACAGGATGTGGAAAAGTTTAACTTTTTATTGTGTATTTTAAGTCACCGAGTTGAGAAATATAATAACAATATAAATATTTGATGAATTCTTCTGCCATAATTAATAACTTTGAAGGTTTAGCTTAACATGGCTATATAAATCTAAAAAAAACCTCAATCTTTCTTAAGAACAAATAATAATGAGAAATTAATTGGAGTAATTGCCATCATATTGACATCTGGACTAAATGAATTATCACAAATAATACATTCAGGACAATATTAGTAGCATAAGTTTCATTAATTTTAGTTATTGTTACTTAAGCTATTTTTATCTTGCATCACTTATTATTTTTATAGAGTATATTTTCCTTACTATTGCAAAGCTGAAAGATTTTAGATTTCCCGGAAGATGCATGGAGGAGATAATGTAGGTACAAAATAATTTGTAAATACAAGTTGTATATAAATAAAATTAGTAGCTTTGGTGAATCGAGATACAGCGTGGTAGAGGACAAGTTCAGCTATGAAGTCAATTAAGTCAGGAAATAATCTTGGTGATCTTTAACAAATTACTTTCAACCTTAGTTATCTGTTCTCAAAAATGGAAAAATTAACATCAAATTCACACATTTCCTGTGATAATTGGATAAAATAACATAAAATACTTTAAGTTTCCAGTATTCTAGCACAAGTAAGAATTGTTTCTTTTTCTTTGATTATTGAGTATCAATATTATGCCTATGTATTCCTTTCTATTGTTGTCTTAACAAATCACCACAGACTTGGTGGCTTCAGACAACAGAAACATGACCATGCAGTTCTGAAGGTCAGGAGACTGGTAGGTCTCTTGGGCTAAAATCAAGATGTCAGCAGGTTATTTCTTTACTGGAGGTCCTAGGAGAGACTCCATTTCCTGTTCCTTTGGGCTGTTGGTGGAATCCTTGCCATCATAAGACTAAAATCCAATTTCCTTGCTGGGTATCATCTGCAGGCTGTCCTCACCTGCATTCCTTGGGTCATGGTCCCCTTCCTCCTTCTTCAAAGCCAGAAATGGCAGATTGAATCCCTTTTATGCTTTGAATCTCTCTCTTTCTTCCGTATGATTTCCTCCTCTGCTTTTAATGACTTGTGATTAGGTTGGGCCCAGCTGGATAATGCAACATAATCTCACTAACTGAAAGTCCGCAACCTTGGTCACAATTGCAAAGTCACTTCTGCCATGTAAAGTAACGTATTCACAGGTTCCTGGGACGAGGGGCCACTATTCTGTCCAGCACTATGAGGAATTATGCTAAGCAATGTGGAAGATAGTAACAATGTACTAATACTGTTAATATTCAACAAGTCTAGTGGTAAACATTCTACCTATAAATTTAATAAACCAACCCAGTGAGGAAGGTACTAGTATGGGCCTTATTTAGCAACCTGGAAACGGAGGAATGGAAGGACAAAGCACTTGCCCAAAGTCCCAAGCCAGTAAATTAGGGTTTGAAACCAGGCAATCTGGTCTTGGAAAGAGAAACTAATGTCCCCTCTCCATTCATTGTCAGAGGAGTGTTGGGGAGGTGGGGACACAGTAGTGAAGTTTCACACATAAAGCAATGTTGCAATTGTGGTAAGTTCTAGAAAGATGTGCAGGATGCTAAAGAAAGCCTGAAGTTGAGAAATCTGGCTGAATCAGAGACATGCTAGAATGTGGCAGTTGCCTTAATTCCTGTGAAGAAAAGCATAGGAATTACCTAACTACAGTCAGTGTAGAGGAGGAGCATTCCAGTTAGAGGATTTCATATCTACAAATGGCCCATGGCAAGAGAGCCCTTAGCCAGCATGGAAAGACTGAGAGGGCTGTTATGGGCAGATGAGAGGGAATAAAAGAGGGAGGGAGTGTAAGCATAAAATAAGGCTGGAAAAGAAGGTGGGAGCCAGACCTCAAGGGGTGTGAGGCTGTGATAAAGATTTGTGTTTATTGTAAAAGCTCTGGGAAATATTTTAAGTTTTGAGTGACATGATCAGATTGATGTTCCAAATGGAGTTCATGGGGTGTTATCCAAAAACCCCATGGAGCTTGATGTTAAGAGCTTAGACTAGACTGGCAATGAAGGGCCATAAAAAAGTAGAAGTATTTCTAAGGTATTTGCAGGTAAATTTTATAAAGTGGATGATGTGATTAATGTATGCGGTCAGATTATGAGATGCAAGACTCAAAGATCCCAATGTGTGTTTATTTCCTTTCTCCTTTCTCATCCACTTTGGGATTCATTGTAATTCTCTTGGAGTTCTGTGAGGCAGTGTTTCTCATTCCTCTAATCCCTCTTTCTTTCCTGTAGCTCCTGATTCAGGAGGTCTGGCTTCAGAGTCTGGAATTTGGGAATTGAGCTTTTTGTTTGTTTTTTAAATAGTCTTTAATAGGGCAAGATTTCATTCCTTTTTTATTACTGAATGATATCCTATTGTGTGTGTATTTTTATATACAGGGTGGCAACAGTAGGTTTATAGTTGTGAATATGCAAAACATAGTTTATTCCTGTATTATTATTTATTAATTGTACTATTTCCCATATAAACCACTGTAAGCCTACTTTTGCCCAACCCTATATATCTATGCATATATTTACATCTATGTCTATGTCTCTCTCTCTCTCCTCTCTCTCTCTCTCTCTCTCTCTCTCTCTCTCTCTCTATATATATATATATATATATATATATATATATATAAAATCTATCTATCAATATCTATCTCACATCTTCTTTATTAGCTAAAGTTTCTCAGAGCTCTAGACATAGTGCCTGCCAAAGAGTGGCTGTGTCATCCCTCAGACATGGAGTCCACCAGTTACCTAGGCATTTGGCCATCATTCACCAAACATACATCAAATTGCAGGGTATTTGGCACTGTTCTATGTCCCTGTGATGCAGATGTAAACAGAGCATGTTCTCTTCATTTTAACTGCAGCAAAGATGTGATGTTATCAAAGCTGAGGATGGCGCTGTAAATGCTAAAGCACAAAAGCTGTGTGACATTGAGAGGATGGCGCTGTAAATGCTAAAGCACAAAAGCTGTGTGACATTGAGAAGTCCAAACCTCTCCAATATTAGTTTTTTCAACTATTAAATAGAGATAATAATACCTATCATAACTATTTTGTCTTCAAATGATCAAATAGGCTAAAAATGCATGTGGAAATACTTTGCAAGGGCAGTACAAATATAATATTAAAAGAAAAGTAACACAGCAGCCTACTGGTCTGAAAGACTTATAAGTGTTCCTCCACAAATATCCAACTAGCTAAAGAACCAAGATTATTTCAATTATGTCATTGGATTGAATGTCTTGTGTCTTTTTTTCTCAAATTATTATTATTTTTTGTTGATACTATTACTGATATCACCCATTTTCTCACCCCACCCTGCACATATGACCTGTGCCCATATGCTATGCATATATATGTATGCACACACACAATTTGGCTAATCTCTTTCCAATTTGGCTAATCTCCACCCCCTCCCTTCTAAGATCTGTCAATTTGTTCCATGTACTCATACCTCTGCTCCTATTTTGTGGGTCAGTTTATTTTGTTCATTAGATTCCACATATAAGTGAAGTCAGAGGGTGTTTGTTTTTCTCTGACTGGCTTATTTCACTTAGCACAATACTCTCCAGGTTCCTTCATGCTGTCTCAAAGGGTAAGAGTTCCTTCTTTTTTAAAGCTGCATAGTATTCCATGGTATAAATGTGCCAGAGGTTCTTCTTTTTGTTTGTTTGTTTGTTTGTTTTTGATGATCACTTGACTATTTCCAGTTCTTGGATATTGTAAATAATGCTGCTATAAAAATTGAGATGCAAATATTCTTTCTGATTGGTGTTTCAGGATTCTTAAGATATATTCTCAGAATTGGGATTGCTGTGTCAAACAACAGTTCCATTTTTAATTTTTTAAAGAAACTCCATACTGTTTTCCACAGTAGTTGCATTTGCACCAGCAGTGCACAAGGGTTCCCTTTTCTTCACATCCTTGCTAGCACTTGTTATTTGTTGATTTATTGATGGTAGCCATTTTGGCATGTGAGGTGATACCTCATTGTCATTGTAATTTGCATCTCTCTCATGATTAGTTACACTGAGCATTTTTTCATGTGTTTGCTGACCACTTGTATGCACTCTTTGGTGCAGTGTCTATTCAGGTCCTTTGTTCATATTTTAATTGAATTGCTTAGCTTTCTTGTGTTGAGTTGAATAAATTATTTATATATTTTGGAAATTAACCCCTTATTCTGATCTATCATTGAAGAATAGGTTTTTCCATACAGTGGGTTCCCTCTTCATTTTGATGGTTTCTTTTGCTGTGCAGAAGATTTTTAGTTCGCTGTAGTCCCATTTGTTTATTTTTTCCTTTGTTGTCCTTGCCCCAGGAGATATATTGGCAAAAATATTGCTACGTGAGATATCTGAGATTTTACTGGCTATGTTTTCTTCTATGATTCTTATGGTTTACTCAAAGCTTACGTTTAAGTCTTTGATTCATTTTGAATTTATTCTTTTGCTTAATATCAGTTGGTGGCCTGGTCTTATTTTTATATTTTTGTGTGTCTTGTGTCTTTTAAGCTAGATTTTCCACTAGAACTGTTGTAAACAAAAGCACATGGACAAAAGATAATTTAAGCCTGTCAGAAAAAATAATGGACAAAATACTTCCTTTTAAATCTTTAATAGTATTAGGGACTTTAGTTTTATTTTCTTTTTCACAAATGTAATATGTCTTTGCCTCTTAAGAATTATATAACTATGAAAATCATCCAATATGCTCCTGAATTTTCAATCACATGCTTTGAATTTTCAAGGTATTTTTTGTCTCTCATTTATTGCACTTTCAAGCAAACATGAAATTCATGAACACAGAGTAATGCTTTCAGATATCCACTGGTTTATTAAGTACTTCTTCTCACGTTGGTAAAATATTGAATTAATGTGACTTAAACACACTTACACAGCTTGGTGAATTTGAAGGTCATGAATAGGTCTGACCCTTGGGATATTTTTACAAATATCGACGAAAATAGGAAAAATATTATTATTGAGAGGAAAGGATGCTACTATCATGTATGTGATTACAATTTATTAAAATAATCTTGCCTAGATTAATTACTGAGTGGTTGAATTTTAAAGTATCACGTAAGTAATGTGTTAGAATGAACTCATATGATTAAAATGTAGTTTACCAATTCCATTCCTCACAATATAAATTATTGACATTGTGATTGTATTAGTGCAGCTGTGTTAATCTCTCTCATGTTTAAAGTCTGCCCACAGGGATAGATTTGCTTATACCATTAATGAACTAAGAGATGGATTTTGACACTTCACTGATAGGGCTGATCTGATTTGTAAAATGCTAAGATGTTTATGTAAATTCAGTGTTTATTTTTCTCTTCTGTATAACAATCCAATAGCTAAATGAATGAGCCCCTTTGGGGATTGATACCCATACAGAATAGCAAAATTGATATTTCAAGCAGAGATTAAATTGGAATGGGTAAAATTATGTACCATGGGTAAAAATTAGTGGGTGGGAATATGTAAATGGAAAGAATCTAGAAGAGTTGAATATATAAATTGAAATCTGAAACAAGTAAAACGAGTTTGGGTTACAGGGTGTCAGCAAGATGCTGCATTTGCACAGGTGAGATCCTGACAGAGGCTAGGGTTATCTTATACATGTCCAATCCATTGGGTCACCTTGCATGAATGCACTTAATTTACAAGCAATCAAATATTTATAATGTTCAAAACAAATGAACCAACAAAGAAAAATAGTTATTTACCTTGTACAGGTGATCACACATAAATTTTCCTTGTGGCAGAAGTGGCCTTTACCCTCAGAGGGTGTGAAGTCTTAACCTTGTTGTAGGGTAAAGCATCTTGCCAAACTTAGCAGAGCTTTGGTATTTAAACAGTACTGGTTAAGGTACAATGTGTCCTCAAAAATGTCAGAGATTTCAGAGAGATTGTGCAAATGCTGGAATTAAAGACAGCAGTGATGCATTTCTGAAGGTGTGTGTGTGTGTGTGTGTGCTCAGTTCTTATTGGGTTTTCAAGGGTACTATTGATGATATTTTTTTTGCCATATGGTTTTACATCAGCACCTAAAGTGGGAGTAAGCTGTGACTCCTCTGTATTATAATTAAGAAGAAATATAGTTGACCAGGAGTAGGCGTCTAGTTAAGGCAGATACTAGACACTGCTGGATATTACAGGTCTAGGCGTCAAGGCAGCAGATAGCTGTTGGAAGGAGAAGTTTGGCAGGTCCAGAGGGTTAAACAGGTTTCAGAGGTAAACAATGACAAGTTCCCGGGATTCGGACTTGAAACAGATTCCAGAGACTGAAAGGTGAGCCAAGACCAGGAGGAGAAAACAAGAAAGAAGAGCTAGGGAATGGTATTGCAATCAGATGTTGGTATAAAAGTACCCTATTTCTCATCAATTGGATCAATTTAAGTTTGTGTGCCAATTATGTATGTCAAATATATCAGCAATTTTTCTTTTTGGCCACAACGACCCAAATCTTTTATTCCATAGTTAGATTCTTTTATACTATTTGTCTTGGTTCTTTACCTTAACTATGTAACTATATTGGTGAATAAAAAATATTTTAAAAATTATCTTACATAGTACAGCTCTTTGAAAGACTTTAAGAGGAGAAAGAAAAATTACACAGGGATAAAGAAAAAAAAATACAGCCTAAGCAAAATAGCGAGATTAAGTTTTTCTTCTCTTAATCTGGCAGGGGTACATAAGAGTTTCCTTTAAGGAAGTTTATGGTTGCAGATTGCTTACTCAAGAAAGTAGACTCTCTGATGGAAAGGATGTTTTTAGAACATGTTTTTGGGATTAAACCCAAGGGAAGGTGGAGGGAAGAAAAGGAAGCAGGGTTAGGCATAGGAAGAATTTGGGTCGTGATGCTGTCACAAGATCTCAGCTCTGAAGTTGGGACAGACCCTTCAGAGTAATTTCTTTTTTATTTTTAAAAAATATTTTATTGATTTCAGAGTAGAAGGGAGAGGGACAGAGAGATAGAAATATCAATGATGAGAGAGAATCATTGATTGGAGGCCTCCTGAACACCCTACACTGGGTTTGGAGCTCTCAACCCAGGCATGTACCCTGACCCAGAATGGTACGGTGACCTCCTGATTTATAGGTCAATGCTCAACCACTGAGCCACTCAGCTGGGCCAGAGTCATTTATTTTGGGGGGTAGGGGGGCAGTTTTGGGCTTTAGTGTCTCTATGTCAACCAGTTTTTGAGTAGAGGCTAACTGGAAGAAGGGGAATCTCCTTCTCTGGGGCCATACACATAAGGGGAAGTAAGTCCTGCAGTCCAGAAGGGGGTGGGGAAGGAGATCTGGGCAGTGCAGCTTCACACCTGCTTCTCTTGCCCTCCGATCCACTTGTCTCTTATAAATTATGGGAGCATCCCCTCAGGACTCTGGTGGGCCTCTTGGTGGAGGTGGTGGGGAGGGAGTGGGGGGACTTGTCAGAGAAAGGCTAATGGGGGAAATGAACCTCTGTTGCTATCGCTGGGCTAGAGGCAGAATTCCTTTGTAACTCATTTTAGATCCTTTACCCTTGGTTAGTTACTCTGCTGGCTGATGAGCCTTTTTATTGTGGGTGACTAGACCTTCATCCCCGAGGGGAGCCAGACCCTGTTTGCCTTACCTTTCTCAGGCTGTGGCTGTGGCAGTTGTTGATTTATCATCAAAACTGGGTGAAGGAGTACTGAGAGATGGCAATCGGCTTAATGCCAAACATGTTCCTCCCTACCCTAATACATAACAGCTCCTCTATCTCCTCCTGACCACTAGAGCCATTAATTACCCTTTCCTTCCTTCCTTCCTTCCTTCCTTCCTTCCTTCCTTCCTTCCTTCCTTCCTTCCTTCCTTCCTTCCTTCCTTCAAGTACCCAAAGTACCCAAAGTGCCCACATGCTAGTCCTAGCTTATGTCCAGTGGGACATTTGCTATATTTGCTGGTGGATGGGTTCTTTTTAAATATGCAGAGCCCATGCCCTAGTAACTGGTTTGGCTCAGTGGATACAGCATCAGCCTACAGACTGAATTCCATGCCATACCATGCCATGCCATTCAATTCCATGCCATGCCATTCCATTCCATTCCATTCCATTCCATTCCATTCCATTCCATTCCATTCCATTCCATTCCATTCCATTCCATTCCATTCCATTCCATTCCATTCCATTCCCAGATTCCATTCCAGCCAAGGGCATGTACCTTGGTTGCAGGCACATCCCCAGTAAGGGGTGCCCAGGAGGCAGTTTCTCTCTCATCAATGTTTCTAACTCTCTATCCCTTCCTCTCTGTAAAAAAAAATCAATAAAATATATTAAAAATAAATAAGTCTACAGAGTCTAGAGTTTTGGTAATGTGAAGGACACATTCCCCATGGGAGTCCTGGCAGTGATGGTAAAGGAGGACATTATTAATTCCATGCCTTGATTCTGAAACACATCCCTTCTTTATCTGGGGGATTGTGCAACATGTGAGGGTCACTGATTTGGTACACTGCAAGACGCTGTCCCATGCTGGTAGGATGTTGTCTCCCATCTGAGGCCTCAGCAGCACCTTTAACACTGCCTTCTGGCATGCTGTTAGACCAGCAGCTTCTAGGCAGTGAAGTAAGAAAGAACCATTGGATTTCATGGCCTTGGGCTTATTTTCTTTGGTTTAAGGTGAGTTTCTTGGTCCGGTGTGAGAATGTGTGGGGTGTCCAGTGGATCAAATGCTGTAAACCCTTAGATAGTGATGCTTATTGAACACCTATCTGGAATGGTAGGTGATTTCCCCTCCAAAATTTCTTGCTGTGCCTTTTGGGGTATAAAGATTCCTCTGTGGCCAACTGACCACCAAGTGGAATTGATCTCCAAGAGACAGTGTGGTATCAGGGCTCATTGTTGATCTTTGTCTCCTTTAACAGTGGCAGTAGCTGGATAATCCTTGTTGAGTGATATTTTATGCTTTTGGGTTCCTGTATGCCTCCATTCCTGCCATCAGACCAGAGTGCTTATCTTGAGCATACGGGATTGTTTTTTAAAAAAGAGTTAAAGGCTTAAAATTCTATTAATTACATCAGGACATGACATTGACCTTTTTGAAACACTCTCCTCTGTTGAGAACTTCCTGTTAAATCACTATAGACAGTGCTTCTGTGAAACATCCCAGGGACACTGATCATATTGTCTGTACATATACCATTTCCATTTTTAAACAAATAATTTGAATGTGTATGCATCTTACTTTGAAGAAAAGAGTAAAAATCAGATACTAACTTAGAGTCAAATTTATGCTCAGCCTGATAATATTTAAATGTTTAGAGATTTTTTTTTACATTACTAGAAATAGATGGCAGTATCATACAAAGTTTGTAGACACTGCTCTGTGTACACATAAACCAGTGGAGGAATGCTAGGAAGAGCTCCCAGGAGCAAACAATTTAGATAAAATTTGCCATTGTTTATTAAAAACTATGGATGAATACCATTTCCCAGTGCAAATAATATACCATATTTGTCTTAAAAATTTTAACCTGTGCTTGCTCCACAATAGAATTAGAGTTTAAAACACAGTGCCTGCCAATTCAAGGAAGTTAAATTGTGAGTAGAATTTCTGTTCCCAACTTATAGTACTTCAAAAAAATGATTTGTCAGTTATAAGCTTCAGAAACGTCCTTGAAAATGTCTGGGCCAAGAAATATTGCTCTAATTGCTCTGCTGAAAGAGTGCAGACATTACAGGTGATATAGATGGATATTGAACCCCTTTGATTTAAAGCAAAATACAGTAGAAGTTTGATGAAATAAACTCATGAACCCAAACTAATAAAAATTCTCAATAAGCTTTTTTTTTTGCCACATTCAAATTTCATGAAGAGGCAAAGAGTAAGAAATAGTTCATATTCAAGATTTATCTCCCTCCTAAACAGCTTCTTTCAGGAATGCAGGAGCTCTGTGTAGATTCAGTCCAATGTCAGCACATCCTATCTTTTCAATCCCTGTGCACCGGTATTGATGTTTCAAATAACGACTTGGAGGTACCGCAGGACCTAAAACGATCAAAGGAAGATTCAATAATGTTTGGGAAACCGTTTCTATTTAGAAAAGAAAAGTTGTCTGTGTGTTTTTATTTTATTTTAAAATACATTTTGAATAGTGAAGAGTTGAGAGATGAAGTTTTCCAAATTAACTCCCTGTCAATCAGGCAATCCATTTCTCAAGCATTCTACTTCCTTATGGTCTTACTGTGTTTGAATAAATCCATACTCGCTTGGGGGCATTCACATCCTCAGAAGTTTAGGCAAATTGTTCTGAAAGCCAAAATTTCAGAGTATTGGGGCCATTCTGACTTTACTTCTTCAGGGTTTACTCT
Organism: Vespertilio murinus; assembly: GCA_963924515.1. Lineage (NCBI taxonomy): Eukaryota > Metazoa > Chordata > Mammalia > Chiroptera > Vespertilionidae > Vespertilio > Vespertilio murinus. The sequence continues at coordinate 166,572,927 of OZ004704.1, read as the reverse complement.
TCTCCCCTTTGTTGGAGGGGGAGGGGAATCTTTTAAAATTCTGTAGCTACCTGGTTGCAAAATATTTTTACAATGCATAATAAAAAAAACAACAACCACGCCGAAACAGGTTTGGCTCAGTGGTAGAGCGTCGGTCTGCGGACTGAAAGGTCCCGGGTTTGATTCCGGTCAAGGGCATGTACATTGGTTGCGGGCACATCCCCGGTGGGAGGTGTGCAAGAGGCAGCTGGTTGATGTTTCTCTCTCATCGACATTTCTAGCTCTCTCCCTTCCTCTCTGTAAAATATCAATAAAATATATATATATATATTTAAAAAACAACAACAACCAAAGATATGAGGATTTTTGTGGCTCTAGGTAGAGAGGTCGTATCAGATAGCAGACAGCCAGTGGCCATCTTTCTGGGCCAGTCTAATTTCCACTCTTCCATTGGGACTCTCTCTCACCCTGAATATTCATAGGCTGGCTCTTTGGCCAGGTGATCCTCAACACAGAGCACAGCCCCTAGTCTAGAAGTGAGTGACTCCCTCAGGCTAATCCATTTTGTGTACATTATGGTCTCTGCCCCTCTCTGCGCCATTGGATTTTAATGAATAATATGTACATCAAATTGAATTTTTATTTCTAATTAAAATAATTATTTTAGATTGCCTCCTCCTCTTCCATTTCTTGAAAAACATAAAAATGAACAGCCCTTGACTCTACAGTTCTACCAATCTTAAACCAAAGCTCAGAGAAAAGTAAGTGATTTACCAAAAAGTATTGAGCTATTTTAGAAGCAGAGCTAAAGCCAAAACCTCAGTCTTCTTCCTCCTAGGCTAGTGCCCCTTTCTACATGTGTCATTTTTGCTCCAGCTGGGGTTGGGAGGATTGTAATGAAGAGGGATTGTAGGATTGCTTATATACCTTGCATATGTGTCTATTAGAGCTATAAACCTGAATGTATCTTTCCTGCAACATTTTATCATATAATGAAAGGAAATAATGCAATTTCCTGTCCTGTAAATCATAAAAAATATTCCTCCTGTATTTTCCTTTATTAATGTTTGACATATTGTTATTCTCATAGTATAAAAAATTTGCCATGTGTAATTTGACACAAATTCTGCCTGTTTCTCTCTTCCTGTTAGTAGATGCTGACATAAAACAATAATTGGTTACATTGCATTGGGAGAGTAACAATTTATAAGAATATCATTTGGACCCTGGCTGGTGTGGGTCAGTTGGTTGTCCACCAAGAGGTCTCTGGTTTGATTCCTGGTCAGGGCACAATATTATGTATTTCCCATTGCATCACTTCAGGAGTTCATAATGTCAGTTTGTTTCAATATTATTGAAGGTATGTGTGGTTTCTTAAATTTATTTTATTATCTTTTAAAACTGTGAAGCCATGAAAATACTTTTTTAAACCAGTTTTCAGGTATAGTACAGAAAAGCAAACAAGTCTATCTTTAAAAATATCAAGTATCACATCCACACACTCTTCCTAATTATAATTACTTCTTAAAGCAACACATGTCTTTGTTTACAAATATAGCAGCAGGTGTTAAAAATCCAATGTTTCAACATTTTGCTTACTTTTAAATATAGCTTTGCTTCTTTGTAATTAATAAAACTTCGATGAGTAAAAGTTGGAAGTATATGAATATCCTTTCTTTTTATTTTAAAGCAATCTTTTAGAATACAGCTTTAGAATTAACTTCTTACCTGCATCTTATATTGCATTGGTGGTTACAAAATGGTGATTTTTTAAATACAGTCATTCTTCTAGATCACAGGTCTGCAATATTTTAAAGTAAAGAGCCAGATAATAAATGTTTTAGGCTTTGTGGCACATGTATGGTCTTTGTCGAATATTGCTTTAAAATTTTTCTTTAAAAATGCAAAAAGCTATACTTAGCTCATAGACTGCAAAAGAAGGCTGCAGCAGGATTTAGGCCATGGGCAGTAATTTTCAGACATCTGTTTTAGATAATAAAGAAGAGCTTTCCCTTTTCTCTAGCATGTGTGTGTGTGTGTGTGTGTGTGTGTGTGTGTGTGTGTGTATGTGTGTGTGTGTTCGTAGACTTATGGATTCTTTCTTTGTTTAGTGTGATATTATTCAATATAATCAGTGTACCTTTTGATGCTCAGCTTGTTCCAAACTTTTCCAGTAGGAGCAACAACTCCTGTGATTTTGGTACATCTTTGGTCTTCGGTAAGCTCCTTTCCTTTTATATATAGGATGACTGGCCAGGTTATTATGATCTCTGAATGCATAATAATCTGGCCACTCAGTATATCCTTTAAATAATCCTATTAATAAAAGGCTAGTATGCAAATTGTTCCCTTGACCAGGAGTTTGACCAGCAGGCAGGCTGGCCAACTGCCCATGTCCCCTCCCCCTGGCTAGGCTGGCTGGACCATGAATTCATGCACTGGGCCTCTAATATATATACTATCTATTAAATAAGTAATATGCAAATTGACCATCACCCCAAGACACAACATGGATACCCCCCTGTGGTTAAAGATGGCTGCCCCCATGTGGACACAAAATGGCCACCACAAGATGGCCTGCTGGGAAGGAAAGTTGGGAGGACCAGGCCAGCAGGGGATGGCAGTTGGGGGTGACCAGGCCTGCAGGGGAGGGCAGTTAGGAGTGACCAGGCTGGCAGGGGAATTTTTGGGAGGTGATCATGCTGGCAGGCAGAAGCAGGACAATCAGGCAGAGGCAGGTGAACGGTTGGGAGCCAGCAGTCCTGGATTGTGAGAGAGCAGTTGGATATCCCTCGAGGGGTCCCAGATTGGAGAGGGTGGAGGCTGGGCTGAGAGACACTTTCTCCTCCGTGCATGAATTTTGTGCACTGGGCTTCCCCCCCTACTCTTTATTTTATTTTGTTTTTTAAAATCCATTTTATTGATATTTTACAGAGAGGAAGGGAGAGAGATAGAGAGCCAGAAACGTCGATGAGAGAGAAACATCGACCAGCCACCTCCTACACACCCCCTACTGGGGATGTGCCCGCAACCAATGTACATGCCCTTGGCCGGAATCGAACCCGGGACCTTTCAGTTCGCAGACCGAAGCTCTACCACTGAGCCAAACCGACCTCGGCCCCCCACTATTCTTTAAAGAACCCACTTTCATTTTAGTGATTATGATATTTAGAATTCCAATTCTAAGATCAACATATTGCTGTCTCCCAAAGTATATGAAAAGTGTTTCAGAATTACCACCTGCAGTAATAACAAAACTACTAAATAAATTTCAAGATTTCTTTATATCTCTTTTCTTCCTTTTAAATGCCTTACTTAAGGTGTATAATCAGAGTACTATTTTCCTGTGGGTGTCAAATTAGTGTGTAGCTGTGTTAGTTACTGCTATTTCTTTTTTTATTTTTCCCTTTTAAAAACATCTTTATTGTTGAAAGTATTACATGCACCCCCTTTTAAAAAATTTAGGTTATATTTTACTTCACACATTTTTACTTAACTTCATTTTTGGATATGAAAACTATATAGCTCAAAATCAAAACAATAAAAATAGCATACTCAGAGAAGTCTTCTCTTATCACCGTCCCTTTTATTTATTTCTCATCTACTCTTTAGGTAACCATTTTCATTACTTTTTGGTTTATTATTTCTGTTTCTCTTTGCAAAAACAGCAAAAATGCTTGCATGTGTGTATTAATGAATGCAGACATATACACATTACATATTTATATTTTTACATGCATAATAGCTTTATATATATATATATGTGTGTGTGTGTGTGTGTGTGTGTGTGTGTGTGTGTATGTGTGTGTACTATTTTACGGTATACATTACCTTTCCATTTAACATATATCTTGAAAATGATGCCTATTAAAGATCTTACTCTTTGCTGGCTGGGTAATTCTCCATGGTGTTAATATAGCTTAGAAAATTTACCCAGTTTCAGTGGACGAGCATTTGGGATTTTTAGTAATTTCCTATTACAGATAACATGATGAGTAACTACATATATATGTTTCATAATTGTGGAGCTATATTTTCAGGGTGAAATTCTTAGAACTGAAATCATAGCATAAAGATTTATTAGGTTTGCTAAGTCTCTTCCATAGTGGGTGCACCATTTTGAATGCCCACTGGGACTGTATTAAATTGATTGTTTTCTTTAGCCTCACCAGTAGAATGTCTACTAGACATACACATATTTTTTGCCAGCCTGATGGATAAAATTTTATTTTGATGAAATTTAATTTTTTTCTTTGTTAAGAGCAAAGTTGAACATTTTTCCATTTTAAGAGGTGTTAATATATTTTTTTCTGTGACTTGTCTGTTTATAGCTCTATTCCATTTTCTTTTTAGCTCAACTTTTAACAGGTCTTTACATATTCAAGAATTAGCCTTTTCTTGGTTGCATAGTACAAATGCTTTCTCATAGTTTTTCATTTTTTTGTGGTCATGATTAAGATTATCATATTTATAAATTGAAGTATAATTGACATAAACATAATATTAGTTTCATGTGTACAACATTCTATATTTGTATATATTATGAATTGATCACTACAATAAGTCTAGTTAATTCCTGTTATAGTTAGAACATTTTTTTCTTGTTATGAAAACATTTATGATCTACTCTCTTAACAACTTTCAAGTATACAATACAGTATCATTATAGTCACCATGTTATATCTTCTATCCCCATGACTTATTTTATGACTGAAAGATTAAACCTTTTGTCTCCCTCAACTCCTTTTCCCACCCCCCAGTACCCACTGTAGGTAACCATTAATCTTTTCTCTGTATATATTGCTTTAATTTTTTCGAATTCCACATATAAATGATATAATATGATACTTTTATTTCTTTATCTATCTTAGTTCACTTAGCATAATGCCCTCAAGATTATGTTGTCACTAATGGCAAGATTTCATTTTTTTTATGGCTGAATAGTATTTCATCCTGCCATGATTTCTTCATCCATTCATTTCTCATGGACATTTAGATTATTCCCATATATTGGCTATTGTAACTAATGCTGCAATGAACATGGGTGCACATATCTTTTTGAATTTGTGTTTTCATTTTTTTGCATAAATATCTGGAAGTGGAATTCCTGGATCATATGATAGTTCTATTTTTAATCTTTTGAGGGATATCATACTGTTTTCCAGAGTGACTGCACAAAATTATATTCTCATCAAGAGTGTGCGAGGCTTCCCTTTTCTTCACATCTTCACCAACACTTATTTCTTGTCTTTCTGATGATAGCCATCCTAACAGGTGTGAGCTGATATCTCATTGTAGTTTTAATTTGCATTTTCCTGATTATTAGTGATATTGAGCATTTTTTATGTACCCATTGGCCATTTGTATGTCTTCTTTGAACAAATGTCTATTCAGAATTCCATCTATTTTAAAAATTATATTATTATTTTTTCTTTTTTTCTTTTGATTAAGTATTACATATATGTCCTTATCGCCCCATTGACCCCCTCACCCCACCCCTCCACTCATGCCCTCACCCCCCCTGTTGTCTATATCCATTGGTTAGGCTTAATGCATGCATATAAGTACTTTGGTTGATCTCTAGAATTTTTTGCTATTGAGTTTTAAGAATTATTTATAATATTTCTATATTAATTCTTTATCAGATATATAATTTACAAATAGTTGCTCACATTTGGTAGGTTGGTTTTATTTATCAGTATCTATTTTTTTTATTGCACCTTGATTCTTTATAACTCAAGATTTAAAGAACCTGCCCACATTTTCTCCTACTACTTGTATAATTTCAGTTTTTTTAATATTTAGATCTCTGATGCATTTGAATTTATTATTATTTATGGGATGGAGTAACCCTAATTTCTTTCTCTGCGATGATTGTACATCTCTAAATTCCTCTGTTCTGATGATACATATCACATGGGAGATGTAAAGTGGCTGAAATAAAAGTTAGCAGAGACAGACAATGCAAGAGGTTGCTTGCTTCTCACCACCATCCCCTTTCACCAGCTACTCCTCACAACATGCACAATGGAGACAGGACTTCCTCTTCATGTGACTCCTTCCCTGCTGCATTTAGTTTTTCATTATGCCCTCGGGGCCTGAGGGAAAGTATTGGACTGAATAATGGTTTGTAAGTAACGGTCTCTATTTTGATTGGGAAGTGGGGACATAAGTGAGAGAAATCCTATGATTTTTGGAAAGTCTATTTTCCATGAAATTCGGTTATTTGTGTAATGCAGAAATGGTCAGTTGCACTCTATTTCATATTGATTCTCTGTTCACTGAAGAAAAAAAAAAGACTAAGTGGCTGGTTCAGCAATTTAGCTGCCCCGAGCAACAGCTATTGGCATCAGGAACGGCTTTTCTAACAAGGTGTTCCCTGTACAGAATCAGAAATGAACATCATGACAGTGTTCTTGTCTTACAGCCCTCTTCTGTTTTGCATAGTCTTGCTTCTGGTAAAATTGAGAGGCTTAAATATGCAACACATCCACCTATAAGTCAATAGTCTTTGTAGTGCGAATGAGAACTTCAGTGTTTCAAAAGGTTAAGTGCCATTGCTTCTCTGCATATTTAATAGACTAGAAAACAGGACAACAGTTGTGCTCATGTCCCAATGTTTACAACAGCCAGATTGTTAACTGGATTTGTTTCTGGATTGTTGGACTCACAGCAGTTATCAGTGAATTGTGAAGTTAATAGCAATCCTGGAGGTATTTATGATGAGGGAAGGAGATTAGCTAGTACTATATTTCTACACTAAGCATGTCAAACTCGTGGCCTGCAGGCCGCATGCGGTCCACAACGAATATTTTTGCAGCCCAGCCAATTAACAGTATGTGAGAAATGTTTTAATAGAAATTTAATAACGTCTACAATATCCTGTTACACATGATTATCAATAACAAACTACAAAATTTTCTAATGACTGATTACTATAATTCTGTTGAATTCATTTCCCTTAGACACCTTATGCATGCATAGGTGCACCATTTCTCCCCACTAATACTAGCAGTGAATATGTTAGCAGCCAATTGTCATGTCATTAGTCTTGACTGACTTGTTTGATGTATGCAACAGGAAATATTTTGCTTTCAGAGAACAAGAAAAATAGGCTTACTTGCACTATGTTTATTAATTTGTGCAGTTATTCAGTGTCTGGTAAGTTAATGTTCAAGAAAAGATATTAATTTTTATTAAAATGTTCTATTATTTTAACTACTAAAGGCCTGGTGCACGAAATTTATGCACTGGGGTGCGTGTCCCTCAGCCAAGCCTGCCTCCTCTCACAGACTGGGAACCCTCAGGAGATGTTCTACTGATGGGGAGTAGTCCTAAGCCACAGTTTGGCCTTCCTCTGCGGGAGGTGACTGGGCTGATCAGGGGAAGATGCCAGCCCTGTCACCCTGCTGTTGCTGCCACTGTCACAGCTGCCAAGGTGTTTTCATCAACACGGACTCCAGTCCCTCCATCATGAAAAAATGGCAACTTTCTTTAGGCATTTTCAAGATGTATCTTTCATAGGATATGGCATTTCTTTTCTTTCTTTTTTTTATCCTTACCTGAGATATGTTTCCATTGCTTTTTAGAGAGCTTGGAAGTGAGAGGGAAAGACAGAGAGAAACATCATTGTAAGAAGGGCACTTTGATTGGTTGCCTCCTGCATGAGCCCTGGCCAGAGAGGAGCTTGCAACCTAGGTACATGACCTTGATCAGAATCGAACCCAGACTCTGTGATCGGCAGGCCCGAGGCTCTATCCACTGTCCCGAACTGGTTAGGGCAAGATATGACATTTCTTATCCCCTACAGCAGCAGACCTTAGTTTTTCCTCCAGGAGTGAGGTAGAAAAACTCTAAATTACCTTCTTGGATTCTTATTACCCAAGTTACCAAGAGCACTGTGAGAGGCAGCTTACAGGGAGCATAGCCAATGAGCCTTTAGAAAAGGTGTTTCCTCTGTAGCTCATGCACAGAGGACCCCCTGCTTGCATCCGCAGGGCTTCTGTCCACTGGGCTGGGGCTGCCGGGGGCATGCCTCCATCCCAGTGACCCTGCTTTCTGTCAGCTGGACTTCTTTCCACTGGACCATGCGTGTGTCCCAAGCTGCATGGCGGCAGCTCTGATTAGCCCCAGTCCAGCATCTGTCCACTTGGCCTGTCCCAAGCCCCATGGCGGCAGCTCTGAGCACGCTCCTAGATCAGTGGCCCCGTTCTGTCAGCTGGGCTTCTGTCTGCTGGGCCAGGAGTGTGTCCTAGGCCAGGCCACAGGGCAACAGCTCTGAGAACCCCCCCCCTCCCCACACCCAGCATCTGTCTGCTTGGCATGTCCCAAGACCCATGGCAGTGGCTCAAAGCTCACCCCCCTCCACCCTTGCCCAGCACCCACTGGGCTTCTGTTCATTGGGCTGGGGGCGTGTCCCAAGCTGCATGGCTGCGGCTCAGAGGACGCCCCCAGCCCAGCAGCCCAGAGTTCAGTCTATAGCCCTTCCTCCCTCTGTGGCCTGGGAGTGGGATACTAGCGTCGTCACCATGGTGATGACTCCAGCACCCTGCCCTAGTGCTATGGGCTCCACCATCTTTGTAGCGGAGCGACGGCTAATTTGCATTTTACTCTTTTACTAGGATTACTCATCTATTTCAGCCTTTTGTATTTATTCAGATGTCTCTATTAAAATAAACCTACATTTCTATGATGATTAAAGCTTTTGGGTTTTTTTTTTTTTTTTTTTTTTTGGCCCACATAAACTTAAACCTTGTCTATTTGGTTGACCCATGTTATACTTTGAGTTTGACATGCTTGTTTTATATCCATATAATCATACCCACCTATACTGTGAAAGGTTATCTCCCCTGTCCAAACTGATGGGCGGAGTTTAACACATGACCAGGGTTAGGTTCTCCCCGTCCCAAACTGGTGGGTGGAGCTAACACATGACTGGCACCTGCCACAGGGACATCTCCAAGACATTGAACCACCAATTAGCACAGGCCAGAGTGCCGTTGGGGCCCATCCCTTCCTGTTCCACCCTGGGCCCAACCCCCTCCCTTTCCGTCCTTTAAGAGGGACCTCAGGCAAGACACATGCTGCTTGCTGTTGGCTGTTGGTTGCTAGCCCAGCTGGGTCTGATCCCCTGTCCCCTTCCCCTCCAATTCTGATCTCTTTACCTCCGTGATGGCTTCCGCTCATTACCGGGGAATAAACTTTACTTTAAAATTCCCTGTTGTTCTGTTTCCTGTTTCCTTTCAAACCTAACACACTATCCCTCCCCCCTACCCCCCCGCCCCCCACACACTCACAGAACCACGTGAGAGAGAATTTAAAGGACCTAGATAAGAGGTATTTATCCTGCCCTTTCTCATGCTCTCAATAATCTGATACTTCATCTTTACCTACTTTTAAATATGGGTTTTCAAACTTGAGTGTGCACCAGAATCACTTGCAGGGCTTGTTAAAACAGATTTCTGGACATCACTCCAGTGATTCTGATTCAGTTGGTTATATTGCAAGTGTAACATGGGATAAGGTTTTGAGCATGGTACCTGGACTGGTGAGTGTTCTATAGTTCTTATTGTTTTTAAGAATTCTCTTCAATTCAGAGTTGAATTCTCTGTGTGTTTGCAGTGTGGACTTTTTTATGTTGATGATGGAAAAAACATAAAATTTGGATATCCAACCAACAAGTGGAGAGACTGACAATGCAATGATAATTGAGATTGATTTATTTATTCAGTGCCAGGGAGGGCAAACAAACTATTGCACCTTTGTATTTTTTTTTAACCTAAATTATAATGTTAGCTTTTCCACACACCCTTCAATATTTTGGTTCAAAGTGAACTGCCTAAGTGCCTTAGCAATTATTAGTTAGATCAGTTATATTCTGTATATCTATTTTAGATTATTGCATCAATGTGGGCTCTACTCTAGCCTCATACATCATCAGGAGTGAAGAGGAAATCCAGGGTTTTAAATTATTGCTAAAAACCTCTAGCCTTTTTTTCTCACCAACATTCCCTGCCTCCCCACTGCACCCTGCTTAAAGATCTGGGATTAATCAGATTGTTCCTTTCATTCTTGTTTCTATCAGTACTCTGTCAGAACTCCAACATTCCCAACCCCCTCTCCCCATCATCCATATTCATCCCTCATTTCAATAAATCTGTTTATTTTTTGTAAAACTTTCTTCTTTCTTAATTCCCCAAACTTTTCAATGAGTACTCTGGGACTGTGTCTATTATCAGCAAAACCCTCTGAATTCTTAACCTAAGTGCCCCAGTTTTGCATCTCCTTGATCTCTGAAACTTGACTCTCTACAGAAACAGTTTCCCATGAGGCTCTTTAAGAAGGGATTTTTTCCCCCTTCTGCACTCTTTTGCCACTCAGCCTGGAAATAGGTATCTTTTGCACCCTTCTCCTTATCCTCCTAAAAATACCCGGATATGAAGTTCAATCTATTAGATTATGCCATTCATTACTCTACCTTGTTGCAAGCATCTATAGACCTTTTATCTCTCTCTCTCTCTCCCACATTTCTTCAAATTTTTAGTATCTAGAAAATTCATATTCATTCATTCATTCATTTTCTCTCTCTCTCTCTCATGCTTTCTCTGGATTGTAAACTGTGTGTATGTGCAGAGATAGAGAATAAATTTGCTATGTGAATATAAAATATATATATATATATATATATAATTTTATACATGTAATTTATATTTATATGTATATGTCAAGAGTGAATGAATTTGCGATATATATAATTTGCAATATACATATATTTAAAATTTTTAGCAATTTCATTGTCTACACACCTGCCATCTCAGATCCTTGCCCTCCTCTCCAGTGGTCATGTTTTTTACATTGTTCCAGGCCCTTGCATCTATGATTATAACCTAGACTTTGACATTACCAATAATTGCACTCCTTCATAATTTTCATTTTAAGCATTATGCTCTTCAAACACCATGCCTCTTTTTCTAGCTCACTTCCTCTAATGCTCTGAGCCCAAGAATTTAAACCCTTCTAAGATCTATAATTCATTAATTTTATTACTTCTACAATATTCCCACACACATGCTCTTACTTCCACTTTCACAGAGTCCATGGTCTATCAATATAATTACCCCTTTGCATATGACTTTATAGCCTCTTTGCAACTGCATTGTGTGTTTCCAGAAAGTTCTCAAACCTGCCTAAACCCAATTCTCTTGCTGCTTGACAGAGCAAAAACAATGCTGACTGCTTTTGTGTCTATAGTCACTGCTCTTGTTCTTGTTATGGGTGAGATGTCTGTGCCTATAGTGAAGGCCAATCTCCTTTACCCTGAATCTCATTCCTCAGGGGCATGGCTTCAATAATTGTCCTGCCTCTCCCTCTTGCAGCATCCATTTCCCCCATTATTGGTTTATTCAAATGAGCAAAAATATTCTCAATTAAAAATAAAACTTGTTCAACCTTACGTTCCTTCTCAGTTCTTATTATGTTTCTCTGAGCTTTTTTTAGCAAAACTTCTAAAAAGAGTTGCCTCAATATGATAGTCATCTTTTTCTCATTCTTTCTTGCTGAAATTCACATTAATTATGCCTTATCTCTACTACTCAATAGAAGTCTTAAGTTACATGTATGTTGGTAACCCCCTGGTCAATTCCTAGTCTGACCTAATTTACCAGCACTATTAGATCACTTTGTTTTCCTTTAAAATATATTTTTAAGTAGGGTTTCTGGAGACCCACTTCTGTTTTATCTATTTTACTGGCAGTTAATTTCCAGGTTTCTTTCTTTCTTTTTGTTTTGTTTGTTTGTTGTTGTTTTTTGTAACTTCCTAGACCTCTGAATATTAAAACATTCCCAGGTTCTATCATCACATCTCTACTATTCTGTTTCCATACTTGCTAAAGTGGCAATCTAATCTAGTGTAAAGACTTTACATATTATCAAAAAGCTGATGACTTCCAAATTTATACTTCTACTTTTTGCAGAATATAGAATTACACATTTTATGATATGCTCAACATCTCCTTGTAGATATCTAAAGCTATTAACATTTTTCATGTCTGTGAACCCAGCCAAATCATACCAAGTTTTATTCTAGCATCTTTTATTTATTAGTTGATAACAATTTCATCCTTCCAAAGCCAAAACTATGAAGTCATCCATCATCCTCACGTTCCATTGCTCAGTAAAAGCTGTCAGATCTATCTTCAAAAAAAATTTAGAATCTACCACACCTTACCATTATTATGCAAACACTCCAATACAAGAACCATAATCTCTTAGCTGGGCTGTTGCAATAACTTCAGACCTAGTCACCTGGTTTCTTTTCACACCACACCCTGCTATTTACTTTCAACATGTACATTTGAGTGGTCCTTTAACAACATACGTCAAATCACATCACTCCTCTGTTTAAAATATTTTTCAGTGGCTTCTTATATTTCAGGGTAAAATTCCAAGGCTTTATAATAACCCTCAAGGTCCTAAACAGTGTAGTTGCTTTTTTTCCACTCTAACTCATTTAGAGCTCATGTGTCATGGCTTCTATGATGCTCTCTGAACAGACAAGCATGCTTCTACCTCAGGACCTTTGCACTTACTTTTTCTCTGCTACCCAGATATCTGCATAGCTCACTTTTTCAACTCTTTCAGGTATTTTTAAAATGTCACTCTACCATCCTGACAATAAGATAGCATCTCTTCTTGCCCATTTCTGTGAATTCTTTTTACCTTATTTTTTTCTATAACCCTTGTTACTTCTGATAAAATGTGTTTTATATTTACTTTTGTGTTTATTCGCTGTCTGCCTCTTTTAATAAGAATGCAAAATCCATGAGGGCTGAAACTTTGAACTTATCACTATATCCTCAGTACATTGAGCTGTCCTAGGTGCTTAATATCTGTTGAGTGAATTGAATGAAATTGGCAGACATGAATAGACAATTCACAAAAAAGGAGGGAAGTTGGCTCTTAAGCATATAAAAAGTTGGACAGTTTTACTCCTAAGAGAAATGCTAATTTTAGGGAGAACTTTTGATGGGAAGCATCATATTTGTTTACTTTTAAAGAGTTTCCTCCAAAGAATGGTTATTCGTTCCAAGGGGAAAAGGTGATTATACAGTGATCAATCGGGCCAACACATTAACCAGGTGATAAAAAATTAATATCACTAATATTAAAGGAAAATTGCATAGTGTGAGGCAAGCATTAAACGAGTAATAATAGAAAGAACTGTATAGTACATCACATGGGATAATGCTATAAAGAGCCAGTGCAGGATGTTAGGAGGGATGCTTGAGTCACTCTTTAAGTGATTTAACCAATTGGCTATCACTGATTGAATGCGGAAGGAAGGTGGATCCAAGCCAGGTAGGTCACTTAGAGTGCATGCTGGTCATTCTCCTTTGGTCTCTCCCCATTTCCTATCCCACTACCCTTCTTCATTCTCTGCCCCGTTCTGTGCCCATGGGGCTGGCCCTTATAGACTAGATTGTGGCTTTCAGGTAAGAATGGAGGGAGGTCTGGATATTTCATCCTTTCAGCCTCATTACTATGGTTCTCACAGTGGTTGTGTCTGTCTTTAGTTATAGCTTTGTTGAGAAACCCCATATGCCTTTGTTGAGAAACCATACACCTATATTTTGGGTGCTTCAGTCTCCCTGATGGGTTCTTTCCTTTTCCCCCTATCACAGTGAATATACCCTTAAATAAATACTGCTGAAAAATAATGGCTAAGTCTTGGTTTTCTGTTGGTAACTTGATTGATTCAGAGTGCTTCTCCATTGATTTGGAATTAGGAATAAGATTTAAGCAAATTTGTGGAGACAACAGACAGAAGGTGAAGATCATGTGAGTTCTTACTACTTTTGAGGTGCTAATCCAGTCCTGAGAACTGGTGTCCAGTGAGACATGCCAGAATTATTGTCATAAGTTACCCCCTTTGTTTCCTTAGGCTAGTTCAAACTGGTTTTGTTTTTAGAGCTATGAAATTTTTCTTTTGATCTGGAACGTTTGTTTTTTCTTCAAAAATTCTCAACTGTGATCTCCTTCTCAACATCCTTCTATTAATAGTTTCATTTATAATAAGAAAGTAAAATAACGTAAAGCAATCTAAAAATAGTCTGGGAGGATATATATATATATATATATATATATATATATATATAACTTTTAACAGTATTCTATCTCTGTAGATAAGACTAGAACAGAATTTTTCTCCATATTGTCTTAATTTATTGATAAGAATTCATAATTTAAAAATTGATATATTTTCATTTTAAAATTTATTCAGATGACAAGCCTATATTTATTTGTAAACATACTTTAAATTTTGTTCATGGATGGTTATTATAAAAATAACACTAGACATAGCTTTATTTGATCTGTTCAATTTACAGGTGAAAAAAAGTAAGCAGATATGAGCAAAAATGATAAATTTTACATTTTAAAATAAATAAAACATATATATTATGTTGCAAAATGGTATGTAAAATACATATATTATCCACGTACTTGAAAATTTTTCCATAGCTTCAGTATTGATGGGGATTTCTTATTGCTAATGATGTGTTTTAAAGCATTTTCTCCTTAAATGGTCAGCTTGCAGCAAGCCTCATGAATCATAACTTAAATGAGCCTGGGAATAAATTTCATCTATTGTAATTATGGAAAAGGAAGCAAATGTATTTTTAAACCTATGCACACTTATGGGTTGTTATAAATCTGCAGATAACCTGCTATAAACGGTTGTGGACGTTAATGTGCTGGTGGGAGCTATTGTACTAGGCAGAGAACTGGCTTCTTTGTGTGTTTGCCATTAGCTAGTGGCTTCAGCTTCTCCGCCAGGACATTTGGGAGGCATAACTGCCTTACCTATCCCATCTAGGAATTTTGCAACTGTAGTTACTGGATGTGTAAGTAAACTAATATGTGTAAAGTTCATTATAACCAACTTATTATAATTATTCTGTTTAGATTACAATGTAAAAATAATCAACTAGGGACATTTAGTTTTATATAGTCTACTAGAGGTTCGGTGCATGAAAATTCATGCACTGGAGGGGGGTCCCTCAGCCTGGCCTGCCCCCTCTCACAGTCTAGGAGTCCTCAGGAGTGGGAGGCGACCTGGAAATCAGGGGAAGGTGATGCCCCATCACACCTCTGCTGCTGCCATGGCAAATAGCACAAGCCTTGGCTGGCCCTGGTTAGTTGAGCCTTGGGCGGCCCTGTGTGGAAGGGGGGCTGAGGGGACTGGGAGACTTTGGAGGCAGGTGTGTGGAGCAGTTGGGCCCACCTGGGGGCGGGCCTGGCTGTGTCATGTGCTTGCCACCCTGGCAGGGCTTAGGGGACTGGGCACTGCCATCTTGTGGCTGTGAGCACTTCCATTTTTGAGGGTGTGGCAGTCAATTAGTATATTTCCTCTTTATTGGCTATGGGCACTTTCATATTTGTGAGGGTGTGATGGTCAATTAGCATATTCCCTTTTTATTAGATAGGATTAATATCTCATGTTTATATAAGCTTTATCATGTTTAAGGTGCTTTCATATGCACAATTTTATTTGATCCTTGCAAAAGTTCTGGAAAGTGGGTGCAGCAGAAAAATTTCCCCCTCTTGTTTTTCAGTATGATGAAACTGAGGTGCAGAATTTTTTTTTAGGTTAGTTTTATTTATTTTAATATATTTTTATTGATTTTTTTTCAGAGAGGAAGGGAGAGGGATAGAGAGCTAGAAACATAGATGAGAGAGAAACATTGATCAGCTGCCTCCTATACACACTCCCACTGGGGATGTGCCTGCAACCAAGGTACATTCCCTTGACCGGAATCGAACTTGGGACCCTTCAGTGACACCCTATTCACTGAGCCAAACCAGTTTCAGCAAGGGTTCAGATTTTCAGTGACTATGGCAGTAATGCTGCTAAAAGGTAATATATTTTGATATTTGCCAAGGTCTGGGCATTGTTGTATGGTTACATAATTTGATCAAAATCATGCAGTCATCCAGTGATGATGCCTGGACTGTAACAGGATCTTATGACACGTCTCCTGTGTTTCCCACCAAGCCATTGTGGATTTGGCATTTATATTCTATATTTGATTATTTATTACATCTATTCATCCAAGTAAATTTGGATTCATATTTCATGCAACAGGAGTTTTCTTCTTAAATCCCATTGGAGAAGCAAGAGTCACTTGTGTCAGACTGGTGAAGCGTGTGAAGGGAGAGCTGGAGTGCCCAGCCTGACTGGCAGACCCCGAGCGACAGATGAAAGATGACTCTAATACACGTTTCTGTGAAAAAAGAGCTAAGGCACTATGTGGCTATCGTGGCCAAGTACCCCTGTTCACCTGCCTCCTTTGGTTTTTATTGTCATAACAGCTACAACTAAAATTAACCTATAGATTCAATCAGCAAGGTAAGCATCCTTGGGAAAGTATATGCTTCTCCAAGGTAAGGTCAGGTCTTTAAAGGTTAAACATAGAGATTCTAGCAAAACACCCTGGTTGATAGGACTTATTTGGAAAAGTCAAGGTAGGGGCTGCAAGGTCCCCTCAGGCCCCGACCTTGAGAATCCTCCTTACAGACAATCCAAACAAGTCCCGTACTCCCCCCACTGGAGAAACCGGCATCAGAGCAGCGACTATAGTGGGGAGGGTTTTACTGGTGTTCTTGAGCTTAGGCTGTGCACAATGTGGGATACATGTCTGAGGATCACAGGACTTCCATCATCCTTATCTACTTTCTGGGCTAACTTCTTGGATGAAAGAAAATAAGTGATAGCGTAGGAATAAATACTTGTTTTTCAATCTTTTTGGGGAAAAGTACTAAGTATAAAATCTTGAGGTGTTTTATGATACTGAGAGACACGTAAACCCAATTTAAGATCAATAAAAAAGGGAAATCTATTGATGTCTAATATTTGTATTAGACTTTGCTATGTGCATAGTCATTCGTATTTACATTACTATTTGAGTCTTACAAGGGTTTGAGATGTAAATATAGTGGAAATAATTCTTTTTTGAATGGTGAAAATGAGTTGCAGATCTTGTAATTGCTCTATCAATAGTAATACTAATAACTAATATAAATACTAATAATATTTAATGAAATGGAAGGACAAAGCAGGCAGACAAAGTAAATGCAATGATGGTGAACCATCTTAAGGAAGAAAAGGTCCAAAGAGATAATTTTCCATTTGTTCCTCTGGTTCAGCAGTCTTCCAAATTCTCATTGCACATGCAGATAGGAAAGACATTTTGAACGTGGACCTCCATATTTCAATGCTAAGTACCAAGTATACATTTTTTCTATTTATATTATAAGTTTTCTTCTCCGATGTCAGTTACTTTTTCTCACAAAGTAACCAGAAGGTGCTGAGTTTTTATATTTTTTCAACAAGTGAGCCCAGAATCCACTGAAAGATGTCAAAATTACAGTATTCTGTTTCTAAAAATTTAAAAAGTGAGTAGCTATGACACTTTAAAATACTCAGCACACTTACTAGTATACTATGCTAGGCATCAAAATGATATGAACCTAAAAAAATTTTCTAACATCAGTACTCAAAATATTTTTGCTGAAGTATGATTTTAAAAAAAACAGCAACACACTACTTTTTCTTACTCATTGTTAAAGCATTACCTTTATCTTGTCATAAAAAAAGATGAAGGACTATTCTCTCTGATGAAGAATGTATAACTCGTCTCTAAGTTTTGTAGCTCTCTTCAGTGCTTTGCTAAGAGCAAAATTTTCTCTGTATAAAACTTTAATGCTATGTCCCTGAATCATTATCAGATATTTTAAATATTTCACTGTATTTTAAAGTTCTAATTTTTTTTAAATCTTCACCTGGATATATCTTTCCCATTGATTTTTAGACAAAGTGAAAGAGAGAGGGAAAGATAGAGAGAAATATTGATGAGAGAGAAACACATTGATTGGTTGCCTCCTGCATGAGCCCCTGACCAGGGCCCAGGCCAGGGAGGAGACCTTGACTAGAATCGAACTTGGGACACTTTGGTCTGCAGAGTGATGCTCTTTCCACTGAGCCACGCTGGCTAGGGCTAAAATTACATTTTTTACACAATTAGCCACTGCATGATAGCCTTTAATATTTAGTACTTTGTTCATTATTTGATTCTAACCTTTCTGCTGAAATTGCCCTCCTATGCAGTAAATTAATATACTATTACTTTGGAATAAATGATTAGATGTATAATTGAATGGATCTTAATTTTCTGATGTTCTATTTCTATATCATTTAAAGATTCTAGTTAAAGTACTGGTCTATCAGTGGTTTGACTTGTGTCTTCAGAAAGCTCTGTATCTCTTAAAATTATAGACTATATTTACTGTGTGTGAAAATGTGTGTGTGTGTGTGTGTGTGTGTGTGTTTGTGTACCCTTTGGTTTGGTGTTTCACAACAAACTTGTTTGTTTGTTCTTTTATCCAACTGCATAATAAGCCTTCCATACTTAGATAATTTGCTCAATGCTTGTTTCTTCAGAATTTCAGCAATGGATCTATGCGTTCTCTGAAAGCCTTATCAGCTAGACATGCATTTTAGTCACTATATTGTGTTCCGTGTGTTGTTTCAGCCTTTTTTCCCTTCTCTCTACTTTATTCAGATAGACCAACTGCTGCCCCCCAGAGTTATGTGCCCTCTTGGCTTGCACTGTGAAATGAGAAATCTTGAAGAACGTCTTTTATCTCTTTTATTACATTTTATAAAATATTGCTGTATCTTGGATTAAGTATCACATGTCTTGCTGTAACACTATAGAGATTTGTCTTCAGATTCTGGATAATTAAGTTTTCAGTGTGGTGATGGCTTCGTACATCATTAGCTGCTATCTCAAAGCACAATGGATACATAGGACAAGGTTTGCTTGTAACAATAGTGGATGTAGATGTAAATCTATATTTAAAATAATCTTGATAAATATAAGCTTTTGGAGCCTAGTTTATGTCAGATGTGATTAGGTCTGTCATATATATTTTTTTTTTACCTTTCAGCTTACAAAGAACTTGTACTTAGAGAAGGAAAAGTGGTGGCTCTGCTTTTGTTGCTCTTTTGTGTTTTGATTAATTTTATATCCAAACTGTTTTTTATTTTTTCAGCAATTTTAAAAAAGTTGTTTTTCTCTTTGTGAGGGTTCATTTGGCCAAATCTATATAACATAAACTAAAAGTTATTAAACTGTAACATAGCGTAATAAATGTAAAGCAGGCACATGCGTGGGGGTGCTACGCTCATCTACTCTGTGTGGTTGAACTTCCCCTCTGCTTTAGGGAGGACAGTGCTGGCAGTGGGTGTCTGACACACAGATGTGGTGTTGATTCACATCAAATGGAATTTAGTTGTGTCCATTTTATTCAAAAGTAACTATAACTGTATATATAAATAAAAATTATGATGCTTTATCATGCCCAATGAATCTTTTTGTCCATTTCCTAGGATATGAGACACACCTGGTCTAGACAGCTTCATATGGGAAAGATCAGCAGCAAATGCATTCAACTCCAACAAGTCTGGTTCTGAATCTTGAGTTTCCTAAGGCCATTTCGTTTGCTCCTTCCTTCCTTCCTTCCTTCCTTCCTTCCTTCCTTCCTTCCTTCTTTCCTTCCTTCTTTCTTTCCTTCTGTCTTTATTTTTAGGTAATAAACTTTTTTTTCCTTCTAATTTTACTGAGATATAATTGACATAAAATAGTATGCAAGTTTAAGATGTAAAATATAATGATTTGATATATGTATATATTGTGAAATGATTACCACAATAAGTTTGGTTAACATCCATCACCTTACATATTTATACTTTTTTTTCTTGTAATGAGAACTTTTAAGATCTACTCTCCTATCAAGTTTCAAATATATACAATACAATATTGTTATATATACTAATGAAAGGGTAATATGCTAATTAGCCTGGACATCTTCTGGATGACCTTCCAGACATCCTTCCTGACAAAGCCAGCCCCTGGTGAAGCTGCCCGTCCGTGATCCCGGGCGCCAGTGGCTGAGGCTGGCTCTGGCAAAGCTGGCCCTGGTCCTGGCTGCCTGTGGCCAGCCAGCGGGAGGGAAACCCCAGTCCTGGATGCCTGCAGCCAGCCGGAAGAGGGAATCCTGGGTCCTGAGTGCCAACCCAGGTCCTGGGTGTGATCAGGCCAGCAGGGAAGCAGTTAGGGGCAATCAGTCAGGCAGGCAGGTGGGTGAGCGGTTAGAAGCCAGCAGTCCTTGATTGCGATAGGCATGTCCGACTGCCGATTTAGGCCTGATCCCACATGCAATTAGACATCCTCTGAGGGGTCTCAGGTTGGAGAGAGGGCTGGTCAGGCTGACCGCCTCCCCTCCCTGTATGAATTTCATGCACCAGGCCTCTAGTTTACTATGCTGTACATTATATCCTCTTATTCATCTTATAACTGGAAATTTGTACCTTTTGACCACCTTCACTCATTACTACACCCTCCACCCCCTGCCTCTGGCAGCTACAAATCTGTTCCCTGTATGAGTTTGGTGTTTTTTAAATTCCACATATGAGTGAAGCATACAATCTTTAATGCACTATGTATTCCTCAAACACTGAGTCCTCAGAAAACAAATAACTACACATTTGCTCTAGTTATGAGTATTCTCTGAAAGGAGGATGTGTGCTTGCAATTTGTAGGAAATCCTTGCCCCTAAACCTGTCATTCTGGTTTCACTTTTATAATAGATTCACTTCATTGCCTCAGCAGGAGGCACGTGCCCCTTAGGAATCATCCCCTACCACAAAACCAAACTTACTTTTAACTCTATTCTTTTATTGATTTTCATGCTTAGGTATTTTTCTTTATCTTATGTTGTCTATGTCAGAGTCAGATCAGGCAGAGTCTAAAAAATGAAGCTACCTGTAACTAATATAAAACCATGTATTTCCTGCCTGCATCTACCTACTCATCATGGGATTGAGTCTTCTCTCAAAAAATTCCGGTAGCCTCTAGAAATTGAAGCATCATAGCTACTTTGTAACCATAGCTCTTTTCATTATTTCCTGGTTTCTTAACTTTAATGTTAACTACTCCTAAATAACATTGATACCCTCAAAGGCACTGTCATCAAGGCCTGACATTGTTGCTTCTGCTGACTGCCAACAAAGATGCTCTGTGCCCCATGTCCAGAGAGCTGGTATCTGAAAAGAGGGCACTACAGCTGCAAGTTCTCACTGCAGAGCACTGCTTCTGTGGCTGTTTCCACTTACTGATGTCCTTATTGAGGCTCCAGAAGACACGAGGAGAGGGTGGCGCCCTGTCCATGGGAAGCAGCTTTGTATTTCACTCTCCTGAGGACTCTAGCATCACAGTGCCTGAACCCAAGTAGGCAATCACAAAAGAATTATTGGGGGAATGAATGAATCTGTGACAAAAATCACATCATAGGTTTTAACCAACCCCATGCTTCTATTTGTTGAATTTATCAAAATTATAAGTAATTGGATTTGTATGTAATTGTTTACCTGCCCCCCAGTTCTAAAACTATCCCCCTCCATCCCAAGTAAGCTTCATGAGCCTGGAGACCAAAGCCTATGGCACTAGTATAACCTTATTTCCTTTCACACAGGCATTTCCTCTAATAAAATCCTTACATGTTTAATCCCATCGCTGTATTTTCTTCTTGGGAGATCGTGATTAAAACAGGAGAGTTATCAGAATCTTTCCTCTTGGGCTGGTCCACTGAACTTGATCAAATGTATGTGTCTCAGCTTTTGTTTCTCAGGATGGATTCTCCTCTCCCCCACCCTATGATGCTGCTTGGTCCTTATGTACATAAGCTCCAGAAGTGCTTGTTTCCAAATTTCTTCAGACTTGCTTAGGCACCCACGCCCATGGCCTGAATATGCACTAGGACTATGAATGTGAAAGCACAAACTTCTGTGATTAATAATGAGACAGTGAAAAAAGACAGACATGCCGAAATAGGTTTGGCTCAGTGGATAGAGCATTGGCCTGTGGACTAAAGGTCCCGGGTTCGATTCCAGTCAAGGGCATGTACCTTGGTTTCAGGCACATCCCCAGTAGGGGGTGTGCAAGAGGCAGCTGATTGATGATTCTTTCTCATCGATGTTGATGTTTTTAACTCTCTATCTCTCTCTTCCTCTCTGTAAAAAATCAATAAAAATTAAAAAAAAGAAGACAGATAATTTGTCTTGTAGGGCTTTGAGTATAGTGGTGCAAGTTATCCAAAATCTTATGCTAAGTGCTAGATAACACATTAGAATTGGAAGGTTTGAGAAATCACAGATATATAGGTTTTCATAAATTATTACTAGAAAGGATGATGTGCTTTCTTTAATCCTTTGTATTTTCACATTTATTGCTTTGAATAGACATAGGCAGTTTTGTAAGAAGAGAACAGCAAGACAAATGTGCTATGTGAGCAGCAAAGTGGCAAAACATTAGTGGCCAAAATGAGAATATATGGAAAAGCCAAGGGCAAAGTTAATAAGTTGGAAAAATCTCAGGTTTTCAGTATTTGTGCTGATAATTTTGTTCTGCGAATTGGAACAGTGTGGGGTAGCTTTCTAATATATATTGATTACTGGATTGTACTGGTCTATTAGTAGTATCTGCTGATGTCATGTAAATTGAACCTTACCATTGGGAACTTATTTCAAGATAAAACCGTAGTCTAATAAATTCCAGTTGGATTGGGTGAGTGAGGAACTTAGTCAAGGATCAACACAGAAAAGCATGATCAACAGAAAATGGAAATTTTGACAAGGTGAACAACTAGCTTGCAAAAATGGCTATCACTGACTGCCTGAAAATTATGTTATCTTCCTTTAATGAGACTGAATGATCCAAGGTACAGTGCATTTCCAAAATTCCTCATACTTGCCCAAGATAGGGCTGGTGGCTTTCAATGTAATTGTTATTTTGCATGGTTTGAATGGATATTCAACAGATGGTGAAAACCTTTGGACTGTTTGGGAGAGATAGTTAACCTCAGTAGAGATATTAGGAGGATATCCTCTTTAGGCCCAGGAGAAAAGGACTGAGCTATTTTCTGAGCAGGCATAAACCTATTTGGGAGTGATCTGAAGGAAGAGATATGTCTTGCCACAATATCACTAACCACCTTCCAGATCTAGAAGGGAGCTCTAACTGGCAAATACTCTGGAATATCTTTGGAAAATCATAGCATCATACCATGGTTGGCACATTTTAATAAGTTCTAAGTAAAGTGAAATGTGGGAACAAAATAGCGCATGTGGTGATACTCAGGACTTGATCTCAAAGAACCATGGATTTCAAAGCTAAGAATTGTGAGTTATAAAAGGATATAATAATTGAGGCACACTAAGTGTTTTGTTTTTTTAATCCTCCCCTAAGGATATTTTTTTCCCCACTGATTTTTAGAGTGGAAGGGAAAGATAGAGAAAAAGAGAAACATTGACATTAGAGAGACACATCAATTTGTTATCTCCTGCATGCACCCCTACTAGGCTGGGGAACCTGCAACTGAGCTACTTGCCCTTGACTGGGAATCAAGCGCATGACCCTTCCGTCTGCAGGCCGATACTTTAACCACTTAGCAAACCAGTCAGTGCAAGTTGTGTGTGTGTGTGTGTACGTGTGTTTAATTTTGTTTGTTTGTTTTCTGTTAGCTTCTTGAGTTAATCTATTTTTTATTTATTTTATCATTATTATTATTTTATTTTT
The DNA here is from genome assembly GCA_963924515.1 of Vespertilio murinus. NCBI lineage: Eukaryota > Metazoa > Chordata > Mammalia > Chiroptera > Vespertilionidae > Vespertilio > Vespertilio murinus. The sequence goes on along the minus strand of OZ004704.1, from coordinate 166,549,255 downwards.
TAGGTAAGTCTAGGCCTTAATTCTTGCAAAGTCCAAGCGAATGATTTTCACTCAGGCTAACAGGCTGTCTAGAAAGTGGATCAAGCCAATAGATATATGACCTTTTTGAAAGACCTACTTGTTTCATAAGGCCATAAAATCTCTAACAAAAAGATTAACTTGTGAATGAAAGTGCTCCCCCCCTTCCTGTGTTGCATCTGATGTATTGCTGTGGGCTGTAAGAAACAGAGCAATTGAATTTTGGTACTAGTATTTGGGGGTTCAAGAGAATTGTCTTCATTCAGGGTCTGCCAGTAATCCAAAGGATGGTTGAGTTTTTAAGATAGTAAAAGTTAGAGAAAAAAAGAAATAGAGGGAAAAAAAAGGATGAGAAATGAAAGAAAGAGAACACAGAGAAAATGAAAATTAAAAAGAAAGAGTGGGGGAAGAAAAAATAATGTATTTCCTTTGGCTCTCATTTTACTGCCTAAATATATTTCAGATTCTCAAAAAATTTTAATTTGTTTTTTACTACTAAGGATAGTTTTTAGTCTTTCTCATTTGAGAATCTATCCTAAGAAGGTTTTTGTCTACTGAATACACATAATTTATGATATACTATTTCCATTGGATTTTTGATGTATCTATGATAATCTATAATACTAAAAGCATAATATGTTAATTAGACCAGACATCCTTCCAGGCCACCTTCCGGATGGAGCTGTGGCAGCGGGGGCCCAAGCCCCTTGCACAAATTTTATGCATCAAGCCTCTAGTTGACTATCAACAGGAGACTATTATTTCCACTCACAGAAATTTGATAGCCTAACTTCTATGTTAATTTTGGGAAGTTAAACCTGTTAACCCTGGTGGCAGTGTAGGATATAGCACTGCTAAGAGTTCTCTGGATTTGACAGAGTAGGTTGTTAGCCAGTGGGCACTGCCTCATCCTATTGCTCATATGAATTTGCTAATTTGTCTTGTGCCAGGACCCTTCTGGTCCCCTTAAACAAGGAGGTCTGAGGCAGCAATTCTTTCGTCTTCTCTCCCTTTGATTCCCTGAGAGGCTAATTATACTCTTACTCTGAGAAATTTTCTCCTTAGCACTCAACATTGTGAAAGTGGGACCTGAAAATAGCTATACTATTGCATTATATTTTAAGTAATTATTTTTTGTAAGCACAAAAGGAAAATGGATATTTGACTCTTAAAACCACATTTTAAAGTTACAAGACTTCTAAAAAACATGATATATTCTAATTTATGTATTCTATCACGTGTCTGCATTAAATTATTCAGCGTATTGATCAAATGTCCTGTGTCAGGTGTAAATGGATGCTACTGCACTGTATCATAGTTATCTATCTAAGAAGAAAATGGCCTTAAATCACTTTCTCCCAGAAAATTATGAACCTTCTTTTCACTTTAAACTTATTTGATTTTGAAACGAATATTTTTTGACCTTTTCCCCCATAGTACAAAACATTTTTTGTATTTAAAAAAATAATTAGGGCTTACAGCTTTCTTAGAATAAGAGATTTTTACTAGCTTATTTTAATATCAAAATTTTTTGGTGAAATTGGGCTTATGTGACATTTAAATAAAATAGTAAAAATTGTGGTTAAAACTCAGGTATTTCCAAATATTTTGATGTTTATCTTTTAGGAAAAAGACTGATAAATATAATTTTTCTTTTTCTATAATTATCTTGAAATTCAGAGGAATGCTAGTCCAGAGTTTTTTGTAGCTATCATGATGAATTTGCAAACACACACACACACACACAAACACACACACACAAACCCCCCTGCCCCCCACACAAAAACAAGACAAAACAAAAATAAAATCTAAATGGCCTTACATCAACTCTCTTTGGAGTATTTTGCTTACAGTACTTTCCAGCTCAGTAAGCCTTCTTGATGGCAACACTAAATGTTTCATGTTAATTCAATGTGTAATTAATTTCATTTTCACTAATCTTTCCACTTGTGGTTTGAGAATAAAGCCAGATGCTGCAAAAATATTGTTTACAGTACAAAGAAATTTTACAAATGAAAAAGATCAGTGGAGATTCAGGGGTATATTAGGTGGTGATTGGTTAATGCCATAGTTCTGCATATTATTTTATAAAAACAAAGTGGTAATTCACATCACAAAAATAACAGGAAATAAACAGAAATTGAACTTTGAGCAGGAAAGATAGAAGAAAAGAAAATCTAGTTGCCTGCTATTAGACAAAATGAGTGTACCTGAACTCCAGATCCTTGCGTATATTTATCATTCATTCATTCCACAGATACATGCCAGATATTATCCTGTCTCCTGATTACACTATATATTAATTCATGAAATAGCAGACATTTTATTTTATTTACAAATAAAAATAAATTTACTTAATCTTATGCAAAGTCAAAATTTAAGGACTCCTGTTGGCTTGGGATTATAACATTTTAGGATTTCAAAAGATCTTACAGTGAGCTGGCTTGGCCATTTTACATTTGAGGAAACCAGGGCCAGAACGCGGTGTGACTCTTCTGATTTGTTGGCTTGGATCAAGAACAATTTGGTTCTGACTGTCATGACAAGCCTTCTTTTCCAGTTGCAGCTGTCCAAGTGCTCTATAGATCCTAGATCAAACATCCCCTTTCCACCCCTTGAAGTGTATGAGAACTACTGTGAACACAGGCACTAAATTATAGATCAAAGCCACCATTTATTGGGTGCCTCAGATTTACTACCCATGTGAGGTAGTTTTTATAATTCTAACAACTTGTGAGTTGGTAACTATTGTTTCTTATTTTACTAATGAAAACATTAAAGCTCAGAAAGGCAAATTACCTCATTCAAGTTCACAAACACAGTACTAGTAACTAACAGTAATTAGCTACGCTAAGACTTGGTCTGCTATTTCTATCAGTCTCAGGGGGAATAGTTTAGAGGAAGAGGAGATGTGAGTCTTCTCACAAATGTATAAAATATCAGCAGGGTGAGAATTCACCTAATGGAAGACTTCCTGTCACTGAGAAACACACCAATACCAGACAAAATATATTGGTTTCTAAAAGTTGGTTATGTTTAAATGTAGGACATGACAGTTATTCTATATAGTTAAATATATGTAAAAATCAATATATATATATATAGTATTAGAATTTCCTGTTTGCCAAAGAAAATTTAAAAGTGATATGCACTACAGATATGGAATCTGTCCATATATATTTCCAACATTTTATTTGACTATGTTTTAGGTTTTTATCTCTTTAGTGAGTTTCTCATTTGTTTATGCATACAGAGATCGTTTAACTTATTAATCATAGATACTTTTAAGTCCTTGACTTTAAGTTCCAACATCCAGGACATCTCTGGGGCTAGTTCGATTGTTTGCTTTTCCCTTGACAATGTGTAATTTGCATTTTAGCCTTTGTGTGTGTCTCATACTCTTCAGTTAAATGACAAAGATTGAATAATAGAATGATAGAGGCTGAGGTAAATATTTATGCCTGGATATTGGCCCACCTCTTCTATCAAATCATTAGTGTGAGAGTTGAGTGAAAACAGTGAGCTGCATTTGAGTTTTATTGTTACACTAGCAGTTATTTCAAATGCTGTGGGTTGCTGCTACCCTGGGCTTGGGCTTGGAGTGCCACATTTTCCTCATTGTGTTCATAGCTCCCTTTCATGATCCACTTTGTATATCTGGGCCACAGTGGGGATTTATCTCCACAGTCTGACCCCTCCACCGCCAGAAGACAACCTTTGTTACTGTTTTTCTCCCAGGCTGCTGAAGACGGATAGTATGATTTCCTAGATCTTCTCCAGAACTCAAGGCTTTTGTTTCATGGAATGGTTCAGAAAAAGAGACATTTTGTGCTTGTTTACCATGAAGAGGGCTGGATCTTTTGAGCCCCCTGCTCTGATCCCAATATCTTTTGTGAGTATCCTGTGGAGGCCTATGGAAAAGAGTTTATGAGATACCCCTTGCACCCAGAGTTATAATCTGTGTCACTAATCCACAGCTAGCCTATTAGTTATTTCACTGATTGTTTTCTTATGCTCTTTCATGTAGGTGGACCTCTCTCTTGTGTTTTCTTGAAGGTGAAACAGTTTCAGTGCCCATTCCTCTTAGGAACTCAGGCCACAGAATTGTTCTGAAGCCTCAGTTCTCTGACAGGCTCAAGAAAATTTACCATTTTGTAGATTTTTCTAACTTTTTTCTTGTTGTTAGAGGAAGGTACATCTTTCTCAACATTCTGTTATTGGCAATAGGATCCCCTGCCCCATTCATATTAAAAGAGGTATCTACCCATTTTGCTTATTTTTGGTTCTAGATATTTATGCAACAATAGTTGAATGAACAATCTAAATTTGTATACTTTTTAGTCCTTAAAGATAGTCCCTTGTGATTTAAAAATACCAGTCTGGGAATGCAATGAGGTTAGGTGTTACAGTGAATCTACATGTTTTTGTAGCAAGACGATACTAGCTGGAAATCACTGTTTTGCCACTAATTATCAGGGAGCATTGACAAACTTAACCACTTTCAGCAAGAGTTTATTACTTTGTAATGTAATTTTTAAAATTGCATAATTTTCATACTGTTGTGAGGATTAGAATATACTTATGCATTCTTACTTGAGAATAAACAGTGTGGCTCAGACACCATTGAAGGTGCTGGGACTCAGTGGTTACATAATAGAAGCACCCCTTTGGCCTTACAAGCTTACAGAAAGCTTGCATTCTGTTGGGAAGAGAAACACATAAAATAAAATATGTTCAGATAGTAATAATTGCATTGAAAAAAAAGTGAAGTTGGGATCAGCATCTCTGAGTAGGTGACTTTTGACTAGAAATTGAATGACAGAAAAGACAAAAACTCCCTCATACTGCCATTTGATTGACCAGGTTTCCTTTTTCTTTTCTTTTCTTTCTTTCCTTTTTTTTTTTTTTTTTTTTTAAATAAAAGAAGTATTTGGCTCCTCTTTTCTTTAAAATCTAGTATCTTTCTTTACCGAACAATCTTCATCTTCCTAGTGAAAATATGTCTTCCTTCTTATCCCAATCCCATAAACTCATCATCATTTTTAATTTCTCCCACTTCTTTCTGAATTCTCCTCTTGAAATTTTCCTTTAGCATAGGAAACTATCCTGCATTTATTAGGAACATTTTTACCTACTATTTTTTCCCCCCCTGAGTTTGGATCCCTGAGCAAATAAATATCTGTATTATTCCATAGTCTTTACAACATGAATAGTTTAGTATTTTCCTAAAACATAGGTTATACAAAATTTCCCCCCCAGATTTTCCAGCAGTAATAACAGTGGAAAAGTTGTTTTAAGAAGAGCTGGATGTTTTTATTTACTATATATTATGTTCATCATATTTCTAGATCCATAAAACGTGTTTTTTAAAAAAATCTTTACCTCAATCTAAGTGAAAAGCACCTGGCATTGGTTAATCTCTCTTGCCACAATTTTACTCTGTTTTCCTGGAGCCAAACCTGGCCATTTTTACTCAGATCTCTCTTACAACAAGCATTTCATTCCAAAGAGAATAGAAAAACAAAACAAAACAAAAACACATCTCTTTGGCCCCTTTCTTCCTATTGCTATAGTTTCCAAAATTATGTGAGTACTCAATGCTGTGTCAAATGGTTTAATTCCTAAGCATTTTTTTTTTTTGGTGCTGTGGTATGACATTAGACTTTAGAGGCAAATAGAATGCAATTCAAATGACTCCCTGGTTCTGATCTATGGGGCCTGGATATCTACTAGCTTCCTCGGGCTTCAATTTCTTCTTTTGTAAAATACAAACAATACCATTCAGAACACTGAAATAATAAGAATTAGAGACAGTATATATGAAAGGTAATTATAAGCATATATACATTTTAGGGCAAATGTATGTGAAGCATCTAATACAACATCTGGACCACAGAAAGTGTTCATTAAGTGATCAGTATTATTTATTATTTTAGTAAATGAGAGCTGTGGATACATTCCAAGTAAGAAATGACAAAGATTACATAATGCCTTGTACCTGGTGTCACAGCTTATTTTTATCCTGTCCCAGCAGTGTTATTGATTTTCTTTATCCTGTTTCTTGTTTTACCCTTTTCACTGGAAATTCTAGGATTCTAAAAAACAAAACAGGCAAACCAGATCTTTGCTTCAGATTTTTTCTTCTTTGACTCCCTTGACTTTTATTTTTTCTTTGTTTTATTTCAGGTTTCTAGAGTTGAACTATCTTTTCTCATTGTCAATTTACATTTTAAAGTGACTCTGATCCTTTGCCTTTCATTAACTGGTGTCTGAGAAGATGCGAGGAAGGAATAGATAATATGAGGTCTCAGCACAAACCAATCCTCACCAATTTACTTGGTTGTTTTGTGTTTTGTTTTTTTTTTTGTACTGTTTTTCTGTCTCTTTTAGAATAAGGTGACCAGATTTTAACATTGGTAAAGCGGGACACCATTGACGGGGGGTGGGAGGTGTTGGGGTTCTTGATTAAAAATTTGGTCTATATGGAGCAACAGAAATTTTCATAGAATGCAAAAATAGTATTGTAATATGTATTTTTAAATTTCTTTTTATTATTTTTTATTGATTATAGTATCACATAATTGTCCTCATCCCCCCATTCCCATCCCAAACCCCTCCCTACATATGCCCCCACCCCCCTGTTGTCCATGGCCACTGGCTAGGCCCATGTGCATGCACATAAGTCCTTTGGTTGATCTCTTCCCCTAACCCCCACCCTCCCCTACTTTCCCTCTGAGTTTTGAGAGTCTGATCGCTGCTTCTCTTTCTCTGGGTCTGTTTTTGTTTATCCATTTAAGTTGTTCATTATTTCCTCTAGATGTATGAGATGTGATCCAATAAATACCCTGTATTTTTTTAATTTCAACATAAGTACAATTTACAAATATAGTAAATTAAAAAAAAATTATGTATAGCGTGTCACTTTCAAGGCCGCCGCTAGACTTTTTGCTGCCACTATAAAATATAACTAATAGAAGTATTGTCTGCTAAGTTCAAGAAAATTTATGTATTTATGAAATAAATAAACTATTTACCTAAATTATCTGAATAGCTGATCTGTAATGACATCACTTGTTTAACTAGTTTACTAGCACACAGTATCGTCTGAGAGACAGTTACAAAATGTTTTAGTTGTTGCCAATCCTAAAAAATGCCATTGTTCATTAAGTTCAAACAATGGTGGTCGAATTCTAACAACTGATCAACAATGCGAACTTTGATAAGCAGTTCTCGATAATCAGTTCTCAACAATTATTTGTTATTATTAAAGTTTAACATAATAAAATTAACAAAAATAAAACTCATATCCTGGCCAAATAGCCACATAGCCGCCGAAAACCGTATATTCCCTCGCCGTTCTCTCACTGTTCCCTAGCTTGTCATGCATTCTTTCCAAAAATTGGGACTTTTTATAAAACGCCATGGGATGAGGGACAAATTGTTAAAAATCGGGACTGTCCCGCCAAAAGTCGGATGTCTGGTCACCTTATTTTAGAAATAAAATCCATAAGGCTCCCTTCCTGTACTATGGCCTCCCAATCTTCCCTTTCAGTGATCACTTTGACTTTTTTTTTTTTTTTGCAGGTAAAATTCCTTAGTTGGAAATCTTATACCCTACGTGTCAATGTTACTGTCTCAAATATAAGTATTTGCAACTGGCAAATAAAACTGGCAAACATATCTGAGTCTCAAATGATTCCTGTTATAGGATATTTCTACCTGACTATGAGATCTCTCTGAGTCAGTGTTTCTGAAACCTGGCTAACCATGAGAGTCGCCTGGAGAGGTTGTCAACTACTAAATGCCCAAGACTCACCACGATTAATTCCGAATCTCTGAGGATAGGACTCAGGCCTCTGCATTTTTAAAAACCTCCCTCTTGATTCTGATGGACACAGTTGAGAAACATTGCTATAATTCATTTTCTAGTTTTCAACCTCACTTTTATTTTTAATTTTCCATTTCAATGGTTCTAGAGCCAAATAAATAACTTTCCAAATACTTCTTGGTATTTGTTTGTTTGTTTTTGTAGTGGAATTTTTTCTTTAATAAAACAAGAAAAAGTGGAGCTGCTCTGGGTTGAGTGTGTGGAGGTCTGTCTAACCAGGATCCCTCAGTCTGTATGTCAGAACCCAGGAGGCCATTCACAGATCTTTTTTAAGCCCTTCAGCCTAGGATAGTGGGGAGTAGCACCAGGTGTATAGTGAATACGTTGAGGCATCTGGACAACAACACTTCCTGGCCAGTTGGTGTAGAGCTGTATAAACACTTCCATTTTCTATTTATGTCATGACCTGAAGATATTGGTAAGCAGTAGTCTACCAAATTGATTTTAAGTTAGTTTTGTCATCATAGATATGACTACAGATTTACTGCACAAGCACCACAACAATTTGTAGCTTAATGAACTATCTGTAGTATCTCTAACAACCTTTAGAAGTTTACATGTTTGCCGCCTCTGCATTCTTTTCTGTTGCTTTCTTTCCGGTTTTTATTGGTAGTAACTTCCGAAAAGGTTATGTACTGTAATTAAAAAATTAATCCACACCTGATTATATTAGGTGACACTAAATCGAGGAATCGTTTTCCATAACTCTTTCTCAGGATTTCTCAGTGGGTACGAGTCTGTTTATGTGTATGTGTGTGTGTGTTTTCAATAGAAATCTTTCTACCCAGAGTGGAATAGATTTTTGCTTCTGGCTTGTTGCCTGATTTTTGCATGAGATTCCCAGCAGGCGCGCCCACGCTGGGCCATTGATTCTCATCTCATTTCATGCATATAATAAGTTGCTGTTGGGTGTAGTTGGAGGGTCTGAGTGAATTTCAGCTGTCATCTCTAAGGCAGCCTACCTAGAATTAGATCCTGCCATTTCAAATGCTATTTGTCTTCATTAATCTTCACTCTTGTTCCATTTGTCCCATACAGGTAATGTGACCTGAATAGCTCAATGGTGTCTCTATGCTGGCAGGCTGGCTGGGACTGAAATACACAATACCCTCCCAACACTGTTACCTGTAAATCAAAGTAATATGAAATCTATTATTTTCGTGGACTTGTTGTTAATTTAGCTTGGCTTTTGTTATTATCTTTTTGGCAATTTGATACCGAGATTGCTGCTGTCCTCCTATTTCATTTTTATAGCACAAGAAGCTTGACAGGCTCTTGAAATCTAAAGCAATCTAAAAATTTCTGTTTAATTCAATAAGTATTTAATAAGTTTCAACCATCTCCTGGGTAGTGGTTTTCCTAGATTAAAAGTGCTTTGAGATCAGGGAGCAATGTCTTAATCCCCTTCATATTTTAGCTCTAATAGTGAATGACACACAGTAGGCCCTGGAGTAAAAATTTAATGATATGCTAATGAATGGGGAACACAAAAGAAGTGCCTGTGAATTGTACTTGAACATAGAAAACCCTTTGCAGAGAAGACAACCCCCTGATCTGGAAGCCTTACACATTGGTCTGTTTTCATTCTCTTAACATCATTATGTGTAGGCAACATTATCGTCATTTAAGGTGACTAGTATGACTCAGAGAGGAAGACACTTATGCAGGTCACATACTGTATTACTTGATATACTTGTTTAATTTGAAATATAATTCATACAGAAAGGCAGGATCAGTGTTTAGATTCTTTAACTTTCTAGCTTTCAGATGAACATGTTGACATCCTGGCAACCTCCAAAGGGAACTAATAGTTTTAGTTTTAAAAATATTACTATTAATTAATAAGTTTTAACTAATGTATTTGTTGCTTTAATAAATTGTAGCCATTATTCTTTAGATGCCTAATTTTTCTACTTTTAGCGACGGTGTTTCTTTGAAATTACTTTGGTGTCCTTTTGATACCAACCCAGTAAATATTCTGATATTTTTCTTTGTTTCTTGTACAAAAAATGCAGCAGATTTATTATGCATATTTCCTGACTGATATCTGGTATTACACGTTTCTCCAAGGAGTCCTGATTGTTGTTTGGTTTTTAGAGATCATAATTTGAGCAGTTGTGATGTTTTTCTGGGTTTTCATTACTTCTGGGTTATTTCAGTGGGAAGAACTAGAAAATACATTTTTTTAAAGAAAGAAGGAAATTATGGGTTAATAATGATATTTATAATTCACGATTTAAAATGCAGGTTTTTACCTAATAATATATTTATTTTTTTCTTAGTTCTGAATGATATTAGTATAAGTATTTCCATTAAATAAATTCTATGTATAATAATTGCAAAATAACAATATTACTAACAATAGGCACACTATCCCTACATTTTGTTTTCACTTAAATATATCCTGAAGGTTACTCCATATATGTGTATAGAGCTATTCCTCATTACTTTTTTTCATAATTTATTTTTCATAATTTATTTTTGAAATCTTTTCAAACCACATTAAATTAGCAATAATAGTAAAAAAAAAACACCCACAAACAACAACAAAAAAAACACACACCTCTTATACTCCATTATTCCCTTCACATAAATGCCTTGATTATTGATATTTGACCAAATATGATTTATCATTCATATTCAATTTTTGTTTCCATATATTTGTACATGTATATACCATATATTTTATGTTTGTTATCATCATTATTTATTGAACCACTTGAGTGAAAATTGCACACATAGTGCTTTATCACCCCAAAATATTACACTCTTGATTCCTCCTACTTTCTCATAAGTATAATATAGTTATCCAAAGAGGAAGTCAATATCCAACTCACAGAGCCCATTTATATCATACCAACTATCCCAACTATGCATCTTTTTGTTTGTCCTTGCTCCAATCCAGCATTACATACAGATTTTAGTTGTGGTGTTTCTCAAATCTCTTTTGAATAGTTCCTTGGTCTTCATCACTTTCTTATGATTCATGAATTTTATTGATTATAGGCTTCTCAATCTGTAAGATGTTATTCAATATATATTTCTTCATTGTGTCCTCATGACCACTTTCAGGTCATGCAGTCTTGGCAGGAATGTGATAAAGGTTATGCTGTGTTTTCTCAAGTACATCAGGTACAAAGAGCTACTCTCATCTCAACACTGGTGATGTTAACCTTGAACACCTGGCCATGGTGGTGTCTGTCAGCTAGCTCCACAATGATGCACTGTTTTCCTTTTCTAATATGTATTTGGTGGAGAACTCTACATCAATATCTGGTTCCTTATCAAACATCCAACCACCAGCTATAGCCTTTGTTGCTGAATCTGGACTCACTACCCTCATCTTGGTTTTAAATAGTGATTTTTCTGTTTCTATTATTCCTTTTTAAATTCATTAATTGATATCATGCTGTAAGGAAAAGATCCTCCTTATTCCATTTATTTATTTATTTATTTATTTATTTATATTTTATGGACCTATTTTGTCAATCATTATTATTATTATTAATTTTGGTACTTAAATTATTGCAGATTTGGCCAGTGGGCATCCATTCAAGCTGATTTCACTATCCTTTTTATTTTTAAAATTATTATAAGAGTTTGTATTTTGAGTACATATTAAAAAATATTGACAAATGTATTACATCTATGTAACCATTGCTACCAACAAGATATGAAACAAATTCCATCCCCCACATGATGTGCCCCTGTGCCTATTCCTCTATCCCCAGCCCCACGCAGCAATTTGAAATCTGAAGCTACATTTTAGAAAAAAAAATAGCTTTCATTGAAACATGTATTCCATTTACATTTACTATACTAATGGACATACAAAATTCTCTCCGCATTCTTGCCTCCTTTACAATTCATTTTGAAAGATGTATTTCCCCCTTTTCTCTTCTATTAGCTAGATAATTATACTTTTTAAAAAATTTTCTTTATTGTTTAAGGTATTACATATGTGTACTTATCCATTTTATTGTCCCCTCAGCCCTCTGCTCATGCCCTCACCCCCCTGGTGTCTGTGTCTATTGGTTATGCTTATATGCATGCATGGAAGTCCTTTGGTTGTTCTTTCCCCCTTACTCTCACCCTCCCCTTCCTCCCCTCTGAGGTTTGATGGTCTGATCGATGCTTCTCTGTCTCTGTTTTTGTTCATCAGCTTACGTTGTTCATTATATTCCACAAATACACTCTTTTTAATTTTTTTGTCAGTGATTACCATGCATCATTGTTTCATTAAAGTCTAATATAGATTAAAATGTAATTATTTTTGGACAATGAAAAGAATTGAGATATACTTGAAATACTTGACTCCATTTACATCTCTCAAGTTACATATCAAGAATGTCCATTTAATTCTCATTAACTATAACCCACACAAGAAATCTTTATCATTATGATTGTTATTCCCTACAATCAATATTTATCTTTTTCATTATTTGTCCATCCTACATCTCTGACTTTCCACTTAACATGATATTTTAACACTCAGTACAATTTGGGTGTATTGGTAAGATTTCACTCAGTTCTGTTTATCAGAAAATATATTTATCTTTTCATTCTCTTTTTAAAAATTTTTTTCTCTAGAGCCTTGTCTTCTTTGATTTTCTGTGATTTGTGACTAAATTAAACAGGTCATGAAGAGAGTATTCTATATTTATGCCAGGCATCAAAACTTACAACTTACTTATATTTCACATGTCATAGAGGGCATTGCTCCATCGGTACCTCTGTTCACAGAGCACTGCAGTTGACTCCAGGAAAGGTTGGTCACCATCATATTCTGTTGAATTAACAGGCACTACTAAAAACCTTTCAACAAATATATGCCCTTTCAACTCTATAATGCTTTGAAGATATAAAATCAAATGCCAAGAAGAGAATAGGTCAAGGGTCAGTTTCGAAGTTTTTTGTTTGTTTGTTTTAGTGCACTTTCATTTTATTTTAATACTTGAATTCATCATTAATTTGTGAATTTTTCAGTAAGACGCTTTTGAAATTTCTAATTGTTGCTACATCTCTAACTTTGAGAGATTTTGCTTTTAGATCTAATATTCTTTTATCCTACTCTGAGATATACAGATCAGTTTTTGTTAAAATGTATTTAGAATATAAGTTAGGTAATAAACAATTTGTGTATATGCTAACCTGCCAGTTAAACTTTTCAGAAATAAGTCAAATTAATGACTTATTAAAAATTAAAGAGCAGTGTAGGGTATTGTGTTCTAGATTAGAGTGTAGCGATACATGTTTATATTGTTGTGGTAACAAAATACATTGAAATAAGAAAAACCTACACTTGAATTTCATAGCTAAGTGACTTTGTGTTCCCTATGTGATACCGTTTCTTCTACCAGATTCCTAGAGATCTTCTTATTTCATTTTCTACTGAAAATGGTAAGTACTGCTTTTAGCCCAGAACCAATAATCATTATAGTCATACTAGAGGTCTGCTGCACAAATTCATGCACAAGTGGGTTTCCTTGTCTCGGCCAGTAGTCCAAGCCTATGGGTGGGTGGAGGGTGGAAGAGGCTGCAGGAGGTTGACCAGCCATGGGAAGTTGGCTGTGGGAGCACACTGACCACCCAGACAGCTCCTGTGTTGAGCATCTGTCCCTTGGTGATCAGTGCACATCCTAGCGACTGGTTGACCAGTCGTTCTGTCATAATAGTCACTTAGGCTTTTTTATATATAGATGCTTAGGGGTTAATGAACAGGCTTATATCATTCCTTTCATCGTTTAAATGACTTCTGTTAAATGATGTTTAAATACTTCTGTTAATTTGAGGAATGACTCCCAAATGTACGTTGAATCTATTAGATTTCCATTCATTTCCATTCATTAACCTTTCTTACAGGCATTATGAATGGAAATGGGTAGAACACTCAAATTTATACCAAGCTCATGCATTTTTTTTAGTAAACTTAATAATAACTTGTTTTTACTTAGTGGAAGCAGTGGAGCATGACTTGATAGCTAAGACTGTGGTGTGAATTCTAGCTCTATCATTTGTTGGTTTACTTACCTGTTTAGGTGAGCAACTTGATCAAATGTGGGGGGGGCATAAACTGAGAGAGGTGAAGTTCTTGTCTGAAATAACAAAGTTGTTACTGACAGTGGGAAAGAGCATAAGCATTCTGCCCACTACACTCCATGCTTTAGAGAAAAGTAACCTATTTACCCTTAAGGAATCTCACATGTTAATCACAGAATCTCGCTGAAGGCATTTCAGGCATTATAATAATCTAATCCTGGTGACCCCCGCATTGGTGCTGTGAGTTCTAGGTCCTGGGCCCTTCCTGGTCTCTGTGTTTTTTGGTTGTCAGACACACAAACAGCACTGCAGGGTGTTAAGTCATGTATGAGGTGTATTTTTGCTCAAATGTTTGTCTTGAAAGAGGCTTTTACTATTATTGACACCTCTCGTGGCATCTGAGAGCTGGCTGAGGGACGTACTTTTTTGTGGGGAAGGGGTTTTCTAATCTATTTAAGAAGTTTGTCAAAGGCAGGGAAACTATGCATGACATGAAGGATGTTTTCCTAATGCAGTTTCCGAGGCAATGAGTAAACCTTTGTCCATTTTTGCTGAAATGAGAAGTTTGTCCCTTTCTTCTCCATGCTCCTTCCTCATCTGTTCAGCACTGGGTCCCACCTGAACTCTAGAGCTTTCTTAACTCGGAGATTTCTGGAAAGCTATTGACCTCCAGGAGATTTTCTTAACATTCAGGTGTTGCACAAAATAGCTTCTATTATTTGTAAACTATTCATAAGTGTACATTCTTTTAGATATGTAGGATCATGACAGTACAGTCTGTAAATTTATGAGACAATGGTGATCAGTGACTGTTCTATTATTTTGCTCACACATTAGGTCTTGAGATCCCTGAGGGTCCCAGTGCTATTTAACAGTGTCTGAAACCAGCAGTTTCTTATTATCATTGTAAATAACCCTGTTCTTAAATTATCATTTCAATTAAACTCCATTTGGAACTCTATGCTTGTTCTGCAAAGGTTTGGTCAGATACCCAGGAGCTGACTATTCTTGTACTTAACACATGGCTAGCTTTACCCAGTGGACAGATAAGTTTCTATTGAACGAGTACAAAAAATGTTTTACATAAATGTTAAAGGCACACTTTAAAATTAAATACCCATTGCAGTTTGAAGTTACTTATTACATGTTCTTACAAGCTAATATATTTTTTTAAAGTATGATACTTTGTAAAACACTGTGTAATATGAAGTAGAGCTAAACAAAGCTGGCAAATTCTCGTGATCCATCTGCAATGAGTTAGTTTTTTTAAAAAAATTTATTATATATATTTGTATTGTTTATAGAATTATAGATACCTCCCATCCCCCCTCTTCTTTACTGTCTTTCTCCCAGCCTCTATTCTCTTCAGGTTTTCATACCCTATTGTCCATGTCCATGGACTATGCATGTAAGTATATTAGAGGCCCAGTGCATGAATTTATGCACAGGTTGAGTCCCTAGCATGGCTGGTGATTGAAGCCTATTGGGGGGCCAGCCAGCAGGAGGGAGGGACTGCAGGAGGTTGGCCAGCTTGCGGGGAGGGAGAAGAGGTTGGCTGTGGGAGCACACTGACCACTGGGGCAAACTCCCGCATTAAGCAGCTGTCCCCTGGTGGTCACTGTGCATCATAGCGACTGGTCAATTGGTCATTCTGGTTGTTTGGTTGTAAT
The DNA here is from genome assembly GCA_963924515.1 of Vespertilio murinus. Classification (NCBI taxonomy): domain Eukaryota; kingdom Metazoa; phylum Chordata; class Mammalia; order Chiroptera; family Vespertilionidae; genus Vespertilio; species Vespertilio murinus. The sequence continues at coordinate 166,533,640 of OZ004704.1, read as the reverse complement.
GGTCGCTTAGGCTTTCATATATATATATGAAAGCCTATATATATATATAATTTCTTTGGTTTATCTCTTCTTGTCCTCCCATCCCCATATCTATGTATGTCAGACTGTCCCATGCTTCCATGCTTAAGGGCTTATTTTGTTGGTCAATTCATTTTGCTCATTAGATTCCCCAAATAAGTGAGATCATGTGATATTTATTTTTCTCTTATTTCACTTAGCATAATATTTTCCATGTCCATCTACTAAAAGAAAATGTATTGAGAGAAACATGCTTTGGTATCATCTCTCTGTACATTAACAACCTCTTGGCTGTCCTTTCTAGTTAAGTGGCTGCCAACTGTTTGGGATATCGCTGGTGTGAAAGCATTTCATCCAAACTAGCCAAAGAAAACCCAGAAATCCCAGAAAGAAGACATGAAAATTTCAAATCTCACTTGTGAGCTTATAACTCTTATGATGTCAGGAATCATGCAAAGTTAATTAAGGCTTTGCCTAAAGACAGAATAACAATGCCTAATGTTTGGCTGACGTGTTACCACTTGTGTACATAGTTACATCCTCTATGCATGGCTAATCCAGACCTGTGAGGTTAAGAGCCTGGTGCTTTATCAGATGCTTTATCAGATGAGTAGACAAATACATACAGGGTGCTTAGGAATATGGGCATCAGAATCAGACTAACCTGCATTCTAATCCAGTAGGGCTTGACCACTTACTGGATGCTTGATTTTGGGCAAGTTATATCACCTTTCTAAATGTCAGAGTCTCAGCTGAGGAAGGATGATAATGCTATTTGTTTCATGCATCTGTCATGAGAATTAACATAAAGCACCGAAAAGCTTAGCACAGTTTCTGGCATGTAGTAGGTGCTCTTTTAAAGCGGAATAATTATTATTAAGGAAAGAAAATAGCTCAGTCTTCCAAAATATTAGAATTTCTCAGGCTCTATGTTTTTTGTAGTTTGCAAAGTGAGGAGAGACAATCTTTCATCCCAACAAATTGTCAAACAATCTCAAAAAGAGTCTGGAAGTTTTCCTAGAAATAAATGAGAGATTTATTCAAGGGTTTTAGAGTTTGCAAACTGAAAACACTGCTATGAAAAAACTCAGAAGTGTTCCAAAGATAAAAGAGAAGTTGGTGATTATTCCTGAGAATAATTAGTCCTGCATCCTTAGCCCTTGGGTTGGTCCAGGGTGGTTATCAGCCAGATGTCAGGCAGGGAGGATGATGGATATCAGTTGGTCTGGAAGGTGGGCTCTAGGAGATCTGGTCACTTCCAGGGGCTTGGATAATGGATGTCAGGGGAACGTATATCTGAATCCTTAAGGGACAATGAGTTGGCCTGGACACATGAATCTTTCATGGGGTAGAGGGTTATCTGGAGGTCCAGATATAAATCCAGGCATTGATGCAGGACTGAAAAGCTTTTAAAAATTTTACGTTCTGGGGTGAATTAAAACAAAAATGGAGTCTTTCCTCATGCCTCAAACTGTTATTGGAGAAACTGGGGTAAATGACTTCTATTTCAGTAGAATTACATTTCCAAGTCCCGTTTCCCTTAGTCCAGGCCTAGAACAAGTGTAGCTGGGGTTTCAGTAGAGCTAGAAGCAGAGCCAGTGTCCACAGTTTCCATTCCAGGCTGCAGCGGGTTCAGTTCAGCATCAGGATAACAGCAGTCCATTAGCCATAGCTGTGAAGAAACTATTTTCCAAATCCCAATTTTTTTCTTCAAAATTGCGAAGGTCAATGGGAGCAGTAAAATATTTGAAAAGGGACTGCCCCAAGAGGTAGCTGGTGTTGCTTCTGGTGGCCAGTTATTACCCTCCCTTCTTAAAGAGAAGACAGGACTGATTAACACCTATCACTGGAAAAAAAAAAACAAACTTAATTTACAGCAGCTACAAATAGACCTCTTCTAATTGCAGTGTTGTCCAGTGAATCCTATAAAGGAATGTACTTGTCAGTAGTCGGAACGGATTAGACAAAATACTGGACCAGTCCCTGGTTGATGATCCTAAAGTAAGTGCTGAGACACACCTGCGTGCTGGATGTGCGTTGGCCGCTGCCTGAGAATTCGCCTTCCTTTGAAACATACCAAGAGCCATAGTGAAGGCCAAATGCCCAGACATATTCAATCAGTTTCCTGATGTCCCAAAAAGTACTTGGATAGAGCTATCCAACTATTTTTAGGAGTTCAGATATCATTTCCTGGCATTTTTTTTTCTTTTCTATAGTGAGTCAAGAGTGAACTAATAGCCCTGCAGACTGGAGCTAAGCATCTTTTAAAGGAAGAGTAAATGTCACTTAGGATTACATTTCAGATCCATGTGCCAATCAGCCTGGCTTAACAGGACCCCAGTAACAAAGTCAAGGAGGAGAAATAGATATTGTTAGTGTTCCTGGGAACAGAATATCTATTTTTTCAAGTAGAGTTAACTTTCAATATTATTTTGTATTTGTTTGGTTTCAAGTATACATCATAGTGGTTAGACAGTCATATGCCTTAGAAACAGAACACCTTTTTAAAAATATTTTTATTTGTTAAATATATTTTATTGATATTTCACAGAGAGGAAGGGAGAGAGAGAGAGAGAGCTAGAAATGTTGATGAGAGAGAACCATCGACCAGCTGCCTCTTGCACACCCCCTACCGGGGATGTGCCTGCAACCAATGTACATGCCCTTGACCGAAATTGAACCCGGGACCTCTCAGTCCGCAGACCTACGCTCTACCACTGAGACAAACCGGTTCCAGTGAAACAGAACACCTTTTATTTGTGGCTTACATCTTAATGAAAAAGACGTGTCTGTGAACACGATCTCATTCTGTTCTTTCAAAGCTATGGCAATTTCAATGATAAGGTTTGGAATTTGCATAGCAATTGATGATGAACTTGTCTTTGCTGAATATTCCCAATCGGCCCTTAGGGCTTCCCTCTCCACCTTTATTTTGCTCTGTGTCTCAGGAGGTTGACCACTATGCATTGTGCAAACCAAGCTCCAATGCCTTTCAACTTTGTTTTGGAATGGCCAACAACAGAAGGGACCAAAAGGAGCTTGAGAAGAAAAAGAGGCTGGAGTGTTTATTTTTTTGGTCCTTTCTCTGTGTGTCTCTCTGTCTGAAGCCACAGCTCCTGTTGAAGGACCCTTTCTTGTGACTTTCAGCGGTTTCCAGGACCATTCTTTCTACTTGCTTCCTGCTGTTGCTTGCCCCCGGATGCCTCCCCATCCTTTGTGATTTCCCTTAACTCTGCCTACCTTTTGTGAACAGTCCTTTATCCAACTATCTTCAATCATCCCTTTGGATTGAGATGCTCCCTGCGGTGCCACTGTTTCTGAAGGAGCCAGAGATGGAAGAAAGGAGGGCTCCGTGTAATCATGGATTTCTAGCAGTTTTCACTCAGCTTCTGTTAGAAATAAGAGAGTTTAGTAACCTCAGCCTCTCTTTATTCCTGCCCGTTGGCTCACAGCCTGAGAGGAATCAAGAACTAGCGTATTTGGCGGTGTGGTGCTGGGAGCAAAATGCAGATGAGGAAAACAACACATATTTGGAATTTAATACATTTTTAAATAAGCCCTGGGACAAAAAATTCATGAGGGAGAGCTCAAAATGGAAACAAAGCATAAAATTCATGAGGCTAATAATTTTTTTCAGAATGCAGATTTATTATATAAAAGATCAATTTAAGAGTGTAGCAAAAAAACAAATGGAAAATAAAATTCCAAAAATTACCATTTAAAGTGGCACCAAAAATAAGAAGTAAGTAGGGAAATTTTGACAAGATATATGCTTGACCTGTACACTGAAAACTATAAAATATTGTTGAGAGAAATGAGTTACATAAATGTTCATGGATCAGAAGATTCAATACTGTTAAGATGCCAGTTCTGAAAATCCTCTACAGATTCATCAGAATGCCAGTTAGAACACTTGTAGTCTTTTCTTTTTTTTTTAAATACCAGTTTAGCTGTTTTTAAAATTTATATTGAAAATGTAAGGAAAAATGAAAAAATAAGAGAATTAGAATATCCTAAATCATTTCTAAAAGTAAAAACAGTGTTGGAAAACATTTACTATCAAGAATCCCAATAATTTCTATAATCACACTAATCAAGACAGGGTATTATTATATATGAGAATAAACATAAATCAAGGAAACAGAATAGAAAGTCCAGAAAGACATGCCTGGTGTGTGTATATAAGTTAAAATATATATTCTAAATTTATTTTTTTAAATTTATCTTTATTGTTGAAAGTATTACAGATGTCCCCCTTGCTTTTGTTTTAATTTCCCCCCATTGACCATACTTCTAAAAAAAATCAAAATTCCTTCCACCCATAGTGTATTTTGCTAATTAAGTTTATTTTAAATTTTTGTTTTAGTGTAGTGTGATTTTTTTTGGGGGGTGGGGGTGGGGAGAAGGGGGGAAGACAGGAACCAAATAGAAAAAAAGAAAAGGATGTATTTTCATAATGTGAAGATATACCAATAAGTTTAAATAACTTATTTACTCATGGCTTTCAAAAATCTTTGTGCATAAGGAAATAGAGGTTCTTTTTATAAATGCAAATTTTTGGAATTTACCCACCTTCCATAATTATAAGTTGGAACCAAGTACTTTCTACTTTTAAACAAGCATCCTTAGTGGCTTTAAAACATATATTCCTTGCCAAGACCAGTTTGGCTCAGTGGATAGAGTGTCCTGTGGACTGGAATGTCCCAGGTTCGATTCCGGTCCGGGACATGTACCTTGGTTGCGGGCACATTCCCAGTGGGGGGTGTGCAGGAGGCAGCTGGTGGATGATTTTCTATCATTGATGTTTCTAACTCTATCCCTCTCTCTTCCTCTCTGTAAAAAAAAAATCAATAAAATATATACAAAAAGAGAAATAAAAATAAAATAAAACATATATTCCTAGAACCACATTTTAGGAAATACTATTCTTAATTATACTGTGCAAGTTGCCTAGCATTATTGAGCTTCAGTTTCCTCATTTTCCCACACAAGAATGTAAAATTCACCAGGGTAGTTTTTATATATTTAGGTTACTAATATAGAACCTAGAACCATGACTGGCACATTACAACACACACATATTTAATAAGTAAATAATGGATAAATGAATGAGTAACTCTGTGCAATGGAATTATACCTACTGCATAGGATTGCTTGTAGGTTTCCATGAAGCAATTCATCTAACATTATTATATGCTAAAGCACATAGTAAATATGAGCTCTCTTTTTCCCCTAGAATTTTCAGTCATCACAATACCCAAAATGCCAGCTACAACTCAATGGATGGTGTTATTTAAAACAACAGTAATTATAATAAAACAAGGAAAATGAGCTTGCCAGTTCAATGGCACAGACATGATATGTTTTATTTTTTTTAATGCAAGGGTTATAAAGATCAATCCATACTGTGCCCTTTCTTTACCAAAGAATCTATCAGGACGGAAACATTAACTTACTTCCGTAGCTGTATGAAAATGTGAAAAATGAGTCACAGCGCTACGCTAATGTTGCTAGCTACTATTAATCATACTCTGAGTGTGTGCTTATAGAATGCAAAGGGATGTTGCTGAGGATGATGGAAGACCTATTTAGTTTTAGAAATTATTTTAACTAGTAAAAATTTAAGGACAAAACATATTCCATATAAACTAACATAAATTATGTATGCAGATCTTAATTACATTACTTTTGTCTAGGCTGTCAAGACTCCCCTTACCAATGTTTACCTTGAAAACGCTTTGGTTCAAGGCGTAGACAATACTTTGCAAAATTTTAGGTCTCCTAGGTTATGACCCAGAACTTCCATTTCCCATTAGTATCAACTTACTATTTAATTGGACATTTAGCTTCACACTCTGGAAGCTTCTGTGAAACAGTCCCCTCATTCAAGAGGTTGTGAATACAATTATATTGCTGGAAAATTAACTGAAATGCTAAGTTCCACAGAGAGAAAGTTAAGCTGTAGCCTTAAGAGCTTGGGAGGAAAACATAAAATTTCAGTGCACCAAATAGGTATTGTATTGAAAAGAGTAAAAGAAACTCATAAGGCTCTTTTGTGTGTGTGGGAGTTGGGGAAGGTCATGGTAGTGTTTTATCACAAAAATAAAAGATAGCACTTTCAACATGTCAGCTATTTCTCATCAAATATTAGACATAGGTGACTTACTTTATACAAGTACATACTGTTAAGATCATTTTTTCACAGCGGGACAAAGTGGAATATATATATATATATATATATATATATATATATATATATATATATATATATATATATATATATATAATGCAAATTAGGTGGGATGCCTTAAGGCATCATGATCAGCCCAGGAAGGCTGGGGCTGAGGGCAGGCAGAGTGGAGACTCAAAACACAGGGCCACTTGCTCCAAGCCTCCACAGTGTGGCCCAGAGCATACCCCAATCCCAGTGGACACACACCAGGTGGGGGCGTGCTCTGAGTGGCCAGGGGGCTTCTGCGCTTGAGCTACAGAGGAAACACCTTTTCTGACCGCTCATTGGCTAAGCTCCCTGTACGCTGCCACTCGCAATGTTCCTGGTAAGTTGGATAATAAGAATTTGAGAAGGTGATCTAAGGTTTTTCCACCACATTCCTGGAGGGAAAAATGAAGGTCTATTGCTGGAGGGGCTAAGAAACATCATATCCTGCCCTATCTGGTTTGGCTCAGTAGATAGAGCCTCGGCCTGCAGACTGCAGGGTCTGGGTTCAATTCTGATCAAGGGCATGTACCTTGGTTGCAGGCTCCTCCCTGGCCGAGGCCCAGGTCAGGGTTCATGCAGGAGGCAACCAATCGAAGTGCCCCTCTCACCTTGATGGTTTTCTCTGTCTTTCCCTCTCTCTTTCCCACTCTCTAAAAATCAATGGGAACATATCCTCAGGTGAGAAATAAAAGAAAAAGAAATGTCATATCCTATGGAAGTTACATCTTGAAAATTCATGAAGAAAGTTGTCATTTTTTCATGGTGCAGGGACTGGAGTCCATGTTGATGAAAACACCTTGGTGGTTGTGGTGACTGGCAGTGGCTGCAGCAGCAGGGTGATGGGGCTGGTGCCTTCCCCTGATCCGCCCAGTCACCTCCTGCAGAGGGAGGCCAGACTGAGGTTTAGCCATCAGTAGGACATCCCCTGAGGGCTCCCAGACTCTAAGAGGGGGCAGGCTGGGCTGAGGGACCCCCTACCCCAATGCACGAATTTTGTGCACCAGGTCTCTAGTATTATATAATATATTGCCAGGCAGACTAGTTAACAGTCCATCTAATTTGAGGTAGTTTTTTGGGAAGATGACATATAGGAAGCTTTCATTATGACTTATAGAGCTGATGTTGGTTAATGTAACAATGCCCAAAAAGAAGAAATGAGCAGTATTTTTGCCCTCAACGGGACTGTACTGCATCAGCACATTTTATTTCAGAGGTGAAAGTAAAATTAATGCAGAAAGAAGGTAAGCAACTTGTCCAAAGTACATAGCTTGTAAGAATCACAGCCAGCATACACACACAAAAAAAATCATTGAAACGTATGACTCTTATTAGCTTTATAAATAAAAATGGCTGCCAAACAATCTGATATCATTTCTTGGGTAGAGAACGTTACTTTAGTTAGCTGGATATGTTATCCTAGATGCCTTTCCAAGGGAAAGGTAGGCTAATCTGGACTTGCTCTGATTCCACAGATGGTGATTGCCAGTTCACACAAGTAGGGCTGCCTGGTACATTTGGGGGAAACAGCTGCCCCAATCCCATTGCCCCATCTAAACCCTCTCCTTTTTTCCTCCTTAGGCTAACTGTCTCAGGTTGCAAACACTCTTCTGCATTTTAGACATTGAACATTTTGATGTTTGGAAGGAATTGTGAGTGTTAGATAAGAATGAAATGTACACTTTGAAACTTCTATGTGAGAAAGAAGTTTGGTTTTTTCCTTCGAATGCTCAAGTGAATTCCCACACTTGTGACAGGCAAACCTATCATTGCTCTGTGCAGACAAAATGTCCACTGGTCTCTGATTCATCTTTTCAGAATGTTTTCCCTCCTCATTACCACCACTATGGAATCTGTGCACTCATTGTAAACACGCCTGGGAAAGGTTGAGCCAAGAGGTTGGGAACTTCATCCAGATAGACAGGATTAGATGATGCTACCAGCTGAGATAGCACTTTGAGCAGAGGCTCTAAGGTGGGACTAAGTGTCATATGAGTTAAAGGTGGTGGAGAGGAAGTAGGGAGTACAAGGACATCAGCTTCATTAAAACAAAAATAAATATATGGAAAGTGAGCTTATGACTAAGGTGGTGGAATAATTCTGCCAGTATTAAATTTTAGGCAAGCACTTTCAATATGGAGTTTTAAGTAACCCTTCAGAATGATATATACTAATAAAAGAGTAATATGCTAATTAGATCAGGAGACCTTCCAGATATCCTTCCAGACAAAGCCATGGTGGCAGAGCTGAGGCAGAGGTGGTTAGGGGCAAGCAGGCCAGTAATAGGAAGCTGTTGGAGGTGAGCAGGCCAGCAGAAAGGACAGTTGGGGATAATCAGGCTAGCAGGGAAGAGGGGTAGCTGGCGATCAGACCAGCAGGCAGAGTAGTTAGGGGTGATCAGGCAGGCAGGTGAGTGGTTAGGAGCCAGAGGTCCTGGATTGCAAGAGGGGTGTTCCAGATTAGAGAGTGTGCAGGCCAGGCTGAGGGACACCCCCTCCCATGTACACATTTTGTGCACTGGGCCACTAGTTTGTAAATAAAACAGAATATATGGAGACCAATGTAGTAGTAGTATCATATTCTAGGCTGGAAGCAATGGGGGGGGGAGGGAAGCAAATCTCAATGCCTTTATTGATAAATAGAATAAGAATTAGTAGTTTGTATATTATCAAACTCATAGTCAATATGTACCATGTACCTCATTATATTCATTGGATCAGATTTGCTCATAAGTAATATAGTTATTATTGTGACTTGGAGGTTAAATACAATATGATAAATAAGCTGTTACTCGAGAAATGGCTAGACCACAGACAGGATTGCCTACAATAACTTTGAGGGGGAAAAAGGGGATCTCCCAATTCACTCCTTTCCCCCAGCTGGACTTAAGATGCCAGAAGCCTGTTTAGCTCTCAGGCCTCTCATACTGATGAGAGAGAATCATCCTGAAGGTCACATACTTGGAATGAAATGTTACTACACTGGCAACTGAGGATTTAAAAGAACTTGATTTGGCTAAAGAACTATGAAAATAATAAGGAGATAGAACTCTTGAAACATATGACTCATATTAGAGCTTTCTATAACTGGCTGCCAAATAGTGAGTCTTAGGATGTTTCTTGGGGAAAGGACATTTGTCAGGTCACCTCTGAATACTGTACTTAGATAATGGAAAGTACAAATATTTGGGGCTTCTTAGTCCTGTCCTCTGTGTAGATGCACCTAAGGGAAGCTTCTCATTTGTTCATTTGACACTTATTTGCTGAAAATAAGCTTTGAGGATGCAGAAATGAAGTTTTAACAGTTGAAATAGATAAGCAAATAGGAACAGAGGACAAGAAAAAGGAGTGTGTGTGTGTGTGTGTGTGTGTGTGTGTGTGTGTGTGTATGAAGGTTTCCTACAAAAATGTGAGTTCTGGACTTACCTTAAAGGAAGGCTAGTAGGAGCTGGCAAGGTCAGAAAGGATGAAGGCAAAGACATTCTAGACCAAGGACAGGAGGACAGACCTGGAAGTCAATTCCTACTTGAACAATTTGTTTTATCAGCTCAGAGAGATGTTTCCAACATTATCAGTGCATTTGAAAGGTATTTTGTTCCCTGAAAGCTTTCTTTTCCTCCCATTCAAAAATAAGTGAGTTATGGCTCCAGATGAAGGCTGATGATGCCAGAAACTGTGTGAATGAGAAGAAACACCAATGTAACAGGTCATAAGGTTATACTCTCTAGGACATTTAAGGAGTTGGTGGATCTGAAGCTACAGTGGGCTCTCTGATAGGGATGAGGTACTTTTTTGAAGGGGGATGAAGGGTTTAACAAGTGCCTTCTTCATTAGAGTTCTTACACCTACCTGTTTGTATCCGTTTCAAAGGAGACACTGTTTATTTGGCAATAATATGTGGGATTTCTTACTCAGCATGGAGGGACAAACCCTGCTTGGGAATTGGCTATCCAGTGGGAAAAACATGCATGAGAATCTATCTTCTTAAGTGCCTTCACTGAACCTTTATGGAGTCCAGGAAAAAAATCTTTAATAAAGAAAGTTATCTATCTCTTACACACTATCTGTCAGGACTCTGGATTCTTTCCTTCCATAGTAACAGAATTCTGTGTATCTTCTCCTCTAATCCTATATAATAAAAGACTAATATGCAAACTGTTCCCTCAGGAATTCAACCGGGAGACCAGGAGATCAATCCCTCACTATTATGTGCACTGACAACCAGGGGGCGGCGCAGAACATGGCGGGTGATGAGAGGTGGTGGCGCGCTGAGGGAGTGAGGGAAAGAGGAGGTGGGAGGCAGGGAACCTGATTGGCCTTGATCACCGGCCTACCCATGCACAAATTTTGTGCACCAGGCTTCTAGTTAATAATAACTACATACGAAAGATTTTTTTTCCAGACTCACACATAGACTGGCTTCAAAGCTATTAAAAAAAGGACTAAATATTTACAATATGAGAAAACAGGTATGTTGTATTTGTTCAATAAATAATGTAATTAATTAGCTCAACAGATAATTAAGCTGTTAATAACTTGATTAGCTATTAAAATTTTGTTAGATTTGTTCATATTTGTTCAACAGTATAAGGCAATAAATCTTTGGTGGCCATTGTCTATGTGATATTATACAAAAGGCCATCTTCAAAGTGTTGTGTGATAATTTTTTCTGAGTTGACCTTTAGCAAGTGTCATGCTCTGTTCTCTAGAAGTTGTAGCTCTCATTAAATACTTCACACATTCTCAACATCAAGCTTCCTATGTAATGTTATTTGTGACATGTTTCCAATCACAGAATGTTCTTTTAAAAATGCTTCTATTCTAACATTTCTATCTTGACATCTCCTATTACAGTTTAACCCAACAAATATTTTTCTTCATACAAAAACAATGAGAAACTTATTTGAATCTCTTCTTTGAGAACCTCATAAAATCCTTTACTTAAATGCTACTCAAGATTTAATGAATTTTCTGTAAAAGGGGTAAGAGAGCTAACATTTATTGAGTGCCTATATAATTTATATGTTTCTAATCAGTTTTCAAAACAAATTTATGAGGTGGGTATTATTATGCTGTCTTTTTATAAAAGTGGAATTTGAAACTCAGAGGTAAGCCAGTTGGTCAAGGTCACACAGTTAGTTAATTCTGAGCAGGGATCTGAGCTGGAGTGTGCACGATGCCAGAGGTCATTCCCTTACATACTGTCCACCAATAGGAAAAATCCCAAAACCTCAGGGTGCCATGGGCTCTCCGCTGCAAAGAAAAGTGTTAATGTATGTTACTGTTTCAGGAAACAGCTTAGTACCTAGCATCTCAAAACACTAAAATCAAACAACACAAAGCAAACAACAGTTACCCCCACCTGACATAAATCCTCATCCCTCCTGACAAAGTATGAAATTTGAGATGTTTGGTCTGCCCAAACCTTTTGGTTGTTTTTAAAATCCTTAAATTGATCTATTTTCATTAATAACCAAAAATAAAATTATTGAAACAAATAAACAATACCCAAAGAAGGGGGAGATTTATTTGAATCAATTAGTTTTTTCCCCCACCAGGATTCACATAATTATTTGGCAATTTGATAACATTTTAGTAACTCATATTATGTTTAATAATAAGAATTGTAAATGTTAAAAGTCCTCAATGTTATTGTGGGTGCACAAGAAACCCAGGCACTCTTGTGGATACTTTTTTTAAAAAAATGGATGATAATGAAATATTGTTCTATTCAGCACTTACAGAACATTTACCATGTATCTAAGATGGATACTTTTTATGGCAGGACTGCACTGACGTTAGAAAGAGGGAGAAGGATCAGAATAGAAAAGCAAAGGTCAGAACCATCAACAAAATCTTAGCACAACAGCTGCTTCTATGGAAAAAACCACAAGCTATTTGACTTTAATGGAAGCTCCTGGGGAAGGGTTAAGTAAAGGGGCATTTAAACTGTGTACATTCAGACAGCATCTCGAAACCTCACTAAGCACTATGCTAAAGATTTACATGGTTCTTTTATTCCCTTTTACAATGATGTTGGAAAAAGAAGCACTTCGGCTACTTGTGTGGATACTGAAGGTCTTGTTTGAGAATAATTAAAGTTCTCTTATTTCTAGCTTAATACCAGGCTAACACTTGTTTGTTATCAGTGGGAAAACACGTTTCTGTGGACTATTTGGGTCATTCAGTTTTTCTGTGAATTCCTTAACCGTTGCCAAGGCCAGTGCTATCAAGGAATAAGAGATAATATTGTTGGTTCAATTATGACGCCTTACCTACCTGATATAATTCAATTGTCTGTGTCTTTCACAATTTAGAAAAGTGAACTATCTTTAAAAATTACTACCAATACTAATTGTGGGGAATGCAAAACACAGAAGAGTAAACAAAATATCATTCATAACCTTATCACTCATTAATATTTTAGACTATTCATTTATTATATTTATTTAACTAATCTGTATCTCCACATTTACTACATCTATATCAGTAGCTACTTTGTGCAAAAGAGTGCCATAATAGGCAATACAGATTTATTCCATTTTCTCAAGAGCACCCACTGTGTGTTTGGAAGAGAGCACAGATAAATACCAAATAATCACATTTATAGATAACTGTTACTTAGTGCTATGGAGAAAAATATATGACATGAGAGAAATCAATTTTAGTAGATTTAAAATAAGATCTTAATGTGAGTAGAAAAGAAAGAATAGAAAGTATGGAGTAAAGAGAGAGAGGAAAAGAAAATTCAGGAAAGGAGACACCCTATGCCAAGACTTTGAAGGGGAGTGCAGAAGGTACATTTGATGACTATAAAGAGGATTAGAGAATGTGGGGCATAGAATAGGATGTTGAAGAGGTACCAGGGGCCAAATCATAGCTTTTTATTTTAGGTCATGTTATTTATTTTTGAACTTTCTTGTAAAGCCAATGGAAAAACATTATGCTATTTTAATCAAAGGCCTTACATGAGGAGATTGATTTTTTAAAAAGGCATGCTGGTTGCTAAGCTGCAGAGGAGATAGGAGGAGAGGCCAAAATAGATTTAGGTAGAAAGGTTTGGATTTTTTGATATCCTATATAATAAAAGTATAATATGCAAATTGTCCCCTTGACTGGGAATTCTTCAGGGAGTTTGACCAGGTGGGCAGAGCCAGCTGGGGAGAGGGAAAGCAGAAGCCAGCAGCCAACAGCCACTAGGGCCCTACCAGTCTAGTCTCTCTCTCTCTCTCTCTCTCTCTCTCTCTCTCTGTATATATATATATACATTATATATATATATATATATATATATATATATATATATATATATATATAATATGCAAATTGACCAGATGGCAGAATGACCAGACAGCTATGATTCACACTGACCACCAGGGGGCAGACACTCAATGCAGGAGCTGTCCCAGCCAGCAGGCCCCGATCGTCTGATGGGGAACAGTGAGCCAGGGGTGAGTTGGAGGGGATGCAAGTGCAGGAGCCCCACCAGTTGGCCCCTCCAACCCCACACAGAAGGCAACCAGTGGTGATGGAAGGGGTTGGGACTAGTGAGCAGGTGGGAACGGCCAACCTCTTGGTCCCTCCCCTAGCCAGCAGGCTTCCAGTCCCTGATGGGGAACCAGGAATCGGGGGGTGGGTGATGATGGATGTGTGCAGTGTGGGGCTCCAATTGCTCCACCAGTCACTGTGCTGGTTGCCCCACACACAGAGGGCCAGCAGCGGGTGTGAGTGGTGACTACTGCCCTGATCACCCCTCAGGAGCAGCGGGTGGTGGAGAAGCCATCAAGGGCAATTGCAACTGCTGATGGCACTGAGTAATCAGGACTGGTGCTGGGCACTGGCAGCATGTGTGAGTGGCAGCTCTGGCATCAGCTGTGGGTGCAAGTGCCTGGCAGTACCATGGCATGTGGGAGCAGAGAATTTTCAATAACCACCAGAGGCTTGCCCCCAAAACAGTGACTGGCACCCCAACTTGGTCTGGTGCCCCTACTCACCTGCTCCAACATCCCAATGCAGCCAATGCCCTCCATGTTCCACACACGCCCCTTGGTGGTCAGTGAATGTCATAGTGACTGGTTGTTTGGTTGCTGTTGGTCCAGTTGTTCAGCTGTTCGGTCTATTTGCATATTGGCCTTCTATTATACAGGATTGAAAGTCCACTTGGATTTCAAAATTATTGCTCTATAAATAAATTATTCTATAAAATAGATGAGTATTACTTTTTCGTAGCTATGCTGAAATGTAATTTTGTATCTTGCTTTCCTATTTAAGATTACAAACAGTCGTCGGGTTACATCGGGCTTGATGTACATTGTTTCATAGTTACATTGCCATCTCCCATCTATATTAATAATAGAGGTATATGCAAATTATTTAGGACACCATCACAGTAATGACTGAACAGCAGGCTGCGTGGGGTGACCAGTTCAGCAGTGGGGTTAGGGAGGGATGACCAAAGGACTGTATAGCAGGCTGTGTGAGGTAACCAGGCTAATCAAACAACTAAACAGCAGGCAGTTAGGGGCAATCAGGCCAGCAGAAGGGGGCAACCAGGCTAGTGGGGGGGGCAGCTGGGGGTGACCAGGCCAGTAGGGGGACAGTTGGAAGTGACCAGGCCAGCAGGCACGGCAGTTGGAGAAGACCAGGCCAGTGGGAGTTGTGGTGGGGGAGGGCTTATGCTTGCTGATCAGACCAGCAAGCAGAAGCGGTTAGGGGTGATCAGACTGGCAGGGAGGCAGTTAGGAGCCAGTGGTCCTGGATTGTGAGAGGGATGTCCAACTGCTGGTTTTGGTCCTATCCCTGGGATCGGACATCCCCCAAAGGGTCCCGAACTGGTGTGTTCAGGTTGGGTCAAGGGGACCCCCCATGCATAAATTTCATGCACCAGGCCTCTAGGTTATTCATATATTTTAAAAAGTTCCATCATATTGACATATGTACATAATTTGTGCTTTATGTTTTTTATTATTTATTTACCACAAGTAAAGGTCAAGGAATTGGTATCTTTCTTTTAAATTTTTTTTTTTTTTTTTTTTTTTTTTTTTTTTTTTTTTTTTTTTTTTTTTTTTTTTTACTGTTTCACTTCATTATTGCTGTGTATGTGCACCACATGAGTGACATAGGTGCCTATGTAGGTGGGTTCTGATTTACGGTGAAAATCACGTTATATCATGCTGTAGGAACAGATCTCCAATGTAACCTGGGGAACTACTGTACATTCTAGGCATGATCCCATGCTTTTACATAATATTCTTAGCCATTAATTTTATCAGTGTCTGTATAAAGCAACAAAATCATTATTTTGTAAATCCGCTGCTATTTCAGTAATTTTTATGAGTTAAGCAGGGAACATACTTTTTTACTTTGATTCATGCATTATTGAATTCTCTTAATATAACAGAAAAGCCCAGGTTTCACGGTTCAGTGGTTGAACCTCTACCTATGAACCAGGAGGTTACTGTACATGCCTGGATTGTGGGCTTGATCCCCATTGGGGGTGGGGAGGTCTTTGCAGGAGGCAGACAATCAATGATTCTCTCTCATCATTGATAATTCTCTCTCTCTCTCACTCTCCCTTCCTATCTGAAATAAATAAAAAATATTAAAAATAACAAAAAGGTATTAAATATTGCTAAAAGTAGGAAAATTTGTCTTTTCCCTTATTTAAAAGGAGAACTTTCTTATAATGGGAGATGTTAATTTACTTATTTTCTGTAAACTTTTAACTAGTATTCATTAAATCTCATAATTTGTATCATTGAAAGAGATGATTCTTTTATTTTGTTTATCAATGTGATACATTTTATTAATGGATTTTCTAATGTTTGATCTTTGTATTTCTAAAATAAATTACTCTGCTAGATAATTTTCTTACAATGCTATTGAAAACAGTTTGAAATAATTTTACTTACAATTAAAATTTATTGAAAATTGTGATTAGTCTATTATTTAGTTGCATTTATTATTTAAATACTTTACAAAATGTATTTAGTCCTCTCAGTAACTCCAACATTGGGAACATTGTTATCGCTACTTTAACAAAATAGTTAAATAGTTGAGATGCTATTTCTATAATTGTAGAAATAAGTGTTAAAATAGCTTCATAAAATAAATTGAGTAGTTTTTTTTTAATATTATGTAACTCTTCATAGGGTATGAAGAAGAAATCCTTTTTGAGTATTTGAATGAACTTAATAAGTTAAAACAGTGATTTTCAACTGGTGTGCCATAAGAATTTTTAAAACATGCAACACCTGACTATTTAGTTAGAGGCACTGACCTCTTTTGCCCTTAGAGAGACAATTTAAAAATAATAATAGCCAACAAACAATAGCTGTCCAGTGTGTATGAATCAAAATTATAATTTATTTTTGGTATGACTCAGAATTTTAGTAATTAGTTTACTTAGTTATTTTTTTTCAGTTGATACTTTTTAATATTTGAATTTGTGTTTTTAACTTTATTTTTATTGTTTACACTATTCCAGATGTCCCTGTTTCCACCCTCTTTTCCCACCTTCACCCCAGCCTTCACCTCCTCTTCCCTCCGGCCAATTCCACACTGTTAGTAATTAGTTTATGTATACCATTAGATAAAAAAGGTTGAAAAAATCACTGAATTAAATTGTATTCCCCCAGAATTTTGGGGGACAAGATTCTTTTTAGGAATTCCAGTGTCATTCCTGGGTCTAGGTCAGCCATCTTTTCTGCTTTATCGAGTCAATGCTGATATGGCGGACATTGGCTACCCGCTCAGCAATGCTGGGTCCCTCTGAAGGAATACAGCACACAGACTTGGTCAGCCTCTTTACAGTTAATTGGTCTTGCAATTAGACCATCATTTCAAGGATGATAATGATATATGCTACCTTGAAATGGTCCATAATTTCCATTGCCGTCCTCTAACTTGTCTAGGTGGCTGTAAGTGGAGGAAGAACACTGAAGTTGTTGCTTATAGAAAAACTGTCCATTTGTCAGCCAACCCACATTGGGTTTCTGTGAGTACGAAGTAAACCTTTAATAATTTTGAGTCACTGAGACTTTGCATTGCTTGCTACAGAAGTTACAATTATACTCTGAGTAATATATTTAGAAATTAAAAGTTTGCCTGAAAAGTAGATTATTTTTATCACCACTTTCTTATTTATTATTTTTAAAAACATTAAGTCTTTGTATTATTATAAAATCACAACTTTATCATCCCCAATTTTGCTTATTATTTTGTCTATATTTTCATCTTTTCACTTTGCTTAAGGTAAGTTAGTTGTATTGTTCATTTCATTACCTTTAGTGTGGGTCCAGTATGGCCTCTATTCTTTCTCCTTCTCTCCCCCCCCCCTACTTCCCTTACTTCCTACCTATTTAATGATATTTCCTTTGTGGCAAAATATTTGGTTACTATTGCAAATGTTCTATATGGCTTAAGAAAATATGTGCACTATTTATAATATTTGCAACACTTACGTGTATTATTCAAATATCTTGTATTTTTCATTCTATTTTGGTATGTCAGTATCTTTGTAAATTGCAACCAGTATTTGCTTTTAGTCCTGACTTCTATGGTCTAGATTTATTCTAGTTATTTTTTTTAATTGAAATATATTTGATTTATAGCATTATATAATTTTAAGGGGTACAAATGTTGAATTGATATATTTTTTTATGTTGCAGTACAATCGTCATTGAAGCATTAGCTAGTACCTCTACATCATAATTATTTCTTTTTTTGTGGTGGGATTATAGAAGGTCTAGTGCAGGGGTGGGCAAACTTTTTGACTCGAGAGCCACAATGAGTTCTTAAACTGGACCGGAGGGCCGGAACAAAAGCAACCTGACCATGCTGGCACTCTCATCTTGGGCTGCTGGTGAAGGAGCGGAGGGGAGAGCAAGAGAACCCTCTGCTCTTTCGGCTCCGTGGGGCAGATAGAACAGCCGAACGGGCCGGATCCGGCCTGCAGGCTGTAGTTTTCCCACGGCTGGTCTAGTGTCTTAACAAGTTTGATATTTATAACATAACTAGTGGCTTGTTGTACAAAATTCATGCACAGGGGAGTTCCATCAGCCCAGCCTGCACCCTCTCCAATCTTGGATCCCATGGGAGATATCCAACTGCTGGTTTAGGCCGCAGGGATAGGGCCTAAACCAGCAGTTGGACATACCTCTTACCATCCTGAACCACTAGTTCCTAACCACTCACCTGCCTGCCTGCCTGATTACCCCTATTTGTTTCTGCCTGCCAGCCTGATCAGCTCCTAACCGCTCCCCTGCCAGCCTGATTGACACCTAACTGTTCCCCTGCCAGTATGATCACCCCAACTGCCCTCCACTGCTGGCCTGATCACCCCCAAGGCTTTTATTAGTATAGATATTGTTCTCCATACTCACTATTCTGTGCATTGGGACTCCAGGACTTACTTACCAGTTGCAACTTTGTACCCATAAACAATACATCTCCAATCCCCCTTTCCACATCCCTAGTAATCACACCATTTTATTCTCTGTTTTTATGCATTTATATATTCAATCTAAAAAAGTAAATAATATTATGCAGTATATTTGCCTTTCATTGTCTGCCGCATCACATTTATCATATCCTGAAAGTCCATTCAAACTTAGGTTTCCTTCCGAATCTTAGGTGTCGTGACTAATGCTACAATAAATGTGGCAGTACATATCTCCCTTCAGTATTTCATTTTTGGGATATCTACTCAGAAGGGAAATTGTGGGATCATATAATTTTTGAGAGACCTCCATACTGTTTTCCATAGTGGTTGTACCAATTTACATTCCCATTGGGTACCAACCAATGTTTCACCAGTGAGTGTGACATTAGATGAAGGTTTGTCATATATGGCCTTCATTATGTTGAGGCACTTTCCTTCTATACATACTCTATTAATTGTTTTAATCATAAATGGATGTTGTATTTTATTCAGTGCTTTTTCTGCACCTATTGATATGATAGGATTTTTATTCGTTAGTTTGTTAATGTCACACTGATCCATTTGTGGATGATGAACCCTGTGTCCCTGGAATGAACCCCACTTTATCATGACGTGTTGTATTTGATTTGTAGTGTTTTGTTTAGGATTTTTGCCTTTATTTCATCAGGGAAATTAGCCTGTAATTTATTTTTTGTGTGTGTATGTGTTGTCCCTGTCAATTTTTGGTATCAGGGTAATGTTTACCTCACAAAATGGGATAGGAAGTATTGCAATTCTTTCTATCCCATTTTGTGAGGTAAACATTGGAAATTTTGAGAATAGGTATTAAATCTTTGAAAGGTAGAATTCACTGATAAGGACATCTGGTCCTGGACTTTTCTTTTTGGGAGGTTTTTGATAACTATTTCAATTTTTTTATTGTTGACCAGACTATCTAGGTTTGCCAGCTCTTCATGGTTCAATCTAGGAAGGTTATATATTTTTAATAATTTATCCATTTCTTCTAAGTTATTGAATTTAGTGGCATATGGCCTTTTATATTATTCTTGTATTATCCTTTGTATTTCTGTGGGGTGTGTTCTAACTTCTCTTTCATTTCTAATTTTGAGTATTTCTGTGTGTGCTTTTTTCCTGTCTAGCCAGAGGTTTGCCAGTTTTATTTATCTCTTCAACGACCCAGCTCTTTGTTGTATTAATATTCCGTATTGTGTTTTGGTTCTCTATGTTGTTTAATTCTGCTCTAATTTCTATTATTTTATTACTTCTACTGGCTCTGGGTTTCATTTGTTCTGTTTCTAGGGCTAAGGTAAAATGTTAAATTGTTTGAGATTTTTCTTGTTTCTTGAGGATAGGCCTGTAATTCAATAAACGTTTACTACCACTTTTGCTGAATCCTCAAAGCTTTGATATGTTGTATTGTCATTCACACTGTCTCTGTATATTTTGAGCTCTTCTTTTATTTCTTTTTGACCCAATAGTTGTTCAGTAGCATGTTGTTTGAACTCTATATATTTGTGATTTTCCCAGCTTTTATTGCAGTTGATTTTTAAACTATTGTGGTCTGAGAATATGCTTCCTATGATTTCAACCTTCTTAAATTTGCTAAAACTAGTTTTGTGACCCAACATATGGCTTATCCTCGAGAATGTTTCATGTGCACTAGAAAACAATGTATATTCTGGTGTTCTGGGATAAAAACTCTGTAAATATCTATTATGCAATTTGGCTTAATGTGTAATTTGAGGCCAATGTGTTCTTACTGATTTTCTGTTTGGATGATCTATTTATTTGCTGTCAATGAGGTATTTAGATTCCTTATGCAATTGTATTTTTGTCACTTTCTCTTTTTTGTTCTGTTAGTAATTGCTTTATATATTTTGGTGCTCCTAGATTGGGTGCATATGTATTGATAAATACTGTATTATTAATGTACTGTCCCCTTCATCATTATAAAATGTCCATCTTTGTCTCTTGATACCTTCTTTATCTTAAAATCTTTTTTGTCGTCAGATATACCGTATTTGCCGGCATATAAGACGATTTTTTGGCCCTGAAAAATACGTATTTGCCGGCGTATAAGACGACTAGGCATATAAGACGACCCCCTAACATTTCCACTAAAAATACAGAGTTTGTTATATACTCGCCGTATAAGACTACCCCCCACTTGGAAGCATATTTTTCAGGGCCAAAAAAATCGTCTTATACGCCAGCAAATACGGTAAGTACAGTTACACTGCTTTCTCTGGATGCCATTTGCTTGGAGTATCATCTCCCATTGGTTCACTTTGAGTCTACGTTTGTCTGTCGATGAGATGGGTGTCCTGAAGGCAGCATGTAGTTTGGTCTTGTTCCCTAATTCATCCAGCCACTCTGGGCATTTTAATTGGTGAATTCAGTTTGTATACATTTAGGGTGATTATTGGTCTATGAAGACTTTCTACAGACATTTATCCTTTGTTTTCTTGTTCTTCTGCGTTTCCATTGCTTCTTTTCCTTTGTGTTTCTGTTTGCTATTTTAACTTGGTGGTATTCTATGAATTTTTCTTTTCTTTTTTTTAATATTATGGATTTTTGTTTTGTGGTTACCATTATATTTATGAAAAATGTTTTATAAGTACAATATACCCTTTACTTCTCTTTGCATCTTATCTCCATTCACCTGTTTAAATTTAGTCCTTTTACCCCTCCCCATTTTATGCTTTTGCTAGGGCCCCAGTGTTCCTTGGAAGGAACTGTGGGCTGCAAGGCTGCAGTGGGCACAGGGGCAAGTCTGGGCCCATCCTTCGTGCCTAGACCCAGCCCCTCCCATAGCAGCCCCGGTCCCCTGTCTCCCATCAGTCCTGCTCCCACTGCTACTACTCTCATGCGCTGATCATGCCAGCCCTGGTTGCACCCATTGCCTGCGCAGAACAACTGGGGTTGGCGCTGGGTGCTGGCAGCAGGTGTGAGCACCCAGTGGGACCACAGCATGCGGGAGCAAAGAATTTTCATTAACCACCAGAGGCTCACCCTATTGACAGCGACTAGTGCCCCTCCTTGGTCTGGTGTCCCCATTCACCTGCTCCACCATCCTGCCACAGCCGATGCCTGCCATGTTCTGTGCTCTGCCGCCTGATGCTGATACCCGCCATGTTCCACACACGCCCCCTCATGGTCAGCACACGTCATAGCGACCAGTTGTTTGGCTGTTCTGCCATTTGGTCTATTTGCATATTAGGTTTTTATACATATAGAAGATTGTCACAAATGATCTCTTTTCATGCTGTGGATTCATTTTACAAATTGCAGTAGCTATTATGTTTAAAAAAAGATGTTTACTTCATTTAATCTTTATGCTATATTTAATACCCTATTCTGAACAAGAGTTGCAATTTCCTGTTTCTATCTGTCTGTTGTCTTACAGTTTTGTATCTTTTTGTTTGTTTGTTTTGTATCAGGTACAAGAGCTCCTTTCAACATTTCTTGTAATGCTGGTCTGGTGGTAATTCACCTCAACTTTTATTTGTCTGGAAAACCCTTTATTTTCCCTTCAAATCTATAGTATAACTTTGCTGGTTATATTGTTCTTAGTTGGTAATTACTCTCATTCAATATTTAAAATTTTTTCTCTCACACTTTCTAGCTTGTAATATTTCTGCTGAAAATGTTGATGCTAATCTAATGGGATTTCTTTTATAGGCTGCAGTTTTCTTTTCCGTTTGCCTTGAGAATTCTCTCTTTGTAAAACATTTGATAGTTTTAATATAATGTGCCTCGGAGAGGTTCTTTTTGCATTGAGATAATTAGATATTCTCTTAGCTTCTTGGTTTCCAAGGTCCTGATCTTTCCATATATTTGGGAAGTTCTCACCTATTATTTGTTTGAATAGCCTCTCTGTTTCCTTTCTTCTCTTTCTTTCTGGAATACCCATTATTGTTTTTATATTTTCTTTGTAATGGAGTTAGATCTCATAAAGTTCTTTCCCAATTTTCTCCTTCCCTCTGAGCCCTTTCTATACTTTTATCTTCAATATAACTACCTCTTTCATGTAGTCTGCTTTATTTCCTAAGGTCTTTAATTCACTTAATCATTTCATTTCATTTCATTTCATTTCACTTGATTTAATTTCATTTCATTTACTGTGTTCTTCAGCTGTAGCACTTCTATTTGTTTTTTATAGTTTCAATCTCTTTGGTGAAGTACTTTGTTTTGTTAATTGATTTTATTTCCTAAGCTCTCTGACTTTCTGAGTTTTCTTGTATCTCATTGATTTTTTTTCCAAAAACTACTTTCTTGAATTCACTCTCATTGAAATCCCAATCTCCTATGTCTTTCAATTTACTTTCTTGAAATTTTCATATACTTTCTGAACTGTTTTGGTACCTTGGTTGTTGGTAGTACTTGATATATATGTCTTTGTTTCAGCATTTGAGGGATGGAAATTTTTTAAGCTAGAATTGTCATTTATAAATGTGTCTCATTTAAGGAAAACTAAATATATAAATTATCCTAGAATAGAGCAGATGTGATGGGGACATTTGATTACTTTTTAAAATAATCATTTATTAGAGTTCCTTCAAATAATAAATGCTCCACTATGGCTTTAAGCACTTTATTTTGGCCAAATTTGATTTTCACTTATTTCTTTAAGAGCTTCTAATGAGAGAGGTTCATCTGTATATGAATAACAAAGCGTTGTCTTTGCGCCTTTTATCTAGAATAAGATAAATTGCCCAACACTTTAATGGAGTTCATTGTTGATGGAGATTGCTTTGAGCCTCAGAGTATTTACTAATTTGAGTATGTAAACACAACAGCCTTTTTTCCTGGAGACCAGAGAAATACTTGTCTTAGGAGAAATAACAAGGACTGTAGTATTTATAACTTTTTGAATATTAGTACCTGTAATTTATATTAGCAAACTTAGTTCATACTGTCATTACATATATATTTTATACAAAAAAAGAGGATGAATAGATATAATTAAACGATTGCTTGGAAAAAATACTTAGCTTAACATTTTAAGTAATCCATCAATGCAAACCCAAAATATAATTTATTCAAGTGTATCATGCCTTATGGCACTAATGTGCTCTTAAAGAGCTCAAGTTAATGTTCTGTAAAATTGTTATAAGATAAATCTAGAGTGAATCCTTCACTAAAATAATGAAACTTTTTTTTCATGTTGCTTGTTTATATGATGAATATTGACTTTCTTATAGTGCTTAACAGTATTGAGATACATCAGTTCTTCCTTGTTTTCAGGATCATTATTTTATAGTATGTAGCTGTTTCCATGAATACAAGTCCGGGAAAGTATTTTTCAAATTCTAATGCGATATTAGAACCAAACAATGTGAAGATCGTTCTAACTACTAAAAAACAAACAAACAAAACTCCCTGGTGTTTTTATTCCTAAATAATGAAATGATGCTTCATAAATTAAATAAGAAGGCAGAAAATACAACAAAGTGTTGCATGGTCTCAATATATATCCATTTATTAATGCATATGCCACAGGATCACATTGCACTATGCATTTGGAGAAGTCATTAACAAAGCAATTGCCTAACAATTTTACATGGATTAGTGGATTTCACTGGTCTGTGTTCTCACATCCAGTAGCAGAGTGATTCTGAGATTCATGATAATATTTTGTTCTTAACATACCAGACCAGCTTGTTCACAAAACACAATCTTTGTAATTGGTTCTTGTTTCTGCAGGTATATGTTGTCCACTAACAGTTATGAGCATGTTTCAAAGTACTGTTCTACAGCCAACTATTTAGATAGACTCTAAAAAGTCAAGCCATAAAAATACAGAAAATGCAAATATGCATGAAGTATTTCATATTCAAAATCCAGCCTGTTTATTGTTTTCCTATTTCATCTGATGCATCTTGGTCTTATCAATATCATAAATTACAAGATTGTAAGCAATTTCTTCAGATTCTGTCTTACATTTTTCATTAAATAGATGAAGACAAGCCTTTTTGTTCCAGTGCAATATATAATAATGCTGTATTTAGTACAAATAGTTGAATATTTTTAAAAGAAAAAAAGCATTTAACTGATTACGGGCTAGGTATTTAAGGGGTTAGTCATATCTGTCAGAGGGAAAACACTAATAGTAGTTACTTATCATAGATAATTTAAAAAAAAACCCTTTCATCACATGGTTTTATAAAGAATGAAATTTGATAAAGCCAAGACATAATGCTAGGTGGCAAGTGCATCAACTTACCTTTTTAACAAATGTGATGGGACTGTGGCAGTTTTGAAGAACAAAGTTTTGTTGATATATCAAACATTGTTAACAAACTATTTAGCATTGCTTTGTGTAAGTTTGCTTTAATAGCATTTCTTCACAGTGATATTTCAGAAAGGTTGGAAACTGGTCAGCATAAAATATTTCCCACCGTTTCTATTTAATTTGTATGCAAAAAATCATCACAATATATCTTCAACTATAAAATTACAAATGCTTTCTAGTGGTGACTGCATTTCTAGTTATAATAGAAAAGGGTATTTCTAAGACATCTACAATGAGGTAAGTCTAAATAAAACAGAATTTGAGTAACAAATCTTTCTGATCTATGGGCAATTGAAACTAATTTAACAAAAACAACTAATAAATGAACTGAAGACTTAATTGTTTTATCAGTATGCCTAATGGTTAAAAAATTGTTAGTGAGATGAAATAAACATTTAAAAAGATCTGGATATTTCACTTTACCTCTCAGTTTTGGCACTTCATGGAACATTTATTTCCCAAACACCAGTGATGGGTATGTATACAAGTTCAGCAGGTTTTCCACATACCTTGTAGACATTGCACGTGATTACTGGCAAACACTGAAATGTAGTGAAATAAACATTCCCATGTATTTGCACATGCATGCAGTAGTCAAACAATTATAGTTTATGCATTCTCAAAGATGGTATCTTCAGTATTCCTTTCAGGCACTCTCTTCAGGAGATCTTGTTTCAGATTTAAGTCTTACAAATTCTTTTGCCACATCATCGCTGGTCCTCTGAGAGAGTATTCTAAGAATAGTCAAACCGGTGTCATCCATAGAAACATTTTTCAAAAGGGGGTACCATGCCCCATAGCTTCCCTTTTCTGCTATGCTCTGTAGCTGAATTACTGTCATTCCGATAATCCGATCTTCTCGGGCAAAGCAGTAATCCTTAACTGAGAGATGAAGTTCATAGGCTCCTGGGTGGTTTTCATTACCCAGAATGCTGTGTGGATTAAAATGATAAATTTTGAGCAAAAATTGTATTTCGCCTAGGGATCAATACAGTTCTAAAAATGTTATACATTTTTATATTGAGAAATAGATCATCACTTATTTTAATTCTAATATATATATAAAATTTTACTTAGACTGTCTACGTAAATATTACTTGTAATGTAACTTAAAAACTCCTTCTTTCCCTAGATAAAAAAAGAGGAAATCCATCTAAATATGCATTAATGCCTTGCTGGTAAACATATCAATAGAAACTGAAATTAAAGTGTTATGCTGTACTTAACCATTGAAGTCAAGGTCTCCCCTCTGATATAGGGGTGGGATAGGGTTGCTGGGGATCATGGCAGCTGGGCTTGGATAAGGGGTATGTTGGAAGAATTTCGGTGTCATTTCAACATCATTTATTAAAGCCTCTTTTATTTACCTCAGGCTCCTGAATACTTTGTATCTAGGAGCCCTTTCTCGGGGGAATTCACCGCACAGGCTATCAAGCACTATTTACAAGATGCTAGATTGGAGACAAATCTCCAGAGTGCATTAGTTCCAGCAGAGGCTGATTCTTTAAGGCCACTCCTTTCATATGGCAACAGTTAGGCTTGCCAAGTGTGGGGCTGAGGGTGGCCTCTGCTAACAACAACTCAAGACAGCTTGTCAGTGCACAAGTGAGTATAATGCAGAGGGCTGGATCCTGATATGCTGAGGGCAATTCTCTCCGGCACTTAACGTCAATTCGTTCTCAGATATTCTTGATTGACTCATAAATGCACATCGATTGCTCAGCAGAACTAGGATCCCCATTCCTTCCTTTTAAAGTGACTTTTTCTAATCAAGCATGTTGTAGACACAAACTTGCTTGAGCTTGATCCGATGGCTCCCTCTCTTCTTTATCTGTCCCTAGTTCATATTGTCCAGATTTGTGGAATGAATTTCATCTGTATGCAGATCATTTTCAAGTCATATTCAACTATATATTTGACATTTCCTCTTGGGTGTCCAATAGGCATTTAAAAATCAAACAAAGATCTCTGATACCCGTATCTCTTGTCCCTATGCCACCATCTCAGTAAACAACTACCCCAACATCGAGGGGGCATCTTTTATTTCATTCAGTGGTAATTTCCGTTTGCCCTAATTGGATGTACTAACATTTTTGATTGGCCTGAAATGCTGTCAACACTCCTCTGCATGACTGATGTTTTACTTTTTTTTTTTTAGGCTTCAATTTAAAACTCAGAGAGGCTTCCCTGAACACCCAATGTAAGTGACCAAGTAATCATTCTATTACACTGCCCTGTTTTAATTCTTTCCATAATACTACTATAATAGGTTTTTGTTTAGCATATGTCCCTCATCTCTAGAAAGTATATTCCACGAGAGCAGAGAAATCCTATTATGCATACTCAATGGGTATAGTACTGCCTGGTATATGGTAGGCACTGAACAGACACTGACTCAATGGAAGGAACTAAAAACAGCCTTTTCCATCTGCCTGGGATCAGCGGTGCTCAGTAAGTAAGTTTAGTTGCACAGTGGCCATTGCCTGGTTGAAGAAATGAGTTGGGTCATGACTTACAACTGAAAGGTTTCATTGTACTTGGGAGACCAGGTGTTGCTTTTTGTCTTTGTGCCTTGTTTTCTCTTCTTGTCTCCAAGGTTGGGTCCCAGCATACACACTTCCACGAAGGGGCGGAACATGGCAGTGGTCTGCCAGTTCAGGTTATTAATAGCCATCACTAGAAAACCAAAAAGGGGATGGGATGCAGAGTGTTAGCAAATGACTGTGTGAAATCTCTGCCTCTCTTTTGGTCAATGAATTTAAACAATTAATTTTTGTTTAAAAAATGATTTATGAAGCCGAAACCAGTTTGGCTCAGTGGATAGAGCGTCGGCCTGCAGACTGAAGGATCCCGGGTTTGATTCCGGTAAAGGGCATGTACCTTGGTTGCGGGCACACCCCCAGTAGTGGGTGTGCAAGAGGCAGCTGATCAATGATTCTCTCTCATCGATGTTTCTAACTCTCTATCCCTCTCTCTCTCTGTAAAAAATCAATAAAATATATATATTTTAAAAATGATTTCTGAAGCCATAACTTGTATTTGATAGTGTCCTAACTCTAAAGATAAGAAAATATTCTTGAAGAAAATAATTTTACTCTCTGGAATGCAGACTTGATGGGGCTTTCAGCTCAGCTGGGTGACACTGGAGTGGCGAAAAGTTATCATTTCTCTGGTGTAGGGAAAAACATGATGTTTTTCATATTGAAAATAGTGTTTATATCTATCATTAAATATTTAGAAAATAGATTTAAAATCTATAGATTTTCAGAGGCAATCCCTTAATATTTTGTATATGGTTTCAATATTTGATTCATAGATAGAATGGGATCATAATATATTGCAGTCTTATAAGTAGCTATATTTTTTAAGTTCATCATGGATATCTTTCTAATTCAATATATATTTTCCAACTGCAAATATTCCACTATATATACATTCCATCCTATATTTAACCAATCACCTATTGTTAAACACAATTGTTTATTAATTTCAACACCACACATAATTCTTTTAAAAAAATATATATTTTATTGATATTTTACAGAGAGGAAGGAAGAGAGATAGAGATCTAGAAATGTCAATGAGAGAGAAACATCGACCTGCTGCCTCTTGCACACCCCCTACCGGGGATGTGCCCGCAACCAATGTACATGCCCTTGACAGGAATCGAACCCGGGACCCTTTAGTCTGCAGACCAACACTCTACCACTGAACCAAACCAGTTTCAGCAACACCACACATAATTCTTAAGTGTACCTTCTTATATTTATACTTTGCCTATTCTTTAATGATGACATTCTTAACTAAAGAATAATAAATAACAATTTTGCAATTGTTATTGCAAAAAAAAATTCATAAAACATTGAGCATTGGCTCTACAGTGACAAAATATTTTAGGATACTGGCTTGTATAGGCATGCACATTTATCTGTATGTTTCTCTACATTGCACATAATTTGTTATAGAGGATAGATAGCAGTGATATTTTTATAATACAAAGATACATTCAGTAATGCAATTTTAAATATATTACAAGGGCATGGTTTTGATTGAAGTGGATATTATTTAGAATATGGTTCTATTAAGCAAAATATAAACCATTTAATTTCATCTCTGAAATGACCCTTACATTCAGATGATATTTTTATAATATAAAACAATAGATTAAACCATCATTAAAAAAATCAAATCAGTTGTTGAAAATAACTTAGAGAAAGAATTAGGTAGGTTATGTGAATAATAAACCAACCATAGCACTAACATATATTTGTAAATAATAGGATTAACCACAGAGAAAATACACAGTTTTGAAATGTAATCACCAATGTATTTAAACATTTCAAATTACATAGGTTAATTATCTGTGGCGAACTGAAAATGGAACTCCCATTTGACCCAGTAATCCCACTACTAGGAATATACCCCAAGAAACTAGAAAGACCAATCAGAAAGGATATATGCACCCCTATGTTCATAGCAGCACAATTTACAATAGCTAGGACGTGGAAACAGCCTAGGTGCCCGTCAGCAGATGAATGGATCAGAAAACTATGGTACATCTACACCATGGAATACTATGCTGCCATAAAAAGGAAGGAATTCTCATCATTTGCAGTAACCTGGATGGAATTGGAGAGCATCATGCTGAGTGAAATAAGCCAGACAATGAAAGAGAAACACTACATGACCTCACTCATTTATGGATATTAAAGAACATTATAAACAAATGAACAGAAAGATAGATATAGTGACAGTAAAACAACAGGCAGACTGCCAAATGACAGCGGGGGGGGGGGGAGGGTAGGGAGATCTGGGGGAGATAAGAGATCAATCGAAGGACTGGTATGCTTGCATATAAGAACAACCAATGGACACAAAACTCTGGGGAGGGAGGGCACCTATGGGGGGGCAATGATAAGCTATGTACACAGATAATACCTTAATAAAAAATATTAAAAAAAATTATCTGTGGCGTGTATTTGTTTTTAAATAAAAGTTCTGGTTCAGGAAGACATTCTAAACCCATAAAATAAGTTAATACACATACTCAAACACAGATAAAAATGACATTTTAATGTGAATTTTGCAGAGATTAAAGTCTGATGAGCTGTTTGACCTATCTAGATCCAAAATGTACCTTTGACAGTGACTTTATGCTCTCCAGTGCCGGGGGTGGTGGTGATGTCCACGTGAACAGATATCTGACCCACTGAGTCTTTGGAGGAGCGACCTGCAAATAAGCAGAAGCTTAGGGCCTGACCTTTCAGACGACTTAATAACGGACATCTACATTATCTGCACAAGGGATTGGAAAGTGTGCTTTCCTGGAAATGAATGGTTCTTTTTATTAACAGCACATAACGTCGATATATGTTCACTAAATTCAATTTGCTGTGCCGGTTTGAGACTTGGATACAATATTTGCCCAAGGATATCAAGTTTCATATGGCCCTCAGGTATTGCGTTACTATTACAGAAAGATGGCTCTGGAGCAGCTGCCCCCATGAAGCCCACAGTACGCCAGGGGAGACCAACAGACAGCTACAGTGCAGTGTGGTAAGACTACTGATGGCATGAAAGTTAGCCAAGTGTTAAGCATGTTGTATTGAAAAGTACCTGTGGTTTGGGGTCAGAAAAACTTAAATTTAAATCATGGTTATGCTACTTCTGGTTCTGTGATAAGAATTTGCTATATTCTCACATCTCAATTTGCTCATTTATAAAATAGGGATAATAACACCAACCTCTTAATATATATACTCACATATACTTTAACTATTTTTTATCTTATATTTTCACTCCCTTCCCAATATATTTGTGTAAAGTTATGTCCCATTCTTTAATGTAGCCTGGAATATCACAGCACTAACTACAAAGGAAAGGTTCCAAGAGTATTTGCTTAAAAATAAATTACTGAGCCCTGGTCAGTGTTGTTCAGTGGTTGGAGTGTCAGCCTGCACACTGAAGGTTCGTAGGGGTGCATTCATCAGGTGGCCAATCCAATCGATGTGTCTCCCTCATATCAATGTTGCTTTATCTCTTTCTCTCCCTCTCTCCCCTTCTTCTTCCCTCTCACTCTCTAAAAATAAATGGGAAGTAATATTCCTGGGTGAGGATTAAAAATAGATTACTGAGCCATTGCTTATAATAATCAAAACAGTAAAATATTTATGGTTGGCCATTGTTCCACTGTATGAACATATAATTTAACCATATTGCAGTTGTTTCCGATCCTTTGTTATTATAATCAAACTATAACAATTATTTTTTATATTTACAAGTTTATTTATAGTATAATTCTTAGAAATAAAATTTATTTGTCTATTTTAATTTTGCCCCAGAGAGATTTTTAACAATTTACACTTTAATATGCAGTATAGAAGATCAATAAGAAACATACTTCTCTAAAATAAATGGCTAATGATAGAATCTGAAAATAGAGGATTCTAAGAAACCTTAGATAATGGCTAGTTTGGGGCCTGAACCTCTCCATAGGACCTGCTGAGAAGAGCCAGTTCACCATAAGGACCCCTCTCCCTCGATAATAAAAGGACTAAAAGGTAGAAAGTGATCTCTCGGGCATTAGTAAAGGGACTACTAGTCTTTGCTCCGGGGAAAGGAAGAGGGGAAATGTTCCCTTTCCCGGAGGTCAGGGATAGAAAATCCAAAAGAAATACTCCTAGCTGAAACCGGTTTGGCTCAGTGGGTAGAGCGTCGGCCTGTGGACTGAAAGGCCCCAGGTTCGATTCTGGTCAAGGGTATGTACCTTGGTTGCGGGCACATCCCCAGTAGGGGTGTGCAGGAGGCAGCTGATTGATGATTCTCTCTCATTGATGTTTCTAGCTCTCTATCCCTCTCTCTTCCTCTCTGTGGAAAAATCAATAAAATATATTTTTTTAAAAGGAGAAATACTCCTAAACTCTGGAAGTGCCAGAAAGATGGGCATTCCACTTGTGAATTGGCTGCGTACTTAGACAGTGTGACCTGAGCATGGCCAAGTGAGGGACAACTAGCCAGAGAGCGGTCCAGGGACCATCTCCTTAAATTTACGGTTGCTAAGAAGTATGGGAGATGGTTCCTGGACGGGCTGAAGTGATAGAATTGGGGACAAGAGAGGGAAGATGCAGTCATAGACTGTGGTCTCGTCATGGCCTTCACAGATGGGGCAGAGGCAGGCACCTTGAGGCTGGTAGCATGCTAGTATAGTACCAGCTGAAGTGCGGTGGGAATGAGTAGCCCCGTCCTGAGTTTGGAAGAATCCATCAATGTTCCAGTTTCTGTTTGGAAAAGAGTCTCACACCACAGGCTTTACTAGCTTCTAGTTCCCCAAAAACAATAAACTGGAAGGCCTGTAACACTACTCAACAACCAGCAATGTTTACCACTGACATTTAAATACAGAGTCATTTGTCTTGTTCCTCTGTTTTCTTCCTTCCCAACACCAGGGAACCTACCGCCAGGAGGGAGAGGAAAGGTTCACAGGAGAGAAGCCCATGCCTTCCTCCTCCTCCTCCTCCTCCCATGTTTGTCTGCTTGCAGAGAGAGAAGGAGCCACGAATCCAGTAAGTGATTAAAGAAGTAATATGACCAGGATGAAGTCTTAAACACTGGAACGACTTTATAATAGTGCAAGTCACTGACATGGCATGGAGCTGGACTGCAGTGTCAGTAGGGGATATCCATGCAGTAGAAAATGGGTTCCTTGCTAAGAGACAGCCTCTTTCCTATTTCCACTGCTTTTCCTTCCCTCCATACTGTTGTTTAAGGGAGGTTAGTTTACTCCTCCTTCTGTCTTTTTTATATCCTATTCATACCTTTGTGTATGTGTATTAAATCCTTATCAAAAATCTTAATTTGAATGTGCCATTTGTCTGCTGGGTCCTTAGTGTATAGAGTTGACATCTGTGATTTGCTCATAACTTGAATGAAAATGCTCCTACTATTTTCTCAATACTCTTAGGTTTTGTGGAATAATGAGCCAATCTTTTGCGGGGAAGGGCAGCAATTTTTATCTTATAGGTTTCAGAAAGGAGAAAATCCTTAAGGAGGCTCTTTAAAATTGAGTTAAAATTCATCTTTTAAACAAAGGAAGCAGAAGAAATAGTACACCTGTGGATGCATGTGTCCTGCAAACTGCAAGTTTGCAGTGTGGATGGAACATAATGGTGGTATCTTGAATACAGCTTAAAAATCTTTAGATATTATCTTAGCGCTGCTCAGAAGTCTTGTAAATTTTTGGCCATGGGTGGCATAGTCAGATTTATTTTTTAAAAATTATTTGTGAAAAGTATGGATTACTGTGATCATTCCATTCTCTCTGGAAAGCCCAATATTTGCATCTCATTATCCCATGAATCAAGTCCTGCATTCCAGACCTTCATTAGGAATCTTTTTATTACTTTCTACTTCATCTGCATGGCTGGCTATGCTGCTATCTTTAGCCTGATTCTTCAAAACATACTTCATATTTTCATCAAGACAAACCACAGGTTTGGAAAACCCTTTGTCCATTAGCCTAGGAAGCCCTGTCCAAATTCCTCTACCATAATAGAATTCAAAAAATTCTATAAATAATCTGAATTATGTTCTTGATTTCCTCTATACTGTGACATAGTACAAAAACCCTGGGCAATGGAATGGGCTGCTCTCATCATAAATATGGTCTCAGTCACCTATTAAGGGATAATTAAAACTCCAACAACCTTGATTTCTTTATTTTTGTAGCACCTACCTGCCAGCTTTGTAGTGAGAATAAAAATAGCTAATTTTGCCCAACTGGCATGGGTCAGTAGCTGAGCATCAACCTATGAACCAGGAGGTCACTGTTTGATTCCCAGTCAGGGCACATGTCTGGGTGCAGGCTCGATCCCCTGTGTGGGGTGTGCAGGAGAGAGTTGATCAATGAATCTCTCTCATCATTGGTGTTTCTATCTCTCCCTCTCTCCCTTCTCTGAAATCAATAAAAATATACAAAAAATAAAAATACCTAATTTTAAAAATGTATGCTATTTCCTGTATGTAATAGCTGTTATAAGGCTATGTAATGACTGCCCAGCAAATGAATCCAAGTTTATTAGAGTTCAATAATTAACAACACAATGTTTCAAAGTTATGAAACCCCTTGAGTATTTATGCGTAATGCCCACATATAAAAATGGTTTTTAAAATCCATGGATATTGTGGTTATCTGGGTCAAAGACGGCAAGAAGACCACCCTAGAGCGACTGGAGTTCTCCCTAACAAATTCAGAATTCCCAATGCTTTTCTGGGTCCAGTAGAATAATGATGGCAGATTTTTGGATCCATCAAATATTTAAGAGGAGAACTGCTCCCTTCTGTTAAAAACATTCATTAACCATGAATCTGATAAATGGCCTCTCAGCATCTCTGGAAATGCATGCAGGTTGCATAATTGCCTCTGGTGTTATGCTAAGGTTCAGAGCCTGCTCAGTGCTTGGGTTTGTGGTTGGAACTTTTATGGGTGATCATCATGTATTACTACAAGCAGTAAGGTAGCAATGGCTGGTTTCTGCTAGTGTAGCCATAAAAAAAATGGTCAGGCCAGTTCTTGATATTCTTTTTAAATGAGAAAGCCTTCCATCAAAGCATTCACCGGGTGTTATTTCTTCACCCGAGTTTCTAATTGCTAAGGTAATTTAAAGGCTTTAGTTGTGTTATAGAATTGGAGAGATTTGTAAGGTGGAAACTATAAAATTCTAATTAGGAAAATAGGTGTTTCTGTTTGGTGTCTTTTGTGATGGGTGAAAACATCTTGTGCTGTTTTAAAACAACTAACAGCTGAGGTAAAGTATCTAAAACATTTTAAAAGGTTCTCTTTAAATGCACAGATGTAAGTGTTCCTCTTCCACAAATTGCTCTTCTGTAGTCTTCCACTCATACATCCTGTGCGTGTGCTTTCAAAAGAAATATGGACAGTTGCATTGGGAGGAAAAAAGCATTAAAAATCCCACCTAGGCACTCAGCAGTGCCTGAACACTTTTGTGAAACCTCCGAGGTGGAAACATTTCCCAGACTCCCAACTGCACGTTTTCTTTTCTAACACACAATGTGAAACTTACTGCTCAATCAAAGCAAAGAGTCT
This sequence comes from Vespertilio murinus, assembly GCA_963924515.1. NCBI lineage: Eukaryota > Metazoa > Chordata > Mammalia > Chiroptera > Vespertilionidae > Vespertilio > Vespertilio murinus. The sequence goes on along the minus strand of OZ004704.1, from coordinate 166,498,567 downwards.
TGAGAACAGCCTGCTTAATGTGACAACACACCTTACAATTATCGCATTAGGAAAGAACAACTGGTTTAAAAGAGTTTATTATTATTGCAATTAGTGCCTGATAGTCATGCTATTCATAATTGTCACTTTAAAAAAAATGCCAGGTGTATGCTTTCATGGCCTGGAGTTATATCACCCCAAGGACCACGGGTATGCCTTATTTTGCAGTTAATTATGTAGATTTTTTCCTTCATAACTACATTCTATAATCAGTAAACCTCTATGAATGTTAATAATACTTATCGCTAATTCATGTAATAAACTTGTAATATTCTTTTGATATATATTAAATGACCAATTTGTATTTGTTGATTAGATATACAAGTCATCCTCACTTTGCATAGTGTGTGCAAAGTGATTTACCTGGATTCCAATTCCCACAGTTTAGTTCAATAATGCTTGTGTCCCAACCAGACATTCAAATATCAGTCATATGGTACATTACATGTGTATCACTGCATAAAATAAAAACTTTGCTACTAGTATTTTGTCCACTGTGTAAAGAACAGGTATGTATCATCACTTATCAATCACATCACTTCCTTCAATGTCTGTTGGTGATTGGTCACTGCACATCTGCTCAGTTCACACACAACAGAGGATAAAAGGGCCACATTGATGGGTAGGAAAGGCAGAGGCACATTTTCGCCAAAAATCCCACTCCTAGCACAGCAATCCACAATGGGGAGGGATCCGAAAATCTCCACAAATACCACCAAACAGGAAAAAAAACAACCCACCACAGTTCCCTTCTTTCTGAGGAGCAAGGTGTCTCCTGTATTGGGGGCCTGCACCAGAGAGACCAACTCCCACAGCAAAACACGTGACTCTGAGAGCCAACAGGCCAGCTGCGCTTACAACCTGGAGAACTATAGGCTGTAGGGAACAGAGATCCTGCTCTCCAAGGGCTCACCCACAGACTCACCCACCTCGGGACTCCGCACAAAAACAGCAATTGGAAGAGAGCCTAGATCATACGTGAAAGAGATTTATTTGCTAACTGTAAAGCTTCTTCCAGGGGGCAGAGTGTTTTTGAGACTCTCTAGGGGTGTAGGTGCTGGCAAGAGCCATTTCTGTGGTTTTCTTTGACATTGCTAGTGCAAGCACCAGCGGGGGCCACTTTTGCAGTTTTCCTCTAATTTGCTAATGGAGGTGAGTAAGCAGCCCACTCCCAAGCTTTGCTCCTTACAGCCCCTCCTGAGGCTGCAGGTAAGCAGCTGCGATCTGCCATGCTGCATTCACCAGAGGCAACTCTGCCCACCCTGACCGGCTCCTGCAGCCCCACCAAAACCAGCAGGGGTGGCCAGGAGGATTGCATTTCTAGGCCCTGTGACTTTGAAACAGACTGTTCAAGAGACAACCAAGAACTAGGCCAAGATAAAGCATTGCGTTTTATCTCCTGTGCAGGGCTACTCCTTCAAAACTGAAAGGGAGAGCTAATACATAAAAACAGTCATATAAAGTTAAGCAAAATAAGGGAAAAAAGAAATACGTTTCAAATAAAAAATTGAGATACTGAAGCAATAAGTAATTTATACCTTCTTCCCTTTCCACCCTCCCCCCCAAACAAACAAACAAACAAACAAAAAACAGTTCAAAGTAATGGTGTTAAAGATGTTCACCAAGCTCAGGAGAAGAACGAATGGACACAGTGAGAACTACAACTAAGAGGAGAGGAGGTCCAATATGCTAGAGAAAAGGAAGATGGTGAGCTCACCTCCTCCTATGATTAAAATCAAATGTACATGTACATAGGTAGCAATTACCCCATGAGACGACCACACATTGAATGAACAGCTTCTGACAACAAAGAAGAGATGGGACAGAAAGACGGGGAAGCCCCCAGGGAGCTGTGCAAACTCTCCAGTGCCATTATATCCACTTTGAAAGGACAGGCAGGGCAGGTCTAGCTGCTGATCAAGTTACCTGGAGTCTTTGGCCTCTGAACAAAGGGAGCAAGCAGGAACAACAGGGTGTCCCCACCCACCTGACCAAAGAAATACGAAGGCTCATAGACCACTATGAGCAATTATATGCCAACAAGTTGGACAACTTAGAAGAAATGGATAAATTCATTGAAACATACAATCTTCCAGGTCTGAATAATGAAAAAAATAAAATCTGAAAAGACCAATTATTAGTAAAGTTATTACATCAGTAATCAACCCTCCCACCCTTGAGATCAAATGGCTTCACTGGTAAATTCTACTAGACATTTATAGAAGACTTAAAACCTATACTGCTCAAAGTCTTCCCAAAAAATTAAGAAGGTGGGAATGCTCCCAAACTTATTTTACAAGGCCAGCATTTTCCTGGTACAGAAACCAGACACCCCCAAAAATAAAATAAAAGAATGTTAGACTAGTATCTCTAACAGACACAGATGCAAAAATATTCAACAAAATAGTAACAAACCAAATTCAACAATACAGTAAGAAGTTAATACACATACTGAAGTTGGATTATTCTAGGAATGCAACAATGATTAAAGGATGCAAAGATGGTTAAACATCTGCAAATCAATCAATGTGATACACCACATTAACATAATAGAAGATAATTATATGATCATTTCAATAGATATAGAGACACCATTTGAAAAAAATTCAATATCCATTTATGATAAAAAGTCTCAAGAAAGTCCATATAGACAGAACATATCTCAACATAATAAAGGCTATATAAGGGACTAAGAAGCACAAATTAGTAGTTGCAAAATAGTTACGAGGAAGTAAGCAAATGATAGGAATATCTAATAAAGAGGGTATATGCTAATTGACCCTCATGACATTGCAAAGATGGCCACACCCACAGCCAATAAGAAAATATGCTAATTGTCACACCCTCAAAGATGGCAGCATCCTCAGCCACAAGATGGCAGTGCCCAGTCCCCTCAGCCCCACCAGGGTGACACTCACACCCCTGCCTCTGGAGTCCCCAGCCCTCCTCCCCTCTCTGTCCCCTCAGCCCCCAGGCACCCCAGGCTGGCCTGAGGCACTGGTAACCAGGGCCAGCTGAGGCTTGCACTGCTGGCTGTGGCAGCAGCAAAGATGTGATGGGGGCATCGCCTTCTGCTGATTGGCCAGGTCACCTCTTACTCCTGAGGGCTCCCAGACTGTGACAGAGGGCAGGCTGGGCTGAGGAGTGGGGACTCCAGAGGAAGGGATGTGATGACCCCTCCACTAGAGGTCCAGTGCATGAAAATTCACTAGTAGTCAATAATATTGGTAACTATGTATAGTGCCAGTTGCAGTACTGGAATTATCAAGGGGAACACTATGTAAAATATATGACTGTCCAACCACTAAGCTGTATACCTGAAGCCAATACATAATTAAAAAATAATTTCTCTTAATTTTTTTAAAGAGTCCTTATATTGAAAAAAAGGGGGGGGGCAAAAAAGGGGGGGCTATATATCACAAACCCATTTCAAAGATCCTACTCAATGGTGTAAAGCTCTAAGCTATTTGCTTAAGGTTAGGAATAGGATAAGGATGCCCACTTTTATTTAGCATAGCATTGGAAGACCTAGTCACAGTAATCAAGCAGCAAAGCAGAAATAAAAGGCACACAAATTAGGAAGTAAGAAGTAAAACTGTTCTATTTGTGGATGATAACTATTCAGAGAACTCCAAAGATTCTCTGTATAGCTATCAAAAAACCATAATTAATAAATGAACTCATCAAAGTAGCAGGATACAAAGTTAATATTTAGAAATTGGTTGCATGTTTATATACCAATAACAAACTATCAGAAGAGAAATAAAGAAAACATCCTACTCAATACTGAAAGGCTGAAATTTTTTTCCTTAAGATTAGGAATAAGACAAGGATGTCTACTCATGCTACTTTTATTCAACATGATATTGGAAGTCATAGGAAGAACAAACACGCTAGAAAAAGAAATAAAGGCTTACAAATTGGAAAGGACAAAGTAAAGCTGTCCTGTTTGTGGATGGCATGATTTTATTTATATATATACCTAAAAACTCCTTCAAAAACTGTTGGAATGAATAGACAAGGTCAGTAAAGTTTCTGGGTACAAAGTCAATCTGTAAAAATTTGCTATTTTTCTGCACTCTTAACAACAAACTACTAGAAAGATAAATTAAGAAATAATCCCATCTATAATAGCATCAAAGAGAATAAAACACTGCAGAGAAGGTATGGCTCAGTAGCTTAGGGTTGATCCATGAGCCAGAAGGTCTTGATTTGATTCCTGGATGAGACACATGCCCGGGTTGCTGGCTTGATCCTGAGTGTGGAGCATGCAGGAGACAGCCAACTAATAATTCTATCTCATCATTGATGTTTCTATGTCTCTCTCCCTCTCCCTTCCTCTCTGAAAGGGGGGGCTGAAGGCACCACTTTTCCTAATTTTAAACTGTATTACAAAGCTATATTAAAGCAGTAATTTGGCAAACACACACACACACACACACACACACACACACAACACACATATTCACAGATCAATGGAAAAAATTAGCCATAAATAAACCCATGCTTACATGTTCAATTCATAACAAAGAAGACAAGAGTATATAATGGGAAAGGACAGTCTCTACAATAAATGATGTTGGAAAAACTGAACAGTCATGTGGGAAAAAAAATTAATTAGTCACTGTACTATACCAAAACACAAAATTAATTCAAAGGACCTAAGCAGACACTTCTCCAAAGAGGACAAATAGATGGCCAAGAGACACATAAAAAATGCTCAAAAGCCCTAACCGGTTTGGTTCAGTGGATAGAGCGTCAGCCTATGGATTGAAAGATTCCAGTTTCAATTCTGTTCAAGGGCATGTACCTTGGTTGCGGGTACATCCCTAGTAGGAGGTGTGTGAGAGGCAGCTGATCAATGTTTCTCTCTCATCGATGTTTCTAATTCTCTATCCCTCTCCCTTCCTCTCTGTAAAAAATCAATAAAATATATTTTAAAATTTCTCAAAAGCTCCAGTTATCAGATAAATGCAAATTAAAACAATGAGTTATCTTCTCACATCTGCCAGAATGACTATCATCAATCAACAAACAACAAATGCTGGTGAGGATGTGAAGAAAAGGGAACCCTCATACACTGCTGGTGGGAATGCAGACTGGTGCAGCCACTGTGGAGAACAGTATGGAGTTTCCTCAAAAAGTTAAAATTAAACACTTGACCCAGTAATCCTACTTCTAGGAATATATCCTAAGAATCCCAAAACACTAATCAGAAAGAATACATACACCCCCATGTCCATAGCAACACTATTTATAATAGCTAAGATCTGGAAACAGCCCAAGGGCCCATCAGAAGATGAATGGATAAAAAAGCTATACCATGGAATACTATGCAGCTGTAAAAAGGTAGGACCTATTACCCATTGAGACAGCATAGAGGGATCTGTAGAATATTATGCTAAGGTAAATAAGACAGAGAAAGATAAATATCACATGATCTCACTCATCAGTGGAACCTAATGAAAAAAATCAATTGGTAAACAAAATAACTCCAGAGACATGGAGACATGGAACGGACTGATAAATCTCAGAGGGAAGGGTGGGGGAGGTAAAAGATTAACCAAAGAACATGCATAACCCATGGATACACACAATAGTGCAGTGAAGGCCTGGTGTAGGGTGGTATAATAGGGGGGCGTAGAGGACATCTGTAATACTGCCAAGAATAAAGATAAATTTTAAAAATTAAAACAACAACAACAACTCATGGACACAGACAACAATGTAGTGATTGCTAGGGATGGGGGGTAAATGAAGGTATAGGGGTGATAAGTGGTGACGAAGGGAGACTTGACTTGGGGTGGTGAACACACAATGCACTGTACAGATAATGTGTTATAGAATTGTGCACCTGAAACTGGTATAATTTTGTTAACCAGTATCAGTCCAATAAATTCAATAAAAAGGGGAGAACTATCATATGAAAATAATCAACATAAAATATTTGCAACAAATGTTAAAGAAGGCTACTGTCTTCAATGCATAAAGACATCATGCAAATTGATAAACTCTAAGCTACTATACACAAATGAATAAAGCCTCAAACGCCAGGATGGCCAGCCAGGCCAAGGTACCTCACCTGTGCATGAATTTGTGCATCTGGCCTATAGTAAATCAATAAAATATCTCTGTGATTGAATATAAGCATGACCTATTGACAAGAATTGATATCATATATAGTACTTATGTTGAAGTGCTATATGAAAGGAATACATAATTGCATATAAAATTCTATAGTATGAAAAATAAATAACAATATTAAGTTTAATTTCTCTGAGTAATCTTTTTTTTTGTAGACAGTTCTATATTTTCTATTGTTTTCCAATATGTATATGTTATATCTTTATTATAAAAATTAATAAACTTAGTTAAAACAATGTTGTAAAACTTGTATCAAGATCATTTGATTTAATATTGGCCAAAACACAAAATTTTATAAGACCGAGAAAGATATTTAAAACTCCTATTATAAAGGTTTGAAAAAATATATCCATATATTTTGGCAGAAGATTTTGATAAAGAGATTTTAAATAGCATAATATTTCAGGATTCCTACAAGTTTCTCAGAGATTAACTCAGAAATATTTTTTAAAAACTCAACCAGCCTTTGCATTGACCTTCTGGTTTCTTTAGATGTCTTATTTCTCATACTTAAACATTGGAATTCTTGAAAGTATTGTCCAAAATTACTTATTTCTCATTTCATTTTTTGTCATCTCATCTTGCAGCATAATTTTACTGAACATTTTGAGATTCTCTAATGGTATTTTTTAAACCAAATATATATATTTTTCCAGTTCCATTGGCCTTAACATGGTTGGCTACTTCCCTGAATTCTTTTACCTCTTCGCCTTTTCTCACTGTCTAATTTCTTGGTTCACTCCTTACTTCTCGGACTTGCTCTTCTTCTGTCTTCTTTGTAGCCTCCTCATTTCTTTCAGCTTTTTGTTATGTGACATCCCCCAATATTAATCCCTAGATTTCCCCTCAATACTCTTTTCCCAGGTTTTATAATGGCAGCTCTCATCTCAATTCTATTAATTTTTAAATCTATGTTTCTAGTCCTTATGCTGATCTCTATATTGACCCCTATTTCTAATCGTCTAACAGATATTCTTGCTTAGTATTTTCATCTTAGCTTAACCACATCCAGTAAAAAAAATAACTTATGATGTTCTAACTCCAGTTTTCAACTTCCCCATTTCCTACCTTGTTCACAACATTCTGCTAGCTAAGCTCAAGTTACTGAAAATCACACAGAGCTTGTCCTCTGCTTCATCTGTTAATCCCAACCAAAGAACAAATCGTGTCCATTATTCTTTACATAGTTTGATTCACTCTCTACTTCAACATTCTACTCTTTTGTTTAAGAACTTTTCATTATGTGGAAATCTGTTACATTCCAAGAGCTCACTTTGCTTTCATATACTTTCATTATATTTTATATAACTTAGCAGGACTAAGCTTTTAAAAATAAAGATTCCATCCTGCTACTCCTTTCCTTTGAATGCCTGGCGCTTTGAGGGGAAATCTCAAATTCCCTGAGTAACTTTTGGCTTTAAAAATCTTCCTCCAGTAAGGACAATCAAATGTCTCTCTCATGCACTCAACAATATCCCTTCCACTAGCCAGCCTTCCTTTCATATACTGCCCTCTGCCAAGCTCTTCCATCTTTACATACCATGTTTTCCCCGAAAATAAGACATCCTCCGAAAATAAGACCTACTTAATGGAAACATAACACATCCCCTGAAAATAAGACCTAGCGCATCTTTGGGAGCAAAAATTAACATAAGACACTGTCTTATTTTCAGGGAAACGGGGTAGCTTTCCCAGGCACTATAGTCCCCATTGTTCATTGTCACTAGGAGCCACTTCTGTGTTCTTATTCATAACACTCATTTTGGCATTTAATAATATTCTGCCTCATCATGTATTGCTGTGATTTTTTCCTACTGATCAAGCTTTATTGCATCAGGAAGTTACACCAAGATTAAAACAGCTGCAATGTTAAATTTAAAAGACAATATCCACAACTGACAAAGCTGGTAGATAACTATTGTTAATTGGGAACTAAGTTTTGGAGATGCAACATAATCATGAGGCAGTGTGCATAGGAGGGAAGAGCTCAGTCTCTAAGCCATCTTGTCTAGATTTGAATTCAGGCTCCACCAGATAGTAAGCCTGTAAAATAGGAATGATAGTAGTACTGGCCTCATTCAAATATTATAAAGATTCAATTAGTTTTCACCTGCAAGGGACTTATTAAAAGTACCTGGCACAGAGACAATCTTTCATATTATTGTTGTTGTTTGCTAAGAGATGAATAGTTTAATATTTTAATAATTTCCTTTTTATGACTCTGTCATACAGAAATACTTGCAAAAATACGCAAAGATGTATATAAAGAAAGGTGTTAATGGCAATATTTTAAAATAGTTAAAAATTAGCTATAACCTATATATAAGTGGTGAAATAGTGAGTATATCATTATGTTATTATGAAATACTATAAATCCCACATTAAAAAGGCAATCTGTCTATAACATATGAAATTATGAGTGTGAAAGGTCAAATAGCCTAACAGTATGCGTGTTATACAAATTTTTTTGGAGGAAGAATATAAGTTTTATATATGTATAATTGAAGGTCTGGGAGAATAAACCTGAAAGTACACACAGTAGGGAATGAATCAGTTGAGTGTATTAGCTCTTTCATCATATACTTTCATATTATCAGGTTTGTTTTTAGTGAGCATCTACCACTTCTTAAATAAAATGTTTAAATGTACACAAAGAAACAGAAGATTAGAGTAGAAAAATATAGATGACATGTTCAGTTCACTGATATAAAACCCTGTGCTTTCCCTCTCTGCCCTGATGTCGCTGACATTTTGGCCAGTATGTTATATATCCTGCCAAGCAGATATCATGAAGAAATTGCTGAATGCAGCATGTGATCAAGTAATTGGATGCATTGAGAGGAAATGCGTAATGTGCACTGATGGATAAATAGAGCTGTGTCCACGGTGATCTGGTAATAGATACCTGTCTGACAGCAGAACTGACTTCCTGAAATAATCAGTCAAGAATGCTCACCCAGCAGAATATTCTCAAGGAGCAACATTCAAAGCCATTTTTTAAAATTAGCTTTGTTATGGACAACACACACAGATCCAGATGACTGCAGTTATCAACAGTAGGTTCCAGGGTCAGAGCTTTGGCTGAGAGATCATTTAATACTCAAGACGTTATTACAGGTAAAACACACACACACACACACACACACACACACACACACACACACACACCCCAAAACAAAACAAAACACTGAAGAACCAGAGGCTAGTGTAGAAATAGTAAAATGTAAATTCCCACCATCACTTTGAGGCAGCCACTCTGCAGGAGGTGGCGCACACAAATTAACTCCTCTGTAGACAAGACGTCAGGGCTTAGTAATAATATATTGCTCTGACATTTTAATCAAGAACTGCTCTAATTAATGTAATTTAGCAAGGGCAATATATTGACATAGAATGTACTGTTATGGACAGAATGGATAACATTTGTCAGAAGAGAAATAGGGAGCCAATAAATTCTACTTCCCAGCAGATATGTGAACAGAGGAACTTACTGCAGTAAACCCTCTGTATTTCCTTTTCTTCTCTTTTTTTAAAAAAATCTATTTTTAATTGATTTTTTTACAGAGAGGAAGAGAGAGGGAGAGGTAGAAACACTGATGAGAGAGAATCATAGATCAGCTGCCTCCTGCACACCCCCTACTGGGGATGTGCCTGAAACCAAGGTACATGCCCTTGACTGGAATTGAACCTGGGACCTTTCAGTCTGCAGGTTGATGCTCTATCCACTGAGCCAAACCGGTTTCAGCTTCTTCTCTTTTTTTAAGTCTATTTTGTTTATTGATCATTAAACTGTACTGAACGAGACTTTGAAATCTGTAATATGTAAATATTGAGTTACTGTATAGGTTTTAAAATAAATGAAATAAACATAAAAGTCTTCATTTGGTTAATATATTTAACTTGACATATTGCTAGCAAAGTACGGAAGTCATGGAGTTATATTGGCCTGACCAGTTCCATTTGACAAAGGAGGCAAGAGCATACAATGAAGTCAAAACAGTCTCTTTAATAAATGGAGCTGGGAAATTTGGACAGATACATGCAAAAAAAATGAGACTATATTTCCAACTTATACCACACACAAAAACAAACTCAAAATGGCTAAAGGACTTGAATGTAAAATGGGAAACCATAAAAATCATACAAGACTCCATAGGCAGCAAAATAGCAGACATATGTCACAGCAATATCTTTACAGACACAACTCCTAGGGCAGTGGAGACTGAGGAGAAAATAAACAAATGGGACTACATCTAAATAAAAAGCTTCTGCACAGCAAAAGAAATCATCAACAAAACAACAAGAAAGCCCACTGCATGGGAGAACATATTTGCCAATGAGCTTTCTGATAAGGGCTTACTCTCCAAATTTATAGAAAACTCATATAATTTAACAAAAGGAAGATAAATGATCCAATCAAAAAAATGGGCAAAGGATCTAAATAGACATTTTTTGAAAGAGGACATATAAAAGGATGAGAGACACATGAAAACATGCACAAAGTCACTAAGCATCTGAGAGATACAAATCAAAACAACAATGCAATACTATCTCACACCAGCCAGAATGACTCATCAACAAATCAACAAAGGACAAGTGCTGGAGAGGATGTGGAGAAAAAGAAACCCTCATGCACCACTGGTGGGAATGCAGACTGATGCACTCACTGTGGAAGATAGTATGGAGTTTCCTCAAAAAGTTAAAAAATGGAACTCCCATATGTTGGAGATAAGAGATCAACCGAAGGACTTGTATGCATGCATATAAGTATAACCAATGGACACAAAACTCTGGGAAGGAAGGACACATATGGGAGTGGGGGGGGGCAATGGTAAGAAATGTACACATATAATAATTTAATTTAAAAATATGCATTAAAAATGGAACTTCCATTTTACCCAGTAATCCCACTACTAGGATTATATCCCAAGAAACCAAAAACACCAATCAGAAAGGGTATATGCACCCCTATGTTCATAGCAGCACAAGTTACAATAGCTAAGACTTGGAAAGAGTCTAAGTGCCCATCAGCTGATGAGTGGATTAAAATACTGGTACATCTACACAATGGAATACTGTGCTGCATAAAAAATAAGGAACTTTTAACATTTGCAACAACATGGATGGAACTGGAGAACATTATGCTAAATGAAATAAGCCAGTCTGAGAAAGATAAATATTACATGATCTCACTCATATATGGGATATAACGATCAACATAATTTGATGAATAAAAATAGATTGATCTAGAGACAAATGGTAGGGAAGGGGAGTTAGAGAGCAACCAAAGGACTTTTATGCTTTCATATTAGAATAACCAATGGACACTAGGGTGGTAGGGGCTTGCCAGGGGTGGGAATGGTTGGGGGAGAGGGGTCAATTGGTGGAAAAGGAGACATATGTAAAACTTTATACAAAAAATAATAATAAAAAATAAAAATAAATCTCATACCTTTAACAGCAACAACAGAAATTTAAGAATCTATTTCTTCAACAATACACAAAACATGATAAAATAAATAACACAGAATTCTCCAAAGATAACTGAGATAGAGGCAACCTAATTTTGGATCTTTCTAAATTTACATAAAGCCATGCAGAACAACTACTAAGTGAAATGAGAAAACTATTTACATGAAACAGGTGCTAAGATAGCCTTATAACCCGCTAAATCTGAGACTACAAGAGGCACCATTAACAGCCACAAGTCTTCTATGTAATTGGTGTCTGTGCGGGGAAAAAGCATTTGAACATCTTCCAGACCAGAGAACCCTAGATTAGCCACTTGAAGTTACTGAGGACCAACTTGAGATAATAGCTGGGAATTGAGGGGATCTCCCCTACCAAGTATAGGTGAGTGTGCAGGGAACAGAGTAAGGACTGAAGGAATTGGAGCAACCTCTGTGAACTCTCCACGCTAACCCTACATATTCTTTCACAAAGGGATGAAACTTGAGTCCACTTAAGCCTTGGGGCTGAGCAGCCAATTTGCAGAAACACAGAAGGACATGTTTAGATCACACTGCATTCTCAATCAGGAAAATCCAGATTCTATAACAAGGCAACCCATGTTCTTCAAAAGATAAATGGTAAAGAAAAGAGATGGAGGAGGAACTTATAAATAGAGAGACATTGAAAACATCAGATTAAAAAGAAATAGCAAGATGAAACTAGAGTATAACTATAAGATACAAGGGAGTGATTGTTATCAAAGTCGGGACAGTGGTTATATTTGAAGGGAGAGTATGGTGTGACTGGGACAGGGCACATGGATAAGCTTCTGGGGTGACTGACAAAGTTCTATTTGTTGACTTTTGTGGGCCTCATCTTTGTTATATGTGTTTTTATATACCTATTTTCCTAAAGGAAAAAAATACTTTAAAACATAAAATCTGTTGATATTATATTCCAAAAATAAAAAAAAATATTAATATGTTCAACCTACATAATATTAGGATGGTGGTAACCACTTAAAGGATATGCTTGTGGCTTATTTCTCTAAAATTGGCTGTGGGTGGGAGGATTCTCTTCCTAGTTGTAACTTGCTTTAACTCTGTTTCACTTTTAGCCCAGTCAAATTAATCTATTGTTCTCATTGAAAACTGGAAATAATTGTGTTTATTACTCTGGGTAGTGTGTTAAAAAGCTATTATGGTAATTAAGGTATTTCAGAAATAAAGTTAGCCCCTCTACCTCCAGTCTGCAGAGTTCCATCGAAAACACCTAGCGCTTTGCCTCCTTTGTATACTTTTTTGGACCTCAGAGGCCAAGAACAAACTAATTTCTTCTCAATAGCTGTTGATTGATGGAGAAAGTGTTGCCTGTTGAGTGTAAGCCAGGCAGAAGCAGCCAAGTAAGGGGCTAGTGAGAAGAGCAGGAATAGAAGACTGGGAAGCCAGCAGGCTGTGGGATCACAGAAGAGGGGAAGCAGGGGAGAATACAAGTCATTCCTCTCATTCTTCCCAGGTGGGTAGTGGGTGGAGAAATCACTGCAACAAAACTTCAAAGACCAGGTAGTCTCATCCTCACCATTTCCTTGTCTTTGTCTGTGTCCATTTATCTGTTTTGTGGGGAACAGGAGCTTACATGAATGGTGGTAGCCCTAGGATTGCATCTGGATGATTTTATTTTCTTCTGCCAGTTGTTAAATTCAACAGTACTGGCAAAACTCTGTGAGGTGAAGGTAAGGGGGAAGTGAGATAAATGTCTGGAGTGTTCACCATGCTTTGAAATGAAAGAGCATTCAGAGTAATTCGTGTACTCTCTTGATCAGCAAAACTTTAACACATTTTTTATACTGACAAAGTCAATGAAAGTCAAAGTTAATTTTTATTAGTTGCCTATAAAAGAAACTGATATAAATAAGGCAACAGCTATACCACCTTTTATGTCTTTTCTACCCTTCTTATTGATGACTATTAAAATCCTACCCATCCTTCAACACCAAGGTAGGTCTTGCCCCTTCTATGTCATCTCAGCTTATTTGTACCATTAAGTGCTATTTCCCTCCTCTAAACCCTTAGCAGAGCCCCATAATGCTCTTATAGGCCTGGCTTGGGATTTTATTTATGGCCTATTCCACCAGGAAGTTGTCTTTTCCTTGACATTACATGCCCTATTATATAGCCCCGTAAATTCCTTTTTGTATCTAACAGAGTTTCTGGCATGTAGATCATCAAAATATGCTTGTTGTTTGGTTTATTTTACTCATAGCCACTCATGGCATGCCAAATACTCTTTGAAACTAAAGAGTTAGTTGCTAGGAATAATGCAGTAATTCACTCTAATATAACTTAATCCCTTAGGCTATAAATTACTTGAGAATGGGGCTGAAGCACTCAATGTTTTCTCACCAACATCTACAGTAGTGATTTGGTTCACAATAAACATTCATAATGAATAAATGATCAATCAATCTCTGTAATTCTCTTAAAGTATAAAAGAACTGAGTTGTGTTTGTTTGTTTTTTTAGAGAAAATATTTTACATAAGCAAAAACCTGATAGAAGAGAAGAATGTTCTTTAATTCAGAAATGTTGTTTATCAATAAACATCTAAAAAAATAGAAGACCAAAAACGTAAATTGTAGTGAATATTCAGTTGTTATGATTATTATGCATTGTGAAAGTACTAAATAGATAAAGAAATCTAATAAGTCTCCTATAATCTAATTTCATCTATCTGTGCTCATCTTGTTTTCAAACTAGTCCTTCTGTTACAGCCAACCTGGCCTGCTATCCATGCCTTGAGTACAGCCTGCCTATTCCTACATCTTTATCTTTGGTGATACCATTTGGTGTCCATAGAAAATCTCTTCTTCTCTTTATTATAATCAAGATCCTTCCCTAGATTTCTCTTTTCCACTCAGTGTTCCTTGGATAACAATTTTATACTCTGGGGATTTATGGAGGCTTCAATCTAATAAGATCAAAGAACAGTCCAGGATCTGCCATGTTCTCATACTAATATCTGCTGCCTTAAAATGACCCTCTTATGGTCCTATCCTTACCTGTGCCCTGGTGAATTAGATAAAGACACACTAGAGAAGATATTCATTATTCTCATTAGCCCAAAGCACAGTAGAATATGTGGTAATAAATGTCATATGCCTGCTAAGTTACACCTATTAAATCTCTTCCTAAAGAGGAACACAAATAACCAAAACAACAAGTACTGTTTTGATGATAATGTGGAGAAAAGGGAACCCCCAGGAACCCTGTTGCTGGGAATGTAAATTGGGGCAGCCACTGTGGAAAACAATATGGAGATGGCACCTCATTTTCATTTGCATTTGCATCTCTCCAATGATTAGTGACTTTGAGCACTTTTTCATATGGTTCTTGGCCTTCTGTATGTCAAAAAGTGTCTATTTAGGCCCTTTCTGCATTTTTTGGATAGGATTCTTTATCTTCCTTTTGTTAAGTAGTATGAGTTTTCTATAAATTTTGGAGATTAAACCCTTATTGGATGTAACACTGGCAAAGCTCTCTTGTTGCTTTGTTTATTATTTATTTTGCTGTGCAGAAGATTTTTATTTTGATGTAGTCCCATTTGTCAATTTTCTCTTTAATTTCCATTGTCCTAAGAAATGTATCAGTAAACATATTGCTATGAGATATGCCTGATATTTTGCTGCCTATAAATTCTTCTAAGATTGTTATGGTTTCCCACGTTGTTTTTTTTAATCTATTTTGAGTTTATTTTTGTGTATGGTGTAAGTTGGTGGTCTAGTTTCATTTTTTGCCTGTATCTGTCCAATTTCCCCAACACCATTTATTCAAGAGGTTGTCTTGACTCCATTGTATGCTATTTCCTCCTTTGTCAAATATTAATTGAACATAATGGCTTGTACCATCTCATACCTGTCAGAATGGCTATCATCAACAAATAAGCAAATAATAAGTGCTGGAGAGGATATGGAGAAAAAGGAACCCTCCTGCACTGCTGGTGGGAATGCAGACTGGTGCAGCTACTGTGGAAAAACAGTATGGAGTTTCTTCAAAAAATTAAAAATAGAACTCCCATTTGACCCAGTAATCTCACTTCTAGGAATATATCCCAAGAGATCAGAAACACCAATCAGAAAGGATATATACATGCCTATGTTCATATCATCACAATTTACCATAGCTAAGATTTGGAACCAGCCTAAGTGCCCATCAGCAAATGAGTGGATTAAAAAACCGAGGTACATCTACACAATGGAATACTATGCTGCTATAAAAAAGAAGGAACTATTACCATTTGCAATAGCATAGATGGGTCTGGAGAGCATTATGCTAAGCGAAAGAAGACAGTTGGAGAAAGATAAATACCACATGATCTCACTCATTTGTGGAATATAATGAACAACATAAACTGATTAACAAAAATAGACCCAGAAACATAGAAGCATCAAACAGACCATCCAACCTCAGAGGGATGAGGGAGGTAAGAGATCAACCAAAGGTCTTATATGCATGTATATAAGCATAACCCATGGGCACAGACTGTAGGAGGGTGAGGGCATGTGCTGGGGAGTAGGGATGGCCAGAGAAAGGTCAATGAAGAAAAAGGGAGACATATGTAATACTTGAAAAAATTAAGAATTTAAATAAACGAACAATAAAACACATCCTCTAAAAATAAATAAAACAAATATTATTGGGGAATCTTATTTTTTAAGACTTGGACAATCTTACCAGAGTTACACAAAAGGTCTTTTACCTTTTATACAACTGCAGATAAAAATGGTAAGAATGATTACAAGGAACTACTGAGGAAATATAAATTACATTACAGGCTTATAAAAGATACAAAACCCAAGCAAAAGAAGTGAGAATCAAATGTAGAGAAAATTGCTCAGGCTTTTAACATTCCCTGCTTGTACCTCTGAACCTGGCATAAATATTCATGCTTAGTAGAGAATGTACTGGATGGAGACTTGAAATGGATTTGTGTCTATTGATAAGATAGGAATGACAATATTTCTCTACTTGTGTTTCCAGAGGGATCAAGTAAGATCATGAATACAGATATATTTGATACACTCTAAAATGTACTACTCACATAGGGTCTGAATATTATTACAAGGAGCTTAAGCAGGAAGAAGTTGGATGGCTTCTCTTTTTGCCATAGCACATTGATGATGTGCTGTGGCAAAAAGAGATTTTGCTGATTTGCCATTCAATACATATTTATTGAGTATCAGCCACCAGGAGTTCAAAAAATGAACAAAACAGACAAAAACCCTGCTGGAATTTTTTTTGAAGAAAAACAAATTCTTTGAAGTCATAAGTATGAGTATTTATGTGTGTGTTTTAGTTTAATCAATATTTATAAATGGTATTATGAGTCACCTATAAAAATAGGATTTTAAATAAGAGATTTTCATAAACAAATATATATTTAAAAATATTGTACTATGTCCATTAGCAAGTTAAAAATTAGGGGAAATGTTTAACTTTTAATTTTAAGTCAGAGGTCCCAGAACAAATTTGACCACATAACCTGTTTTTTTGTTTCTCTATTTTTTCCATTATATCTTCTATAATCATTCTAAAGAACAAATGGAAAACACTGAGCTCCTCTTTACCTGGTAGCTCTTAAGTAGTGTAACTCTAGCATCCATTTGATTGAGCCTAACAGCCTCACAATCTGCATGTCCTCTCAGAGCCTGGCCTCACAATACAGAAAAATCTTCTGAGCACCTGCTTGGTAACAAATGCTTTATGAATATTTTGACATAGACTTTAGAAGCTGAATCTTTATGCTTAAAGTAGTGCCTAATATGGAAGCAGCCAAAATTTTCTAAAAATAGAAGAAAAGTTTAGAATATTTAATAAAAAGTATAATACCAAATTAACAGAAATGGACTTCATTTTTAGAGCTTGAATTTTACAGTGCTTAAACTAAATCAGGATACATTCACTAAATTCACTTTTAGAAAATTTCTAATACTTATTCCATTTTTAACTGATTTTTATTTTTTAATTACAGTCGACATACATTAATTAGACATTAAACACCTTACTAAGTGATTATCTCACTAAATCTCACACTCATCTGATGCCATAGATAGTTTTTAGGATACTAGAGGCCCAGTGCACGAAATTCATGCACAGGGGTGTATGTCCCTCAGCCCAGCCTGAACCCTCTACAATCTGGGACTCCTTGAGGGATGTCTGGGCAGTCGGACATCCCTCTCACAATCTAGGACTACTGGTTCCCAACTGCTTGCCTGCCTTCCTAATTGCCCCTAACCACTCCTACCAGCCTGATCATTCCCTAACCACTCCCTTGCCAGCCTAATTGATGCGTAACTGCTCCCCTGCCAGTCTGTTTCCCCCTAACTGCCCTCCCCTGCAGGCCTGGTCCCCCCCATCCTGCTCTTCCTTGCATGCCTGGGTTTCCCCCAACAGCTCTTCCCTGTAGGCCTGATCACCCCTAACTTTCCTCCTATGCAGGCCTGGTCCCTCCCAACTGCCTTCCCCTGCTGGCCATCTTGTGGTGACCATCTTGTGTCCACTTGGAGGGAGCCATCTTTGACCACATAGGGGCATCCATCTTGTGCGTTGGAGTGATGGTCAATCTGCATATTACTCTTTTATTAGATAGGATAGAGGCCTGGTGCACAGATGGGGGCCAGTTGGTTTGCCCTGAAGGGTGTCCTGGATCAGGTGGGGACTCCCTTGGGGGATGGGGTGCCCTGGGTGAAGGGCCTGTGGTGATTTTCAGGGTGGCAATGCCATTCGGTGACCCAAGCAGAGGCCCTGGTATCTGGGATTTATTTATCTTTAATAATTGAAACTTTATAACCTTGAGTGGAGCCAAGCTGCAGCCATTTTTGTTGGGATTTGTTTATCTTCTGTAATTGAATGTTTAGCTTTGAGTGGCCAGGGTTTGTGGAAAGTTTGGCTTCCTCTATTGCTGGGGAAACCCAAGCCTCCTGCTCACTCCTTGTTGGTTGAGTTAATTTGCATACTTGCCCCTGATTGGCTGGTGGGCATGGCTTGTGAGTATAGTGGAGTGATGGTCAATTTGCACATTTCTCTTTTATTAGATAGGATTACTGACTATGTTCCATATGCTGCACCTTTCCTAGGGCTACTTCCATCATCTTGACTCAATAGAATTTAAATACACCTAAATCATACATCATGTGCATGGACATATCTCTGTAGAGGCAAGAACTGCAGGACTGTACTCAGGACCTGGACAGATATTTTACTCTGTCATTTTAAAATCCCAAAGCAATCTCATAGACTTAGAATTAGAAAGGACCTCAGTAGTTAAAATCTTCCACTCATTGCATGAGTCCTTTCAATAACATTCCTATAAAGTTGTGATCAGTTTTAGCTTAGCTATTTGCTGTAGACATCACTATCTAAAAAGGCATCTCGTTTTTTTGGATACTTTCAATGGTTATATGATTTCACTCATATGTGGGATACAACACTGAAACTCATAAGCACAGAAAACAGTATGGTGGTTACCAGAGTGAAGGCAGTGGGAGGCTAGTAAAGGGTAAATAGGGTTAAATAGATGGTGATGGGTGATTTGATTTTTGGGTGGTGAGCACACAAAGCAATAATAATAATAAAGAAAATAAATGACAAAAAATTCTTCCTCAAACAAACAAAAAAAAATAACAGTAACAGTTACTTGCTAACCTCCAAATTGCCTTACTCCAAAGGAAAAGCAACTTGATTTTCTTCCTTACAATTTCCATTACATCTGTCTTTCCTTCTGCTATTTTGAATTTGTTCAGAGTGGCTTTGCTGCCTTTCATCCATTTTCTTTCTTTTCTTCAATGATACATGGAGTGTTGCTATATCATAGTTATGTGCTGTTTGATTCTACCTCAGGAATTATTATTACTAAGGGGGATGCTCTATCAAGTTAACTTGCCTTTTCAGCTAAAGAGAATTCAAGGTGTCTATAAACCAAGAGAATTAAAGTGACTTTAAGTAGAAAATAAAATGAGGCATAACTGCATACTACAAGACAGCAATTCAGTTTAGAGCTAGAAATGATCTAATGCATTCTAATTCCACCATAAACATTTTACATTATAAACACAGGTGGGAAGCCAAGCTTTCCACAGAAACTGGATTTCAGGTCCTTCGCCGAACAAAATCTAAACAGAAAACAATCGAAAATAATTCCTTTTGTTTGAAATAACAGGTAAGGATCAAGTTTCTAGGTTCTTTTATTACATGTAAAAAAGTAATGTCATTATAGCTGAAAGCTATGATATGAGGAAAATGTGTAAGCCTGCATGTTAACTCTGGCAAGCATGAATGTGTTTTTTGTTTGTCTTTCATAAAGGCCTTCCTTTCTTTTTTGCTTCCAGATCCTTTCATTACTTTGCTTTATTTTTGGTGTGGTGTACGGGAGGATCGTCCTTTGAGGCTGTAACACACAGGCTTTCATTTGGAAAAGGACATTTTTATTGACTCCATATGCTCTTTGAGTGCTCCTTTTATCTCCAGGTTTCAGCCTGGAAACATTGCTAGAAAGAATTGCCTGCAGTTATAATTTGCAACCAATGAGTCAGCCTGAAATAGCTCCTAGTGGCCCTCACACGTGGGAGTGCCTCTGTGTGAGGGTTCACAATGGTCCTCAAAGTGTGGCCCCTGCCCCAGCAGCATCTGCAGCTCCCAGGAACTTGTTATTGTAAGGTTCTCCCTCCTCCCAACTGATGAGCGGGTCTACCACATTACTGGCACCTGTCACAGAGACATCTCCAAGACATTGAAGCATCAATCAGCACGTGCCAAAGTGCCCTGGAGCCCACCCCTTCCTGTTTCGCCCTGGCTCCAACCCTCTTCTGTTCCGGCCCTTAAAGGGACCCCCAGGCCAGCCACATGCTGCTGTTCCTTCATGTCCACGAGGCAGCCCAGCTGGGTCCCCTGTCCCCTCCCCACTCCTTCAATTCTGGTTTCTCTACCTCCGTAATGAGTCCCACTCATTACTGGGAATAAACTTTACTTTTAAAATTCCTTAGTAGTCAGTTTCCTGTGCTCCCTTCAAACCTTACATTTATAAATGAAAAATTTGACTCCTTGCCTACCCATTGAATTCAAACCTAAGAGTGGGTTCCAGCAATCTGTGTGTTAACAAACCCTGCAGGTGATTCTGGTGTACTAAAGTTTGAGAACCACAGGTTTACTGTTACAGAAACCCTACATGAGGTGACACTTAAGTACATATACATGGCCAACATCCTTAGGTCCTTCAGATGGTGCGAAAGGCCACGATCCTGTTTAACAATGTGTCAGGCTAGTTGCAGTGATGGTCACATTACCCCTTTCTTTCCTCCCCCCTCGTTGGCCCTATTCACAGGCACAATAATTTACTCGAGGATTCACAATGAGTTACAAACATGTCCCTTCTGAAAGTGCTCAGACACAAATTAGAGACCATTTGAGTTGCTAGCAGCAGAAGTGTTTAATTGGCGCTGATATTTACCCTGTGCTGATGTGATTTTCACCCTCTATTTCTGGCAACTCTTTCTGCAACTCTGTTTACCCCTCCCTCTCTGTGTGCCATTTCTCAGAGCTTGCACCCATTCCCCTCTTGAATGTAGTGCCCAGTGGATAGATGTCCTGCTATTAACACGGACAGAAATAAGTTAAACCGAAATTACCATTTGCCTCAAAGACCCGGTAATTTGCATAAATCTACAAGTTACCTCAGTTTATCCCTCTTTCTCATTTGCTTGCTTTCCTTGTAATGGCCTGGAGGTTTTTCCTTCATGATATTTCTCATATTCATACTTTCTTATCTATTCCTACTATTTCTGTATTTAGACTCTCAACAATTAAACTGCAAGCCTGTTTTCCAAAAGGTTTTCCCCTTCTCTCATTCCTGTGCAAAAGTAGGCGGCATAGCATGAGTGTTGTGTATCAACCTCTCCTTATAGGCCTCTTTCTAACTACAGATCAAGCTCCACACCCCTGGGCCTGACATTTAAGGCTCTCAAAGTTCTGATCACAGCCTACTTCTTTCCTCTCCCCTCCATTCACTCCTCCTTACACATTATTTACTCTCATGGTTCTCAAACCATTAGGTCTGGTTAGAACACAGATTTTGGGGGCCCTATTCCTGGAGTGTTTAACTCAGTTGGCCCTGGGGTGAAACCCAAAATATTGCATTCCTAAAAAGTTCTCAGGTGTTGATGGACCAAATGCTTGTGATCCCCATTGAAAGCCCTCTCTCCCCCAAATTCATATATTGAGGCTCTAATTTCCAATGTGACTGTATTTGGAGATGGGGCCTCTAAGGAAGTAATTAAAGTTAAATGAGGTCAAAAGAGTGGGGTTCTGACCCAACAGGATTTGTGTTGTTATAAGAAGAGATCTAGAAGGCTCAATGTCTCTCTCCATCATGTGAGGACGCCAGGGCATGGCAGCCATTTACAACCAGAAACAGGGCTCTCACTGGAAATCCAATCAGCCAGTACCTGCGGCCTCCAGACCGGTGAGAAAATCAATGTCTAGTTTAAGCCACCCGGTCTGTGGTGTTCTAAGTGACTGACTCACCAGGAGAGCCTGATGCTGCTGTTCCCAGGACTACAACAAAAATTGTTGCTAATGGGTTTCTCTGTCAACCTGGCCTCCATGAATGCTGATGTGCCTTTCTCTTCTCCTCCCATGACTTGAATCATATATCCTATTAGCCCACCTTGAGGCACGCTTCTCCTTTGAAGCCCCCCCAACTCTCCTGCCCACAGTAATTTCTCCCTCTTCTCAAAGCCCTAGTATCTGTCCTTAGATTCATTTGGTATTTAATGTATGCTACCTTCTTTTCCCTTCATATACATGTTTTAGCCTCACTGTAAGCTCCGTGGGGCAAGGGATTTTCTCATGTTTCCTACCCAGCATAGTGCTTTGCACATAGCAAGAGTTCAATAAATATATGATTATCTGGCAGCCCTGGCATGCATGGAGGATTTAATACAAACTGCAGGAGTGAGTTATTCAGATATCAGTGGGCTCCCAGTCAGTCTGAGAGCCTCAGTATGGAGACTCAGCTCACAGGGGAGCACATGCTTACTGGCTTTTTCTTCCTCAGAGAGCTGCCCCCTGAAAGAGTTCCTCTTTTTTGTTATGTTTGAGAAGAAAGAGGTAATTTTTCGATAGCACATCTGATAATGATGATGATGTGATGAAAATTCATATTTATTGAGAGACTGCCGTGTGCTAGGTGTCTCACGTCTATTGCCACTTGTGATCTTCCAAGCAACCAGTGGGCTTAGGAATTATTCTGCTGCCCATTTAACCGATGAGAAAATTGAGGCTTAGAGATGTTAGGTGACTTATCTCAGGGTCACATAGCCAGGCAAAGGCAGAGCAGGTGGTTGGGCCATGACTGCATTGCTCCCCACTCTCCTGTCTTAATCAACACACCGATTTCTTGCCCCTCTTTCTCTTTAAGCAGACCTTTAAGCCAGAGCTTTATACAAGCGTGGCTTCCAACTATTAAGATTTAGATTTACTATTCCCTTGCCACTTCATACATTCATTTTTCTTCTTTAAAAATAAATCAAACACTTAATAGCAAGTCTTAACTTCCAGTGCTCAGGGATAACTGATGGAGAAATCATCCCATATTGGAAGTTAGTCATAAAGGGCACATGGAGGTTGTGTGGCAACAGTCTGCAATTTTTCATCAATGCCACTGACCCTGTTGCTCACAAAACCTGTTCTCAGTGAATGCAAACAGACGTTATGGCTCAGTGGGTCCAGCAAATTTGTATTGCATTTTGCTAACTTGACTCAGTTATTTGCAGAATGTTTTTTCTGCCATAAAATTCCAAAACAACTGATTTTAACCTGTTTTTTACTTTCCAATCAAACCCAAAACAACAATAACCAAAACTTTGGAGAATAACAGTTACCCATAATATGAAAATGTTAGACAACTTTAGAAACACCTACTTTATAATCGACTTAACTTTTGCTTAATTTCAATCAGTGCAGTATATAATCATTCTGTTGCATGAATGTCTTCATAAAATATTATTTATAAATCATTAAATGACATATACATATATAATATATGTGTGAAAATATAACATGTATGTAGATCTCACTTGAGATAATTTTCTTACAGAGCAGTTTTGAGACCCTTTGAGTCCTAAAAAGAGAATTTAATTGAGTTGATTATTCTAACCTCCAGACTTAAATCCAAGCCCTGGAAAGACTTGAAAATCTACCACTTTTAACTAGTTAAACCTGTGTGTTCAATTAAACTAATTTACTGTGCATAGCAAAGTGTGTTATTCATATTTCTTTATAAATGAAAATTATGATTAAAAAAGAAATACCAGGACATCCTGAATAATTGTAAAGTGCAGAAAATTATGAGCAGGTGGGAAAAAACCATGATAATGTTAGCACACAGAAGTAAATGTTGCTTTATTTTGGAATCTATAATAAATTTAGTATCCTAAATGTTGATTAAGTTAACAAGATTTATTTCACTAATGCTCATCTATTCTACTGCTTACATCTTGAATCTGCCCAATTTCTCCTTCACTCTTCCCATCAGCCCAGCCTCTAATTTGTCTGACCACTCCTGTCTTACCTCCCTTCGGATTTCTTCCACACTGCACCCTTGCTGAAATCACTTCAATGACATTTATTGCTTTTGGGTGAAATGATCATCTCAAAAAAGCACCACGAAGCAGAGTGCAATATCAGACCAATAATCCGAAGACCTTTGGATGACTTTGCAGGATTGTTCTGAGACTCAGGTTATTTGTGAGAAAAAGGTATTTGAAGAAGCCTTTAAAGTCGCAAGCTGAAAGTGTGAGCGGGTATTGGTTAGGCCTTTGAATGGAATGCCAAATGTAAAGTGTGTTTCGTGTTTTGATTTAAATTTTAATTGTTTGGTTTCATTAAATTTTAGAAAATTATATACATTATTTTTAGAAATAATGTATTTGAAACATTATTTGAAACAATGTTAGCCTTTGAGTGACAATTAGTTGAGAAATGTGTAAGTCATAAAACAGAGTTATAATATTCTGCTTGGCTTTGGAATGAGATCTGGTTCTCAAACAACTGAGAAATGAAAAGATGCAACACACATACAACACACACACACACACACACACACACACACACACACACACACACGAGCATTGATTTGATATGGGTAGTGTTATAAAAAACTAACCTTTCAACTATTCATGGAAAAAGGATAAAAATAAACAATAAAAGTACACCTGTCCTGATTTAGACACACACTGAGATTAGTGTACTAAAAATGACAATTTCCCCATTGCATGAGATACAGCAAACACCTGCTTAATCTGTGTTGCGAATACTCTTAAATTTTGCAGATGATGTCACCAATGGCTCCCAGTTGTCTCCACTTACTGAGTTTCCAGAGAAAATGAGATGCTGGGCAAGAAAAGCTGCATCATGAGAAAGTGAGATCTGGTATTTTGGTGACGTGACCAGAGTATAATTGAAATATTCCTATCAGTGAAAAGCTAACATACCCTTTTGTTCATTCTGGACAGCTTGGCCATCAAAATAAAGTATTTTCTCTCACCCCAAAGAGGATTATTCTGGAGCTTGACTAGATTATTTTAACATGTTAATCTTTGATAACCAAAATGAAAGAGTCATAGATGCAAAACAGAACAGAGCCATGACGATTAGCCTTTGTCTCAGTCAGGATATCATTAGCAAATAGATTGAAACTGAAGTAAGGGTAATTTTAGGGAGGCTTAAGAAAGAGACTATTTATGCAGGTTTAGAAAAATACAAGGAATAGTGGATCTAACATTCTCAGTTCATAAAACATAAGGAGCGGAAGTACCACGGGGGTGTAGAAGGAGACAGTTTTCTAGGGAAAGTAACTTTGGGAGTTAGTCAAAGTGCACAGCCAACTTGAATAACCCATCCTAGAGGGAGCCTGGAGAGTGAATACCTGAATTCACTCTTTCCTCCCACAGAGCTTTGGAGGGTCTCCCTACTGCTGAACCTGAATGGGAAATAATAAGTAAGAGAGCCCATAGCTGTAATCCTTGATTACATACAAACTAGCAATCCTGATAATACTCAATGTGCTAAGGGGGTGTTATAAAATGATCCTTTTGCTGGTATGGAACAAGCAAGGAAAAGAGTGGGACAGGGAGGGAAAACCAAAGCAGCAATGTCCTATACCCAAACACATCAGGCTCTAGAACAGGCCTGGGCAAACGATGGCCCGCAGGCCGGATCCGGCCAGTTTGGCTGTTCTATCCGGCCTGTGGAGCCGAAAGAGCTCTCCCCTCCGCTCCTTCATGAGCAGCCCAAGATGAGAGTGCCAGCATGGTCAGGTTGCCTTTGTTCTGGCCCTCCAGTCCAGTTTAAGAACCCATTGTGGCCCTCGAGTCAAAAAGTTTGTTCACCCCTGCTCTAGAAGAATGAAAGGCTATATATTAGAAAGGGTTTTCTAAAAGAAGGATTCATTTTCTTACATTGCACTTGGATTCCTACAACTTAAATACTTCATTAGCATTCAAAAGGTGCCCTGGCTACTGAGCATGCCCAATAATGGAAGCCAGAATAAGAAGAAACTGAAAAGCAAAGGAAGAAGAAAGAAGTTGGGGATAGGATCAGAATAGACACTTCTCCCAAGAAGATATACAGATGGCCAGTAGACATATGAAAATATGTTCAATGTCATTAATCATCAGAGAAATGCAAATTACAGCCACCATGAGCTATCACCTCACACATATCAGAATGGATATAATCAATAAATCAATGAGTAACACATGCTGGTGAGGATGTGGAGAAAAAGGAACCCTTGTACTCTGCTGGTGGGAATGCAGACTGGTGCAGCCACTGTGGAAAGCAGTGCGATGTTACCGCAGAAAATAAAAAAATGGAACTGCCTAATAACCCAGAAATTCTACTTCTGGGAATATATCCAAAGAAACCAAAACACTAATTAGGAATAATATATGCACCCCTGTGCTCATTGCAGAGTTATTACAATAGCCAAGATTTGGAAGCAGCCCAAGTGTCCATCAGTGATTGAGAGGATGAAAAGGCCGTGGTACCTTTGCGCAGTGGAATACTACTTAGCCATAAAAAGAAGGAAACCTTACCTTTTGCAATAGCAGGGACAGACCTGAGATATTATGTTATGTGAAATAAAGCTGGTCAGAGAAAGACAAATACATAATTTCTCTCATATGTGGAATCTAATGAACAAAATAAGCTAACAAACAAAATAGAAACACACTCATAGATGCAGAGAACAGACTGACAGCTGTCAGAGGGGAGGAGTGTTAGGGGAGGGTAAAAAGGTGAAGGGATTAAGTAAAGAAAAAGAAGAACAACCTCATAGACATAGACAAAAGTATGGATTACCAGAGGGAAAGGGGGTTGTGGGAAGTATAAGTGAGTAAAGATGGGATTAACAGTGATGGACGGAGAGTTGACTCAGGGTGGTGAATACACAATATAAATATACAGAATTGCATACCTGAAACCCATATGATTTTATTAACCAATGTCATCCCAACTAATTAAATTAAAAAGAAATAATTTGGGGAATAGAGTTTGTTGCAGACATATAAAAAAGGTATTGCCGAAACTGGTTTGGCTCAGTGGTAGAGCGTCGGTCTGCGGACTGAAGGGTCCCGGGTTCGATTCCAGTCAAGGGCATGTACATTGGTTGTGGGCACATCCCCGGTAGGGGGTGTGCAGGAGGCGGCTGGTCGATGTTTCTCTCTCATCGACATTTCTAGCTATCTATCTCTCTCCCTTCCTCTCTGTAAAATATCAATAAAATATATTTTAAAAAAATAAAAAAGGTATTAACTTAAAAGACGATCTCCTGAACAGAAGGGCTATTTAGTCACAGTAAAATGAAAAGTGAAATGAAACCAATTATTCAGAATGAAAAATAAAGTATGGGTTGTAGAAAGTAATAATTTTACATTCTGATTTCTTTGTTGATGAAAATAAGTGTGAGATTGTGGGAAGGGCACTGTCTCTGCCACTTATCTACATAACTCTAGCAAATCTCTCAGTCTATTTGTGACTCAGTTTCTTACCTTGAGAAATACAGATATGTTACTGGCCTCCCAGGATTGTTTTGAAGAACAGCAAAGTGGTAGACAACATGCCTGGACTCCAGTGTTGCTGAGCATTACCGTAACCTTATCTAATGTTTGCCATTTTTACTTTAGAAAAGTATTCAGTGTATGCAGAACCACATCACATACCAAACCAAGGTTCCTATTAAAGCTATTTGTGCACAGCTTTATGGCTGCACTGCAGAGCCTCGTCAAGCTTTGAATGCCACCAGACACTGCAACACTGAAAGAGCCAGACCTCCTGAGCTCTCCTCCATTTTCCCACTTGTGCCTCTGAGATGTGCTAACCTCTGGTCTTGGAAGGCAAGGCTAGCTAGTTGTATCCTATTGTCCCAGGGATATGACAGGTGTTGAGAGTTGGGATGCTAGATCTCTGAAAGTGAGAAACTACTTTAAACAATGCCTTCAAATCAGTATTAATTTGAAGTGGCCAAGTGAACTTTACTATTATTTCTCCACATAAGCTAAAGACATTCATTTTCTTCCACAGATGGCATCTAGCTGAAGGGTTAGCTGTAAACTTTGGCCCCAAAGCTCATTTCTTTATTTTGATGCCAGTTCTCCTACCACTTAATGTTATTAATGTTAAGTTCTCCTACATTTCTGATAAGAAGAGACCACAGTGAACCACTTCCAAAAATAGTTTCTTTTATACTTGTGGACATATTTTTGATAGTTTAAGGAAGATGATTAGAATAATTAATATATATATATAATATTAATTATTCTAATCATCTTCCTTAAACTATCAAAAATATATTAGTGTATTAAAGTATAATCATAGCTTTGAAAATGTGAATCTGTAGCTCTCTCATTTCCATTTCAAATTAAACTACATTATACTTCACTTTAGCAGAAAATGAGTTATTTAAATGACTAAAAGGTTATGGTTTAAATTTTAAGAAACTTGAAATAAGCAGACTCAGTTGTTACAAAAAAATTAAAAAGAGGACAGATCATAGAATTAAAAAGTTTGTTTCATATACTTTAATTTTTTAGTTAATAAATATAATTTTTTTTTAAATTTGTGAGCCAGTTGTAACTTAGACATAAAATAACCCTTTTGTGTATAAAGATTTTGAGGCTTGGGATCCTCAAGGTGTAATAAAAGCTCAGTTAAGGAAACAATATGACATAGATAGCTTAGCAATTAATCATTCTGAGCCTCATTCCAAATTGTGTTATCCATTGGGAATAACTCTACTTAACGTGTTTTTGTTTTATACATTTTTACTCTCTACTACAGCACAAAATAGTCAAGAAGCCCTTGATATAATAAAATAAATGTTAGAAAAGCTTTTTTATGATGAATATTATAATCAAGATGCAAGAAATGAGTTTTGTAACATCTTCTAAAACTATAAGTAACACATTCTTAAGAAACAACAAGGAAGTATAACATTTCAAGCTAACTATCCAATTTAAATCATTGGGTCAACTTTAAGAGGAATAATATGTGATAAATATTAAAATAATTCCTAATCATGTTACACAAAGCCTAGCTATAGTATTTCTGTATATTTGAATGGAATAGGGAAATCTAAGGCACTTTTCACTATATATCTTTATCATAAATAGGTGGTGATATGGTGAGTTTTATTCTAAAAGCTAAATAAAATTTTTGTCTTAATAAATATATTTTGTGGATATGTTTGACATATAGGAATTTTAATATTTAGAGTGCAAGCATATACTTTCCTGGAGTTTTCTTCACTCAAAACACCTTTCCAATTCTACTTCCTCATGACCCAGGTTACCCACTGACCTCGGTGTTCTCTTTCTTCTCAAGTCAAATATTCCCCTCTTCTATCATGGCCTTCATTACATCACTTCTCACTTATCAGTCTATTTTTATAGCAGGATGTCCCAACCTCAGTACTATTGCCATTTGGAGCCACCTACACTTCTGTCACAGGTAGCTGCCCTATACTCTGTACAATGTTTAGCAGCTTCCCTGGTCTCTACCCGAGAGAAAACAGTGATGCAACTACCACTCCCTGATGTGACAACCAAAAAGCTCTTAGGATATTGCCCAAAGCCCCTGGGTGAACAAAATAACCCTGCTCAAGAACCACTGATGTAAAACAACTTGTGCACATAACTTCATGTTCACCTTTGATGATGCCCCTCATTGTATGGGACTCTATTCAGAAGTGATGCCCAGTAAACACTTGTTAAAGAATGCAGAGTAAGATGGTGTTCTTTTGCTGAGGTACTTTTCTAGAATAATAAACATGCTACACTTATAAAGTGAACTTCCAGTTTCATTTGAGGACTTAAGCTTCTACATCCATTTTGGATTTATTTTCCAATATTTGGAGTAGAAAGAAGAGAGAAGTCGTGTTTGTCCATATTGATAGATCTCATAAATTTCTAATGTGACTTAATTCCTTGTAGTTTTTTTTATGACTTTATATTTTTTAACTACTAGAAAAGGATGACATAGAAATCTATTTTAAAAAAGCAAAAAGCAAAAATCAAGGTAAAAGTGAAAAGGAGCTAAAAAATAAAGAGAGGAAGAAAAGAAACATAAACAAGATCAACAGGTTTTTCTATGATTATAAACCCATTTTTAGAAAGCTGAATTCAAATAAAAATATGTTTAAAGGAAAATATACCTTTTAATTTGAAGATAAAACTTTTAATAGTAATTGGTTTTTAAAATTTTAATCTCATAGTTAATTTCCTAACATATATATAAGGGAAAATACATAACAAAAAATGAGAAAGAAAAATTTAACAAAAAGTAGACAAGGAAGAAAATGAAATAAGGGAAGATTTTATAAGAAAAAAAGTAAAAAGTAAAATAAGAATGTTTCAAAAAAGCACACTTATATTTCTAATGGATCCAAAGTCCTTTCATATAACATGTAGACATATTAAATAACACTTGAATCACTTAAAACAATTATTTCCCTGTGGAGTATGAGATAGAGATTAATGCAACAATTTTTTTAACTGATCATGCGGTAAATGAAAATGTACTTATTTATAGGTTGAATTTCATTTCATTCTATATTGTTGACTTGAAAAATCACAGGGGGGGAAGTCCAAGTAATGTCATTCTGAGTGTTTGACTTTCACACTTATTATCAAGAAGACGAACACACAGTGGTTAAGAGCACTGGATCTAGTGGACTAGACTAGCTGAGTTTGAATCTGGCTCCCCGCTTTCTAGCCGTGTGACCTTGGATTTCTGTTCCCCCAGAAGCAGGCTCTGAGACAAACACCGAAGGTAAATGGTCTACCTGGGAAGGAATCCCGGGAAACACTGATAGAGGCCTGAAGAGGTGAGAAAAGGAAAAAGCAATATGGCATCCAGCCAGCCTTCGGAGGGAGAATGGAGCTCTGCACTACAGGGGACTCTGGAGTCTGTGCAAAACGCAGGTGAGAAGTGACCCCACTGAGGAAGCTGGGTTTTGTATTTTAGTTTTTTAATTTGCCAATTTCCTATCTTTCCTTGGTTGTGGGCTGGTTCCTGGGGCATTAACTCATGGCACTGAGCATGCTCCTGCGGCTCCTCAGACAGAAAGTGGCAGGGATTGCAGTATGCAGTGCTAGCTTACACTTCAAATGGTGTATTTGGAAGTTATAACACCAGTGTGATCTTTCTAAATTGAATTAACAAAATATAAGGTTTTGATGAACAAAACTTCAATATAAGAAGTATTAGGATAAATGTTTAGATAATTGCAACAATATCTACACTGGAAACAGAGACTTCATCTGTCATTTTGGACTCTTCATGCTACCATGATATCAGGTGTATAAAGGGGATGATTGATCCTACAATTAACTGGAAATGCTCATCTGCTGGGCAAGTAGCAAAGTAATCCAAAGGATGGAACCCAAGTTCCTCCATTTCAACATGCCCAGTGTCAAATGCTCACAGAATAGTATGGAAACCCATATAAATAAGACCCTCTAAGAATTCAACTTTATATGCTTTTCAGTTAACAACTCTAGAAGCTGAGTTTCCTTTGAAGCCAAGTGAACATAACATGAAAAGGGACATTTGGGAGTCATAAATATAAACCATGACTTAAGGGCCAATTTTAGCTATGAAGACTGCATTCTCTACTAGATTTCCTTTTAGGCTGTGCCATAAATGATTCAAATATTCAGCAAATTTTCATCTTATCTCCCCTTTACCTTATTATTTTATAAAGGATGTGGTATTGTCGGCTAACTTTATTATTCAGTCTGTGCTAATGAACACTGAAAAGGGTCTGTGATAGAATTAGAAGAGAGGGCATGAATGTAAACTCAGAAATGCTTTGGCTTACCTCTGTTTGTGATTGGACAATGGTTATGTTATATGAGGCAGTAGTATTCCTCTCTCCAACCTCCCTCAGTTTGAAAATATACATAAATCTCTATTTGAGAAGGTGGAGAACTGTAAAGAGACGGCAGGTGACAGTGGAGAATCCTCCATTATCACCAAAGATGTAGAAAGAATGTTTGAATTTCTCTTGGCTCAAGTGAACCCCACAGGAGGAAGCTGGGCTTCAGCCTCTTGCTGGAGCCCCATTCCACAGGGCTGGCCACTAGGAGCGAATATTAAAGGAGCAGGAAGCTATGGCATATGCTGCAGGACGCATCTCTGAGGAGTCCCTGGAGGGAGCTGGAACAACGTGCACTCCTCAAGGAGCTGAAAATATACAATGGCCCCTAGCACGGGGCCCCTCAGAAAGCCAGCATTCAGATGCAACCATACAGAGAACACTAAAGACATTTCCCCCTTTCCCTTCTGTTTCCGCCTCCCAAACTGCTGTAGCACAAAGGGATCTAGACGAGGGCAGAGAAGGGGAGCAAAGAGTACAAGCTCCCTTTATCTTGCAGGTTCTTGGGTCTGATCATGGCTGTTTGGGGACGATGAGGTTGGTAGAGATAGGTTACCATAGAGCATCACTGAAGGTAGCTATTGGAGAAAATGCAAAGCTGTTTCATATCTATGTCTTGCAAATTTTAATTATGCCTCTCCCTACCAAAAGACATACTCATTAAAGCCAGAGAAGTAGAGTATGAAAGAAAAAGGGAGACCAAGTCTGAAATAAAGTTATGTGAAATCGGATGGTTACTGGGATTGCAGATCCTCTTATTTACCACCATCCATTTTTAATGTTGCCATATAATACATGGTATAAAAATAAATACATGTGCCAAATTCCATTTACCAAAATTGATATAGATTCAGTAGTGTGTTGTTGTTTTTTCGGTGTGAGTCTATGCTAAAACAAAGGCTGTATACATGTGTGTGTATGTGTGTTCTATAAATGCATACCTTTAAAAACAAAGCAAAGTTTTATATTCTTAGATACGCTGGGAATAAAGCTATAACACTATTTGTATGATATATTAGAATTGTATTGATATTTATAAAGTCCAGAAAACCTTGAAAGATCATGGATTCAGGGGTAATGTTCTGAGTATTTCTGTATTTCTTGATAAGTTCTCATGAACTCAGTTTATTCTTCCTTTCTAGAACCATCTCAAGATGTAGGCTAGGTTTGCATATCAAATGAAAAAACAAAAGAGCATTTAAGTGGACACTATCAGAAAGCACCAAGTGTTAAAGACAGGCCAAACATCTACATGGCATTTACCTTGGCATTATCTTTGATGTATTTAGAAAAATTAAATATCTATGGAAAAAATAAGCCTGGAGCATTTTCATCACAGGAAAAAAATATTCTCTCTTTTCTAAGGATCTCTCATGAATGAAAACCATATCCTTTTATTTATATTTATGATTTCTGTGGTGTGATTTATTATGTTCTAGAATTTGAGTCTGCATTTGGGTCTTTTTGACTCAGACTGACATTTTCAATAATCTCTCAGAAATGCCAGATCATAAATGCACATAATTACCAAAATATAATCAATCACGAAGCAACTTGAAATAAAGGTTAACAGTAATATCCTAGAAGCTTGTGAGGTGGGAACTTCGCCGTGGGAAACAGATCTGAGTGTCAAATAAAATAATTACCTCTTGTCCCGTTTCAAAGTGAAAGTTGAAAACTTTTCTCATATAAAATTAGGATAAGATTAAATTTCCCTTCAGAAAACACTAAATCAGGAGATTTTACATTTGAAATCAGGATTTGGGGAACTATCACTTTTATGAAGTTGCTAAAACCAGAAACACTGAATCTTCATACTAAATTGAAGAGACTATCACAGTTATGGATATTCAAAACTAGGCTTTGCTCAATTTTTTGAAGTTGAAATCACCAAAAAGACTCAACAATTCAATACAGTTTTAGTATTAAGCATATCCTACTAATATTAAAATTATTCATAAGACTGCAATTTATGAATGCTAGAAATTTGGTAATTTTCTGTTGACCATATCCTCCATTCTTATTGCTTTAATTTGTTACTGTAAAATTATTAATACTATGTATAATAATTCTTATGTTGAATTTTACCTAGGCGTTCAGTTTATTATCACATTCAATGTGTTACTTACTCTGTGAAGTTTGAGTGTCTATAAACTTCTTTATCAAGGCATCAGTCGTTTGGGTATAAAGACTGAGAGCATATCTCAGAGACTGAAGATCTGGGCTTTTCTCCAAGAAATTCTTTTTGAGACCATTTCCGCCTGCATGAAAGTATTGCTAAAAAGGAAAATAGGTAATATAAGCAAAGGCATTTGGAAATAACACTGGAGGACAGGTTTTATGGCTATAATAGTAAAGCTCAAATGGAATGAAACAGTATGTCCAATGTAAGGTAGCTACAAAGTGCTACCACATGCTCATTGCTAAGTCATCACCATCTAGTTCAATTTCCCTCAATATCTCTGAAATGATGCTCTACATCATAGACCCAAGACCCTTGAGGCTTAAGACTTTTCCTCTTACTCAAAAATTTAAGCATATGAGATCATGAAGGTGCAGAGGTCAGCATCCTTTGGAATGATACAGTTAAGTAATAATTGAGTTGGCTATTGGCTTCTCTTTCCGGAGGATGAGAAAAATATCCTGAGTTAGTGAAGTTTCACAAGGAAGGCAACTCAGTCACATAATTATAGACACTATTTGTGTTTCAAGGCCAGATAATTGCTAGTCCAACTTTCCCATCCTGTAATCATGCAGATATATATGTCAATCTAAAGGGACAGAGCGGACTTTCGAAAATCAATATCCCCTGAAACTTGTACCTTAAGTCTGGTAAAATCAAATAGGGTTTTTTGTTTTTGTTTTAGTTTTTTGTAATACCATCTAACAAACTAAAAAACTATAGCAGTATAGTTTAGGTAAGATAATACAGAAGCTGTAAGCATTTTAACTATTAATATGGTCACCAAAGGATGTTAGCATTTGCCTGTTGCAAGTATTATGCATGACATCTTTTTGGAAAGCAGAATATGCAGAGATATGTAATAGAAATAAAAATGTTTTCCCCCAATTATTTACAGATTATAATACATACCACTTATAATATTCTGTAATTGTTAGATTAATAGTGTGCTTTCCTCTCTGTACCAACAATGCTAAACTTCACACCCATTGCATCGTGGCTCACTGTGGTCTGTGATCTCATAAAATGACATATTTTGAAAAAATTCAACAAATAATTTTGATACATGTTCTCAACTGAATGTGTGTCATCCCTGTATCTCATTCATAATTATTTAAATTTTCTCCCCTATTCAAGGGGAGGTGTAGAAAAATATTCTGTGCATTTGTAGGCATCTGAGTGTACTTTTAAATAGTATAATGTAGAGACGATTCAGGGCATAGGTCAGAGAAAGTAGGAATTGGGGATATAATCTCAAGAAAGATTGCTTCAATTATAGACACTCTCCCTAAGAAGAAAAATTATGGCCACTTAAAATTCCAATAGAAAAATAGAAAGAGCCATTTCCTTTTTTAAAAAGAACAAAAATATAATATATAAAGTTGTTTTACAACTTTGATCATCTTATAAAAATGTTAACATTTTTTTCACAAGTAGAAAATATTTATTGAGGACTATGAATCCAGAATTCTTTTAGTTGCCTTGATGAATAAAAAAACATATGATCATTGCTTTCTTCATGAAACATGATATGCTATTTGAGGTGAGGAAATATTAAATACATATGTTAAAAGGGAAAGGTTCCCGATAATTTGGCTCAGTGGATGGACCATCAGTTTGAGTCTGATCAAGGGCACATGCCTGGGTTGTGGGCTTGATCCCCAGTAGGGGGCATGCAAGGGGGATCCAATCAATGAATATCTCTAATCATTGATGTTTCTAGCCCTCTATTCCTCTCTCTCTTCCTCTTTGAAATCAACAAAAATATTTCTTTTAAAGGGAAAGGTTTAGTTTGGTCTTGACATTTCTGCTAACGGAACCATGGAGCCCTCAAATATAATAACTCAACATGCCAATAAAGAACAGTGGAGCAAATTGAACCAAGAAGAGGTGGGATATTCTAAAGGAAACACATTTCCCTCTCACTGTTTCTCAAATAAGCTCCAGTTTTATTAAGCCTAAGCATAAATTCTGAAAGATTATAATAAAAAGACATACAAGAAGAATAATAAGCAATAGCTATAATGTTTTTTTTTTGCCAACTCTTGGTACTAATGAAAGTTGTTAGGAAAGATTGTAAAGATTTTGAAATAGGAAAAAAGGATTAGTGGGTATTCTTCATAGTGCACCCATCTGGGTTATTTGCTTTTTAAAAAAAATATATTTTATTGACTTTTTACAGAGAGGAAGGGAGATAGCTAGAAATATTGATGAGAGAGAAACATCGACCAGCTGCCTCTTGCACACCTCCTACTGGGGATGTGCCCGCAACCAATGTACATGCCCTTGACCGGAATCAAACCGGGACCTTTCAGTCTGCAGACCAACACTCTACCACTGAGCCAAACCGGTTTCAGCGGGTTATTTGCTTATTGTCATTAAGCTACTTAAAACTCTGTAATATGTACAAAATGGGTACTAATATAAATGACCTTTGTTCATAGAAATGCAAATTAATTATTTCTGGTAGGCTGTAACTGATTATTATTGTGTGGGTAGACCTGTTTTACCTCTATTTGTAAATTTCCTTCAGCTTTTCTTACTGCTTATCCTTATGTATGGTTCTTGAAATTCTCCTTTGAGCCACTTGTAAGAGCATACTGGATCCCTCAATAATAGATGAGTTAAATAACATTTTTGCTTGTTTTATAATTCCCTGAATATAACAATTATGCCCTCTTTTAAAAACTGTTTTTTAATAGTGCATGTAAAGTAGTGTGGGTGACAGCATTCATAAGGGTGACCATAATTTTTACTGTCTAATTTGTGAGAATAGGGCTATAGGCCTGTGGCGCACCCTAATGTTATCTGCCTTCCTGTCTGTTTTTTCTCCATCTGGTCCTTAATAAATATATATTAATCCTATACCATAAGCCACAACTTGTGCTGGTCATCAAGGATATGAAGCTAGAAAGGGGAATTATAATCTAATCTTACCTAATAAAAGACAAACATTTAAACCTCCACTACACACACAGCCAATCAGGAGTGAGTATGTAAATTAACCAAACAAAGATGGTGGGTTAATTTGCATATCCAGACACTGAGTGGCTGGAAGGGGTGGGGCACCTGCTATGAGGTGGGAAGGGGTGGTGGAGGGAACTGGAGCTACAGTAGTGGTGCTCCAGCCAGGAGTGAGGGTGTGTAGGCTCCCAGGGAGCCAGTAGTGAAGCCAGGGGAAGGAACACCTATTCTTGCACAAATATTATGCAATGGCCTCTAGTAGAAAAATATAACCAAAAGGCCAAAACAACTTCAATAACACATTGTAGGTATTGGAGAAATTATTTGAATTTAATATGTTCAGTAAATACTTGTTAAAGAATTTACCCTTTCTACAAATACAGAGTAATGTTATGTCCACTCCCAGGAAGGACTGGTCAGAATACCATCTCCAGGGAATAATGCTACTGTGGTAAATCATCTAAGAGAGGAGACAAACTTTTGTTGGGTTTATTCTGAAGGTCAGAGAACATGCCATCCCAACATATGCTGTGTTGTTATATTGATGATAGTGAGTTGCAAATGCTTGAAAAACAGCAAATGCATGCAGAGGCTTTCACTGAAGTCTCCTGATCTTCCTAACCCCCCCCCCCCAAAAAAAAAAAAAGCTTAAATGTAATGGGTCCCATTGATGGGAGAAGTGTCATCAGGCAGAGACTGATTCCTGTTACAGGACAGGAGAGTAGAAGTTGACATCACACTCAAACTCTGTTACAAACTATATCCGCCCACCCCCTTTCATCTTTCCTAAAAATCATTTACTCTCATATAAGAGGCCTATCTCTCCCATCCCCTTTCCCTAGGAAGAAGGTATTTAAATCTACATTCTAAGCCACCTTGGAGTGTTACTCATTTTTCCCTAGGATCTCCCACATATACATGAGGTACACATGCTAGTGAACGTTTGTCTTTCTCTTGGTGATCTGTCTTTCAACACAAGGGCCTCCACTAAGAATTCAGAAAGGTAGAGGAAAACTAGTTTTCCTCCTCCATAATTCTATCTCAGGGAATCAGGTCCCCAGCTGAACAATGCAGTCTTGGCTGATGGGAGGGAAGCTTCTTGGGAAAAATAAATGATATTGGCATCAAAGTGGAGGGCACATGGGTTGCTGATGGGAGTTTAAAGTGGTTCAACATTTTTGGAGGATGCTTTGGCAAATTCGATAGAAATGTTCAAGGTACATCCGAGTGTCTTCTTCTAGGAATCATATTTGCTGAGATAAAGCACAAGCACATAAGCCCTGGTAAGAACACAGGATGCTATTGTGGGCTCCTTTTCCACAACAGGAAAACCTGGGAACAACCTGCAATTTTAGGACAAGGTGACATCTATACTAATAAAAGGGTAATGTGCTAGTTAGACTGAACATCGTTTGGATGACTTCTGGATGTCCTTCCAGACAAAGCCATGTTGGTGGGGCCAAGGCAGAGGAGGTTAGAGATGATCAGCTAGGCAGGGGAGAGAAGTTAGGGGGACTAGACCAGCAGGGGAGAGCAGTTAGGGGAATCAGGCCGGCAGGCAGGTGAGCGGTTAGGAGCCAGAAGTCTTGAGGGGTCCCAGATTGGAGAGAGTGCAGGCTGAGCTGAGGGGAACCCCTTCCCACGCACGAATTTCATGCACTGGGCCTCTAGCCTATATATAAAACCTAAGCAACCTTTATGATGGAATAACCAGAATAATGGTTGCTATGATGTGCACTGACCACTAGGGGTGAAATAATATAGGACCTGCCCCCTGGTGGTCAGTGCACTCCCATAGTGGCAAGCCAAGCAGTAAGGAGTGAGCAAGCAGGCAGAAGAGGGGGTAAGGGCGAGCAGGCAGGCAGGTGAGCAGTTAGGGGCAAGCAGGCAGATGAGTGGTTAGGAGAGGACGGTTTCTGATTGTGACAGGGATTTCCAACTGCTGGATGTCCGATTGCAGGGATCAGGCCTAAACCAGCATGCCAGAGGGTGCAGGCTGGGCTGAAGACTCCCCTCCCACTGTGTATGAATTTCGTGCAATGGGCCTCTAGTAATTTTATAAGAAGACATGTTTTAAGTAGGAAGGCATTATTTTGTAGGTCTTTGGGACATGGGGGACTAATAATAAGATATAAATAAGGTATGAGTGTGTTTTTGAGGAAAGCCTAAGGGTCTCTCTAGAGTTTTTCAGTTAGGACACTGCCTTCTGCTAGAGGCTCTAGCAGAATAGTAAGTGAGCAGAATATTTGTAAAGGCAGAAATAATGCCTTTGTATTTTGGGTGCATTATATAATAGGAGATGTTGCAAGACACAACCAGGAAAGAAGGTAGCAAAGGTATAGGGGAAAACAGGAAGGTAAGGTGCTGTGAATGAAAGTCTCCATTCAGTGAACACAGACAAAGAGCACATGCTACAGGCTCCTTACTCAAAGAGCAAAGGAAGTGACTTCCAGGTTTATGCAAAAGGAACCCTGATTAAATGCCACTTTATGGGAAGTCTTTCACAGTGTTCCGGACCTGGGTCATGTCTCCTAAGAGCACAGATCTTTTTATGGCACTAGCACAGATAATCAACAGAAAGGAGGATCAGGCACTGCGTACACATTCAGTTTTGACTCTGCAAGAGCCGTGAAGGAGCATGAGAGTAGACTCTGTATTTTGCTGAGGCCTGGGCTTAAAGGATATGAATGTGAGGCTGACATGTGGGAGTGGATGTCTCAGCTATTAAAATCCACTGTCCACAGCTCAGTGCAGCTGAGCTGTTCCCCATTCATTATAGTAAGGGTTTTGGAGGGGAATTCTGTCCTAGAGGGAGTTTGTGAATGCAGGGTTTGGAAGCCTTCTCCAAGTTTCCGTTATGCACATGGAAAGTGTATTATCTCCATTAGTTCTAAACAAGAAAACTATGACTCAGTTTCTTGTTGTTCCTCTGAAACCTGCAAAATCCCTGAACATTTCTGATGTGCTCAGCTGTTTTGCTTAGGCTGGTGCAAATTAGCAGAAAATAACTGGCAAAATAACACGTGGGGCAACAAATTCCCTCCTCATTCAAGAAAGGAATTTTCAGGGGGCGGAGGGGGGAGTTAAAGCGAGGAAAGGGGGCATCTATAATACTTTCAACAATAAAGATTTTTTTTTAAGATTTAAAAAAAAAGAAAGAAAGGACTTTTCAAGCAGCGAGAGGACCACGGAGAGGGTGTCTGTTCAGTACTGTGAAGGAAAAGGATGCCAGCTGGGTGACCTTCTCCCTACCCTTGGCCCCGTCCTGGCTGGTATTTTCACCACAGACATAGACAAAGACAGAAAGCATATTTTCCAAGTGTGCACTTGAGCCAAAGCTCAAAGTTATTATGCTGGAGGACAGAATCTGGCTTTGGATAGGTCTTGGCAGCCCAGAATGGCGGGTCAACATTTATAGGATAAGCTGACAAAGAGGAATAAAAAAGCCCTTTATTTATGATACAATGCTTTCTGCAGAGTACAGGATAATGACGACTTAACGTCAGTGAAATTTAAAAAGCCATAAAGCTTTATTTGCTCTCAACTTCAACATGATTTAGCAAGTGACAGGGCAGCTCTCAAAGCTTATGAAATCTTACGCATTCATACAGGTAATCAGGTCAAGACAAAGGGTGTGAGAGAGCAACAACATTCTCTTCTGGTTAGAACAAAACTGGGGTATTAGAGTTATTCCTAGGCTTCATTTTTTTTTTAAATGGAAAAAAAATTAAGGGCATCCAAAGTAGATGAGCAGGGTTTTGTAAAGTGAAGGAACGTGCTATTTAATATATGGCTGCGATATTGTCAGGGAGCCCAATAGTTTTTTTCTTTGACTGAACAGCTATCCTTTACAAAAAGAAGTAGAATTTTTTCAAAGGACTGGAGAAGGACCAATGCATAGCTATAAGTATCTGGAAGCAGATTTTGGGTTCAATATGACAACCTTTGTCACAATAAGTGCATCTTAAAATT
This sequence comes from Vespertilio murinus, assembly GCA_963924515.1. NCBI lineage: Eukaryota > Metazoa > Chordata > Mammalia > Chiroptera > Vespertilionidae > Vespertilio > Vespertilio murinus. The sequence goes on along the minus strand of OZ004704.1, from coordinate 166,457,332 downwards.
GGAGCTATTGCTTAGGAGTTAGTGAGGTCCTGTTACTGGCTTTTAAGAGTGGCCATAGGCCAACTCTGCAGATGCATTTCTCTGTATGTTGGGTTATGAATCCAATTCTAAGAGTTTAGAATCCTCTTCATTTCTTTGACTCTCTGCCCTGTATTTTAAGATGTAATTCTTCATCTTTCCTCTGCGCAATGTGATTTTTGCATAGGTTATTTAACCTCACAGATTATCAGTTCATTTATTTTTAGAATGGGATATATAAAAATAGCCTCCATGCCTGAGTGTAGTGTGGTAAAAATGAAATTAATTATTGCAACCGCTTTGTGAACTGTAAAGATTTTCCTATTTGTAAGAAAATGAACTTAATTGGTAGAACAACTCCCCAAACTGTAGCCCTGCTTTGTTTCCTGAGCACCAATCCCTGCCTCTCGCAGGCCACTGGGCGCTTATTTTAATGTTTCTGCCACCATATCCAACTCCAAGGTGGCGAGAAGAAAACGACCTTCCTACCTACGCTGCCATTTTTCTCAGTGGAGCCATGCTTCCCACTGGCCTGATACCTCGGATCACCCTGGGCTCCTCTCTTTCTCTTGCCCCAATTTCAGATCTAAGTTTCAGGGATCTCCCTTTCTGGTGCCACTCATGTTCATCTTTACTTTCCACCACCCTGGAATAGCCCTCACTCACCCCATCTTATGCGCTAAATAAGTGTGACTGACCTCTGTGACCCAAGTCTTGAATCATTCAATCCAGTTTGCACATTCCTGTAAAATTTCCATTGCTGAAAGGGTCCTTCTAGCATGCCATATATTTTCAAAAATGCCGATGGTTCCTCATTTATAGAATCCACTGAGGGTGCAAAAGGACCTCTATACTTTCAACCCAAACCTTATTTTACACTGTTTTACTGTACACAAGTTCAGTTAAATCCAGTCCAGTGAGGAGAAGGGTCTGATCACTGAATCCTGGCCCTGTGTTTGCTGTGGTGAAATCCTTTCTCCCTGATTATATTCAAGTTATGAGTCTTTTTCCACCGTTCCCACTTTCATGTCTTGTCCATCTTGCCTGGGGCTCCCTTCTATCCACCAAGACCACCCCTTCAGCTTTTCCCAATCCCTTGAATTCATAGTAGTGGCTTATTCCTCTACATCCTTACCACTTTTTCTTTTTAAACACACATATATTCTTATTGATTTCAGAGAGGAAGGGAGAGGGAGAAAGAGAGATAGAAACATCACCGATGAGAATAATGAATTGGTTGCCTCCTGCACGCCTCACACTGAGGATCAAGTCCGCAACCTGGCCATGTGCCCCGACCGGGAATTGAACCGTGACCTCCTGGCTCATAGATCGATGCTCAACCACTGCACCACGCCAGCTGGCCTCCTTACCACGTTTTAATCTGTGCCCTGGGGTTAGCATCTGTATCACCCTGCTCTATCTCTTACACTGCTGCCTTGTAAATTAACACACGCCATTATCTAATTTTTAATGTGCCCTTTTCATCTTTAAATCAAGAATAAAAACACCTTGAGAGAAGGAACAGTCTTGCTTCCCAAAGGAAAGTATCAGAAAATACTGAAGAATCTTGGGGTGGGCGGGGCTAGGGGGTTGTGTTCTTTATAGTGAGAAGCTGCTGTGCACAGGAAGCCAAAGGCCAGAGCACAAGGCCTTGAGGACTTGAGCTATTGCTCCAGGCAAAGAATCGGATTTAACAGGCAGCTTCCCTGAGAGAGAACGAAAGGTTTATTAAGAAAGAGGGAAAGTGGTATGTGGGCTCTGTGAGGTTAGCAGCAGAGTGCGGCTCCTCAAAAATAACCCACTTCCAGGCAACCTGGTAGTTACATTTAAAGAGATTTCTAAATGACAGGAACTGTTTTTATTTTCGTAATATGTGGTAACTTATTTAATTTTCTGACAATAGCCTCTTCAATCCTCTTTCATTTCCATGGGCGAGGGCATACTTTGCACACTGGAGTTTCTCTCTCTTAATCACCCACATCCTGCTACTCTAATTGCCCAGAGTTCCTAATAGTTTATTGACATTTTTTATTTATAATCATTTCTGATTTTTGTAAAGGCTTCCATCCTTCACAGTAATATGTTGACTTCACTAATGTAAGGGGCCTGGTGAGGAGCACTGCTATTTATCCGAATGAAAAGAATTATGAATAGAGTATCATTTCCTTTTTCTTGGTAAGTATCTAGAGATATATTTTTTTTTCCTTTTTGTGTGTTCTGCATGAAACTGCAAAAACTAAAGCACTTCAGACCTGACTGTAATTTGTGAGGGTGAAAAATAGCACTGCTAAATAAAAAATTTAAAAAAATCAAGCTAAATATTGCCTGCAAGCTTAGCAAAACATTCCTTTTATAATCCCAATTAAAACCTTTCTAAATTCTTCAACTCGTCATGTTTGCCACATATTTAAAGATCTCTCACAGTCTATTTTTACTGACTGAAGGGAACATGCTAATGTTTCTTCACAAATTTGCAGGAAGAATTTACTTTTTTGTTACATATACTATTTTGGTAGCGATTTCCCATGAACATTTTTTTTTCTTTACAGTACCTGAATCACGATTTTGGTAAATTCTGGCAGACAATTTATCTTGCAATCTTGTAAACTTAGATATAATAACCTGCCTTTAATGACTGAGTTTTACTTTAAGAAAATTATTGATAGATATTTCAAAATTATTTCCTGCTACAACTGGATTCATTTTTTCATATCAGATCAGAAGTTCAGATTCTTAACTTGGATGTTTAAGCTTAGTATTTTGGCTCCAACCCAATGTGCTCCTCTCTCTCTCTCTCTCTCTCTCTCTCTCTCTCTCTCTCTCTCTCTCTCCTTTTCTTCTTTTTTGGTATGAAGCAAACCTGCAACCTTGGTATGCGCCCTTGACTGGGAGTCAAACCTACGACCCTTCAGTCCCCAGGCCAGTGTTCTAACCACTGAATAAAACCAGTCAGGGCCAATGTTCCTCTCTCTTAGTCTCTACAACATTCAGCCAGTCCTGACCTAGTCTTCTTTGCTAGGCTGTGATGATTTCAGGCTGACCCATACCTTCTCGCATTTCACTCATGCTTTTCTGTAGCAATCTCCCCCTTGTTTTTCCCCAACCCATCTTCTAAACTTCAAATTTGTTTCTCTGGGAAGCTTTTCCCTAGGTACCCACAAAGAATGTACCTCCCTTTCTGCATTCCCAACCACTTTTCCCACATTTCTCTTTTTCAATTGTAGATGTTTTTGTTCATAAGCCAAGAGCAAGGCCTCTTATCTTTTTCTACCTCTTCATTGCTCACCATACTTGCTATATGTAGCAAACTTTCAAATAATAATTTTTAAATTACAATGCTCCAAACTAGGTAAGACGTGTATTCTTCCCATAAGCAGCTGGATTTTAAATAACACAAAAATTATACTTATAATGATAAAAAAGAAGATGCTGAGAAGCAGACACCAAATTGCCATGTGAAAACAGGTAACAGGATGGGGTAAGACCATAGTCAGGGTAACAGCCTCAGGCATAACATCGCATATCCTGAGATTTGTCTGGAATCCTGAGTGGCAGAAATGGTGTTATCTAGTATCAAATGAGCAAGTAAGTTCCAAAGCTCTATTTGAATAAATATTCATATTTAGTCTAAATTCTTTTCTTTATGCCAAGAAATGCAGATTCCTAGAGGGCCCTGATTCCCATGTTTATTATTGTTAAACCCCTACATCGCCACTGCATGAAGTCAACCACACCTGCAACACACTTTGCAGAGTCAGTCATTCAGGTCCAAATGACAAGTATTCCAGGGGAATTGGAAGGGTAGGAAATATAAAAGCAGCCGGCTTTTATTTTTTATTTTTTTTCTGAGTATTTAAAACTTCATCATAAAATACCTTGAGGAATGTTCAAGATTTAAGAATTCCCTTAAGTCTGGAGATTCATGCACAGGGACAGTATCTGCTGTTGGAAAGATGTATCCTGTGTATCTTTGAAAGAAACCCACATTTCAGGGAATCCTACGGCAGCCCTGAGTCTTCTGACATGTGGTCTGAGGTGCAAAAGCTCAACAAGGAACTTTTCAAACTAGGTTTTCCCAACTGGCCAATTTGCTTGCACATACTGATTAAGTCGTTGGCTGTCTGCCTCATAGCTGTCATCTTGCTACTTTTATTTTCAAATGCTATCGATTTGGCTGTGTTGGCAGGTAATGGAATGTCTCAAAGCCCAACCATGCTACCTGCAATATATCGTTATAACTTGTGTTACTTGTACCGTATTCTAACCTGCTGGCTTATAATTAAAACTACACGGTACTGATATTAGGAAATTTCCAGCTCAGGCTCCGTGGCTTTGCGTTTTAGTGTCAACTGACCCATGAACCAAATTGGGTTTCTCCTCTTTCTGGTCAGAGTACATGCCTCGGTTATGGGTTCGATCCCCAGTAGTGGGTATACAGGAGGCTAATCGATGATTCTCTCTCATTGCGGATGTTTCTATTTCTCTTGCTCCTTCTCCCTTCTTCTCTGCAATCAATAAAAATATATTTTCAAAATAAAATTTTTATTACTTGAGTTAATATTTTGTATTAATACTTGCAAAGAAGTTGAAATATTTTAAATTATTTTAGATAATTAGAAAATAAGTTAATAATTGAAATAGAATTTAAAAAGAATTAATCACTCTGAAAAAAATATTCATTTTGGCTTGCTACCTTTTATCTACACTTCATTAACATTTAGGGAAATAGTGTGACATAGAAGCAAAGACAGCGACTACAGAGTTTGGAGATGTTTCTCTGCTCTGCCAATTACTAGCAGGTCGTGTCCTTAGACAAATAATTTAAACCCTTTTAGCCTCTGTTTTCTCATCTATAAAATGCGAGTCATTAATCTTGATCTATCTACCACCCAGGGTATTTATAAAGACCAAGCAAGGTGAATCTGGAAGATATTTGAAAAACAAATTAAAAACATGATTTCAATGTACATTCTACAAACTCCACAGCATTCTCCTCCTTCTTTTCTATCCCCGGCTTATTTGCTTAATTTGAGCTAGAGAGAAATAAGGTTCATTTCTTTGGCAGCCTTTGGATGCTAGCCTGCTTCTAAGAACATCTTCCTCCTGAGGTCCCTGCTTGCCTTATGGTATTCCTCTTGCTAAGCTCCAGGCAGACATTGGGGTTACAATTATTTTAAGTAGTGTTTTTTTCTTTCTCCTGAGTTCCTTAGTAGTCAACATGAGAAGTAGTAGTTGCTATGGGAGCCAGCAGGTGCAAATATCAGCTGCAGACAAGATAAAGGGAGTCTTAGCTTTGGCTAACAGATGACAGGGCCATTGAAAGCAACCCCAGCATGGTGAACCCTGAGAAAGAGGTGGCATCAAAGAAGGTGGGAAACAGGAGGAACGGAGACATGACCTCAGACTCTGAGGCTCAGGAGTACCAGGGTCAGACTCCAGTCCTAAAATAACAAGATAATGACACAGACCCTTTTATTCAATCTTGGATATGAGATAAGTCCAAAAAAGCAAGGTAAGCATTTGGTAGCTGAGGATGAATTAAAAGATCATCACAGGCAACAAAGAGAAGAAAATGGAATAGTGCCAGAAGCCAATTCCAGTATGTCATCATTGCAAGAGTTTCATCAAGAGGTTGATGGAACTTGGGGACTCAACAAGGGCTGAGTCACATATGTTATTGCCTGTTGGGAATGGCTAGAGGCATTTCCCCAAACCTGAAAAGGATGCACAGATTGATTTCTTGCTGCCAGATAGCTCAGGGAATCTTAATCTACATATTTTTGCCTCCCTGGCCAACCATAGGCAAATTCCCCAATCTGACAATGTATTATGTACAAAATCCTACCTTTTAATGTGTATATCTGTATCTTGCCTTAGGTCAATTTGTGTTAATAAAAAGCCAAGGAGAACTTAGTTCCTTTAGCTAAGCTCCTCTGACTCTCTATAATGCCTTTCAAAATTATGTTTCATCTCTGGAGTCTTATTTAATTTATGCACAGTCCCTTCTCCAGGTTCCTGAACTCTTCCAGATGCTGAACCAAGACCACCAGTGTTGTGATAGTTGAGTTGTCAAGTTGTACCATATTTGCCGGCGTATAAGACGACTTTTTGGCCCTGAAAAATATGCCTCCAAGTGGGGGGTAGTCTTATACGGCGAGTATATAACAAACTCTGTATTTTTAGTGGAAATGTTAGGGGGTCGTCTTATACGCCCAGTCATCTTATACGCCGGCAAATACGTATTTTTCAGGGCCAAAAAATCGTCTTATACGCTAGCAAATACGGTAGATATCTAGGGGTCAAAGATGTCCCAGAGTTTGGGCAGAGTTCAGCCTATAGATGTTTGTCAAGTGTCCTGACTGCAAAGAATTAGAGAAATATTAGGGTATGGGCAGGAGCTAAGTCTGTTAATGAATGCCAATCCTTCTTTTCACAGAGCACATTTTCTTTTCTCTTTTAATTTAAAGTCATACATTGACCTGAAAAAAAGCCATAAGGGGATGGATTTAGATTCTATAAATTTTATGGTTTTTTCCCCCTCTTCCTGGTGCACTGCAGAGTTCTTTTTTTTTTTTCTACTGGCATTTTCCTATGCATAGCTCTTAGCACTGCTATCACTCTTATTCACAGTTTTCCATTTCTTATATTTCCAAAGATTCTTATTCACACTTTTCCATTTCCTCTGAAAATTATTTTGTAATGTTTCCATACTTCTAGACAATATTCTTGCTGTTTCTTTTAGAAACTCTATTTCTGTAATATTGCAGCCTAAATTCTCACTCCCCACCTTCCACTAGGTGTTACAAAGCTTTCACCTCACTGATTTCATTTTGTAGGTTTTTACATTAAATAAGTAAAAGATGGCCTCTTATTGAATGCTGATCCTGCAAAACAAAAGCCATGAGGTGGTAGTTTTGTGAAGGTGTCCAATTGTTAGACAGCTAGAACTCTGTTCTAATGAATTATAAAGTCTGTTTCCATCCAGTGAGACTATTCTGTGCTCTGCAAACAGCTCCTGGTAGCTAACATTTTTTGCTGCCCTGTTCACACATCCTGAATAATAGATGCTTCCCACAGTGAAGTGAGGGGACATTGGGCACAGTTTAAATTTAGGATGTAAATTGATTTCTCACTTTAACAAACTTAAACATATATGTACAACATTCATGTACATAAACATATAAGGGATCTATGAAAACAAAAAAAAATTCTAAGTTAAATTTTGAGATCTTTCCACATTTAGCACACACTACCACTTTTGATCCACCTTTGGCTATGGAAAATTGATGCACACAGCACAATGCTTTTGAGTTTTGAGCAGATAATTAAATTATTGCGCTAAGAGAGAGGAGATTGATCTTTTAAAAACCATTTCAACAAGTATAGAACACATAAAAAGAAATTCTGTTAGCCTCAAATCCCATGAGGCATCTGTGTAACTGGGCTTTGCAGATAGTCCATATCGTTCTTTGAAAACATGTCACAAGATAGGTTCCACACACATTTTTAAGGGATATACAAAGGAGGCAACTAAAAAAGGGCAGTAATATGGATGTAATAAGGTGATACGGGATAACCGGGCACACTTCAGGAATGTTCTATACAACTGTTCATGGATGGCACAGCACTACAGATATGCATCTGTGGTGCCTTTTGCTGAGGGCATGCAGGGGATTCTGGATGCATATCCAGAGGCACTGTGGCCTTCCTTACCTTGATGGTAGCCAGGACCACCTCCATTATGGTGCACTGTCTTAGCGTCAGACCCTTGGCATCCTCTCGAATCATGTGCTCCTGTTAAACAGGTTAATATGGCTTAAAAAATAACTAGTTCATTAACTTAACAAGTATTTTCAAACAAAATCTGTATAATCCCCATATGAAGACATTTTTATTTTAAGTATTTTCTTCTTATCAACACTTTTCAGATGATTATTTTGTAATATATTAAATACCCATTTTGCCAAAAGAAGAAATGCTAAGTATTTTCTTAAAGAATAGTACTTTGATTCATTTGTGTGTTTTTTCCCCCACTTATAAGTTCATGTTAAAACAAAATAGAGAAACCTGAAAAGTCTGATTCAAAGCTTTTTCACCTTAATTCCTTGCTTTATGTTCTTTAAGACTAAAGCAGATCAATTATGGAAAAGACTTAAGAGGTGAATTTTAGACTCTCTCAATTACTACTGATAAAGACTACGTATCATGCTTCCAATTTATTCTCTTTCTTGAAGCCCCTTATTGCTTAGTCATTACTAGGAAAAGGTTAACTGAATTTGAGATTTGATATTTTCAATATTTCAAAATATTTTTTATTATTTTAGAACTTATTTCCATATTTCACAATAGATTTTTCTCATTGTTCAATGTGGACTATCTCAACCCATTAGTAAAAGCTTCTGTAGGAAAATGATGGTAGAAAACTGAATACAACAATAGAAATTTGTCTAAGAGAAATATGTTAAAACTACTGAATTCCCGAATTAATACAATATCCCTCAGGCTGCCACTATTCTAATCAATAAGATCCAACAAATATGTATTGAATGCTCATTATGTGCCAGTACTCTTCCAGATGACTGGGACATACTGTTGAATAAAGAAAGACTTTTGCTCCCCTGGAACTTAAATTCTAGCTTCTACAGGTGCCTTTTTATGAATTAGAGGAAATGGCCTTATGGGTGTACACAGCTTCGGGAATGCATAGCTTGATTCATGGGTCAGTGCCTTTGGTCAGTAATAAAAGGTGTCTCTTTTTCTATGGGGCACAGCTCCACATCAGCACGTATTGCTTGGCAAATGGAGCCTGTGCTTTATTTAGACCATCATTTGCTACCTTAGCCAGGAATGGTTATAAAATAACCAGTTCATTAACTCTGTTCAATTCACAAATGTGCCATCACAACTAGCGGTTCATCACTCTGTTCTAGGCCTTATGCTGTTAGCAGATGCCACGACATCCTGAAGGTTATCTCTGTCTTACTTCTGCAGCCTTTCAGTACCTATTTCGGCAATCATCACCTGCAAGGCATTCAATATATTTTTGGAACTGAATTGCACTCTTCTCACCTTATCTTGTAAAGTTCAACATGCTTAAACAGAATCAAATTCCTGTGAATATTGAAGGTTGAATCCACGGTATAATGTTTCAAGGACCCATGGCATACATGTCTGAAACTCACTGCATCTTTCTGATATAGGGATTTCAACTCAAACATGTATGTCCATTTAATATTTTTATACATAAATATTAAATAACCATTGAGACTCAAAGAGTAATGAAAAATGTTTGCTGAATTATAGGGGGAAATGCTTTAGGATAGGCAAGTAAATACAAATATTTTATATTAAATCTCTGGCTTCATCAGTTGTGATGTGTTCAAATTGTTTAATAGATGTTAATCAATAATATATGTGGTGCTGTAGAAAACCATAATTCTTGCTAGAAAAAATTTTTGGGAATTTAACAATACCTCATTCAAATAAGGAATATGTAAAAGAGACTGGTAATGAGTTATTGTCCAATGAGTTATGCTTCCTTATGATAAACCCATAGTCTAAGATTCACTGGTTTGATTTTATATTACCACTTGTCTATATGATGTATTCATTCAAAAATTATGGCAAATCTGATCCTGTTAAATAGTCAAAAAGTTGGGTATACATAATATCCATACATTATGAAGTTCCAGAAACAGGAGGTAATAAATATATATCTAACTGCTGAATAAATACTTGTTTTATGAATCCATTAAAATTTTAGTTCCCTCATTATTCTATTTTCTTTGATCCCATGTTCTTTTAAGTAAGCTTAATTTTTGTTAATATTTCTACATAGGATTTCTAAATTTATCCATCAGTAAAATTATTTTAAATAGTACTTTTACAGTAAATCAAATCTGCCCTTAAAACTAATATATAAACAATGTAAAGGCCCAAAGGTTAAAAAAAAATTGGTAGTAATATTCTAGTGACATAAAGGGAAATAGCTTTGCAGATTTTCAAGTTCTTTTTTATGGCTAGAATTTTAAGTTTTTGCATATAGTTATAGAGGATTTATTGCTTTGTAATTCAAGTAATAATTAAATTGGCTAATCATTTAAAAGCTAAAAAAAGCAAGGATCAGCAAAAATATGATACAGAACTAAATTATTTTCCATCACCTATGGATACCAAGATTCTATTTTTAGTCCTTCAGATTATTACAATGTTGATTCGCTAAACCATTTTGGACATTTTATTCATAATTTGTTATTAGTTTATTATACACAAAAGAGAATTAATTGAATTGATAAAATTTGGGGCTCCAAAGGGACCTAAGTTAGCATTTCTCTGATTTTTCTCACCTAGCGTACATGTACCCTCTGAGAGCCAATCTCAATCTCACTCAGAGTTTATCTGTACTAATAAAAGGGTAAAATGCTTATTAGACCAGACATCTTCTGGACATCCTTCCATATATCCTTCCAGACAAAGCCATGGTATTGGTGGCCAAGGCAGAAGTGGTTAGGGGCAACCAGGTGGTCAGGGAAGAACAGTTAGGGTGACCAGGCTGGCAGGGGAGGGCAGTTAGGGGTGACCAAGCTGTCAGGGGAGGGCAGGTAGGGGCAACCAGGCCAGCAGGGGAAAGCCTGTGGGACTGGGCCTAAATTGGCAGTCAGATATCCCCCAACGGGTCCCGGAATGGAGAGGGTGAAGGCTGGGCTGAAGGCTCCCTTTCAATGCACGAATTTCGTGCACCGGACCTCTAGTCAGATTTAAATAGACCTGACTGTAGTCAGGGTGCCTATGTGAGTCAAGGCAAATAGCATATGTCATTCCCCAGGCCACAGTTGTTGGCTTGGGAATAGTGATAACGCTCCATCAGAGCTGATGATATGCCAGTGGACTTTGCTGGAATTCCTTGCATCAAGGTGGGTATTCTCTATAATATTTAAAGTTCAAAGACGTTAGATATTGAGCATAGATAGCTATTGTACAAACAGGAAGGGAGGTATGTTACAGCCACACATCACATTTAGGAAAGAGCAGCTGAGAGGTAGTAACTGGGCTCTATAACATCATTTGAGTTCTTAATCAAGCAGTGATAGGAAACAGAGTTACCCCAGGACTATAAAGTTTCACGTAGAAATAAAATCCTTCTTTGCTTATGTTACTCTGGCTTTTCATCACCTGAAATTGAAACTCTTCTAGCTGATATAATGACCCATTCAGGAAACTGAAACTTGGGGAGATGGAATATGTTTCCTAATATCACACAGATGCTAGAAGCATGGCCAGGGCCATTTCTTTTGTAATGACACACTATGCTGTTTCACCTTCATGGTTTTATAGGAGCAACTTCAACACTGTAAGATTCATTTTTCAAAGTAGAAATCCCAGAAAGGTATATGAGGGATAAAGTAAGAGACCCAATATACAAAATAATAGCCTGGCAGTGACATCTATCTTGCCTCTGAACTACGGACATCACTGAATACCTGTAAAAACAATTTTAGGTGATGGTTATGTCTTCTAAATGGATTATTTGCTTTTTATTTTCCGAGGAAGGGGATAATGTAGGCAATAAAATAGAATTCTGAAATTACAGGGTAGGTATTTTTATCAGGGTAAGTAATTACCCAGTCAAATGGATTATCCTCCCCCTGTGTTTTACACACAAAACCATTCTGTGATACCTAACCGGGAGCTGCCAGCTGGGGGAGGAGACAAAGAGCTGTTTCAGCGAGTAGGAGGTGGCATCCTCTTGTAGTTACTATGCAAAGATAGTGTCGCCATTATCTCACTTAGCTTCAAACAGTCCTATGGACCAAGTGTGAAACTGTTTCGCATTTTACAAATACCACATCTGAACATTAAACAGATTAAATACTTAGGCTGGTGTCCCCTTGGTTGGAAGCACCTGGGGTGGAACTGGAGCCTAGGTGATCTGTGTCTAGAACCCACCTGCATGCTACACTGTATTCTAATCCATACAAATGAAACAAAACAGCATGTATTTTGACTATAGTCACAATGTTGGCCTATCTGTGATCCAGTGATGAATGAATGGATGAAAGAAATGTGGCTTATACATACAATAAATATTATTTGGCCTTTAAAATGAAGTAAATCCTGCCATATGTGACAACATGGATGAAATTGGAGGACGTTATGATAAGTGAAATAAGTCAGTCACAGAACAATAATATGTATTTTAACCAGTCAAGTTCCTGTCACCGCTGCAAAGTGTTAGGGATCTCAAGCAATAATAAAGGGCGGGGTTGTTTAGTCAGCAAATTCTCATTTGTAATGGTGTTTAATATGTTGAAAATTTAATGTCTGCTTTGAGGAGTTTCATTTTCCCAATTAGGCCTTTTGAATATTTTCACTGGGTAAATTCAAAATTTTGAATTTCTATGAAACATTGCAATTTGCCTTTATTCGTATAAAGCCAGTTTAATATGTGAAAGGAAGTATGTTCTCTAATTTATTGCAAAAGCAGAAATGCTGCATGCTACAATACAAAGTCAATTAGTAGTTGCACTACTAATTGGAAAATGTGAGCAACATGGCGGAAAGGGGAAAAAAAGCAAAATTCAGATCCTAAATCTGACCTGATTCCTCCTTCAAGCAGACTGTGAGATCCCAGACACACATGTTCTTAGTCCTGCCATGGTAGATACCAGGACCGATAGGAGGATGGATTTTTGCAGAGCTGCAGTTAACTCATAACTTTTCACAGATAACCAGTAATTTTATGAATTCTCATTACCTTCAGTTTTGATAATTGTCCAAGATCTTTAGCAGTGATGAAAATCATCTGGGGTCCCTAGAGATACACATTAAAAAAATGGAGAGAGATTTAGTCTTAAAAGCTTTAGTAACAGTTGCATTAGAAATGTGGTCAATAGAGAACTAGCTTTATTTCCCTATAATATTGGTGATTTTTATGCAGCATGCCCTTAATGGGTCTATTTTACAGATTGGGTCAAAGGTATCTAGTAACTCCTTTACTCTGTTCCTTCCCAAAATAAAGCTGCAATATTTTAAGACACAGAACTGAGGAAGGTGAGCTGTTACTCACGAGATGCTGTGCCAATTCTCAGAGATTTCCCCTCTTACCCCTCCCTTAGCTGTAGCCTCTTCCTAGAACCCTAACATCCTGGAAATAAAACACTGGAATAAGCCATTTAAAACACTGCTAGAATGAATAGCTAGAGGCATACCTGTGGGTAAACATGACAAGAAAAGTAATAACTTTGACTAAGTTCATTGGTAGTCTGAAATATTTTCACAGTAAGAAAAACAATCATTCTGGAGTAACAAATCTTTTTCTTTAGTGGAGCTTGTATATTCATTAGCAAATTAGAGAGTACAAAGTTCATGAACACAGCAACCATGTATAATTTTGCTTTATTTTTATCTCCAGCACCCAGCACAGTACCTAGTACATAGTAGAACCTCAAAGAACATATATGGAATGAATCAATAAGTGATATAACTTTATACCGAGGGATCTCCATGCTAGAGAAAACTGAGGTTGTGGTCAGCTTTCATAGGAAAGGTCTATATCAAAACTGAAATGTCGTTGATAGTATTTTTGCTATGTCTTGATTTATGTGTTCTCATCCTTTACAAAATTGTGCACTAGAAACAGTAGGGCTCATGGGGGAAATAGCAGTGGGCAGCATCACTGAAGCTTATGTAATTTTGTTAACAAATAACTGTCAAAAACAATAAATGCTATTTTGGGAGATAGCATGCAGCTTTCTCATTGAGATTAGTGGCTGCTTCAAGGAATATTAAAAATGCAAAAACATACCCCAAACAAAGAACAACAAAACAGTATAGTACAGTTAAGGGCTGAAAAATACCCATACAGTCAGGGGAAGGGTAGCCTGCCATGTGTGTCAAGCAAGGTATGTCTTTGACAAGTGGATTCTCTCCCCAACTTGAAATTAGAAAGAAAGGGAGAGGGAGAAGGAGAGAGAGATAGAAACTCAATGATGAGAATCATTGATTTCCTGGTTCATAAGTCGATGCTGAACCACTGAGCCATACCAGACAGACAAAATCATTTGAAAAAAATTGGGGATGAAAGGAGTCTGGTCTATGTAATAACCAAGCTTAGTCCTTTTTTTTCTTTTTCTCTGAAGTTTACAGCTCTTCTGTTATATTCCAAAGCATCTCACCTAGGAAAATTTTATATAAGTCAATTACATGATCACTAATTGATGTTTTAGAAATGCCTTACATATTGTAGCATAGCAGGGTCTGTGTGGGGATGTGGTATGGTGTGTGTGTGTGTGTGTGTGTGTGTGTGTGTGTGTGTGTGTGTATTTGCATGTGATTTGGCAACTCATATGTACAAATGATGCTACCACACATTAATGGCATGAAGCAAAACATAAATTAATTTATAGTTTATCACCCACTGTTGGCGGCCAATCAACAAAAACATATGTATCTTTGCATTTTGAAACACTTTACATGACAATATTTTCTATATAATTTCATTGGATAAATATGGACTGAGTGTGCATAATTAAGGGCTCAACACAGATTTTAGTTTAAATTACTCATTATTTGCATCAACTTGTCTTCCTCACAGAGAAAAAAGAAAAGAAAAGTACTCTACAATGGGTGCTTGTTAGGATTATTTTTTTTTTTAACTTACTAGGCTCAGGATCTGGGAATTGAGAATCCTGGCACTGTATATCCATTTGGCCCTGGTCTAACTCTGCTGCCCACTGACCTTTCTGATTCCTTTTCCATTTTACTGTGTATGATACAATTATGTGCTTCAAATCCTCTAAAAGTAGCCTCCTCTATGAACCTCCACAGGGGAAGGTAATAGATGAAAGCAAAATGTACAGATGAAAAAAAATCCCATATGGTAGTGCCGAATTCATCTCCTTAAAGAATGAGGTTTCAGAAAGAAACACAGTGGGGATGTTCTAGCCTAAATCAAATTCTTTGGAGGTTTACAGTGATATTTAAAAATGATGAGTATAGACCAGACAACCCTATAAGTTTAACTTTGCTACATTTTTTTTCAAGAGATGAAGTGTGATTGCTACTCCCATTGCGTAAAATCGATTTGTATAGAATAATGTTATTTGAATGATCATTATTAAGACCTTGTATACCAAACACTTCTTCTCAAAGTGGGTTTAATACTTCATTTGGATCAAATCCACTCACTAAAACAGAAATAAATTAGATGGGTTATTGAAAGTAAAACCAAACTTAGTTTAAACACTTACCGTTTGATCGGTCAGAGCAGGGAGAACGATCTGTTTCTCTATTTTGTTTAGAACTAGCTTCCACAGCTCTTTCAAAAGTCGCTTCAGAACTGTTTTCTCACAGATTTTTGCTGAGAGACTTAATCTGAAGTAAAATAAGACATTTAATCACTTACGAATGTCCTATCCAGGTTTCAACTTATTTTTATTGATCAGAGATTCCCATTCCTCAATACTGTGGTTCTAATAACCGAATAGGCCTTTATAGTATTCAAATGCTAAATTTCAAATAAAAAATACATATCAAAAATCTATTTCAATATATGATACATTTAAGTAACTTACTAATTAGTAGAAAATGAATTCAGATTATTTATTTCCTTAAATTGTTTCGTAAATTGACACCAAGGCTCCCAAAGTACATGATTTTCACCCTCATTCCTGATTTGTGTTTACCACATGCTCTGTGTCCATGGTTCAGGCCAAATACTAACCAAGCACATCTGATCATTACCTGACTCTGAGCCAACACAACAAAATGGCAAAGATGTATATGATTTCCCTCAAGAGCCGATCTCTATCAACTTTATTAATTATCCAGTTTCATTGCTATACAATTGACATATAACATGGTGGTAAGTTTAAGGTGTACAACATAATGATTTGATATATGTATATATTTTGAAGTGATTACCACAATAAGTTTAGTTAGCATCTATTATCTCACATATTTATAGTTTTTTTCTTGTGATGAGAACTTTTAAGATCTACTCTCTTAGCAATGCTCACATATATAACACGTCACTGTTAACTGCAGTCTCTGTGCTGTGCATTAAATCCCCAGGTCTTATTTCTCTTACAGCTGGAAGTTTGTACTTTTTGACCACCTTCTCCCTTTCCCCCACCATCCCCCCACCCCCCACCTCTGGCAATCACCAATGTTGTTCTGTTTCTCTGAGTTCAGTTTTAAGATCCCAAATTTACCAACTTGAATAGGTTTAAGGCATCTGTTACAAATTGTTCCCTTGGTGAGATAACGATGGTGACATCATCTAACATTTACATGACACCATTGTTTGGTAACCTCTGCCACAGATATTTCTCACCTATTACCTTATACATTTCAGAAGTCAGAAATAGACTCAGAGAGATTAGGGAACTTGCCCAAAGAAGTGAAGCCGGTGAGGGCCCTTTCTCTACACCCACATGTCCCACACTGTCCTTGATAAATGTGTTTGTGTATGAGGGACCAGCAGTACATGAAGACACAATGCTGCATAAATGTTTACTGAATGTCCCAAAAGATGACAATGAACTCTGAGACTTTAAGAAGAGCTCATCAAACCCATTTCACAGAGTGCCAAACGTGAGTCATACATGTTCTGATAACTTCATTGTTGACAGTGCTGCTAAATAGTCTGTATAGTTTTAGACTCAAGGATTATAACCTGGGCTCTGGTTCTGAGAGAGGTAGAATAGACTGCTTTAAGTATTTAAGTATATAAGTAACATTTAGATAATGAAAGTAATAATAATTACAGGCACGTGACATGTGAGAGGCAAAGGGAGAGATTTCCAAAATGCATTTTCATGTGGAAGTATTCCTCCTAACACTATAGAATGTGAATACTTAATATATAAAAATGCATGAGCCCTAGTTGGATTCGCTCAGTGTTTACAGCATCGACCCATGGACTGATGGGTCTTGGGTTCAATTCCGGTCAAGGGCATGCACCTCGGTTGCAGGCTCAATCCCTGGATCTGGTCAGGGTGCGTGCAGGAGGCAGCCAATCGATGTGTCCTCTCAAATCAATGTTTCTCTCTTGTCTCTCTTTCTCCCTTCCACTATCTCTAAAAATCAATAGAAAAAAGATCCTCAGATGGATTAACAACAACAAAAAAATGCATGAAAACCTCCTCTGGATGAAGAGGAGAGTTGGGAACCCTGAGGCACATTCATGAAATCTGCAGCCCCAGTTATTTAGCAACAGTTGTTCAAGGGTAACGTTTCTTGCCCACCAGTGGCTATTTGTTATCTGGACACAGGGCAGAAGCCAGCAGCTGTCTCGCGGCAGAACACCAGGATTTCTCTAGCCTCAGAGGAATCCCTAGGATGATGTAAGACACAAAATATCTGCCATTTTTTCAGCAGATGTGTCATTTCCATTTTAAAAGATCTGAGTTTAAGAATTGATCTTGTTTTTATGGGCAGCTCATGAACTTGGCGTGCTAACTACCTCTGCTTAGACTGGAACTGAATGAATGGGTATGGAATCATTGACATGTTTGCAGCTCTGCGTGAGATTTCTGCCAGCTGGAAGTTTACAGCTCGTTTTATGGAGTGGTGAGGTTGTGGTAGAGAAAGTGAAACATAAACTAATAAGTTGTCTTATTTAGAGCGGCTGCACAAAGACAAAGAGAGCCTATGCAATTTCTTTTTAAAAAATATATTTTATTGATATTTTACAGAGAGGAAGGGAGAGAGAGAGATAGAGAGCTAGAAATGTTGATAAGAGAGAAACATCAACCAGCTGCCTCTTGCACACCCCCTACCGGGGATGTGCCCGCAACCAATGTACATGCCCTTGACCGGAATCGAACCTGGGACCTTTCAGTCCGCTCTACCACTGAGCCAAACTGGTTTCGGAAAGCCTATGCAATTTCTAAGGAGACTTTCTCAGAGCTACCTGGATATAGCGACTTTCAGCTCACTAATGCTAATTTTAAATATAAGGAAAAATAACAACATACCCTAAAATGGGGCATCTAGCAACTGCTTCCTTAATTTAGTCAGAGATAATCAACTTGATAATTCAAGCCAAGAAAAGTATGTATTTGGAACCATAGTTGTCTAGATTCTCTGATCACAGAACCAACTAACTAGAAAATTGTCAAATGCCCTATATATTATTAGTTGGCCATAGAGATATTCAGTCATATAATTGGTAGGACTTTCATGATAACATATCCAACTTTCCACCCACCCCTGGAAATGTTCATTCCTCATTTCCATATATTCAAACTCAATCCATCTTTATAAACCCAACCCAAATCAGCTTTGGTTGGTGTGGCTCAGTTGGCCGGGCATTGTCTAGGGCAGTTGTTCGGCAAGCTCATTAGTCAACAGAGCCAAATATCAACAGTACCATGATTGAAATTTCTTTTAAGAGCCAAATTTTTTAAACTTAAAATAAAAGTACATTGTTATTAATGTAGTTAGGGTACTCCTTCAATCACACTGTACCTGTGTGCCCACACATGGTATTTTTTGGAAGAGCCACACTCGAGGGGCCAAAGGGCTGCATGTGGCTCGCCAGCTGCGGTTTGCCAACCACTGGTCCAGGGTACTATTGGGTTGCTGGTTTAAAGGCAGCTCTCTCTGACCAACTCTCCTTTCCTCTCTCTCTATAAAAAATATTTTAAAAAAAACAACAACAACCCAACCCAAATAAAATTTATGCTGATTTCTGACCAGGATATTATTTTTTTAGATCTTATTGTGTTTACTTGTATACCTTCCTTATTTTTTTTGTCCTAACCTTGAGAATAGAATTAATTGCATCTAAGAAGTATTGCATCTTTTCATTTATCTTGGTCCCTTTGGCATTCATTAATTTGCCGCAACAATATTAAATGAAGTAGCATGTGTAACTATCAGGTATGACACCGGTCCCTTGGTAGGCATTCAAAATTATCTTTTGCCTTTCTCTTCTACCTTCAACTCTGGTTTGCAGTATCACTGTTTAAGAAGTCATGTCTCAGTTGCTTTAGATCAACAGTTCCCAATTTTGGACACATGTTAAAACATAGGAGCCTTGACTCTACTCCGAACTTATGAAATTAGAACTTCTAAGAGTAGGGACTGAGCAGAAACTTAAAGACAAAACAAAACAAAACACACACAAGCACACACACATACACACACGCACACAAGCAAACAAAGAAAACTTTTTGGTTAAGACCTCTGTCTTAGTTTGTCACAAAGGTTCTCCATTCCTACCCATTCCCACCAACTAACCTGTAATCTCCATGGAGTCAGGGACTCTGCTTCTTTTTTTTCAATATCTAATGCCTTGACTAAGGTTTGGTACAGATGGGCACTCAACAAATAGTTGCTGGAGGTTGAGTTGGTTACTTGCCTTTGAGCTGAGTTAATTCTAGTACATTTGTGTGATTCTCTGCCTCAGTAGGTTTCTGACACAAAATCAGATATTCTGAACTTAACTCGGTCTTTTATTTATTTTTTTAAATATATATTTTATTGATTTTTTACAGAGAGGAAGAGAGAGAGATAGAGAGTTAGAAACATTGATGAGAGAGAATCATTGATCAGCTGCCTTTTGCACACCTCCTTCTGGGGATGTGCCCACAACCAAGGTACTGCCTTTGACTAGGATCAAACCTGTGACCTTTCAGTCCGCAGGCTGATGCTCTATCCACTGAGCCAAACTGATTTCAGTAACAGTCTCTTTTTTAAATGTCCAACAGGTTGTAAAACGACATGCCTTCTGAGGAGCATAATATCCTCAAGCTCTTCCCCCTCAGAATAGTAACCGCCTCAGTTACCATTTTTTATTTCCTTTCCATGACTCCTTTCCTGTTCAAATCACTCCTGATTTTTGGTCACTAGTAATGGACTAAAAGTGTTTTGCTTTTTGATGAATTAATATTGTAGAAGCATTTTTAAAACTGTCCTACTCAGAGGAAAACAAATGTTCCCCTTAAAACCATATCAGTCAAATTTAGGGTAATTAATAAAGAGAAAACTGGGTAGAAAACTTACCTTTTGTCCAAGAAGTCCATGAGAGGTCTTAATACAATCTCCGCATCCATTGCTGCACTGTTCTTATTAGATGCAGTATTTCCATTTGTTCTCATTTGATTTAGTTCAAATCCCATCTGTTTTATACACTCCTTAATGATAACCTGGAAACTAAAAATAAGGAATATAAATACCTGAATGAAAGCATTTATGCCCTTCTTTGCTCATAATTTTTAAATTAAGCCCACGGGAGTTTGATCTGTTTCAAATAGTGTAAATTCCCTTGCTCATTAATTTTCAAACTTAATTGTTC
This sequence comes from Vespertilio murinus, assembly GCA_963924515.1. NCBI lineage: Eukaryota > Metazoa > Chordata > Mammalia > Chiroptera > Vespertilionidae > Vespertilio > Vespertilio murinus. The sequence continues at coordinate 166,437,012 of OZ004704.1, read as the reverse complement.
AGCTGAAAAAATGTTTTATTGTAATAAAAGCTAACTTGGAACTCACACATATAAAACTCTTAATATTGAATGAATTTTGAGTGGGGTTCATTTGGCCCTTATCTCTCATTAAATAGCTAAGGTGTTCTTCTGAGAATGATTTGGGAAAATTACTATTCTTGAATGATACTTGGTATCTGCATTCACATTCTTCACTTGGCTTCTGGGATGCCACTCTTTCTTAGCTCTAACCTCACTGGCTACTTCTTTTCCATTATGACCTGACTATTAGCCATTGGAGTAGGGTTGCCAAACTTAGCAAATACAACACAGGATTTCCAGTAATGTGAATTTCAGACAGTGAATATTTTTTAGTATAAGTATGCCCCATATTCATACTAAAATTTATCCATTGTTTATCTTAAATTCAAATTCAGTTGGGCATAGTCTATATTTTATCTGGCAACCCTATATTGTAATCATCTAGGCTCAATCCTTGGATCACTCCATCTCTCCATAAAAATCACTGTCTTGGCAATCATATCTAATCCCAATGGCTTTCATGAAATCAATACACAGATAATACCCAAATATGCATCTGTACATATAATTTGTAATATAAACTCTGGACTGTTTTATTAAACTGAGTAATATGGGAAATCTATGATAAATTTTAAATGATCTCAACTTGGGTGTTTTTCGTGCTCCTGGACCTGTTATAGCAGGTTTATAAAAATTGATCCATAATTTTGAGTGCATAGTCAAGGCTTGATTCTACTTCTGCTATCATGTTGGCCTATTGCCATCTTTGTTTTGTGCATTCTTTGTGACTTGCTTTACTGTTGACAACAATCTTGCTCCTCTGGACTCGACATTTGTATCTGGTTACTTGATTCTTGGATATCAGCATGTCCCTATGAACGTGGCTTATTTCTTGGCCCTCTGCATATTTATCTAATTCAATGGAACATACTCTTTCAGGCTCAGGGCCAAAGGAATCTAAATGCATGACCATTTGCCTTTTACTTGGCTAGACCTGCTTTTGGACTTCTGTCAGGTAGTAGTTGTTGGGGAGGGTGGATAGGATGGTGAAGAAGGTGAGAAAGGGGGTGGTGGAGATGGTACTTTGCTTATTTGGTAAGAGTAGAGGTGGAGGATATTTGGGGCAATGGAAAAGGAAGGTCAGTAATGTTGGGCATTTTGACCTGTTGATTTATCCTTGGGTCATCAGTGGTCCTGTTGAGTGTAGTGATAATCAATTTTGAGATAGCTACTTTCTTTTGCATATATTTTCAAGTCAGTAGAGGACAGACTGAGCAGAAGGTATGATACTCACATTCCTAAAATGCATGAATAGATTTCTACAACAGACCATATGGTAAACCCCCACCACAAATGAGCTGTGTGTGTGGGATCAGGAATATGGAGGAAGGGGATCAGTGCATGAGAGATGATGGCTTTCTATCTTACCATCACTCCAGGGTGAACTAATATATGCATTTCATCTAAAAATCTCATCTCCATCAATTTTTGGTAAATTCACCTAAGAAGATTTTTTAAAATATCTATTAATTTGGTTGAAAAAAGTCTTTATTAATCAGCTTGAGCTATTACCAGTTAAAAATAACAGGCTCTGTGAGCATCCAAAAAGCCAAACACTCACTTTATAGAAGAATTCCTATAAAATGTTCCTGAATTATTTGTTCAATATTAATTATTTGTTCAATATTAATAATGTGTTCAATTATTAATCCAGCCAGCGTGGTACCAAATATTTCATTCAAATAAACATGGAAAATCCAAAAAGTAAAACTGAAAAATATATTTGTAAGCAAAAACCCAAGTGGCACAAGGTGTGCTGCTTTAAAACATCTATATGACCGCAGTGAAGTGGTATTGCTGAGTCTAGTTCCCAGGCGGGTGCTCTGTGACCATGTCAGGAACCTGGGAACCCCGCCTTCAGATGTGTGATTTGACTTTCCTGGCTTTCCTGCAAAATCATCCTACTAGTTACATATAGTAAAATTATTTTGTTGTGGATTTTAAAATGCAGTCTGGGCAGTTAATTATGCACTTAATTTTGAAGCTCTAGACCACTAATTCATTTATTTTATTTTTTAAATATTTTATTGATTTTTTACAGAGAGAAAGAGAGAGGGATAGAGAGTTAGAAACATTGATGAGAGAGAAATATCAATCAGCTGCCTCCCGCACACAACCTACTTGGGGATGTGTCTGCAACCAAGGTACATGCCCTTGACCGGAATTGAACCCAGAACCTTTCAGTCTGCAGGCCGATGCTCTATCCACTGAGACAAACTGGTTTCGGCTCTAGACCACTAATTTAGACTCTTAAGATTCAGATTAAAAGTACCCTGTTTGACTTCATAGCATGATCTCACTGATCATTATGGCTTCCCACCTACCCCATGTGTGTGATGTAGACCTGGTTAGTAGTGTGAGAAATCAAACCATAGTAACAAGGACATAAGAATTATTCTTCTTATAAGGAAAGCACGATATCTGGGTTATTTATCCCAATAATTCTAGCCCCAAGTAAGCTAAGTGTTAGATTTTTCCTATTTGCAAAGACTACCGAAGAGATAGATATTGGTAACCAGGAGTGTCACTATCTACCGTATTTGCCGGCGTATAAGACGACTTTTTGGCCCTGAAAAATATGCCTCCAAGTGGGGGGTAGTCTTATACGGCGAGTATATAACAAACTCTGTATTTTTTAGTGGAAATGTTAGGGGGTCGTCTTATACGCCCAGTCTCTTATACGCCGGCAAATACGTATTTTTCAGGGCCAAAAAAATCATCTTATATGCCGGCAAATACGGTAGGTTAAAATAGCTGGCTTTGTTTGAATAGAGTACTTCAACAGCCCACCTAAGGACAACACTCCTTATTTCGTACCTGAAGTTTGCTACAATTTTTTTTCCAAATAAAATAACATGTCCAAAGCAAAAGGTACCTGCTCATAAAGATGACTTGGATATATTTCAGAAAGTAATTTAAATATGCCTTTTCTATTTATATTCTAGTTTCTATTCTGTTTAGTCATCTTATTTCAGAAAAAGTTCCAAACACCCCTAGCTATTCCTGACCACTTTTTTTCTCCCCTTCGCTTTGCTAAATAATCTCTATTTTTGCCTTCCTAGCTGAAGGTAACAGTGTGTCTGCTAACCACATATTAATTCACAACTGGAATAAAGAAGTAAGTCTGAAGTAGCTGACTGAAGGCACCATCGCTAGGTGTCACCCCCAGTCAGAGCCAATTAGTCTGGGACAATGTCAGACTCTCCAACTGCAGGTAAACAAAACCTTCCACTTCCTTATACACATCTAGGTCAAGTAAGCAGGATCACCCAGGTCAGCTGGCAACACAGGCAGGAGGCAGAGTGACTGCCCTACGCGCACAGACAAAGAGCACACCTCTAACCCTGGAGAGGAGGCCAACTGGGATTTTCCTTTACTTGGCCTCATTTCTGTATGTGAGTGAAAATATGATGCTTCCAAGGGTCATTTACTTTTTGGTCTCTGATTTCAACTGGCATAACTAATCCATACAATGCCCATTAAAATGTACCTTTCTGCCGAAACCCGTTTGGCTCAGTGGTAGAGCGTCGGTCTGCGGACTGAAAGGTCCAGGGTTCGATTCCGGTCAAGGGCATGTACCTTGACTGCGGGCACATTCCCCGTAGGGGGTGTGCAAGAGGCAGCTGGTCGATGCTTCTCACTCATAGATGTTTCTAGCTCTCTATCTCTCTCCCTTCCTCTCTGTAAAATATCAATAAAATATATTTTTTTTAAAATGTACCTTTCCAAAACACAGTGATAATGAGTGTAGTTCAGAGAGTCCATGCCATAAGAGTAATGTTTAAGCTTCATTTTATAACTGAATGCATAATTTGTAATAATAAGTCAAGACTTATTGAGCTAATATTTAAACCAAGTGCTGGGCCTGGCCAGGTAGCTCAGTTGGTTAGAGCATTGTCCTGACAGGCCAAGGATGAGGGCTTGATCCCTAGTCAGGGCATCAATGAGAATCAATGAATGTATAACAAATGGAACAACAAATTGATGTCTCTCTCTTTCTCTTTCTCTTCCATCCTCTCTCTAAAAATCAATAATTAAAACTTTTAAAACAAATTATATATGAAAGAACCTCTTCAAAGATGTATTTGCTCTCTTATCTATTTTAACATTTGAAGATGAGATGATGGTGTGTTTTTTTTCTCTTTTTTTGTTTTTTTCTTCTAGAGGACCAAGTGAATCTTATATAGGATAAACTCCTCCCTCTTTAGAACAATGCCATGGACAAATAGAGCCATTTTTCCAATGGAGAAAATATGAATGTGTCAGTAATTTCCCACAGAATATTTTTGTTAAGATTTCTAAACCCTAAAACCTAGAATCTGGACTTACTTTGCAGTTCAGTTATTTGAAAGCACAACCACATTGATATGTATGACATGAATGCAACTCAGATTTATGTATATAAAGGTTTTCTTTTTCCCTCCCTCCCACCTTTCCTTCATCCCTTTCTCCCTCCTTCTCTCCTTCCCTCCCTTCCTCCCTCCCTTCAATAACCAATTGGTAAGCTCTAAACATAGAGTTGCAAATAGGAATGAGATATGGCTTCTGTCCTTGTGTCGCATATAGTAAAAGGAGGGACTCAACCAGTTAAGCCATAGCTTAGAGAACATTGTTGTTAAGTGCCACCCAAATAAAGGATGCACAGTGTCCTGAGGATCACATAGCGAGATAACACGGTAAGATTGCAGGGTCATGGAAACTTTCCAAAGGAAGTGATGCTTAGATTAAGTCTTCAAGTTAAATGGATTTAGCCAGTCAGGGGAGAGAGAAGGCATAACTACTATGAATTGAAACTCAGTATAATAAAATAACTACTTAGGCCACTTACCTTTCCCCGTAAGTGATGCTGAGCTCATCCAGAACCCCACTGAGTTTAACTTGGAGTTCCTTCAGAATAGCACTAGCTTCAGGATCTAACTGCAGAGAGACCACAAATGATGTTATTTCGGAGTTCTGAGGAAACATGCTTTTTCTCCGATAAGTATTCTGCTTGTTATAAAGGAATGTTAAACAATAAAACACTTGTGAATTTCCCCCCTTATTTATCTTTGAAGTCAAATGCAAAATTTAGGAAATTCTACATAAATCAGAAGAGTTTTTATAAATGAAAAAAATCAATGAAATGCATCGCATGCATACAAATAACAGCTAGATAGCAAAGCCTTTGCTGCTTGCAGCAATAGGATGCAAGGCATAACAACATCAGCTTCAAGGGTATGATTATGTCATAACTTTGAAAATCTATCAATGCATTACTTAACTATATGTGTTGCTTCAAAAACCATTTTCATCTTTATATTTCTGTAAATGAATAGGCCCATTAAAAATCTGGTGAAATTAATTTTTGAATACTGCATTGCACCTCACCTAAAATATGTTTTCATACTTTTCTAAATATGGAATTAAATGTAACAGGATGTACAAATTATCCAAGCTCTTCAATGTGTCTCTGAAAATGACAGACTGACTCCTCTTTTTGGGTGTCAATTTGCAACTCAGAGTTCAAGATTCAAAGTTTTACACATTTATATTTTAAAGTTTCTCTTTTTAATATTTAAGTACTTATATCTTGGAACTAAGCTGTTCAGCAAATTTGGGGCAAAACACACTAATTAAGTCAAAATAGTTTTTTTATAGATTTGTTCTTATGGGACAAATTTTAAAAGCCAACTTATTTTTTATTAGATTTTAGTTTTGTTTTTTTTTTACTTTATTTCAGAGAGAGGAAGGGAGAGGGAGAGAGAGATAGAAACATCAAAGATGAGGTAGAATCATCATCAGCCTTCTGCATGCCCCCCTCCCCCCCCCCCCCGAGGAATGAGTCTGCAACCCAGGCATGTGCCCTGACAGGGAATCAAACCGTGAAACTTCATGATTCATAGATCAATGCTCAACCATTGAGCAATACTGGCCAGGGAGATTTAATATTATAAAGTGTTATGCTATAAAAATAAACAAACATCAATCTATCATCTTGACAGAATATTTTTGTAATTTGTGTTTAAGATCAACACAAAATTTTATCAGCATTTAGAATATTTTATCCTGGTTTTAATTATGTTTTTGCAAATGAGTTGTAAATACGATGACTTTTCATAGATGTATTGTATAAAGCTGCTAGAAATTCATATAAAGGTAAATCTAGACTATTCTCTGAAACATAAGCCAATCTTCCTTTGAATCTTGAGCAATTTAGTTTTATATTATTAGTACCCATAGATCTTATACAGGTGGGTCTGCTATTGAAAACAAGAGAATGGGATAAAGCCAACTTTTGGGAATAGAACAAATTAAAGGAGGGAGGACTCACAGCAATAGAATCTAAAGATTCTACCAAATACATGCAGGAGCCAAAGTCAGTTTAAACACTTGGAGCCAGCCCAAGAACAAAACCAGTATACATTGATCCTGTAATCCTCCCAAGAGCATTTTTTAATATTACATAACTGTTAGGAAAAAGTGTTATTTCTATACCCTAGCCACTGGGTAGTTTAGGTTGAATTGATGTGACTGAAAACATTGAAACAGAAATAAAAAATTGCATTTGACATCTGATGCTTTATTGATTATATCAAACTAATTCTTGATATCAAATTTGACTCAAATCCAGGTGATTTCAGGATTGGTTAGTTTCTACTTCTCTATTAGATTCTTTAAGACTCCATTTATTTTTCTTTCTTTTTTTTCCCTGATTGGCTCACAGCTCTTACCTACAGACACACAGGCCACCATAACAAATGCAGGCTTTTCTAGGAGTTGGAAAACCAGAATGTCCTCGAGAGTTGCACTCAGCTACAACTAGTTGCAGGGAGTGATTCATAAAGACAACTAGATAGTACCTATGTAATAAGACATCTACTACTATGCATTGAGGCATGATTAGCCTAATAAACCATAACTCGTCAACCTTTAACCAAAATAAGTATGTGGATTGTCCAACCCAATACTACAGAACCCTGTAAGCTGATTTTTTGTTGTTGTTATATTTTACTGATGATGTTGGCCTAAGACCAATTTTCATCTGATTTTACTTGGATAAAAATGTTGCAGAATAGGGAATATAAAAGAAGCCCTTCCACATGGTTGTCTTCAGGTTCCCCACACCTTGGGAAAAGTGGGTATAGGTGATAGTTTCTTACATATCTGCCACCTTCAGGGAAGTGGCTCAGATAGTAGGGTTCCCTTCAGGAAATGTGGTTGGTTCTTATTTAAAAATCATATTGTGTTTTCATAGTAGTTTGATATCTACTCTGAGATAGTTTGTTCATCTGTTAAGAAAATGATTTTTTTTAAAATATATTTTATTGATTTTACACAGAGATGAATTGAGAGGGATAGTGAGTTAGAAACGTCGATGAGAGAGATACATCGACCAGCTGCCTCTTGCACAATCCCCACCGGGGATGTGCCCGCAACCAAGGTACGTGCCCTTGACAGGAATCGAACCCGGGACCCTTCAGTCCGCAGGCCGACGCTCTTATCCACTGAGCCAAACCGGTTTCGGCAAGAAAATGATTTTTAAAACCATACACAAATGATTAGATATATCAGCTTGGTAGAATTATGCTATTTCCCCATAAATTATTTTAGTCCACTTTAGGTATTTTGTGAATGGAGATTTCTTACCAAATAATTGGCTATTATTACTTGAACATCTGAAAGAGTCAAATTATAGAAATTTAAATGTTGGTTGACAGTTTTCATTTCCTGAGAGAAGCATGGGTTTCTAAGTAGATGCTGACAGAATGCTTATAACCAGGTCAAAGGGGAATAAAAGAAATCCAGAAAATGTTTAGTTTCAGTTAAGTATTCAATGTTTATCTGATCCAAATCATAGCATAAACCATTAAAATAGGAACAGTAATTTTGAGTCCAATATTCGAATTGTAGGTATTTTGCAATAATAATGAGCATAAATACCATACTCTAATTACGAAACAATCTCTTCAGACTGCCTGAAGAGATTGTTTTGTAATTAGAGTGTTTTATAATTATAATTAGTCTGGTAGGTTTCACACACTCCTCAAAATTTTTGCAGAAAGTCCTTTAATAAATATTCACTATTTACCAATTCTTGAGTAATTTTGCATTTCTTTATATGGCCAAATTGAGGAAATTTTTCTTACTTCTATAAACTCCCTAGAGTTTGTAAGAAATAATAATCTGGGCTTTGAGAGTTTATTGCCTAAGTTAACAAAAGCATATATTACAAACTATCGGCTACTTTGGAAAGGTCAGAAGCTACCTATTTTTTTTAAACAAGGGTTTAAGTCTTAGCCTAGTTCCTAAGTTATATGATATCAAACATAAAAATTAATTTGCACCTTTTTTGTTTCATTATCAAATTATTAAAAGCCTTAAAAAAGAAAAAAAAAACAAGCATTCTCATTCACAGATAATTAATTTATTTTAAATTAGAAACTGAAGTAGCACATGTACCTGAAAAACTTAAATGGCTCACAATAACCAAACAATAAATGGATCCATGTAAAGAGGAATATAACCAATGGTAATTTAAGAATACTAAATCAAATTCTGAGTTCATAATAAAGATCACAAAACAGATTTTATAGACACTCCATGAGAAGTTTAAGAATTCCAAAATCTAGGCTAGTAAAGCACGGTTCTAATGGTCAGGATGAACTTCAGTCACATATAAAAAAAATCTGAATTTTACACCATTGAGATATTTTATACCATTCAGCCTTGGTAACATAAATAACTTGTCTGGAAAAGATAGCTAACAGGGAATGGTATCTTTTAAACTTTGTTCTTAAAGCTCTTCTACTTTTCTGTTAAAAGAAAATGCATTTATCACCACCTTTTGCAAACCTTCCTCCACATGTTCACCCGAGGCAGTTAGTATCTTTAGCATCTGTACTAGCTCTGCTTTTTTCCTATAACTGCCCACACAACACTCTCTTCTGATTATTCTGATATAAAAATCTCCATCTTCCATGGTGGAACTCTATCTTATTTAGGTTTCTATCTAGGTGCCTGCCTCAGTGCCTTGCATGCCTAGGCATTTACCAAATATTTGAGGAGGGAGGCAAGGGCAGACCTAAGTATGCACAGACTCCCTCAAAGAAAATCCTGATGTCCAGAATGCTCCATTTCCTTGAAACACTATTTTGCAGTGACTATTAATAGAATCTTCTATTCCTTGGCAACCATATATTCTGGAGTTACAACTTAGTCAAATATTTTTCTGCTTGCCAGACTATGTCAGATTATGTCCTGATGTTTCTTTAGCTCAAAAAATATATGGTTACCACATACCCAAATTGCATGTTTGTTTCCCAGCACAAAATCTTTCCCTGAGAGATGTAAAGGGAGGATATGTTATCCCAGTCTCTTACAACAGCAATTGTTAAACCAACCATTAAGGTCTTAGCTAGATTTATAACTCATTGGTTGGGAAGTGGCATTTAAACTCCTTTGAAAACTCAATACAAACTCTTGGAAAAATAAAGACTCTATGGAAGAAGTTAAGGATCTCTAGTGTGAATTTTATTCCTTTTCCAGTGCGCATTGCTATCTTATTTCCTTTCTCTGTTCTACAGGCTACTAGACTAGCTTTTAGTATGTTCAACTCCTCAGTGTTAGCTTTTCATTGTTTGTTTGTTTAAAGCAGTTCAGAATAGGGAGGCTCACTGACCTCATTTTCACAGGCTCCAAAATTGAATCTTTAGTCTGGTTGGTTTCACACACTTCTCAAGATTTTTGAAGAAATTCCTTTAATAAATGCTAATTGTTTCATAGCTTCCATGATAGAGTAAGCTTCATTTCCAAAAAAAAAATGTTGTTCAACTTGAGTTCTTGGTTCCTTCTTTTGGATTTTGTTTCATCAAATATCTTTTTTCCTATTTTCCATCTCTCAATCATTATTTTTATTACCCTATTTTATAAATGTGTTCAAATAACATTTATGTTAAAATCAAAAATGGAATAATAAAAGGTGAAATACAACCTATTTGAAACTATCTTTCTATTAACATCTTGCTAATACCTTTTCTACTCTGAATTGTTTGCAACTTAAGTACAAATTCCACATCTTAATTTTAAATATGTATTAAGTCTCTGTAGTGAGGCTTCTGCTCTAGATACTCCACTGAAATATTCACCAACAATCTCTTGGTTACTAAGTCCAATGACTATTTTTCCTATTCAGCCTGCATCCATACTGTTGTTTCTTAAGCCCTTTATTTTCTTGCTTCTCTAGAGACTATCTTCTTCTACCACTTTTATTTTTCTGTCCATGATTTGAATATTTCTTTTATTGACTTCTCTCTATTTTTCTTTAAATACTAATGTCTTTCAATTTTCCATTCACAGTCCTTTTATCACTATAGTTTCTCTTCTTGAAAAATCATACTCTTCCCTATGGCATCAATTTTCACCTCTATGCTAATGACCCCCCCAGTCTATTATACTAGTAGTTTAAAGATGTTACCTGTCTGCCACATCATGTCTAGTATTCCCTTGTATCTACTATTCTTTTCTACTTTGATGACTTCAAGCTCAATATATTAAAGAGTCATCTTTTAACCTGCCCATTTTTAAGTTTTACCTCTTATTCTTGTCCCTAATTTGATTGATAGTATAATACTGTTTAAGGCAGAATTGTGAAAGTCATCTTAGACACCTTTCTCTTCCTCCTTTCACATTCACTTAGATACACAATATAATTGATAGTATCTCTGAAGTGTTTTTTCCATCTTTCGTACTCTTTTTTTTTCTGGTGCAAAATTTTTCTTATTCAGATTATATTGTAATCATATCTAAATTGTGTTCTTGTCCTTGCTTTCCTTCTTCTATTACAACTTGTTAACTGTTCCTGAAGTTATTACTATAAAGCTCAAATCTGATCATAGTTCCTGCTGTTCCTCCTAGTGGCTTTCAATCAGGGAATTACTTCAAGCAATTTCTTATAAACTGATCTTAGCTTCTGTTATTTCTTTGTTTTGAAAAGATTACTTATCTCCAGCCCTTCTATTTGACCAAAAATTTACTTATCCTAAAACTTCCTGGCTCAAATTAAAATATATGATTGAAAAGTAGTAAACATTCCCTAGTGATTCCAATAGGAAGTCACTTTCTTTGGAATACCCTAAATCACTTTGTAGATCTACAGTGTTCAGCATGGATCACATGGTACATTATCCTATATAATAAAAGGCTAATATGGAAATCAATCAAATAGCAGGATAACTGGTTGCTATGATGCACAATGACCACCAGGGGTCAGGCACTCAGTACAAGAGCTGCCTCCTGGTGGTCAGTGTGCTCCCAGAGCTCCGCTCAAGAAGCTGTGCTGAGGGTTGGTGGCCCAGTGGTGGTGGTGGGAGTCTCTCCCGCCTCCACAGAAATGCTTGCTAAGAATGTCTGATTGGCAGGCCTAAGCCATTAGTTGGACACCCCCCAAGGGCTCCCAGACTGTAGACTGCGAGAGGATGCAGGGCAGGCTGAGGGAATCCCCTGAGGGCACAGATTTTGTGCACTGGGCTTCTAGTCAGAAATAAAAGAATGTATGTTCTTCTCTACTACAAACAAATATGCTCCAGATCTACCAAAGTTTCCCTGTTTTTATTTCTTTTTATATTCCTCTGAGGAGATACTCTCCCAAAGAATGTATTAAGATCATTTATACAGTTAGACTATGGCATTTTTCTTATGCTATTCATAATTTAATAAACTATTATAGTAGAGGTATTTCTATAAATTCATGCTTCTAAGTTCTTGGTTTCAAAAAGTTGAAAAACATTGCTAGCTGTCTCTCATTCTAATTAAAGAGGATATGCAGTAAATCCAACTGTCTCTGTGCCTCAAATCATCCAAATGCCTTGAGATGGTAAGTCCTATTTGTTAATCAATTGAAGAGATGGTTAGGAGAAATTAATTAGGCAATATCTGCATACTGCTAAAATAAAAGGCTAACAATACAAAAATGTAATTCTTGTTATAAGCTGCCATGAAACTAAAAATATCTCTCATTCAGCCAAAAGACATCTCACCTTTGAGCCTTATTTACATAATTAAGGGCTATGGGTTTAAAGTGCTTTCTTTTGTTGGAGTATATCATATAACAACTACAACTTTCATTTGAAGTATATTTTCAAATTTAGAAAATGTTGGGGGGGGGTGTTCCTTCCCCAATAAACCTTCCCTCTTTAATAAACTTTGAATTCTTTGAGGGTGAGGTCTATATCTTAGTAATTATTATATCTCTAGTGTCTAGTAAATCTTATAGTTCATAATAGGTGCTCAGGAAATAAATGTGTGTTGAATGAACTAATACATTCTGTCTTCGTATGCAGTGTGCTCTAACCTCTGTTTTTCCTGAAGTGATCAACTCCAAGGGAAGAGATGTTTAAAGAGGTTCAGGATTTTAAATAACTCTTTCAATGGGTGCTAAAAGGAATATCTGCTCCAACTGTTATTTTACAAGGTCTTACTACTTGTAAGCTTCTTGAAGCCCAATGCATTTAGTTTGAAATCTTTTTATTTTTTATCTCTACTCTTATCCCTCTAGAGATAAAAGTAGGTAATAAGAGACCCTTTGGTTAAATATGAAGAACTTTGCAAATTGCATTTTAGATTTAAAAGGAAGACATAATACAACCAGTTAATATTGTTTATTCTATTATATAGTGACATCCAACAAATAGTTTTCTAATTTTATTTTGTAATTGCTATGAAAGAGATAAAAAAGCAGATTGATTCTCCTTATGTATTAAGTAGATCTCTATTTATGTTAAGGAGTAAAGGTGAGATAAATCATTTGGATTAAACATTTAGCCTCTTTGACTGCACCACCTCTTTTAATAAGATTAAAGATAAAATGTAAGCTAAGTCCCAGATGCTTAAAAATATGCTGAATATTTGTTTATGACTACGAATTGGCTACCTATATTTTGAGAATATTATATTTCTTAATGCAAATATTTTCCTGCACTATTGCACACTGTCTTAAGGTGCATTCAAATGATTGAATCCCATATGTTCTCAAGATTCAAAACACATTAAGTAGGTCTGTTAGGATATGACAAAGGTATTCTGAGCCATTTCCTAAATACCTGATTGCTACTCTAAAAACAAAGAACAATAATTTTCAAAATGTGGTCTCCTGACCAGTACCATCAGCATCATGGAAATTTATTACGAATGCAAATCATCAGGCCCCACTCCAGACCTACTGAATCAAATACTCTGAGGATGGAATTCTGCGATGTTTTCATAAGCTCTTCAAGTAGTTCTGATATATGCCAAAGTTCAAGACTCCTGGCATGGGGTAGTGTTCCCTATAAAGCAGTGATCTTCAATCCTCTATTTCCTAGCAAGTATAAAGTTGAGAGGATAGTGCTAAGTAAAATATGACAGAAGATAATTTCTGTCCTCTCTGGTCTAAGTAGCTGAAGACTGAGTCCATATGGCTAACATATTTTACAAGGGATTTGAATTAGCTACATGCATATGCTTTGGCACTCAGATGCAATTTCTAATTGATACATCAAATTCATCATGAAAATGAAAAGTAAGGGTGGGCCTGTGTTTCTCAGTGGATTGAATGTTGTTTCATGCACCAAAGGTCATTGGTTTGATTCCCAGTCAGTGCACACACCCCGGGTTGCAGGCTTGATCCCAGGGGGAGTGAAAGAGGCAGTTTATTGATGTTTCTCTCATTGATGTTTCTTTCTTTCCATCTCTCTCTAAACTAAAAAGAAATAAAAGCTGAAACCGATTTGGTTCAGTGGATAGAGCGTTGGCTTGCAGACTGAAGGGTCCCAGGTTCGATTCCGGTCAAGGGCATGTACCTCGATTGCAGACACATCCCCAACAGGGGGTGTGCAAGAGGCAGCTGATCGATGATTCTCTCTCATAGATGTTCCTAACTCTCTATCCCTCTCTCTTCCTCTCTGTAAAAAAACAATAAAATATATATTATTAAAAAAAAGAAATAAAAATGAAAATTAATATAGATATTCATCTCTGAAACAAAATAATATTAATTTGCTCAATAAAACATATATGTTTTAAAGTAGATGGAGTTATGTTCCAGATTCCTTGGCCCTGTTCAGGAAAGAGTATCACAATGAGATGAGTAAAAAAATTCAAGATTTTTGAAACACATTAAACATAACATTATTGTTGTGCCTAATTGGTTTCCTCTGTGTTTAGCAGAATTAGAGAATTTAGGTAGGAAAACAAACTCCCTATTTCCTCTAAATGTCTTAATAATGGCTAACTTGTAGAATCTGAAGTGCTGTCAATAGGTTAGTAGGTCTAGTGATAATTATGGATTCTACCATTCAAGAAGATTACACCAGTGCAGGTTTGTGACGGAATGATGTGCCTTCTGCTTACACAATACAGTTGTAGTTCTTCTGAATCAATAAGTTCTGTAGAGTTTCGTAATGACTATTATGACTTCCTGAAATTAAATTTTAGATTTTTTTCATGTACTTGTGCAAATTATACTGCAGATCAAGAAAGTACAACTAAGACCTGTCCATAGCATTACGCATTTATGAAAAATTAATGGATACTAGGTATTTATTTGCAACTAATATGTACTGAAGTTCTACGCATGAAATAATGAAGCTATTAAAATAACATAAACCAAAATATATCTGTTTTGCTTTTGAGTTATTAGTGCTTTTGTAGGATAATAACACGATCATTCACCAATGAATGAAAATTATTAGCTGGCATCCTGATAATCACTTTATTGTTATTGTGTGATAAAGGGGCAGGTAATACAGTTTGGAGATCGAGGTATATTTTAAGTCACCCACATTATGGGTTGACCATTTTATTTGTTTCAGTAGAAGGATTCCCAAAACTATATGCACATAAAAAATCACCTGAGCCAAAACCAGTTTGGCTCAGTAGATAGAGCGGTGGCCTGTGGACTGAAGGGTCCCAGGTTTGATTCCGGTCAAGGAAATGTACCTTGGTTGTGGGCACATCCCCAATTGGGGGTGTGCATGAGGCAGCTAATCGATGTTTCTCTCTCATCGATGTTTCTAGCTCTCTATCCCTCTCTCTTCCTCTCTGTAAAAAATCAATAAAAATATATATTTTTTAAAAATCACCTGAGTTGCTTTTTAAGGAAAAGAATGTGGGCATCATTCCTAAAGGTTACTTTTGCTCCAGAGTTTGTGTGACATTAAAAATAAACAAACAAACAAACAAAAGAAAACCCAAAAAACTTTTTCATACTAATCAGAGAGTTGTTATACCAAAGCATGCTCTTAAGTTGTATGCAGGGATGCATGTTGGAAAATCACTTTATAGGAGAAGGAATTTCATGGTTTTCTTTTTCCTTTATATTTTTTTTTCCTAAATAGGGCATTGGAAAAGAATATGCCAACATGGGGCACAGGACGCTGTGCAGCAGATGGTAACAGTGACTGCTCACGTGACTGCTTTGGGAGCCCCTGTCAACACCAGCAGCCCCAAGTAGTCATTGTGTCAGGCAATGCTTTCATCTTGGACTCCATGCAGAGAGTGAACTTTTCCGCCCCAAAAAGGTTTCAGGCCTTCTTCCCGTTTGCAGAGGGAAAAGACTCATCCTGCAAAGAAAGAACAGCTGCCCCCACCTTGGTTGGGTTAAAGCGGCTGAGAGCTGCAGCATCATGCAGCCAGGCCTGCGAGCGGCCAGCACTGCGCAGAGAGTAGGCGAGGCAAGCAACACTGCGGTTAGAAGCCAACTAATGAACACATGGCATCAAAAGCTATTTTGAGCAAGTACACAAGCGATCATTTGCTAATTAGATTTTTGTGGCAAGAAGTGCACATCCTAGCACAGATGGCAGAGGATGAAAATAAGAAGACACTCCTAAAAGAAGGGTAAGATCTAGGGCGGAACGTTTCCCTTAGCCATGCCAGTCAAGATTTTATAACCAGTTCCACTGCGAGGAAAGACTGGAAATTGGCACCAGTGTACCTTTAAAGGCTTGGATAAGCTTGTTTTAAGTGCTACTTATATTTTTCATATGAAAGGGTGAATTTTGTCACTCTTAATAAAATCCTTTCATCTTTGTAAAAGCCCAGAGTTAAGACACCGCTGTTTACAGGTAACTGCATTGGAAGGTCTCTGCCTGTTAGTTTGAGATTTGGGTGCCTCGGGGAGGCCAAGCGCAGCACTGAGCGGCCGTCACATAATTCTGTATTAATAATAAAGCCTATTTCTGTCTGGGAGGCTGCATGTTACACTCAGACTTGGGTTCAGGTCTCATTTCCTCTCACATTTTTTTTCCTTTCACATTTTTATCCACCCATGTGCAACACTGACTGGGTCTGCCTGAAGCTTTTTCTTAGCAGCAAATGACAAGACGTAAAAATGGAAAAGAATGGGAGCAAAGAAACTCTGCCCAGAAAGGGAGACGGGAGAATAGAAGAGGGCAAAGAGAAGGAGATGACGAAGAAAAAAAATTAAATGTTGGAAAGAAAGGGGCCAGGGCCCATGCTGTCCCTCTAACAGGTTATATT
Source organism: Vespertilio murinus (assembly GCA_963924515.1). Taxonomy (NCBI): domain Eukaryota; kingdom Metazoa; phylum Chordata; class Mammalia; order Chiroptera; family Vespertilionidae; genus Vespertilio; species Vespertilio murinus. The sequence goes on along the minus strand of OZ004704.1, from coordinate 166,420,437 downwards.
GTTAGAAGCTAGACGTTCATTTGCTTAATAGACTTTTCCCTTTAAGTTATGTAAGAGGAATTCAGCAATTGACATTGCGAACGTTATGAAGGGAGAAGACCCCAAGCTCAGTATTTCTGGTTTCATTATCTTCTCTAGTCAAGAAGAGTCTGGTGATGTTGCCATACATTTGAAACTAAATTTATCATGTGAAACCTGCACAGTTCAAGCTGGGGAATGTATCTGAAGTAAGGAATTCGTTTTTGATTAGTGAGCAAGCCACCCAATGACTTTTCTGGTTAGCACGTGGTTTGGCCCACACAGTTTATGTAAGTATAGATATGATTCATCTGGTTAATGTGCAGCTTAGCAATATATCACTCACATTAGAGTTCAGCCACAAAGAGTAATCAAATAGTAGCAGGATGAGGAGAAATTTCTGGAAATAGGACATTGGGTATAACTTCATCCATACATGATTTGTGGTCGTTATCAACCACTAAAAGGAGGTAGAATTTCCCACAAGAAATCAGTAACTTCTTCACTGCTTTTCAAAACAGCAAGTGAACTTAAAGTCCAAATATAATACACAGCTAAAAATACAGAGCGGATCTTCACCTCCGATTCCTCATTGCTGTGCTCTCCTAGTTCAGTCAAAGAATTCTAACAATGAGAGTGATGCTCTCACATCGTGCAAAATGAACAAATAGCATGCTTCGGGTGAGAGGATTATATTTTATACAAATTAGACCAGGGGCAGGAAGCACCGTGCATCCAAGTTCCTCCTTGAACTGTTGCACCTTCACACACGTATCGTATCCCAGTGCTCCTTGACTGTAGGATGCTAAATGGCAAGTTCATTATTCAAAAGACAGGCTCACAGAAGACATAAGGACATGGGGACGGGGGAGCGGGGGTGTAGAAATGTCTCCTTGGAGTCAACCTCCTATGTGTAGAGGCCCAGTCTTTAAAGCAGCATTTGGGGCCTTATACCTTTAGACATAAAGGAGATCTTTGCTTTGGAATAAACGCACTTTCATGTATATCTCATACACTTACCAGCCTAAGTGTATGAGTTATACATAAGGAACAATGTAAATAAAATCTTGACCAGAAATATTCCCCCTCTAGCTACTCCTGGGGTATTTTTCTGGACGGTGGGGAGGGGGAGGGGAGAATGCCAGCTGCCTGCCTGCCCTCTCGGCACTGTCTCCAGCCCTCGTTCCCCAGGTGCTCCTGTGGGTATGTGACAGGAGCTGGAAGAGGCAGGTACAGAACTAGTACTTTACCGTCTGCCTGATCCAGACAAGCACATGGGATTAAGGAGGAAGTGCACGGGGCTGTAGGTTTCGTGGGGGGGATCAGCCAGGTAAAGGATACGATGCTTACTATCACAAACCTCATAAGAGAATCTTTCTCCTTCCTTCTTCTGCTCATGGGATTGCAAGTCATAAGATGGTGGACAAAGACACAACACGTTACAGGCACAGCACACAAGGCGTTTCTCACAGATACATTTAGACGTGAATAAACCACCAACACCTCAAAACCACCAGCGCCACAAAACACATTTCAGAATGAACATTGATATCAAGTTGGCATTGCACAATATGGCAAAAAAAATTTGCACTTTGTGAAACGTTAAAGATCATTAGCATATCTATTTAATGGTGCATATATATGACCATATATATATGCACTGCAAAAGGCTACTGACCATCTTCCTCATCCCATTCACACTGCTAATATATTCACTATATTATATTTACATAATAATAACCTCACCTCTGATCATTTCCCTTTCTCTAGCTAAACCATGTAAAAGTTGATTATGAACCTTTAAATGACAGATATGCTGCTAATGATCTCTAAGTAGGTGTTTGGCAAATGTAGGCAGGAAAACATACCCACCTCTTTTCCTCCCATGGACTCAAACATTTTTTCCAGCTGGACCCGTAATTGCTGAATATTGTTCATCAGTATACAGGGCTTTAAGTAAAGCAAACACAAAACAAACAGTGTGAGAATCCTTTATACACTAAATTATGGAATGAGTTTACCTTAAATGTAAGACTATACAGCCTATCATGGAAGCCCTATTTGGCAAATGTAATAATTCTGACTTTAAGATTATGCTTTTTAACAGTTAAACGGAAGGAGAAAATATAACAACAACTTTAAAGAATGGACTTTAACAGTATACTGAGACAATAAAGCATTGAAGAACTGCTACTATGTGTTTTTGTGTGTGTGTGTTTTAACTCTTAAGATCTTGGTATTTATACTTAGAAATTAACCAAACTATTTTTTGTGTGATTTATTTCAAGGAAAACAGATTAGTTTAAAAGGTCATCATTTCTCTCTTTTAAAAACCAAACCACTATCTGAAATTTAAAAATCAAAACAACAACAACAAAACAAAACAAACAAAAATACCAAGGAAACCTTAAGTGGATTCTCTTAGGCTAAAAACTCCACACATTGATATTCACGGCCCTTCATTATCTGGCTCCTAAGAGTGATTCCTTCTCATCTCCATCTACATTATGATTATCTCCAACTCTCCACAACTAATTCCCTCCAAAATACCTGCACTTTCCATTTGCTGTGACTTGGCTGAGCATGTGGCCTCTTCCCTTAGCCTCTTTGCCTACTTGAATCAAATTCATAATTCAGGTGTAAACCTTCTCTTTCCTACATTGCATCCTTTGGCCACTTAATATTTGTTTTACTTTGCTATACATTTGAGGTTTTTTTTTTCAGTCTCTCATGAGTTGGCCTTTAACCCACTGTATGTGCGGCTGTGCCTTTTAGCTTTTTTTTCTCCCTCCCAGAGTATTGCATAGAGCCTTATATTTGCCTACAACATGTTTCTTTTCTTGTCCTCCCCATCCCAAGAAGGCAGAAATATAACAATAAAATTGTATAGCTTTGTGGCAGGACTAGATGAAACCTTTGAATAGTAAGAATTAATTTATAATTAGAAAAGAGAATTCAGGAACAGTTCTAGAGTAATTTACTGGTTGCTGCATAACAATCCCAAAGAGCCACTGCATCAAGGGAAAGAAAAACAGGGAAGAAAGGAGGATTGATATATCTTCCAAGTTGCTGGGAAATAAGCCAGTGGATCAGAGAGAGGCATGCAAAGGACTCACAGGACATCAGGAAGGCACTAGCTCTCCTCAGTGGAAAGATTTTGTTTTTTGCTTTAACTGCATTACTGACCTTTGAAAACTTTCTGCTCTACTCTTCAAGTGACCACATCCTAACTTCGATTTATCAAAAACGATTTTCAACTTCTTTTCTGTTCCCTTGATTACAGTCACATAAATATTTTATTGTTTAAATACAGATATCTATTTATCTCCTGTAGATGCTGTTCAGTAAGCTGAGCCACATATACCACAAATGAACCTCATCTCCTGCCATGGTTGAGAGCCACTGGATCAGGCTTATTCATTTCCAAGGCATGCATGGTCACATTTTCAGGTGCTCAGCATCAGACCCAAAGTCAGCAAACTGAGGTAATCCACTTTTATTTTCCCCAACAGGGAATAAGGTTTTTGAGATTTTAATTTTCATTGTGGAGGGGGAAGATTGGCTGGGAGTTGGGCAATCCCACCAGGCAGAAAATTAAGATCAAAGTAAGACGATGGCTCTTGATGAGAAGCAAGATATCAGTAATTAGGGGGAAAGCACTGAGGAAAAGAAAACATTAAGTTCCTGGAATATAATATTTGTAAGATTGTTTTTTTCTACTTTATAAAAATATGATTTTGAAAATTATAAAATGTACAGGAAAAACACACACAAAATAATACAATAAACACTAATTTATTATTTTTTTCTCAGTTATTTAAAAATAAGATGCAGCTGAAACCAGTTTGGCTCAGTGGTAGAGCGTCGGTCTGCGGACTGAAGGGTCCCGGGTTCAATTCCGGTCAAGGGCATGTACATTGGTTGCGGGCACATCCCTGGTGGGGGGTGTGCAGAAGGCAGCTGGTCGATGTTTCTCTCTCATCGATGTTTCTAGCTCTCTATCTCTCTCCCTTCCTCTCTGTAAAATATCAATAAAAATATATTTAAAAAAATAAAAAATAAAAATATGATGCACTCTGAAACATTAACATATAAAGTGGAAGGGGCCTTTAAAAAGTAATGTTCCTTTCTGAATGACAGGAATTAGCATTGGCAATTCAGAGACCCCTTTCAAAATCTTCAATTTGGCTATCCTAATAAAATCAAAATCTTTTCTGAAATTTTCTGGTGCTGTTATGAATTTCAGTACGCCACTTTTCAAATATATAAGCCTTTAATTAATAATATGTGTTTTCAATAAATAAATGCTCTCTATTGCCCATTAGAGTATTTATAACTAATGGCAATTAAAGATATCTGTTGAGATATTAGAGTTTTAATAAAATTCCTAAGCAGCATATTAATTAAAAAGAAAGAAGAATCTTCTGGGGCCTCCAAACACAATTAGAACTGACCTAACTAAATGAGCTGTCAGCAAGAGGTCAATGAGTTTTCAGGGAGAAGACTAGCAACTTTAGACTTGTCTGGTAATACTGATTTTTTTTTAGGGGTGGGGGATGTTTTCCTCTTTAAAACAATTGTTTTCCTCTTTAAAACAATTGCACTTACTTTTAAATACTATTTTCAGTGCTTTTTAAAAATTCTATATTGTTACCAACATATTTCTTCTAAGACTACATATGGTAGTCTTAGAAGACTACATATGGTGAATAAGAAATATTTCATCTTCCACCATAAAAAACACATTATACCCCAAATCACTTTAGTTTATCTTGCTTCTCTTTATGCCTTTTATTGATTAAGTAGCAATATTGGCTCAGTTTTTTATAAACATAATCATCCCCAAAATTAAAAGCTAAATTATTAATTTAGAGTGGAAATCAGCATCATTCCTTAAATTAACAATCCTTCTCAATTTATTTGAAAATCAAATGAATAAATTTTAGTTGAAAAAAGCATGGAAAGTTTACTCATTTTAGTACTGGTACAAAACTAAACTAAACTACTTGGTGTCAACTCTAAACTTTTTAACTTCCTAGTTCTCAGTTCCAATGCTTGCCAATAATGTGGGTTTTTAATGAATTGTCTTGTTCATTATCATCTTGGAACCTGGCATTGAGATGCTTTCAACCTTCCTCTGAATTCTGTGTTGTATCCAGATCATGACTACTAGAGAAGTATTCAAACAATTTCTTGAAATACCTCTCAACTGTCATCCTGTATGAAAACAGAAATTAAACAATGCCTCTTGCTTTTTTACTAGCTGGAAGAAGTGGATCTCAACAGAAGAATACTTGAAAGTAGAGACATTTTAACTTACCACATTTTCCTTATCACAGTAGGAACTAAAATCACTTGATACAATTGCAGCATACTGAAGCAGTACTTTATTGATAGTCTAGGAAAAACAACAACAAAAATACTGTCAAATGTATGCAGGTAAGTACATATTATATATATATATATATATATATATATATATATATATACACACACACACACACACACACACACACACACACACACACAAACTCTGTAGGGGTTAATGGTCATCATGCAAACTTTCCATGTCTTTTACAACTTTCATGAAACAATGATTAACTTTATACTCTCACCAAAAATAAATAAATAAATAAAGGAACAACTAAACTGTTTAGGTAAAATTTATTATATTTATGAGTATATTTGAAGATATTCCATGTGGATTTATCCCATCCTATCTAGTAAAAGAGTAATATAAAAGTTAACCATCACTTCCCTATACCCACAAGCCATGCCCTAGGAGCAACTATGAAAGTTAACGTAACCAAGATGGCTACAGCCATGGAGCAAGCAGGAAGCTTGAGTTTTCCAGGCAATGGGGGAAGCCAAGCTTTCTGCACACCCTGGCGGGCCCAGGCTTCCACTCAAGGCTACAAAGTTTCAATTATAGAAGATAAATAAATCCCAACAAAAAATGGTGGCAGCCATGGAGCTGGAGAGAGCAGGAGGTTTGGGCTGTCCCTGGCGATGGAGGAAGCCAAGCTCCCGCAGCCCTGGCCTGCCTTGGCCCCCACTACAAAGTTTTAATTATAGAAGATAAATAAATCCTAACAAAAATAGCTGTGGCCACAGATCAAGTAGGAGGCTAGGCTCTTCTCAAGGCTACAAAGATTCAATTATAGAAGATAAATAAATTCCAGATACCAACGCCTCCACTTGGGTTGCTGGGGGGGTGTGCCAGCCTGCAAACCACCATAGTCCCCTCGCCCAGGCTGCCCTACACTAATCCAGGACACCCTTCAGGGAAAACCAGCTGGCCCCCACCCATGTACCAGGCCTCTATCCTATCTAATAAAAGAATAATATACAGATTGACCATCACTGTAACACACAAGATGGCTTCCCCATGTGGACACAAGATGGCCACCATAAGATGATCAGCAGGGGAGGGCAGTTTTGGACAATCAGGCCAGCAGAGAAGGACAGTTAGGGGTGACTGGGCCAGCAGAGAAAGGCAGTTGGGGGAGACCAGAACAGTAGGGGAGGGCATTTGCAGGGCACCAGGCCTACAGTGAAGGAAACTTGGGGGGAACCCAGGCCTTTAGGTAAGGGCAGTTGGGGGAATTAGGCCTGCAGGTGAGGACAGTTAGGTGTGATCAGGGTGGCAGGGGGGTTTGTTAGGGACAAATGGGCCATCTCCTGGCTGGCAGGGGTGTGGTTAGGGGGTGATCAGACTGGCAGGCAGAAGTTGTTAGGGGCAATCAGGCAGGCAAGTGGTTGGGAGGCAGCAGTCCTGGATTATAAGAGGGCAGTCAGACATCCCTCTAAGAGTCCCAGATTGGAGAGGGTGTAGGCTGGACTGAACGACACCCTTCCCCATGCACAAATTTCATGCACAGGGCCTCTAGTTTTCAAAAATTGTCTATGATAAAGAGGCTTACTGATTATATCAAAGACTTCTTAAAATACAAAACTTCTGCTTTTGTCCTATTACAAAATCTCTATACATTTACCTTAATTTATTAAGTTTTTATTGATGCATTATTTGCTAAAAATATTGCCTAATCTTTCCCTTCTTTCTGTCTGTCCTTTTCAATCTTTCCTTCTCCATCAAATAACTATTTCTGAGCCTATAGATGCCTTCTGCTTCCATAATTATGCAAAACAAGAAAAAGAGACTTGGTTGTATTATTTTCAAGTACTTAAAATGTATTTATGACTTTGAATCCTACTGCTTTTACTTAGATAGTTTGGTGATTGTAAGTCAAATATGAATATGATTTTTCTTAGAAGAGAGGAAGCAATAACAACAGTATATATATGCCATTTCTTTTAATAAAAAAGAAAAACAAGAACATAAAAGCTCTCATTTTGTTTTTGTAAAGTACATTCATCTTAATTTTCTTTATGGTTTAAAATCAACTCAGGGAGACACTCTAAGGAGTTAACTAAAGGAGACATATTTAGTCTAATAAATTGAATTCACCAACTGTGACTATGTACTTGTTTTATAGACTTTTAAGATCACAATGAAAACCTGAAATTAGGGACAACATGAAGATAATCAATATTCTGTGGAAGTACAAACTACAATGGCAATGTGTGTCCATTTAAATAGAAAATCAGCAATGGAAAATATAAAATCTTATCAAGCGGCAGACCAATAAATCTAGGAAAACAGATGGCTGATCAGACTGCAGTATCTTGCAAGTGCAGCTGTTCAAATTTTGCTTTAGATATAATTCTGAAACTTGGGGACTAACCTATGGAGTACTAATTCACTCATATATATAAACACTACTCTCAATTTATAGGTTCTAATGACAATGTAAACTGTAGGAAACATTCCACTAAATTGCAAAAACAAAAACAAAAACAAACATAAGCATGATTTTAGGAGCTTGTTGCAACACAAACATTATCACTTGTTCAAGATAAAGTTTGGGCATGGAACCCAGACATCTAATATTTCTGATCATCTTCAAGGTACCCTCCAGGGTCTAACACTTGACTTTACTTCATAGAAAAACCTTAGCCCCTTGAATTTTTGCTGGGAGACAATTGAGCTTAGAATCCCACACCCACTTGCCTACAAATGCCAGGGGTTAGCAAGTCAGCATGGGTTCTAAGGAAAAGTGCTCAGCCATGTAGGATGTGCCATAAGAGTTGTGGGTGCACTGGCTGTAATAACATACATTTCTTTACTAACATACAAAGTATATCTGAATGAAAATGTATATGTACATTTTACGAGCAACTTTATTTCACTGTAATTTATTCAACAAAATAAATCACTATGTTATTTCTTTATTTAATACTAGTAAGTAGTTACTTAAGACATGTCTCCAGCATCAACAGGGTTACCTGGCAACTTGTGTGGAAATGCAAATTCTCTGATTTTATCTCAGATTATAGAGTCAGCAATTCTGGGGTTTGGTCTCAGCAATTTATGTTTTTAAAAAGTCTGCAGGTGATACTGATGCAAGCTGAAGTCTAGGGACCATTGTGCTAACTAACCACAGCAGGACAGAGGCAACTCTTCAGACAGAAGAGCTGATGGAAGGGTCACCTAGTAAAGCCTGGAAGGTAGGATTTCTGAGTGTGTCAACTTAGGTCATTATTTATTCTTTGGGAGGCTACTGGGGTTCAGAAGTGGTGACAGAATATATATAGAGGGAAAAGATAGCCTAGCAGGGGGTATTTGCATCATCCTATATATAAAAAGCCAGGAGCCATCATGACTAAAACAACTGGACAAATGACTGAACACAGGCTATGTGGGAAGACAAGACTAGCAGGGGGATTAGTGAAGGATGGCCAAGCTACTGAACAGCAGGGTGTGTGGGGTGACCAGTCTGGCATGAGGCGAGAGTTGGAGGTGACCAGGCTGGCAGGAGATGCAGTAAGGAGTGACCAGGCCAGCTGGCAGGGGGAGTGGCTGGGGGCAATCAGGCTGGCGAGGTTTGGCAGTTAGGGGCAACTAGACTGGCAGGGGGGCAGTTGGGAGTGACCAGGCTGGAGGGGGGTGGCAGTAAAGGGTGATCAGGCCAGAAGGGGGAACAGTGAGGGTGACCAGGCTGGTGGAAGGGGGAAGTTGGGGACAACTAGGCTGACAGGGGGGACAGACAGTAAAGGGTGATCAAACCAGTGGGGAGGGGCAGTTAGGGGCAACCAGGCTGGCAGAGGAGATCAGTTTGGAGTGACCAGGGTGGCAGGGGGGAAAGTTGGGGACCATCAGGCTGTCAGGGGGAAGTTAGGGGTAATCAGGCAGGCAAGCAGGTGAGCAGTTAGGAACAAAAAGTTCTGGATTGTGAAAGGGGTGTCCAGCTGCCAGTTAGTTATCCCCTGAGGGGCCCTGGATTGGAGAGGGTACAGGCTGGGCTGGGAGACCCTCCACTCTGGCATGAATTTTGTGCACTGGGCCACTAGTGTTCTATAATGAAACAGTATAAATAAAGAGAGAGTCATGAGTTGGAGACAGTTCTTTTATGGATGCAGCAAAGGAACTGCCATTCAAAGAGTTTCAGATTCAATCAGATGAAATCCTAATAGGATTGTGGCAGTAAAGAGAGGGCTTCTGCTGTATTTAATGGATCAGAAAGAGTGTCTCAAATATCCAAGCTTCAATATACTGTGATTTGACATGTAGCCTCTGGTACTATTGAGTGGGATGGCCATCAATTTCTCAAAGTCGTTTATGGTCTCCTAAACTAATGCCACACTAGTAGGAATAGGCTAAATAGCCTGTCAACACTACGGGTTGCTTCATCAAGAGATTTACTCTTATAATCAGTCAAATAAAAGCTCTGGTCCAAAATCCATTTTTGCAGTCACATTTTAGGCATGGAACATCACGATATCAGAACAACACAGAGAAGACAGGAAGACTGTGTGGTCGATTAGAAATGTCACTTCAGGACCCCATAACAGTATATTTTAATGCATCCAACAAATATTACCCCCCCCATAGCTGCCTACGTTTGACCCAAAGGGTAAAAATAAATGGTGAGAATATGCTCTTTGACTTACCAATTGATTTTTTAAATATATTTTGATTTTTCACAGAGAGGAAAGTAGAGGGACAGAGAGTTAGAAACATCGATGAGAGAGAGACATCAACCAGCTGCCTCTTGCACACCTGCTAATGGGGATGTACTCGCAACCAATGTACATGCCCTTGACCGGAATCGAACCTGGGACCTTTCAGTCCACAGACCGACGCTCAATCCACTGAAGCCAAACCGGTTTCAGCTGACTTACCAATTGATTTCTGATGACACAGAATGGGAAGTTATAGTAACTTAGTGGTCAAAAACATTTCATATGTGCATTTATAGATGGGTGCCTAGTTTGTGTTATTTAAACTTTCTGGAGTTTTGTCATTTACAAAAATAGGGAAAATAACAGTATTTATCCCCTAGGGTTGTTGTAAAGTATAAGGGAAACAGAATAGGTAAAGTGATCAGTACATAGTGGTACTCAATGAATTATCATTATTATTTTTTAAAATTAGGATTAGGTTCCCAAAGAATAAGGAATATGTGTGCATCATTCACCATAGCATCTCCAGCCCAGGTAGCCAGCTAGACTTAGAGCAATGAGTCAACTAATAGTTGATTTGTTTTTAAGTTGTACTGAAGATATCATTTCTTCTCTCTCTCTCTCTCTCTCTCTCTCTCTCTCTCTCTCTCTCTCTCTCTCTTTCTTAACAATTAAACTACCCATACTTGTCCAGAGCTACAGTACTGCCATAGGAGCATTCAGTACCCATATGTCATTTTACCACTTATCACAGCTTCTAGCTGTAGCTGCTATGAAACTTAAAGCATTGGTTTGGCATCTTATTCAGTCTTATACACACTTTAGTAAGAACAAGCTATCCTTTTAAGTTCCAGTATATAGTGTTATCTTCTAAAATGTCTGAATATATGTATTATTAATATGTTTTCATTATAAGAGATGGTTTACATCAGTAACCTATATAAGTCCCAGAAAGAGAATATGAATTCAGTATATTTTGATACAAGGAACCCAATCCTTAGAAAGATAGGGTTGTTAAGACCAAAGATCACATCTGATAAAATAAATTCCAGTTGCCTGAAGTTATTGCAAAATAGCTAACTAGATTAATCACATCTTTTTTATTTTTATGATTTAAAAAAAATCATTCCAATAAAATATAATCTATTTTTCAAAGAAAGTTGCCATTTTTTACTTTCCCAGAAAATGTTTACATGATTTCCTTGTGACAATAATTAGATATTATTCAATTCCCATGGATTAAAAATGTGTTATTTAATTGAAATTATTTTTGTGCCAATAAAAGCTCACATTTCCTCAGTGACACATGGAGTCTATTTTCTTTTTTATTTGGAGAAGGTGTTTACCTGAATGCAATTCTAATGCATACAACCTTCTCTGTGACCTTCCACCCCTTTGTCTTCCCTCCGGCCCATTTGATTATATTCCCAGTGATGTCAACATGGGTTAGGGTCAGCTTCACAGCTGGAGAAAGGTCGGAGCGACCAAGAGGTCGATGATGGGCTGGAGCCCAGGGCCTACCAGTCTCAGTTCAGATTTCTTCTTTCTCTCTCACCTTACATAACCTGCTACCTCACTGTTCTGAGGGTGAATTCTACTAACTTTTCTAATATCATGTGCAATTATAATAGTATGTTACTAAATATATTAACTCCGAGGTTATTAAATTCTCGTATGATCCTGCTTCCACTACAAGTCCTGCAGTTCCAAGAATAGCATGTGACTACCTTTTTAAAGCAGTGTCCCTGATGGCCCCATTTTATTCTTTTCTTGGCAGTCACCCAAAAGAAAAAAAAATACTTAGATCATTTTTTGAGCAATTTTCTTATAGAATGACTGCAAATTTCAATATATTTGGAAATTAAAATTAGCATTACTGAGAAAGTCCCCTCTTGGAATGAACCCAATCACTGCTTTTCAGCTATCATCTTTAAAAGTTGGAGGTTATTTTAGTCTTCATAATTAACATTCATGAAAACTAGAAATATTTCATGGCAGATAAATAAGGCAATACTGTTTGGACTGACAGATTATCTCCTGGAAAGCTTTCACTGGCTTTTCATTTTCTACTAAAGAAGTTCAGCCACTTTGCCCGTACTTCAAGCCTCTTTACAAATATGTATCTAACTTTCTAATCGTAGTTCCACCTGCACTCTCTGAATCCTATGCTCTGTCTTCTTTGGGACCTCTCAGGCTAAAACTCCTGAGTCACTGAATGGTGGGGGTGGGCGGTGATAAAGATTCTTTTTTTTTTTTAAATCAAACTCTAGCCAGGTTCCTCCATGCCCCAGCCTTGGCCTATACAGACTTGAACAAACACTAGAGCTCCTTAAAGTGCCTGCCTGTAAAAATACAAGGCTGCCGAAATAATTGACTGTTTGTTGCAGCCCAAATCTGAAGATGGGTCCTTGTCTCCCACCTCTGTGGGAGGATAGAAACAAAAATTAGACAACCACCAGGGAGCAAACCCAGATGGGTTTTAGATGAATCTATACCCTGAGTCTACTGAGCCCCCACTTGGCCCTACTCACTGTTTCTCCCTTTAAAATATCCAGTGACCCATGTATAAATCAAAATTGAGTCATCTGTTCTGAACTCTTCTCTATTGACATAGTATAGTATTGATTAAAATCTCTCCTTCCCACTTTAGAGTCTGACCTTGTTTATCTTTGATAAGCACTCCTCTATAGGATTATCTGATCCATATCTGATGTTGTATGAGCAGGAAGTAAATCTTGGTTTCAAATCTTAGAGGTTCTTAGTTTACTAGTTACTTCAGCATAAACTTCCCTACCATCTACACTAATAAAATAAAAATATGCAAATAGACTATACCTCTGCTACTTCCACAAACCACATCACCAGCCAATCAGGAGTGAATATGCAAATTAACCCAACCAAGATGGCAGTGGCCATGGAGCTGAAGTGAGCAGGAGTCTTGGGTTGCCCCTGGTGATAGAGGAAGCTAAGCTTCCCACCCACTCTGACTGCTGCTGGTCTCTGTTCAAGGCTACAAAGTTTCAATTATAGAAGATAAATAAATCCCAGATACCTGGTTCCAGCTGGCCCTGGCCTCCACCCAAGGCTACAAATTTTCAATTATACAAGATAAATAAATCCCAAATATCTGTTTCCAGCCAGCCCTAGCCTCTGCTCAAGGAGGCACTGAAAAAGAAAAAAGAAAAAAAAAGGAGGGGCTGGGAGCCTGGATCAGCAGGGTTTGTGGCTAGCCTGAAAATAGCCCTCAGCTCCTCACCCAGGCTGGCCACACTCCATTGAGGTGAGAGTCCCCACTGGAGGACCTAGCCAGCCTGCAAACAGCCATCAGCCCCTCACCCAGGCTGGCAGGCACCCCAGCAGGGACCCCCACCCTTAAGGGAGTGTGACAAGCCTAAAAATGGCCCTCAGCCACTCACTAAGAATGGCCACACACCCCAGTGGGGACCCTCACCCCATGGGGGCATGGCCAGCCTGCAGATCACCACAGCCCCTTGCCCAGGCTGCCCCATGCCCCAATAGAATGCCCACCCTGATCCAGTACATCCATCAGGGCAAACCAGCTGGCCCCCAACCATGCACCAGGCCTCTATCTATCCTAATAAAAGGGTAATATGCTAATTAGATTGGCAGACCTTCTAGGAGATCTTTCGGACATTCTTCTGGACAAAGCCACGGTGATGGGGCCAAGGTAGAGGCGGTTAGAGGTCAAGAGGGGAGGGCAATTATGGGTAATCAGGCCAGGATGGCAATTGTGGGTGATCAGGCTGGTGGGGGACGGGGTTGTTGGAGGTAAGCAGACCAGCAGGGGGGCCAGTTGGGATGAGCAGGATGTCAATGGGGGTCAGTTGGAGGTGATCAGGACAACAGGGACGGCAGTTTGGAGTGAGCAGGCCAGCAGGGGGGCAGTTGGGGGCCAGCAGGCCAGTGAGGGGGGTGGGGCAAACAGGCCAGCAATGGGGAGCTGTTGGGGGTGATCAGGCCGGTGGGGGGGGGCAGCTGAGGATAAGTACACTGGCATGGGGGATGTTGGGGGTGAGCAGGTCGGGGGTGGGGGCAGGCATGCAGAGTGGTTAGGGGCAATCAGGCAGGCAGGCAGGCAGGTGAGTGATTAAGAGCCAGAAGTCCCAAATTTCCAGAGCAATGTCCTACTGCCGGTTTAGGCCCAATCCCTACAAACAGGCATTAGGACATCCTTTGAGGAATCCCAGATTGGAGAGGGTGCTTTTTCCAGAACAATTGTTTTTCTTCTTTACATGGAAGGCTCAGCTTTTCCTTTCCTTCCTTCCTGCTATTTATTTGGCTTAGAATACTTCTGTAACTTCTTTGTTGTTGTTGTTGTTGTTGAATTAGCCCCATTTTCCCATTAAACCTCTGGCTATTTCAGCTCTAATTATTTTTCATTATCTTCAACTTACTGTAGATTCCATTATACCAGTACTTAAGATCAAATTGTGTCCCTCTTCATGTAATCTTCCAACTAGTTCATGTCATGTGGTCTTAATTAGCTACACTAATAAAAAAGGAAGATGCAAATTGACCATACCTTTGAGATGCCCATCAGCCAAATAGGATTGAGTATGCAAATTAACCCAACAAACATGGCAGGTTAATTTGCATATACAGGCACTAAGTGGCTGGGTTGTTCCACACCGCCCCAGCTACTCTGGACCTCTGGACAGTGTGGGAAGGCAGAAGGGTGGCTCTGGGCTGGAGCAAATGCAGAAATGTGGCTCGGGCCAGAGCGAAGGTGGTGCTGGCAGCCAGAGGAAGGAAGGCCCATTCTTGCATGAATTTTCATGCATTAGGCCTCTCTCTCTCTCTCTCTCTCTCTCTCTCTCTCTCTCTCTCTATATATATATATATATATATATATATATATATATATATATGTATATATATATAATGTATTGGGGTCAATTCATATATGTAGATATATGATTTGAAAGATGGAGTCCTCATCTTTTATTCCTTATATTTTTACTGAAACGCTTGGCAAAGTAGTAAGCACTGTAAGAGCCTTCTTAAACTCTAGGAGGAAGAAGAGGTCTTAAGAAGAATCAGTTGACCAAGATAAAATCTGTCAAGTAAGAAAACTTACTTCATAAAATTCAAAGGAACTGCTTAGACCCACACTATGGTTACTGGATGATATTAAATTAGAATGCAGTTGTCATGTCTCCAAGTTCAACATACCTTTCAGTGTACTATAGTGTCAGCTAAACAATAATTACCGTTTGAATATGAAATGCCAGGGCTTATTTTCAGCCCTAAGGCACCGCATTTGAGATAGAAATAATTTGACCATCCATGGCAATGTCTTTAATTAAAAAGGACTGAGTCATTCATTTAAATAACACATAGATGCTTTTAAAGATGAAAAATCCATATTCAAGAAACAAGAAGTGAAGGAAGATGGCAAACCTGAAACAACAGAATCCCTTAATACTTGAATCAGAAATTAAGTTGGGATAGTGGTGTCAGGGAAGAAGACTACCGAACAACAGCATTATTCAGGTTCTGTGCAGGCATGTAATAGCATGGCACAGTCCCAGCAAAGAAAGGATTCATTCCATTTAACCTACCTTGGCGAATCTTCTCATTAAGTGAGATAATGCTTCAGGGTTAGGGCATTCCAGTTTCTTAATAATCTCAAAGCTCTGATTAAGCTGAGCAAAGACATCAACCACGGAACAAGAGAAGAGGGCATGATCAGAGGTCTGCTGAAACTGAGGGGAGAAGGTGACACCATTCCATTAAACACATCAGCAGAACCGTGGAGACTGTCTTCATTGTTTCTCACAAACAACTGAATTTCCTGTATCATGGGCCTTCATATCACGTACTTTCATTTTCCAGTAATAAAGTGCCTATCTGTTTTAAAATTATTCATCTCCTTTTCTGGAAGATGTAGTGAAACTAATATCGTGGGACAGGCTGCTATTAATTGGTCCCTCCATTTCTAAATTGGGGAACCGCTTTTTGTTTGTTTGTTTGTTTCTCATTCCCCATAAGTATTAGAATGATTTAGCAAGCAGACTGTGGTTCAAGACTTTTGAATTGCTTCAAAGCAGAAGGGGTATATCTGCTCATAATTTTGGCATCCTAGGAAAGGTTATAGGACCACAAGGGAGTTTTGTATAAGTCTTTTAAACTTGTAGATTCTGACCAACTCAATAAGAATCTTGGGACAAACAGGTGATTGATTTTTTTAAAAAAAATTTATTTAAGCAATTTCCTTGGGTCCCAATCAGCCCTTTAAAAGTGCTTTAAATTTATTATGGTCACTAGAGGATTAAAATAAACTTTAATAAATAAAAACAGCCTAACAATTCACATTAGCTTAAAGATGAGTGATGTGACTGAATCTTGACAATAAATAATCTCAAATTAATTGAAACTCACTCCATCTTTTTTGTCTCTTCCTAGTGCTCCATGAAGAAACTCCATCGACACATCTTCATTTTCATCTAGCCACTGCATGACAAAAGGTTCAAACCACCTAAAAAATTAATATTATAAACTATAAAAATGTCATTTCCATTTAATCAGCAGTGAATGCTGCTCTTTTCTGACATGAGAGTAATTTAAGTTTCCAAATCTCTTCTCATTTTCTTTTTCCAGTTCAGCTTCCTTTAGCTTTACTTCATTAAATACATCCCCCTCTTTTACCCTCAATATCTATCTCTTTCTGTATTTTTTTTTATTTTACAAAATAAATGTTTTTTATTATTTGCTATATTGCTGTAATTTTATTTGGTATCATTTTCCCTCCTATCTGAAGTGAGAGTTGGCTGGAAATGGGTTATTTCAGATTCTCAGTTAGGTCAGTGTCTTTTTATTTTGCTTTATTTTTGAAGGATATTTTTGATACTTATGGAATTCTAAGTTGACTTTCTCCCTCTGGCACTTAAAATATAGCAGTGCATTATATTCTGGTTTTAGTCATTCTCATTGAACAGTCAGCCAAGAGTATAGTAGCTCTGATAAAGTGTTTTTCCTTTCTTGACCCCCCACCCCCTACATTTAAAGATTTTCTTCTTGGTTTTAAGCAGTTTTCTATGGTGTAGCTGTAGGTAGTTTCTTTGAACTTATCCTGCGTAGGATTTACAGGAATTTTTGAACTATGCTTCATGTTTTTAATTGGTTTTATAAAATTCATACCTAGTATCATTTAAAACACTGCTCTGGCATTATTTTCTCTCTCTTCTATTTTTTTTAGGGGGGGGGTCCCATTTTTTGTATATTAGACCTCTAAAATTTTACTCACATACGCCTTGCACTAAACCACTAACAGCAAACCATTTTTCTATTGACTTGTCCACGAAAAGGACAAAGTTGGGCTAAGTTCTTCCCCTCAAGGGACATATCAAATCATGTACATATCAAATCATGGCACATGCAGTAGTATTACATGTTACCCTTCCTCCTGAAGCTCTATACAGATTTTTATATCCCCAGTGCCTCACAACTGACCTCAAACATTTTTGGTATTCAGTGGAACTGGGTTACCCTTCCCTTCAAGGCTCAGTTAATGTGCAAACACTCTTGGGAGAGTAACACCTTAAGTCAGGCTCACCCCTCACATTTGCAAAGACAGTAGCACAAGTGGAGGCCCGCATGCTGTAGACCTAAATATTTACGATTTGTAAGCTAAGCTAATAAACTGCTGCTATATAAATGTGTCGTGGCCCTGGCCTAGTGGCTCAATTGGTCATAGCATTGTCCCTGTACATCAAAGGGTTGAGAGTTTGGCTCCCAGTTAGAGCACAAACTTAAGTTGTGGGTTCGACCCCCAGTTGGGGCACTTTTGGGACACAACAAATCCATGTTTTTTCCCCACAATGATGTTTCTCACTCTCTCTCTCTCTCTCCTGTCCTCTCTCTCTAAAATTCAATAAAAACGTATACTTGGGTGAGGATTAAAAACAAAAAAAAGTGTACTATGTTCTAATATTATCAACAAATAAACTTACAGCACTTTGCACAGTGCCTGGCATATGAGACACCTCCCTTGATGGGATACAATAGAATTCTGATAAATATCCATGCATAGCAATACAAGCCTGATTGTGTGGCTACGAATGTACATGATAGAAATATGTTTATGAAAATGTTACCTGTTTAAAAATGACTCCAATTTTAATGTCTAACACATTTCGCAGGTTGCATTAAAGAAAAACATCTGATTGTATAGCTCAATATACAGGGTTGGGCAAAAGTAGTGAGGACAAGGAACACAGCTTATTCTTGTGTTATTATTTATTAATTATTGTATTATTTTTCAGAAGAACAACTATGAACCTACTTGTGCTCCACCCTGTATAAGCACCCTCACTTTCCCAAGGAAGTCTGCGTCCAAGTGCTTTCGCAGAAATTAATCTCATCACGTGAGCCACATCCTGCCACATATTTCTTTCTCTTTGAGTTTAAGAGCCAAGTTAAGACATACTTGAAAAAGCGCAACACAATTCAATTGAATATGGTTCACAAAGACCTGAGAACCATTTAATGTTAATGTGATAATAGACAGGTCTGTATTCAGGAGACAACTACAGGAACAGATGTTAGGGCTGCATAATCAGGTGTAATTATGTGGGACTTGGAGTTGAGCAAGAACTTGGGGTTGAAAATCACTACTTACAAGGAATATTCAGGAATGGCATCCTTGAAGGCAGGCAGTTCTCGCACATATTCATTATAAAACCACTTCACTTTGAAATGCAAATTCATATAATCAGTGCTCTTACATAACCGCTGCTTTTCATGTTCTAGAACAGATAAAAATCAAACATGTAATAAAGTTTGGTTTGCCGGCAATGCTACTGTGATCCAATTTACCTTTAATAGTAGTATTTCCCAAAGGGAGAAAAAAAAATCGTGTTTTTTATATAAAGGCAAAGTGAGTTGCTGAAGACAAACCTGAAATTGTACAAAATGTAAAAATCGTTATAAATCTTATGCCAACAGGTCAAGAAGTAATGAGAAATAATGTGAATGTCTAATGTGCTTTCCTGAAAAAGGTGGGAACTCTGACTTTTCTTTCTATTTATCTGCAAGCTCTCATATTCTTACTACTTTGGGCCTGATAAAAATGCCAGAAAGCATTAAAACTCTAAGCATGAATAAAACATGAATTAAACTGGGAGACATAATCCCTGATTAATACTGGATATGTGACTGAGTAGCTCACATTTATTGCCTGGATATTTCACACTTAAGACACTAAGATAGTTGAAAAGCAGAGGAAATATATCTAATTTTTAAGCCAGATTATTTCTTCTTCATCTTTTAAGTTCAGCTAAAATTATTTTATACCCTGTGATCTTTTTGACATTTCTTGAGCAGATTTTTCTAATATGTGATATTTTTTCTCTCTTGTTCAAAAAGTAGAGTTTAAACCTATACTTTGATCTGGACATAAAGTACTAGGGAATAGAGACAAATAATATTACTGAACATGTTTATCTATTTTCCTCAGGCCCCCAATATTAATATCCTGGCCAATTGGGGTTTCAAGTGTAGATACAACCAAACCTAAAATATCTGTAACTATATTCAGGCTGAAAGTGCCCTTTGAGAAGCTCTGGTTGAGGTCTGTGAATCTCTTTTAATCTAAGGAATTTGACATACAGTAAAAATATCCTATACTAATACTTTATATTCCAGGATAAAAATACTAATCAAAAAATTATATTGTTATAAACAAACTAGAGGCCTGGTGCATGAGATTCATGCATGTGGGGTTGGGAGGGCATGGTGGGGAGGTCCCTTCAGCCTGGCCTATACCCTCTCACAGCAGTCTGGGAGCCCTCAAGTAGGACATCCGTAGTGCTGCTGCAGAGGTGGGAGAGGCCCTGCTATAGCTGTTGCACTTGCCAGCTGTCAGCCTGGCTTCTAGATGAGTGGTGCTCTCCCTGTGGGTGCACAGTCACCAGCAGGGGGAAGCTCCTGCATTGAGCATCTGCCCCCTGGTGGTCAGTGTGTGTCATAGTGACTGGTTGTTCTGCCATGTGGTCGATTTGCATATTCGCCTTTTATTATATAGGATTGAGGGCATTCTTGCCTCTCAAAACCTGACTATAGAGAGATTAAAATCCAACTGATAAGCAAAAGAAGAAACAACCCCAAATAGAACATTTTGAAATTGTCTAAACAATAATTAAAAACAATCTGTGCAACTAAGAGAGAGCACACACAGATAAAAAAGAGTAGTAAGCTAATACCCTAGAACAAACTCCCAAACAAAATTATGAACTGTGTGATATTTTGCTTCAACTCCTTCAAATTGAATGTCACCTTTGCCCCTGTCAGTGTTGGCTCTCCCCCTTTCCTTACACCTTCTGATTTCTAGTGTCCTTTCACACCTTATGAGGAAACATTTATCTGATAAACTCATAGGTCAGAAATTAACACAATACAATCCTGAATTCAAGATAAGGGAAGTCTCTTGCCCTGGAGCCCACACATTGAGAGTGTTCCCTATTTTTCACAAATACTCAAACATTAAATAGTTTCTGACATCCTCTGTCGCTTGGGATCCCATACCTGGTGCTGGTACAGAGCAAGTCAGACTCTCAACATCTGGCCTTGTAACTACCACCACCTGCTCTTATGATTAATGCCCTCTAAGCCCAAAAGAAACACTTTGTACTGTCTTTTGTTCTCTATCCTAAAAACAGAAAGTGACTGTGAACAAATGCAACCAGATTTCCATTGCTGACAACAGACTCAGGTACTGCTTTTGGAGCATGGGAAGGAATCAGAGCTATGGAAGCATTTAAATAAGAAAAGGCAAACTAATACATCAGGCTCTGCCTCTGGATAGCATAAATACAAATCAATTGCTGCATAACAAAGCATTATTTTATAGTATTAACACCCATTTTCTTTGCTCTAATTCATGCATTCAAAGGCACTCATCCAGCAATGGGACATGCTACATGCTGCCGGGAAATAGCTTTAAATATTAAATGATTCATATTACTCTCAAAGGGTGTATGTATATGTATAGTTTCAGATATAACATACATGAAGCCTGTGTGTTAATTGTTTGCCAACCTGATGACTATTGAAGAGTTTGCTTGTTTTTGAAATTTGGATTAAAGAAATTTAACTCCTTACATTTTAGCTTTATTTAAATAATTAACATAAGCAAGTATATGAATAATTACTTGCTTTTGTCCTCATTTTAATAATGAATTTTAATATTTTAGATGGTGATAGCTTTATAAAAAGTATTTATGAACTATACCTAAAAGTAAATGGATATAATTTAAATTTTTAATATTTGTATTTATAGTTTATTTTGAATTGCATATTTTTATAAAATACATATTCAAATTATGTCTATTTTGAATACAATGTCTTTTAAATTCTTTAAATGTCAAGAATGTGCATAAATTGAGATTGGATGGAAAAAAATAAATGAACCTCAGGAAAAAGGCTGAAAATAGAAAAAAGTTCAATAACAGTGTTCTTACACTTTTTTAAAACAGAAAAAAATAGAATAGAAAGGTTAAATTTCAACTGTTTTATTATAACATTAGAGATTTTGCTGAAATAAAGGTAAAACATATATTTTTCTGAAAGGATACCACATTGGCATAAAAGTAAATTTACGTGTTGAGGTAGAACATTGAACACACTTTATATAACAGTTCATTAGCTTGATTTAGAAATCAGAAGCATTTAGGTCCATGGCATGTGGGCCTTCGCTGTGCTATGGCCTTTGCAAATGTGAGGAGTGAGCCTGACTTTCTGTGTTACCTCTTTCAACAGTGTTTGCACATGAACGGAATCCTGAAGGGAAGGGAACCCAGTTCCATCTAACACCAAAAATGTTTACTGAGCATGTATCTTGTTTCAGGTCATGTGTGAGGTACAGGGGAAATAAGAATGAAGGACTCACAGAACTTCAGGAGAAAGGGTGACATGTGACAATGTGGCATGTGCCATGTGCCATGATTTGCTATGTACAGGAGACTAGTCTATTGAGGAGATGAATTTAGCCAGAGTTTATGCTTTTAATAAATGATTCAATAGAGAAATGATTTGATGTTAGTGGTTTAGTGCACAAAGTAGAATTTGATTAAGAAGACACATGTTACATAAAATAAGGCTTTTCATTTATAAGAAATACTACTTAATATGTATGTGTCTCTTTGTGAAATTATATAACTGTGCTTTCAATGAAGACCTTGGGCTTTTTCCCCCTCTCTCTACTTATGTTTTTACATGTTTTATTTTTAGGTCTGAGTGAAGCTTAAATTCACACTGTGCCTTAGAAGCAAAAGGTTCACCATCCTGGCAAGGAGGTTCAGTTGGTTGGGATCATTGCTCATACACCAATACCTTGCCGGTTTGATTCCCAGTCAGGGCACATCCAGGTTTGGGCACATACAGGGGGCAACCAATCCATCTTTCTCTCTCTCTCTTTCTCTCTCCCCCCTCCCCCTTTCTTCTTTCTCTAAAACCCTATATAATAAAAGGCTAATATGCAAATAGACCAACAGGCGGAACAACCAATCTCTATGACGTGTACTTGCCACCAGAGCTCAGATGCTCAATGCAGGATTTCCCACAGTGGGGAGTGCTGCTCAGTCAGAAGCCAGGCTGACAGCTGGTAAGTGCAGCGGCAGTGTGGGAGCCACTCCCAGCTCCACAGCAGTGCTAAGGGGAGTGGGCCTAGGCCATCAATCAGACATCCCCCAAGGGCTCCTGGACTGTGAGAGGTTGCAGGCTGGGCTGAGGGACCTTCCCCTCCTTGAGTGCACGAATTTTGTGCTCCGGGCCTCTAGTCAACTGTACTTATATACAAGCGGCCCAGTGCACAATTCGCACACATTGAAAGGAAATTAATTAGAAGAAATATTTTAATATTGCTCATTACCCTTTCTCTATAATAGAAGTGTCAGAGATGAAAGAAAATTAGTAAAATGTATATGAAAATAATATATAAATTGTTTAACACATTAAGCACCCTATCAGTCATTGGTGACTGACACTATACTTTTCATCTGGAAGACAAAACAGTCGGGGTGCTTTACATGTTAATAAGTAAACAATAACATGATATAACAACAAAGACATGACATCGAAACAAAAACATGATATAAAAACAATAAAAACATGATATAAAAACAACATTGGTAAAAACAATGACTAATAAATGATTACCTTATTCTAATATCTCTCTGCATACTACATTAAAAATAAAAATGTTTTCAGAGTGCTTGACTAATTTCCCTTGTGATGAAATATTTAAAATTTTAACTTTAACATCATACGCTCTTTGAACTCCAGAGAAAACCACATATAACTGACCATGTCCGAAAATGCGTTCAGGTAGGAATATTCCTACTCTGTCTAGAGTTTGTACTTGTGACTTATTAATAGTCATTGCATATGCTGGCCTAATGGGAAACTATCTTCGAATTAACTTAAATGGGAGGCCAGTGTCAGATGGGGACAAATACTGCGCATGTGTGAGTCAATGTTTATTTTTAAATTTCCAGTGCATGTCATGTGTACTGATCAGTCTGTCGTTCCATTGGTCACTTAGTCATATATATATATATATATATATATATATATATATATATATAGAGAGAGAGAGAGAGAGAGAGAGAGAGAGAGAGAGATCCTCAGGTGAGGAAGAAGAAGAAGGAGAGAAGGAGGAGGAGGAGGAGGAAGAGGAGGAGGAGAAGTAGCAGAAGCAGCAGCGGTGGTGGCTCATCCATCTCTTCCCCTTGCAATGAAGTCACCTCCGTACTTTGGAAAGCAGGTGAAAGGTAGCTCTGAGCAGTGTCCCAGTCAGTTTTACAGGCACGACCTTAAGTTTATTTGCCTACCCCACTTACAATTTACTTTTCCATGATTGCAGAATGTGTTTCCTTCCTCCTTATCTGGGCACTCTGCTTGGAACTCATAGACCTCCCAAACCCATTCTCCAGGACTCTACAAGCTCCTTGCATTCTCACAGTTACAGAAAGAAACACTGTATATGTCTAATGTTCTGTAGCCACACATTAGCCAGGCCACGTCCCTTTCCTCCCCAAACCTCCCAAACCCCCCAAATCCCATCTATCCATTGTGGATTGATATGGGAAAGGAGAAAGGATACACATTATTTTTTTAAGAGAAAATCTGGCCTGGCTGGCATGGCTCAGTGGTTGAGCATTGACCTATGAACCAGGAGGTCACAGTTTGATTCCAGGTAAGGACACATGCCCAGGTTTTGGACTTGATCCCCAGTGTGGGGCATGCAGGAGGTAGCTGATCAAGGATTCTCTCTCATCATTGATGCTACTGTCTCTCATTCTCCCTCTCCCTTCCTTTCTGATATCAATAAAAATATATTTAATAAAAAAGGAATTCTGGTTTTGCTATAATCTAGAGAACACCCATTCTCTAAGAATATACCTGACACAATTCAAACTATCACGGTTTCACCCAGTTCCTTTGATGAAAGAATAACTTGGAAGAATTACTAGAAGTTTCCTCCTTACAGAATTGCTGTCACACCCATAGCAATTGTTTCCTACCCTTTAAGTCATGTATCTCTCATGCATTGTCAACTGATATTTACTGCTCTCTGTAGGCAGAAACAGGAGACTGGTATCATCTGTTTTCATATTCTGTCAAGTAAACAGAAGAGTAATAGGCTTTTTTACATGCATTATGCACTTCAGCTGACACAGCCAGAGATGTTCAGTTTGTTCAGTTGGTGATGTAGGTTTGATCTTAGGGAAAATAAAAACAAAAATGGAAAGGGTATATGATTGTATAATAAGGCGTGCCAGTAATGTTTGTCCTTAAATAGCAAATATCACTGTAATCTAAACATTTTTCAGTAGCAGTTTGTAATCACTATGAACCCGAGTATTTGCCACAGGTTAAACTGATGACCAAATTATATCTTTTTTCTCCCGGGCACACAGCCAGACTACATTTTCCAATCCTCCTTATAACAGGTATATCCTATATAGAATTTTGGGCCAAAGTAACATTGCCACTTCCAGTCATGCCCTAAAACAGCTCTTGTGAAATCCTCCCTTTTCCCCCACATTTACTGGCCACATATAGAAGATCCAGCTGAGGACTGAAAGGAACAGAATGACAAAAGGGTACAAATCTGGGTCTCTGAGCCACTTCTCAGAGGAGCTCCCTGATCCGAAATGCAGTAACTCCCTCCTCCTCCATAATTTCACTTTGCATGATTTCACTTACCAGTATTGTGAACACATTAAACAGAAAATCTCAGACATAAACAATTCATAAATTTCAAATTGCATGCAGTTTTTCTTAGCGTGGTGATGTCTCACACTGCCCTATTCCTTTCACCCTGAACTGGAATCATCCCTTCTGTCTTCTACAGTCACACAGTCTATGCTCCCTGTCCACTAGTCACTTGGCAATTGTCTCTGTTATCAGATCACTATCAGCGCTATCACATGTTTGCATTCAAGTAACCATTATTTTCCGTACTAATACCCATGAAATGCAATAGTAGTGACACTGGACAATTCAAATATTCTAAAGAGAAACCATAAAATGCTTCATCTGAGTAAAAGGCTATGTGTGTTTAAGAAAAAAATGTCATAGTTTGTACAGGGTTTGGCATTATTTTTGGTTTCAGGAACGTATCCCTAGTGGATAAGGGGAGACCTCTGTGCATACTTGACTTGTGCAAAGAAGAAATAAACAAAATGGTGCTGTGTTAAATTGTATGGGGTTAGGCTACATGGGATTAATTGTCTATTGTATCACAAATATATTTTCAATTTATTAACCTCCAATTTCCTCTTTCTAATTCACACACACACACACACACACACACACACACACATATTCAGGCTATTCTCTTGCTTTGTGGTACAATACTGGCATAAGAACCTCTAGCAGACCTCACTGTGAATTAACTCATCACCACAGATGAAATCAGTTAATCAAACCTGTTAAATTGATGTTAAGAAAATAGTATGTAGGCTCTGGGAGAAGAATAATCATAAAAGTAAAATACGTAGACATTGTGGATAGAATAATATCACTATTTATCTTCCTGTCAGCCTTGTTTCATACTTGTGTGCTCCCAGCTATATTCTCAGTAGTTATTATTGTCACTTAAATGATTCTATAAAAAAGGTATTACTGTTCCAAATCCATGTGATTTTTTTCATGTCTTGCTATATTCCTCTCATAATGTATAATTATATATTATGAGATATTTTAATAAACTAAAGTATACCCTAACTATTGCCTATCAAACATCAATGTAAGAGGTTTTAATATCACATTCAGAAACATACTCTAAATTATTTTTAATTCTACCTAAATTATCTTCTGCTTAGTTAATGGTAGACCACATTGACAAAATTGTATCTACTGGCATCTCATATGATGAGAATTACTCCTAGAATTTATTTAGTCATCAATTCTCCTGCATTTTTAATATTGGCAACAAAGATTTAACTAGCTAATTACATTTACTAACTACAACATTTAATTAGTTTTCCAAACAGCAGTATGATAAATTTGTACAAAATTTAATTTTTGAATTTCAATGAGAATTATGAATATTTTACTATCAGAATAAAATTGCCTTATTAAAGTTGTACCAAAAAAAGCTTAACAATTTAGAAAAAATTGCCTCTTTTGCTATAGATGGTATTAACCAGTATTTATTGAAAAGAATATATTGTTTTCTGAAGGTTAGTGTTTATGCATGGAGTTTTGTGTAAAATACAGAAATGTACAATTATGTATCAGTTACAGAATAGGAGTGGTATAGTCCTAATCGATTCTTGTATCAAAAGCAAATTGGCTCTGCATTGATGAGTCTGTTTCTATTTTGTTCTTTAGTTTACTTTGTTCAGTAGATTCCATATATGAGTGAAATCATGTTAGTTGTCTTTTTCTGACTGGTTTATTTCACTTAGCATAGTACTCTCCAGGTCCATCCATGCTGTCTCTAAAGGTAAGACTTCCTTCTTTTTATAGATGAGTAGTATTCCATGTGTAAATGTATCACAGCTTTTTTATCTACTGATAAGCACTTGGATTTTAAACAAAGAACAGATTGACAGCTATCAGAGGGGAGGAGGTTTGGGTAGCTGGGTGAAAAAGGTGAAGGGATCAAGCAAAGAAAAAAGCCCATTGACACAAACAATAGTATGGTGATTACCAGAGTAAGAGAGGGGTAGGTATAGGAACAAGTGTGTAAAGGGGAGATACATGGTAATGGGAGACTTGACTTAGGGTTTTGAACATACAATACAATGTACAGATGATGCATTATAGAGTTGTACTCTTGAAAACTATCTATATATTTTTTAACCAATGTGATCCCATAAATTCAATAATTTTAAAACTGCACATCTGGCAGGTAGTAAGGGCTCAGTAAATGTTGATGATTGGGATGTAGGTAATGATAATGTTGGTCTACTTAGTCAAAGACAGAGTGTGTCTTTGAGGAGACAAGAAACTTCAAAACACAAGTCCTTTCAGAAAACAGTTATTTAATTTCACTTTTAATGAATCAGTTCTATAAAATGTATGGATTCTCTATTATATACAAGAGTCTTTCTAGGCACTATTCATGTCTCCAATGTGTTTGGAAGGGGGGTGGGTGGGTAACACACTCCATATATAATACTAACACCATGTGACATATTCTTGACTAATTGCTCTGACTTGAACTTCTAATACTATGTTGAGCCTGGAGAGCATTAGCTAACTGAAATAAACTAGTTGGAGAAAGATAACTATCACATGATTTCACTCATTTGTGCAATATAATGAAAAACACAAACTGATGAATAAATATAGATACAGAGACATACTAGTAGAAGCATTAAACACACTATCAAAATTCAGAGGGAGGGCATGGTTGGGGGCAGGCGGTAAGACATCAACCAGAGGACTTATATACACGCATAAAAGCATAGCCAATTGACACAGACAATATGGGGGTGATGGTCTGTGCTGAGAAGGGTGGGCTGAGAGAGATCAATGGGGGGAAATGGAGACATATGTAATACTTTCAACAATAAATAACTAAAAGAAAAAATATTATGCTGAATACAAATGGTGACATTTAACATCCCTATCTTGTTCCTGATCTTAAGTGAGAATCGTTCAGTTTTCAAAATTGAATTTGACCTTTGCTACTGTATATGGATTTTATTATGTTTAGGTATATTCCTTTTTATCTATTTTTTGAGGGTTTTTATCATGAAAGAATATTAAATTTTATCAAGTGATTTTTATGCATCTATTGAGATAATCATGTGATTTTTATTCTTTATTCTGTTAATTTTGGTGTATCTCATTAATTAATTTTTGTATATTCAAACAATTTTGCATCCCTGGAATAAATCCCAGTTGATCATAGCAAAAAAAGAAGCAAATTGGCTGCCAAAAATCATCACAGTGTCATTTTCTAGTTCTTAATTTGTGGCATCATTTTATTGCATAAACACTGTGCTGTCCTATAGGTAGTAGCATACAATTTTGTGGGACTATCTCTAACATCTGTCTAAATGTTTGACAGCCTGGAAGAATCTCTATATATAAAAGGCTAATATGCTAAGTGTCCTTCCCACTGTCCAACCAGTTGCTGTGATGCACACTGACTACCAAGGGGCAGACACTCAATGCAGGAGCTGCTGTGATGCACATTTGCCACTTACACAGACACAGCCAAGTGAACCTGGCCAACAAAGCAACACTTGGCTTCCCCAAGAGGGACACAGGCCCCACCACCACCCCAAATTGACAGCCCACCAAGTCGCAGCAAATGCTGCCGTGACCCCATGGCCAGGCTGGAAATGGTCACTGTGATGCTGGGTAATAATATCAAGTAGCAACGCCCCACTTCCTCTCCCTAACCACTAGCCTCATTGCAGTTTCTTCAGGCCAGGAACATAGCCAGGTAGAAATATTTACACTTTAACCAAATGTCTGTGAAGCATTTTCTCATGCCTCATCTCATTTGATCCTCATAAAAGTCCTGGAGTAGGTAGATAGGAGACTTGGTGGAATACTATTTTTTTTTCCATCAGCTGGAAAATGGAGATTTGGAAAGCTTAGAAACTTGACTGGACTGAAAAGAAGTAAAATACGGTGGACCTTGAAAATGACTACAGGTTTTCTCACTGCACAGAATATAGTCAAACACTGCTGCAGTTAAATATTTTACCCTTTGTTCTCCCTGTGTGATCTACAATAATAATCTGCTTTGTGTTGATATTTACTGCTGTGTTGCTGACAGTTACCTGAAAGAGAAGTTGAGGTGCTTCACTAGGCTGGAAAAAGTTTAGTTAAATCATAAATCAGGTCTAATTAAGCGAGTTTATCTATAAGACTTCAAGGGTGATATGCTAATTAGACTGGGAGACCTTCTGGATAAAGCCATGGCAGGGCAGTTAGGGGTGATCAGGCCAGCAGAGGGGGAGGGGGCAGTTGGGTACAATCAGGCTTGGACTTGGTCTACAAGTTTGCTGGTTTATAACTTCACATGGGGAAAAGTCACTGTTGTGTCTTAAAAAATAAGTCTAATTTTCTATATTAAAATAAAAGGCCCTGTCTATGTCAATAACATTTTTATTAAGAATTGCCAGTGAAATATAAATATAATTTTTCTTCCATATACACATAGCTCATATAATCTACTCTTAGCCAGTTTTGTGTATTTCTCAAAAGTACTTAGCTTTTATGGTAAAATCATTGTCTGTAACTTTTTCTTAAAAGACTCAAATCTTTATGGATTTCACATCTTACAGTTTCCTGTATATTTTCTCATTACTTATTTAAATGTAACCTGTAGTTGAGACTCCTTTTGTAAGATAAAATTGATTTCTATCAATTATTTACAACATACAAAAATAAAAGGAAAGGATTTTTTCTTTGTGGTGGATATTAATGAAGCTATTTTTTCCTTCAGCTTCCTGAGTTGGCATTCTCTCTTTATTACTTACAGAGGAAATGGAAACAATTGATAAGTCATGAACAAAGGTGGAAAATGCTTTACTTAATTTATATTTTAGCTGGAAATGATTAAAACATCCTAAATATGTATTATTTTTAATTTTATTATTGGCAATAATATTTTTTTTTTACTTTACTGATAATTTCTTTGGAATTATCCTAAAACATATGAAAAATGCATAGCTTCATTCATATTTAAAGAAATAAAAATGTATTTAGATGGATTTTATCTATCAGATTAAAAAATAGAAACTATACCTTTTGCTTTTTAGGGAACAATTTTGACATATGTCAAAATTTTAAATGCCAACTTTTGTCAATTTTACTTCTAAGAATTCCACTTCTAAATATATTTTCACATGTAAACAAAAAGTATATGTCCAAAGCTATTTATCTTACTAAAATACTAAAAATAATTTATGTATTTATTGATATGGAAATAAATGTTTTATACATCCATTCTATTGAAAACAGAATTTACTCCAAAGAATGAGGTAGATTCTAAATGTGTTTATATAGTATGAGCTCCAAGTTACATTGGAGTATAGATAATATATTACTCTTTGTATGAAATAGACTAATGTATGTACATACATACATGCATATGCTTGGAACATTTTTGAAAATACACAATAAATGTGAACTAGTGATATTTCAGGACAATGAATGAACAGGTATCCAAGAAAAACTTTATACATAAACTAGAGGTCTGATGCATGAAAATTCATGCACTGGAGGGGGGACCCTCAGCCCTGCCTGCTCCCTCTGACAGTCTGGGAGCCCTCAGGGGCAGGAGGTAATCTGACTATCAGGGGAAGGCAATGCCCCCATCACACCTCTGCTGCTGCCACTGCTGGCAGCGCAAGCCTCAGTCGGCCCTGGTTACCTAAGCCTTGGATTACCTTGAGCAGCTGGGCAGCCGCCATGCGAGGCTTGCCTGCATCTCAGGACAGCACTGGGCATCTGGGCAGATGCCCTCAGAGGCTTGCCTGTGCCTTGGGCCGGCCCTGGACAGCTGGGGGACTGAGGGGACTGGGGAACTTCGGAGGCAGGCACCCCAGCAGGGCTGAGGGGACTGGGTGCCACCATCTTGTGGATGTGGGCACTTCCATTTTTGAGGATGTGGCAATTAATTAGCATACTCCCTCCTTATTGGTTGTGAGTACTGCCATTTTTTGCCAGGGTGTGATGGTCAATTAGCATATTCCCTCTTTATTAGATAGAATTTCTCTCCCAATTGTACATCTATTACATTTTCAAAATTGAATACATTGTTTTAAAATACCAGAAATAGTAAAGAACAAAATAGAAAGTTTAAGAAAACAAACCAGTAATTTGAAGAATAGCTTAACATTTTTCAGAATATAAGGATAATTCTTTGAAAATTAGACAATAAATATCTGACATGGAAATCAGAGACTTCTACTACTGGACAGCAGATCCAACATAAGAGAAAAGTTAAACAAGTGGAGCAGAACAATAAGAGGCACAATTAAATTATTTTACGGTAGGGGAAGGGGGAGAGCAAAACAAGTATGAAGTTAAGGAATTCTCCACTAGTAAAAATACTCACATTTAAATACTAATGAATAGACACAGTTGGCAAACTGTTTGAAGGAATAAAATAAGTAATTTTTATAGGGTTATAAACAGGAAAAAAATAACACATACAATTACAATAGGGTGGCCTATAACTCTAGTATTTACTAGAAGCTGTGGGATGATGAAACAGCATATACAGAGTCATGAGAGGGAAATTTTCTTAGCACAGAAGAATTGTATATTCAGTCATATTTTTGACAGGAAGACAAAGTACACATAGTTGAACTAGCTGGCTCCAATGATAAATATGCAAAGATATCGAGGTATTGACTCATTATTTTGTAACAGCATGGAGATAAAGGTTAAAAGCCACACATTTCTATCATGAATCACTGTTTTTCATTATAGGAATAAATCTGTTTTGGGATATAAGGAATTCCTATGTTAAAGCCTCTCTCTCCCCAGATTCAGAAATCTAATTAAATAGGAATTATACTTATAAAAGAATGAAACAGCTACTTATCTTTACCAAGAAAAAGGGTGAAAAAGGTGAAGGGATTAAACAAAGAAAACAAAACAAAACAAAACAAAACACAGACACAGACACAGACAATAGTATAGTGATTGCCAGAGGGTCTTGGTAGTGGTGAACACACAATGTATATATAGTCTAAATGACTGGAATGACCAGAACAACTGGTTGCTATGATTCACACTGACCACAAGGGGGCAGATGCTCAATGCAGGAGCTGTTTCCTGGTGGTCAGTGCGCTCCCAGAGCCAACCTCCCATGGCCAGCCAACCTCCCCCAGTTCCTCCCCACAGCTGTCCAGCCCCAATTGTCCCCAATGGGGGGCCAGTGGCCAACCTGACAGAGCCCTCCCCCCTCTACTGGCCTGGACTTGCTGGGCCCCAATTCTTGGCCAGGCTGAGGGACTCCACTTGTGCATTAATTTGTACCAGGCCTCCAGTACAATATATAGATAACATAATATAGAGTTGTACATCAGAAATATACTTTTATTAACCACTGTCATCCCAATAAGTTTAATTAAAAATAATATAATAAAACTAGAGGTCTGGTGTATAAATTTGTGCATGCGTGGGGTCTGGCCAGCTTGCCCAGAGCAGGGCCTATCAGGCCCGGTTTGTCAGGGAGGAGGGCCTGCAGGCAGTTGGCTGACCAGCCCCCCACCCTGGTGGAACTCCTGGTCTAACTCCTGGAGGAGGGGACAATTTGCTTATTAGCCTTTTATTATATAGGATAAAATTTAAAAAGGATGAAACAAACAAACACAAAAATATTGAATGGAAAAATCCTAATGGTTATATGGTTATCCATGGATAATTATTTTCCTCTATTATATCTCTGAAATGGAAATTATATCTCTAAAATTAAAAAGTAAAACAATAAAGCTTTTGGAAGAAAACATGGGAGATTATTCCTCTATGTACTTGTATGTATTTTAATAAGAGTTATTTTTAATTTTTATTTTGAAATATTCATTAAAATATTACTTAAAAAGACAAATAATAAAGTACAAGGAAGAAATAAAGATTATAAAAAATTCCATGATTCACAGATATGATGTTAAACTATGACTGAATATCCTTCAAATAATACTCTCTGAATTTATCTATTTATAAATATGTATGAACACAATATGTGTAAATGTTTTATGTTCTATAGCCCACTCTGTTTAATCAACATTTTTTATGTCAATAAAATGAGAATTACCTCATCATTTTAGATTTAGATCATCATTGTTTCTAATAAACAATATTTTGGGGCATGCATTTGTACACATGTTATTTTTCCTTAGAATCTGGCTTTAGAATCTAAGCTTTTTTTTATATCATACAACTTCCTTAAACATGGTTTGGCACACAGAAAAATGAATTTTAGAGGAATTATATCTCTAAAATTGAAAAGTAAAGCAATAAATGTTTTGGAAGAAAACGTGGAAGATTATTTTCTTTGGGTATACAATGATTATTTAAACAGGACAAAAACAGCAATAATAATAAAGGAAGTTATTAATAAATTATACTGCTATAATTAAGAACTTCTATTTATAGAAAGACATGAAGAGTAAAAAGCAAGCAATAGACTGGAAAAATATTTGCAATACAAATATTCAACAAAATGCTACAATGCATATCTATGATACATAAAGAATTTTAAAATATTAAGGAGATATCAGACAACTCAGTAAAAATGGGCAAAAGAAAGAAAATATAGTTTACAAAAGAAATAGAAATAGCCAACAAGTGTATTTTAGTTAATTCATTACATACCTACCTACTAAAATGGCTACAATGAAAAAGAGACAATACCAAATTGATGAAGATATGGAGTAATTGGAACTTTTATATACTGTTGGTGGGAAAAGGAATTGGTGTAATTGCTTTGGAAAAGTATATTGCAATATGTATTATACTGAACATATGCATCCCTAGTAAGTCCACTCATTGAGAATATCCATGACAGATATATCTATGTATATTGACTACAAGATGTATATAAAAACATTCACAAGCACTATTTATAATAGCCTAAAAGCAGAAACTACCCAAGCAAGCCTCAAAAGTAAAATGAACAAATGTGTCATATTTGTGCACTGGCATACAATACAATAATGAGAATGAGCAAACTATAATTTGATGTAACAATATGCATCAAATATTTTTGTGTAAAATAACAAAATTAATGTTGAGTGCGCAAAATAGAATACATCTTATAATTTGATTTGTATGAAGTTTCAGAAGAGGCCAAACTATTATATGGTGTTAAAAGTCAAAGCAGTGAGTAACTTCATTAGAGGGATTTAGGTAATGACTGGAAAAAGAGCATGGTAGGGGCTTCTATAATTCCGTGAACAGATAAGTTCAGCATGTGAAAATTTAGACAGCTGGACACCTATGATATGCGTGCTTTATATATGCTATCTTATATAATGAAAGCCCAGCAACCATAATGGCAGCATGACCAGAACAATTGCTCGACCAGTCACTGTGAGGTGCATTGACCACCTCTGGGTCCCTTTCCTCTGCCAGAAGGCTCTCATCACCCAATGGTGAATGGGGACCCAGGGATCGGTGTTGGAGGATGGCGATGGCACTAGGTCAAGGCCCCAGTCTCACACACAAAGGGGACCTGTGGTGGGAGAGGGACCGGTGAGTGAGCAAAATGGCAGACCTCTTGGTCCCCACCCCCCCACACCCCCGCCTGCAAGCTCCAATTGCCCAATGGCAAACTGGGAACCTGGTGGGTGGCAGCAGGGGGCGGGGCCAGCTGTCAGCAGCTGGGGAAGATGGCCCTGATCACAGGCCAGGCCTAGCGACCATACCTGTGCACAGATTACATGTGCCAGGCCTCTAGTTGTTCAATAAAATGTTAACTTGGTAAAAATTAACCTTGTCCCTTAAGCAATGGTCAGTGACTGACAGTCGGTCATGTATTTAAAAATTTATGACCATAAAATTACATGATGTTCACTATACTATGTCTAGACAAACACTGACCAAAACGGACTGTGTAAAAGACCTAACAAGCTCCTTGGCACATGTCCCCTTATTTAGAATTTACCATCAATAGAATTCCCACCTGAAAGGTGAAAATACTAGTAAAATATTTTGCATCTTTTAATTACATTTTAAACACTACCTTTATATATAATCAATATTCTCATATGCATTAACTAACTTTTTCTGTCTTAGCTAGTAAATTTTACTCTTTAAGTGAAAGTTCAGATAAACAGAATCAACATATCCACATAACTAATTCAGGGTAGAGGTTTATTCTTTTTCCTTTTCTATTTATTCATACTATGTTGTAATATAATTTAATTGAAAAGTATTATTGTTTATTATGTGCAAGCCACCATTCTATATACTATAGGGATGCAAAAGAAGCCTAGGGCATGGTCCCCACATTTAAATGAAAGTATATAGAAAGACTAATCTGTTTTATGGGTTAAATGGTTACACTGGAGGAAAGACTGCAAAAAGCAAGGAACCTGAAGACATGGACTTCTAGGCTGTATCACTTACTGGCCTTGTTACTGTTGACAAGCCAGTTTGTCTTTAGAAGGCTCAGTTTCCTCTTAAATAAAATAAAACTGGAACTCCACCATCCTATCAGGTTTTTTTTAGTGTGTATGTCTCTGTGTGTGTGTTTTAGGGGGGTAATCCAGTGATGTAACATTATATAAATGTCCACATTGACATGTACTTTATAAATGACAGTAATAGTGTTTAGTGATTGTGGGTGTAACAGGAACCACCAGCTGAGGAGACTATTATAATAACAGTAGAAGCGGGATGCATGGAATTTGTGCATGGGTAGGATCTCTAGTCTTGGCCAGCAATCAGGTCCAATCTGTGGGTGACCATTGGGGTAATTGGGAGGCCCCTGCTGGCACCCACCTTGGCTGGCCTAAAGCTTGCGGGCTGGGGGCAGCTCCTGCATTGAGCATCTGACCCCTGGTGGTCAGTGCACATCTTAGCAACCAGTTGTTCCACCAGTCACTCTGCCATTTGGTTGATTTGCATATTAGGGTTTTATTATATAGGATAATTGAAAGGGTCAAAGGCAAGGATTAGATAAAAGTATCTCCAATATTCAGAAATAATGGATTTTTGTAATATTTTACTGTGATGTAATATCAAAATTATAAAAACGTTGTAAGAATAGTACAACAAATACTCAGACTTTACTCAGACTCAACAATGACTGAGATTTACCATGTGTTATAAATCAAATTTAATATAAATAAAATTTCATATATATACTTACATATATAGACATATTATCATACAAAGACATGCAAACATATATAATTCCTTTTATGGCATATGTTAAGGAAATATCTATCAATTTCTACTTTTCTTGAATATTTCTTCAGCAATGTGTATTGAATTTTGTTATATGTTTTTTATACATCTATGGAGATTATCACATGCTTTTTCTTCTTATATCTACTAATATGTTATGTGATATTACTGAATTTCCTAATATTAAACTAAAATAGCCATTTGTCTTAGTCTTTGTGGTCAGCTATAACAAAATACCATAGACTGGTAGCTTGTAAACAACAATATTTATTTCTCTCAGTCTGGGAGCTAAAAAGTCCAAGATCCAAGAGCCAACATGGATGTGTTTTGGTGAGGGCCCTTTCTTTCTTGTTTGCAGACTGATGACTTCTTGTATCCTCGCAGTGTAGAAGGGGCAAGGGAGTTTTCTAGTTTGTTTGTTTTTTTGTGTGTGTTTTTTTGTTTGTTTTTGTTTTTGTTTTTAATAAGGGCAATAATCCCATTCATGTGGCTCTTCCCTTCTGACCTAATCACCTTCCAAAAGCCTCATTTCCCAACACCATCACATTGGACATTAGGCTTCAACATGTGAAATTTGAGGGGGAAAAATATTCAAACCATAGTACTTTTCAACCTTGAAGCAAATTCCATATGAGCATGATAAATTATTTTTCTAATATGGTTTTGGAGTCTGTCTGCTTATATTTAATTTAATGCCTTTTCATCAATATGTCAAATTTGACAACTAAAAGTTTAAATAGATAAATTTCCACAAAAGAAATAGAGAAAGTTGACATACTGTATTTTCTAGGAAATTATCAATTTCATTTAGTTTTTAAAATTTATTTGCATATAATTTTACATAGTAGTCTCATAATTTTTTAAAGATTCTTTGTTTCAGTGATTATTATTCACTTGACATTTCTTATTTAATATATTTTTTATTTCTCCTTCTTTTGTTGATTAAATTAGTTCATGGCTTTTAATCTGTATTATCTTCTTCCTTTGCATGCTTTTGGTTTGCTTTGTAGTTTTTTTCTAAATATTTAATTTGATGATACAATTTATTTATTTTCATTTATATATGTTTATTGATATAAATACTTAAAGCTATATACTTCCTTCTGGTCAGTACTTAAATATAACCTATAAATAATGTAGACATTTTTATTATTTTTTTAAATTATATTTTGATTTTTTATTTATTTTTTCATCCAATAATACAGGTTTTTGTTTATGTATTTTAATTTTCATTAGGACCTTTTTGATTAATTTCTATTTTAGTGCATTTTAATCAGAGTATTTTTTCACATTTAACCTCAGGGAATTTACTAATGCTTTCTTTGTGATCTAATGAGTGATACATATATAAATAAGTTCTATATTTTTCTTTGTCAGAACATATAACATTTACGTACTGTTTTTCCTCTTGTTGCTATTTTTATTATATTTCTTTTAGTCTTAGCTTCACAGTTACATTAATTAAGTGCACACCATAAACTCTTTAGCTGAAGTTTCCTCACACATCTCTTAATAGATAAAGCTCTTTTACTGGTAGATTCCTCACAAAGGGCTCATGGGTATAAAATCCGCAGTTCATACTTTCTTGAGTGTCTTTAAAATACTGCTTTACTTGATGTATTTCTTGAGACATCTTGGGCAACATAATTTTTTTTTTGTCCTTTGTTCTTTGTGATTAGAGACTCTTAAGATTTTATCTTTAAAATCTAATAATTTTACTAGGATGTGTTTCAGAGTTAAGAATTTCAGGTTGATTTTTTTACTATCAAGTGATTCTTGTCAGTGTGTACCTGAAGACTTTTTCTTTTTTTCTTATTAAGTTTTTCTTTATTACAGTTCTAAATATAAGTTTTATTTGTTTCATTTCCTTCTTCTGCAACTCCAATAACACATTTTAGGTTTTCTATCACTCCCTTCCATTTCAACTGCCTTTGACCCTCTGTACATCTTCAGAATCCCCAATTATATATATAGGGTGGGTCAAAGATAGGCTTACAGTTGTTCGTATGGAAAATAATACAATCATTCTATGTAATAAAAGCCTAATATGCTAAGTATCTGGTTGCCTGATCATCTGTTCAACCAATCAAAGTGTAATATACTAATGATATGCTAAGGCCACTCAACCAGTTGCTATGATGAGCACAAACCACCAGGGGGCAGATGCTCTGACTGGTAGGTTACCTTGCTGCTAAGGTTTGGCTGATCAGGAAAAGTGAGATGGGACAGACATACCCTAGAGCCCTCCCATGTTCCGTCCATGGCTGGACAACCTCCCATGTCCCTCCCCAGCTCCAATTGTGCCACCAGTGGGATCCCTCAGCCTAGCCCAGCCATGGGCAAACTACGGCCCGCGGGCCGGATCCAGCCCATTCGGCTATTCTATCCGGCCCACAGAGCCGAAAGAGCAGAGGGTTCTCTTGCTCTCCCCTCCGCTCTTTCACCAACAGCCCAAGATGAGAGTGCCTCCAGTCCAGTTTAAGAACCCATTGTGACCCTCGAGTCAAAAAAGTTTGCTTACCCCTAGCCTAGCCTGTGCCTTCTCACAATCAGGGACCCCTTGGGAGATGCTGGAGAGTTGGTTTTGACCCAATCCTGCAGGCCAGGCCGAGGGACCCCACTGGTGCATGAATCCGTGCCCCAGGCCTCTAGATAATCTATACTAATAAAAGTGCAATATGCTAATTAGACTGGACACATCGGACATCTTCCTGATGTCATTTCTGATGTCCTTCCGGACAAAGGCAGGGGCATGGCTGGCCTGCAAACTGCCCACAGTCCCTTGCCCAGGCCAGCCCTGGCCCCCAGCAGGGACCCCCACCCTGATCCAGGGCCCCCTTCAGGGCAGGCCACCCATCCCCCACCCATGCACCAGGCCTCTATCTTATGTAATAAAAGGGTAATATGCAAATTGACCCTAATGGCAAAATGACCAGAATGGCCTCTGGATCAGTCAGTAACCACCTCTTGGTCCTTTTCCCCTTCCAGCAGGTACTGATTGTCTGATGGCCACTTGTGGTGGGGGTGGGGCTGGTGAGTGGGCAGGAATAACTGCCGGCCATCAGGCACCAAACACCTGATGGCAAACGGGGAATCAGGGGTGGGTGGCATTTGGGAGCAGGGCCAGCTGTGGGCATCTAGGGAAGATGGCCCTGATTACAGGCCAGGCCTAGAGACCGTACCCATGCACAAATTCCATGTGTGAGACTCTAGTAAATTCTACCCCCCCCCAAAGAGTAATATGCAAATTAACCATCACTCCACTCAAGCCACACCCACCAGCCACGCACACCAGCCAATCAGAGCTAGTATGAAAATTAACCGCAACCAAGATGGCTGAAGCCACAGAGAGCAGTTGAGAGGTTTGGGTTTCCACACACCCTGGCTGGCCTAGGCCTACACTCAAGGATACAAAGTTTCAATTACAGAAGATAAATCCCCCCAAAATGGCAGCATCCAAAGAGAGCAGGCTAGGGTTGCCCCCAGCAATGGAGGAAGCAAAGCTTTTCACCTGGCCGGCCTAGGCCTCTGCTCTAGGCTACAAAGTTCCAATTATAGAAGATGCATAAAACCAAACAGTAATGGCAGCAGCAGGAGTGAGCAGGGGGCTTAGTTCTGATCCAGGCTACAGTTTCAATTGTAGAAGGTAAATAAATTTCAGATACCAGGGCCTCTGCTTGGGTCACCAGGGGGCATGACTGGCCTACATACCACCACAGGCCTCCTGCCTAGGCCGCCCCACACCCCAAGGGAACTCCCACCCTGATCTGGGACAACCTTCAGGGCAAACCAGCTGGCCCCTACCCATGCACTAGGTCTCTATTCTATCTAATAAAAGAGTAATATGCAGATTGACCATCACTCCAACACACAATAGCTGCCTTCATGTGGTCAAAGATCTTGCCACCATGTGGACATAAGATGGCCACCACAAGATAGCCAGCAGGGGAGGGCAGTTGGGAGGCACCAGGCCTGCAAGGGAGGGCAGCTGAGAGGGACAAGGTCTGCAAAGAAGGGCAGTTGGAGGCGATCAACCCTGTAGGGGAGGGTAGTTAGGGGTGACCAGGCCAACAGAGGAGGGAAGTTGGGGGCAAACAGGCTGGCAGGGGAGCAGTTAGACATCAATCAGGCTGGCATGGAGTGGTTAGGGAGTGATCAGGCTGGCAGGCAGAAGCAGTTAGGTACAATCAGGAAGGCAGGCAGGTAAGCAGTTGGGAACCAGTTAAACAGCAGTTTAACCAGTGGGATCGGGTGTAAATGGGCAATTTAACACCCTTTGAGGGGTCCCAGATTGGAGAGGGTGCAGGCTGGGCTGAGGGACACCCCCCATCCCGTGCATAAATTTTGTGAACTGGGCCTCTAGTAATAATATAAGAATAAATGGTATTTCATGTACTCACAATTATAAACCTACTTTGCCCCACTATATTAGAAGTTTTGTCACTTGCTAGTAGTATTTCATACTGACCTCTTACTGAGTTAGGGAGTCATGCTAATGAAGTCCTCCTGTTTCCTTATTATCTCTTACCCTAAACAAGCTATTATGCTGAGATCCCTATTTTTATTATGTCAATCTTAGTGTTTTCACCACTGTCAAAAACTGTGAATAAGTGAGTTGGAATTCATTATTCAAAGGCCAAAATAGTTGGCTAAACAAACTATGAATACCGCATTCTATAATTCATTATCTTCTGATGTATTCTTGGTGACTGAATACATACGGATTAATTTTAAGATGAGTGGTGTCAAGGAAATCATTCCTTTGAAAGCTGGCAATTTACCCTATTCTCTTCACTGAATCATCAGTTGTCTCCTTTTAGTTCATTTATGGCTTCTTTCAAGCTGAAGTACCAACAGACATTTTCCAAAAGCAGGTAACAACAGCATCAATACCCATTGAAAATGCATGATTCTGAATGCTGGTAGCAGATATGTACTATCAATTTCATATTAAAAGTTATATTGTTTAAATAAGATTGAAAAATTATATTGTTTAAATAAGATTTATAAAAAATAAGATTCCATTATCATTGGAGGTGGGCAATAAATGAATATTTTAGTGAAGCATGCTATTATAGAAGTTCTAAGATTTAGAGAAAGTCAATGTATGAATTCCTCTTAAATAATTCTTCCCTTAAGAGCATTTCATTTGTGAATCTAAATACCTTCTTGTCAGTCAAGGTAAAAGTCAATAAAGTTCCATTTCTCTTAGCCATTCATTAATTTACTCTCATTTTCTACTGGGAAAAAAAATCTGAAGCAGTACTATCTATAATATGTAAATGGTTGCTAAAGAGAACCTAAGCTATTCAAATGAAATTTTAAGTAAAAGGCTTTCAGACTTAAAATACATTCTTATTCTTGAGCTAACTATAGCCACTATGGGATTTTAAAAAACATATTTAACTCACACAATAAATTTGTATCCTTTAGAAAGAAAGATTTAATCCAAATAAACATATCAATTTGATGACTTATCTATAATTAGTTAATAAACTACAGGCCCAGTGCATGAAATTTGTGTACTGTGGTGGGCGTCCCTTAGCCCCAGCCTGCACCCTCTCGCAGTCCAGGATCCCTTGCCAGCAGTCATATATCCCTCTCTCAATCTGGGACCCCTCGCTCCTTGCTTCTTACCACTTGGCTTGTTGCTCTTTAGCACTGCCATGGAGGCCGCTGTGCTTACCAGCCTGGTTTCTGGCTGAGAACACTGACCATCAGGGAGCAGCTCCTTCAATGAGCTATGCCCCCTCGTGGTCAGTGCGCTTCATTGCAACCTGTCCTTCTGGTCATTCTGCCAGAATGGTCACATAGGCTTTTATTATATAGATAACTAACTACATTAATTGTAATGTTTATTTTCAAAAGCAGAAACACTTATTAATATTTTACTAAAATATCAATATAAAAATAATGGGAAAATACTTGTAAGACAGTTGATAGCTCAGAGGGAGTTTTTCTTTTTT
This sequence comes from Vespertilio murinus, assembly GCA_963924515.1. Classification (NCBI taxonomy): domain Eukaryota; kingdom Metazoa; phylum Chordata; class Mammalia; order Chiroptera; family Vespertilionidae; genus Vespertilio; species Vespertilio murinus. The sequence goes on along the minus strand of OZ004704.1, from coordinate 166,378,066 downwards.
TTTTTTTTTTTTTTTTTTTTTTTAAATAAATCTTTATTGTTCATATTATTACAAATGTTCCTCATTCCCCCCCTCCATTGCTCCCCTCCACCAAGTTTCCATTCAACTCTCTGCCCTTTCCCCATCCCCCATTGTCCTCATCCATATGTGCAGTTTATGTTCAGTCTCTTCCCCCCTCCCCACTCCCCATTTCCCTGAGAATCATCAGTCCATTCCCCTTCCATACCTCTGAATCTATTATATTCACCAGTTAATATTGTTCATCAGGATTTCTACTTCCCTTGGTTTTTAGACTCACTTGTTGATAGTTACGTGTTTGTTCATAATTTTTATCTTGATTTTCTTCCTCTTCCTAAAGAACCCCTTTTAACAATTCATATAATTCTGGCTTGGCAGAGATGAATTCCTTTAGCTTAAATTTATTTGTGAAGCTCTTTATCTGGCCTTCGATTCTGAGTGATAGCTTTGCTGGGTAGAGTATTTTTGGCTGTAGGTTCTTGTTATTCATCACCTTGAATATTTCTTGCCATTCCCGTCTGGCCTGCATGGTTTCTGATGAGAAATCAGCTGACAGTCGTATGGGTGCCCCTTTATAGGTAACTACCTGCTTTTGTCTTGCTGCTTTTAATATTCTTTCTTTGTCTTTAGCTCTTGGAATTTTAATTATGATGTGTCTTGGTGTGGTTCTTTTTGGATTCCTTTTGTTTGGGGTTCTGTGTGCTTCCTGGACGTGTAAGTCTATTTCTTTCACCAGGTGGGGGAAGTTTTCTGTCACTATTTCTTTCAATATGTTTTCGGTATCTTGCTCTCTGTCATCTTCTGGGATGCCCATAATTCTGATGTTGGTTCGCTTGAAGTTGTCCCAGAGGTTTCTTACATTATCTTCAACTTTCTGGATTCTCTTGTCTTCTTGCTTCTGTGGAGGAGTGTCCTCTGGCTCTTTGTGTTGCAAATCTTGGACTTGATTCTTGCAATCTTCCAATCTGTTTTTAGGACTCTGTATAATATTATTTATTTCAGAGATTGTATTCTTTATTTCTAGTTGACCTTTTATTATTTCTTGTTGACCCTTTATTATTTCTTGTTGATCCTTTTTCATATCCTCATAGGTCTCATTTATTTTATCGGCCTTTTCTAGGAGATTGTTGAACAACCTTATAAGCGTGGTTTTGAACTCTATATCCCGTCGCTTTTTGTCCTCCATTTCTTTCGTTTGTGATCTGATTCCTCGTTTTGGCATTTTCGCTGCTTCCCTGAGTTGGTAGGTTGGGAGGATCAGCTGTGTCTATGCCAGGAGACAACCTTATTCCACTAGACTTGGAAACCTGCAAAAGCCTCTCTGAGTTCAGCTTGGATGGGGCAGAGTCTCAGGGTGGAGCCTACAGCCTTGGCTTCCGGTTAGCCCCGCCCTCGGAGGTTCCTGAGTCTCAGTGAGCCTCAGTGTCCTTTGGTACTCACTGCAAGCACCTCTGAGAGAAAGGCGCCCTAGAGCTTCACCCGCTACCAGACAGTGTAGTCTCTCCCCCAACACGCCCACAACTGGGGTTCAGAGCAGTTGGAAGTGGGGTTAAGAGCAGTCCGGAGTTTATGTCTCCTTCCCGCTAGGGCGATCTCGCGGCTCAAACAACAGTCTGTCCTCTGTGCGCGTAATGTGCGCGACTCAGGGGCGCTGCTTTTCGCCGCCCCGCTAAGCTTCTGCCTTACAGCCCAGATTCCCCCTGTATGAGGCTGGGGCCCGAGGGTCTTGCCCAGTACTGGGGTTCAGTGCAGTCAGAACTGGGGCTCAGTACATTCCTGAGCTTTTGAGTCCTTCCCGCTGGGGCAATTCTGCAGCTCAGCGAACAGTCCCTCCTCTGCGCGCAATGTGCGCGACTCCGGAGCTCTGCCTTTCTCGCCGCTCCGCTGGGCTTCCGCCTTACAGCCCAGATTCCCTCTGTGTGAGCCTGGACCCCAGGGTCTCGCCCAGAACTGGGGTTCAGTGCAGTCGATGTTGGGGTTCAGCACGGTCCGGAGCTTTTATCTCCTTCCCGCTGGGGAACGCCAGCCAGGCACTCCGCCGCCCCTCCTCTCCGGCTCCGTCCTCTCCCCCGCGCGCACCGTGCCTCCGTACCTTAGGCTTTTACAGCTCCTCTGGTTTTCCTTCTGGTTTTCTCTTTCCTTCTAGTTGTAGAATTTCCAGTCAGTCAACTTTCCTGTAGTTCTGGATAGTGTCCACTCTATATTTTAGTTGTATTTTTTTAAATTGTTGAGGGCGGCTGCAGTTAGGCTTTTACCTCTGCCGCCATCTTGTTGTCCGTTTTCCAGAGTTTTTCTATTCTAGGAGGATTTTTTTCAATTGAAAGGTGAACACACCCACAGAAAAAAATGGGCAAAGAGCCAAAACCGGCTCAGTGGATAGAGCATCTGCCTGCAGACTGAAAGGTCCCAGGTTCAATTCTGGTCAAGGGCATGTACCTTGGTTGCGAGCACATCCCCAGTAGAGGGTGTGCAAGAGGCAGCTGATTGATGTTTCTCATTGATGTTTCTAGTTCTCTATCCCTCTCTCTTCTTCTCTGTAAAAAAATCAATAAAAAATATTTTTTTAAATGGGAAAAGATAATGAATAGAAAAGGAAATACTATATGGGAAAAGATGATCCACTGTATTAATTCTCAGAAAAGGAAAATTCAATTCTAAAATATTGTTTTTCACACAGGAGACTGATAAAAATTAAGCATATTGATAACACCTGCTATTGGCAAGATATGAAGAAGCAGGCACTTTTAAATACCCTCACTGGGAATCTTGAGTGAAACAAACTTACTGGAAATTACTGTTGATATTGGGTTCCATAGCACACTACTTATTTTTCCTCTCCATCACAACTGTCATTATGTTGTGTGTGTGTGTGTGTGTGTGTGTGTGTGTGTGTGTGTGGTGATCTTAATAAATATGTAGAGGGCTAATTTAGTGTCTTGGGCCTTAGCCTCTGACCTGCACTTCTCATTTTGGCTTGCCCTCCATCTCATCACAGTAAAGACCCTAGATCATGTCTTTACCAACAAGGGCATTACCTCCAAAAATCTCAGTTTCAAAAATTCTACTCTATGAAAAGCATTCAATTAAAAAAATATATTTTATTGATTTTTTACAGAGAGGAAGAGAGAGGGATAGAGAGGTAGAAACATTGATGAGGGAGAATCATCGATCAGCTGCCTCTTGAACACCCCCTACTGGGGATGTGCCCGCAACCAAGGTACATGCCCTTGACTGGAATCTAATCTGGGACCTTTCAGTCCACAGGCCGACACTCTATCCACTGAGCCAAACCGGTTTCAACTCAACTCTTTTCAGTATTACCTTATCTCACTCCCTCTAATATCCACTGAGACCAAAGATTTCTCTCTGAATGAAGTCTTTCATGGCTTTATTTACCCTTATCTAACTAAGACCCTGTGCTCCATGATTATAACCTGTTTTTTACACAGAATCTCAACTACTTAGCCTAACTTTGTCTTTGTCATACTCACCTGGGAAAGGCCAGATCTAGATAAATCCAATTTCTTAGCTATTTTGTGCCTGTATCCCATTGCCTCAGCATGTCTGAGAAAAATATAAGCATGGTGACTGTTATCTAAAGTGATGGTCACAGAGCTCAAAAAAGCTTCATTCAGTACTGACAGCAATCTCTACATTTAGCTAAGCACCTTGTCTCCTATGTGGAGTTATTATTTCATACTCATGTTCTTTTTCTATAAATATTCAAGAACCCCTCTCCTCTTTTCAATCTCAGTTGATCACTTAAGATTCTACATCTCTAACTACCACATTTGACAACCTGCTTTCTTATATAACCATATGTTTTGCCTTCTCTCCCTCTACTATGGCTGAAATATTCATATTACTTTCGAAAGCCTCTTGTGTAATGAATGATACTGAATTTCTCCCACTCAAAGTCTTGGCTGTTGCAATGGTATACAGTCTCTTCTGACTCATCAATTTTCTTCTGCCCAACTGAATTATTCCCATCACTATAAAAACATATTAGTATGAGATTTTTCTATTGCTAAATGAATTTTTAATCCTAAAATCTTACCCTAGATCAGGCAATCATGTTAAAAATTAAAAGTTATATTTTATAAAGAAAGCCATAGCGTTTAGAACAGTGTTTATTACTCATTCATTTACTATAGGAGTTGGTTTCTGTTGTTGTTGTTGTTTCTATTATTTTAAGATCTCTTCTTATATACAAGAGCAATATTTAAAGGGTAGGGGAATGGATAAAAATATAAGAAGAAATAAAATTAGTTAACAAACAAAATAAATTCAACTTTTTAGCTATGAAAGTCAAAATGTAAACAAACAATGAATTACTACTTTATAACTATAATAACAGCCAACTTAAAATGATTTCAGTATTCTATTCTGTCAAAGGTATGCTGAAACAAGAACACCAATCCATCTCTGGTGACATACACAGTTGAAAATTTTGGTGCATTAGCAGCAATACATTTGAAGAAATATACAGTGTTAATCATCTTTGATTCAGTAACTCTTGTTAGTTTTCCCCAAGGACACAAACAAAACGAAGAAAAAGCATACTATAAGAACATTTTCATTGTAGCATTATTTATGTGTTAAAGAATGCTAATAGCCTGATTATCCAAAAACAGAGGATTAGTTAAAAATCTGAGGTTTATGGTTTTGGTGGAACATTATACAACCATTAAAATGACTCAATCTCTGTAGCCATATGCCAAAATCTGGGGGGGGGATGCAAAAGTGCATTTATGCTATTATTATAATTACTAGAGGCCTGGTGCACAAAATATGTGCATTGGGGGAGGGTGTGTCCCCTCAGCCCAGCTTGCACCCTCTCCAATCCAGGACCCCTTGAGGAATGTCTGACTGCCAATTTAGGCCTGATATCTGGCAGTTGGACATCTCCTCTTACAATCCAGGACTGCTGGCTCCTAATCGCTCACTTGCCTGCCTGCCTGGTCTCCCCTAACTGCCTTTTACCGACCAGGTCACTCCCAACTGTCCCCTTTCCTCAGCTGGCCTGGCCACCCCTTACTGCCACCCCTGCTGGCCTGTTCACCTCATGCAGCCTGCTGTTCAGTCATTTGGTTGTCCCTCACTAACCTCCCTGCCAACCTGGTCTTAGGCAGCCATCTTGTGAGGGCATGAGGGTTACCTCTTTATTATATAGGATATCAAATTTATATGCTTATGTAGCAGTAGAAAATGGAGTGGTATGATCATGGCTAATTTTTTTGTTGTTGTTAATCTTCATCCAATCAATTTTTCCATTGATTTTTTTAGAGAGAGTGTAAGAGATGGGAGAGACAGAGAAAGAGAAAAAAAACTCTATGTGAGAGAGAGACATTGATTGGTAGCCTCCTGCATGTGCCCCAACAAGGGCTGGAGATTGCACCTAGGTACATGCCCTTGACCAGAATAGAACCCAGGACCCCTCAGTCTACAGGCCAACGCTCTATCCACTGAGCCAAATCATCTAGGGTGATCATGGCTAATTTAAATTTTTATTTCTATTATAATAATTAAATAAAATAGGTTGAATAGATTTAAAATGATCAACAAAGGAACTAGTTTTCATGTACCCTGAAACAGAGAAATTTTGTTTCTATTTTATTTTTTAAATTTACCTTTACTGTTCAAAGTAATATACAGATGTACCCCCCCCCCCCCATTGACCCCTTCCAGCCTGCCTCCCACCCCTTGTCCCAGGCCTTCACCACACTATTGTCTGGGTCTATGGGTTGTGCATATATGCATTTCAATTCTTTGGTTCATCTCTTAACCACCCACCCTTTACTTGCCTCTGAAATTGATCAATTTGTTATATATTTCTGTCTCTGGATATTTTTATTCACCAGTTTATTTTGTTCTTTAGATTCCACATATGAGTGCAATCATGTGATACTTGTCTTTCTCTGACTGATATTTTGTGTATTTCAATTCAAACTTTAGATTACACAGGGTAATGAAGAGTGGCAAAGGCACTTGTTTGTGACTGCTGTTTTAGGAGTAGTAATATACCTACTCATAAATGGCATTTTCATGAAGAGTTAGGTGCCTATTAAATGCAAAAATATAGACTTAATATTGTTATTAATGGAGTCCCACCAAAGTGTTTTATATTTAGAACAACTGTTGGTAGGGGAGGCAGGGAGAGATGTTTTTTGAGTTTAGAGAGATTTCATGTAGTAGAAGAGAGGAATTTGAGAAGCCTGGCACCTTCTCAAATTAGGAAGGAATCCATGGGGAAATTACGTTTTCCTGCAGTTGTGAGTGGGTGTGAGAAGAAGGAAAAAGAGAGAACTGATAGAGCTTTAACTCTGTAAGTGAAGAGTCAGGGAGAGGGGAGAAGTTATCTAAACCAAGGATGTGACTGGGGTTGCTGGGCTCAGAGTGGTTCTGTCAAGTACAATAAGAAATATAGAAAGAATAAAGGGGGCATATGTATTACTTTCAACAATAATTTTTTTAAAAGTAGAAATTAGCAAGTACAGAATAGTATGGGGATGTAATATACAGCATAGGAAACCTGGCCAATAATATTATAATTACTATATATGGTGTTGGATGGTATGGGATTTATTAGGATGACCACTTTATAAGTTATAGAAATGTCCAATCACTGGGTTATGCACCTGAAACTATACTGTACCTCAACTCTAATTGAAAAAAGAAAAAGAAAAAGAAAAAGAAATGTAGGAAGAAAAACAAGATAAGTTCTTGATGTGCTTTTGGGATTCTAGAGATAGTTCCCCACCATCAACCCTCAAGAGAGGCTAATTGCAACTCAGAAATATATAGATCAAAGCAGTTCAAAAGACTGAGAAATTATACCTAGATATAAAATCAGAGATCATGTGCTTTTACGGAAAGGGTATAAACATCAAGGTATATTCTATTTACCATTTTAGAGTTGAGAAAACAAATCTGATTATATGAACCCAGGAACTTAGAAAGAAGACTTCTCATGATGACCAGAGTAGAGGACTCAACCATACTTATATCTACAATTAAAATAAAGAACTTGTATGTACATAAACATAACCCAGGGAAACAGACAATAGATAGGGTGGTGGAGGCCTGGGGCAGGGGGCAGTGGCAGGCTATAAGGGGTCAATGGGAGAAAAAAAGGAAAGTATGCAATACTTTCAACAATAAAGATTTTAAAAATAATATAAAATAAAATTGTATGTGTTTACAATTGATGAGTACAATGCCTCAGACACAAGAGAACTGCATGGTTAAAATACAACTCTTTTATAACAATCCATTTTATACTAGGAGAAAAGCAAAGAGATGGATATCTATACATCATTGATCCCCTTCTATCCCTTAATAGAAGAATCAGGGCCATTAAGGAAACATACTTTGAGGAATTAATGGAGTTCATAAGGATTTAGTAACTAACTTTACATAGTTTAGAATTTACTGTGGGATCACAGATGTTGGTTGGGTGACTAAAAAGCTGACCTGAGTTGGGCCAGTAATGTGGCCTCTTTTTGGGGGTGGGGTGGGGGAGGGAGTGCCTATAGTCTTTAAGAGTAAATTTTTATTAAATGTTTTATTAAGGAACTATATTGTTGATTGCTTACAATTTGCTTTACCCTATTTCCACTTATGAACTTACCCTGCTAACTAGAGAAATGTAAGGGTTTTTGACAGTCAAAGAATATAAGAGATCTAAGGGCATACTAGTAAGTATAGTTACTTCCATCATGTATCCACAATGTAGCAGGGCCTTGAGCTGCTTTGAACTATCTTAGTCAAAAACAGTTTTTAACTTCAAAAATTGATTTTAGCTTGGTCGAAGTGGCTCAGTGATTGAGCATCAACCTATGAACCAGGAGGTCACGGTTAGATTCCTGGTAAAGGCACATGCCTGGGTTGCTGGCTCAATCCCTATTGGGGGGTTGTCCAATAGGCAGCCAATCAATGATTCTCTCTCATCATTGATGTTTCTATATATCTCTCTCCCTCTTCCTTCTTCTCTGAAATCAATATATATATAATTAATATATATGTCATTAATCATTATCCTATGAAATATACAGTACAATTTATTTTGGAAAGATTCTGGAAGAAGGAGGTTCATATGCCACACTGTTCTAACCACCTGTGTGACCCTCGGAAGTCATTTAATGCTCCTTGTCACCAGTGTCCTTGTTTGCAATAAGACAGAGTTGGGCTAACTTGGTTCTCTCTGATGTGTCTTAAATTCAAACTGGCAGTACTCTCCTCATAAAAGCTTCCCTATCACTAACTTCACCCATGGCCTGACTACTGGGAAAATGGCCCAACTCTGATGAAATAGAACATATGGGAACCCAGACAATAAACAAACTATTCAGATCCAGGGAAGGGAAGGGAAAGGCTATAATGTGAACAATCAAATCAATCATAAATAGACTCAGATTTTATGATAAAAAACACCAAATGTTTTGAGAATTACAAGTTTTATAAAATTTGGAGCATCTGTTGAGTGGGTTTCTTTGTAGCTTATGTAATAGATGCAACAACAATATTCAGATGCTGTTGAATATGTATGTCAAGCTGGAAATTAGTTTGTGACTAAAATACCATGAACATAACCAAATAGCTAAAGAGGGACATGAATTTCCCCTTTTGGAATTTTCTGGGGACTTGCCAACATAAAAATATAGTTGAGGCTAAGTGGTAACCAATGACAGCAATTATCCATGGAAGCTAATTTTGCAATGGGGAAAAAGCAGGTTTGCTTCCAGACCTGCTAAATTGGTGGATGCATATGCACAACAACCAAATACTCACATTGCAGGCAGCCAACAGACACATGTAAATTCTAAGTTTCACAAGCTATTGACTTATAGTGTCTGTGTCTATATTTATAATTAGTATTTTTAAATATATTTTATTGATATTTTACAGAGAGACAGTGATAGAATAGAGAGTTAGAAACGTCGATGATAGAGAAACATCTACCAGCTGCCTCTTGCACACCCCCTACCGGGGATGTGACCGCAACCAAGGTACATGCCCTTGACTGGAATTGAACCCGGGACCTTTTAGTCCGCAGACCGATGCTCTATCACTGAGCCAAACTGGTTTAGGCTATAATTAGTAATTTTAAGGAAAAGATTTTGCCATATATTTATTGGTTTCAAAATTTTTCATTGAAACAGATTTTCCCCTTCTTTTTCAGTTGGTTAACTCCTGTTTGTTCTTGATATCTCATCTCAAAAATCACTTCCTTGGGGAACACTTTTCTAAATTGCCTGATAAAATCAAATGCCCCTCTCAAGTGTTCTTAAAATAGAACATACTCATTTTTTATAGCAGATATCATACTTACTTTTACCTAAGTCGGTGTGAATATTTGATGTATACCTATCTCCTTGACAGGATTCTGAGCTCCATAAGGAAGAGATTCCCTCTTTTTGGTCCCAAGTACCTACCATAATGCCTGATGCAGAATAGACATCCTATATAATAAAAGGCTAATATGCAAATGGACCAAAAGGTGGAATGGCAGGTCGCTATGATGTGCACTGACCACCAGGGGGCAGATGCTCAACACAGGAGCTGCCCCTTGGTGGTCAGTGTGCTCCCACAGGGGAGTGCTGCTTAGCCAGAAGCCACACTCACAGCTGGTGAGCTCAGTGGTGGTGGCAGGAGTCTCTCCCACCTCTTCTGCAGGCAGGCGGTAAGGAATGAGGGATACTGGACTGCAAGAGCCCTGGATTGCAAGAGGGATGTCAGACTGATGGCGTAGGCCTGATCCCCATGTGCTCTTTGCTGGATTAGAACCTGGAACTCTTTTGTCTGCATGCTGACGCTCTATCCATTGAGCCAAACTGGCTAGGGCTAGCATGTATTTTAAGTAGATATTTTATGGAATGTGAATCTTATAAAAATGGTGAAACAACAAAAATTTAATCAGCTTTAGAATTCAAAATAAATAAAACCAGATGGATGTATATTTTAAAGTAGTATCATGCACTAACAAGATGAGATAGTGCATTAGACATTTTTCAATATTATACACAGAGGAGATACATTCTGAGAAGTACCATATAAAGATAAAGTATTGAGTACCAGGTAGGGAAAAAATCTTGTGATTCAGAGTAGTAAAATTGGCAATGGTGGTCCATGGAAACAGCCTTCAAGCAAATCAGAGACTTAAAAATTATAATTATTCCAGGAAATTTGCTCATGTTATAATGCTTTACATATTACTTTTCTTAAGTATATAATTTAACAAAACCAAATATTCACCAAAATAAACCTCCAAATCTGGTACTCCATTTGCAATGATTTTGAATGCTCCTCCCTGAATAGTGAGTTAACAAATTGCTTTCTTTGTAAGGATAATGGAAAGCAAAAACATGCTAATGTTACTACTTGGGGTGTTGTTATTTCCTGTGCAGGTTTTCTCTAAAGAGGATTTGCCACATGGTTCATGGTATCTGAAATTTCCCATGGGACGAATCGAATCACTAAGTAGGCAAAATCTGCCCCAACCCACGCTCCAAGTGTTCCCTTGGTTACATTAGCTATCGGACATAGTTGCCAAATTCCAAATCCTCTCGGTGGAATAAATGAATGAAAGACCTGCATTACCCAGCAGGCTCATTTCATTCTGTTTCTAAATTTCCAGAGATAGTATTTAGTGTAGTTTATTAATCTCATGGACTTGTGGTTCCATGTAGTGGAAAGAAAATGTGATTTAAATTTCCATGCAAACAGTATTTATTCAGTTAGTGCAAACTTAAGCAATATAACACTTTTGAAAGCACTGACAAGAGGAAATATGCTTTGACAAGTCGTTTAACCTTCATATATTTTGATCTCTATTAACTGTGGGGAAGCACGGGACTTGGTTGGAAAGTTTGTAAGGAGAAATCTCCAAAAGGTCAGGGCCCTCCGGGGGTGATGGCTAAAGGCAGCCACCCCTGGCTTGACTTCTCCAAGCAAGTCTGAGCCTCCGGGTGCTTTACTGGAATCTTTATGTTTAGTCTTTATGTTTTAGTCCTTGATTAAAGGACACTGCAGACATATACGTCTTCTCAAGGATGCTTACCCTGCTGATAGTATATAATAGTCAATTTTAGCTCAAGCTGTTGTTACAATAAAAGCCTAAGGAGGCAGGTTAATGAGACTATTTGGTTTCTCAAGCCAAGCAGTCCCTTAGTCCTCTCTTTCACAGAAACATGTGTCACAGTAATCATCCACCTGTTACTCAGGGTCTGCCGGTCAGCCCCAAGAATTAATAATATTTAGTACTGATTTACTTCGTAGTATATTGGAAAGGTTGATAGGCTAATGACTATGAGCAAGTAGCACATTATAAAAAATATCTAAACATCCATGAAAGGCAGAATTCAATAAGAAAGAAGCAATGCAAAGACTATTAATAATATAATTTTAATATTTCTCTACATTTTATCACAAGTGATCTAAAAAATTTGGTAACTGATTCCAATTGGGTTTGGTTATCAACTCCTAGCCAAAATGTTGAAAACATTATTGTAACTTGAACAGTAACCAATATGCCACTGTTACGGGGTTGATATGAGTCTGAGGTATCAACCACTTACAGGTAGCTTCTTAATAGGGTATTATCTAGCATGTTATCTATATTGCTCACAGAGCTCTGATCTAAAGCATAAAGGAACTTTATGTAGTGCCTTTCACCTTCTCCTCAGGTCACATTTCTATATGTCAGTCATAGGCTGTTTGATTGGCATTCATCCCAAAGGAACCAACAGGAGGTCATTCTTTCAATGCTTTCCTTGGAAGGTTTCAAACAAAACAAAAACTATGGCAAAAATATGTTTTCCTGGATTTCTCATTAGAAAAATGGAAATCTGATTTCATACCAATTACATCTTCTTCCCAGAGTTCCTTTGTTGCCAAAACATTTTCACTGATATCAGCAATCTTCAAACACAAATATTCTTAACCAAAATATTACAAAAAAGTGATAGATATTTGTATCTTTGGTGCCATCTATATATCTGCATGAATTGCTGTACTTGTGACTGATTTAATTCGATAAAATGAAATTGAATTTACAAGTTCCACAAAGTCAAGTAGTTTAGATAATGTTCATTTTGTCTTCTTTAGTATCTACCAGAGGCAGTGTAGCAATTAGCATCTAAGGCCATATGTATTAATATTTAAATTTCCTGTTTAAATTTAGTTTCTCAACATATTTTAGCACTTACTTCCTTTTTAAAATTAAATCTTATTGTGGAAAGTATTACATATGTCTTTTCCCCCATTGGCTCCTTCTAGCCCACCCATCCCCTGCCGCACACCTTCACTATGTCCATGGGTTATGCATATACGCATACAAGATCTTTGGTTGATCTCTTCCCATCCACCACAGCCTTCCCTCTGAGATTCTAAAGTCTGCTCCAATTACTTTCAATCCGTTATTTCTCTAACTTTTAAAAAAGAAACTGCTGATGAGGAAGAACATCTAAGCAAGTTTTTATCACTTCTTATCTATCTTTCAATTTCTTCCTTTATCTTTTCCCAGATGAGGCATGGCTGAAATATGCAATATGTCTAGATATTCTTTTGTGGTATTTAAGACTTACTGCATAGTATATTTTTAAATAATTCAAAAATTAAATTATTGTTTGGATACCTACCATGTTTTAGGAATGAGGATTCAATTGTAAATAGGATTAGAAAGCTCCAGAAGCCATTCAGTTTATTTTAAAATTTAAGAGTAGTGTTTTTAAACTGTTGGCCTCAACTCATCATTAGATCATGAAATCAATTCAGTAGAGTATAACCAAAATGTAAATATATAAATATAAAATTGAAAAAGTAAGATAATAAATAAGGTTTCAGAATTTTTTATCTCTATTCTTATAAAAAAATCCACATTTCATAAAAGTTTGGTTTTGGTTTTGTGTATACCTGTGTGTATGTGTACATTGCATTATCGTAACAATATACTTTTTACTCTGGATCATGACCCAAACACTTTCACAAACAACATTATAAAAGAAAGAAAAGGCTATAGGTAAACAAGTGAACAACTAGCGTAAATAAAATTATTGAGATTCAGCAAGAGTGTGTGGAGAAGGGGGTGTTGTGGAAGTATAGTGAGGGAATGGATGGTCAGGAGGGTTATGAAAAGGGATGACATGTAACTGAAATCTGTAGGATGAGGAAGAAACTGCTATACAGCATGTAGGATAGAACTTTATAGGTGGAAGGAGGAACGAGCATGAATGTCCTGGTGTGGAAACAAGTTTGGTCCAGTTGAGAAACAAGGATGAGGGCAGTGTGCCCAGGGAGAAGGAAAGAGAAAGTGATGAAGTTGGAGGGAGGGGTAGAACCTAGACTCTATATTGCAATATAAGCCATGGGTGAAAAATAAAAAAAGGATTTTTGTCTATTGAAAGGATAATGTTTTTTGAAACTTTTGTAAGTCAAAGAATGTCTTGATCTAATTTATACTTGTACAGGCAGTCTGGATGCTTTGAGAACACTGAATTATAGAAAAGCAAAGTAGAAATAGGCGAACTATTTGGGGTTATTAGTGCTATCACAGAAAAGGAGGTCTGTGGCTACAACTAGTTGGAGGTAATAGAGCAGGAGAGACAGAGACAAAGCCAGACATGTTTTGGAGATGGAGCAGGTAGCATTTATTTATGAATTTGCATGTGTTGTATGACTGGGATGGTGGTACAGCAAAAGAAAGAAAGGATCAAATATAATTTCTAAGCACTAAACAAATGGTAGCATCATTTTATGAAATCGGAAAGGCCAAGAGAGGAATAGGGTTTGGGTAAGGATGTTTTAATTCTAGAGTTTAATTTTCAACATGTTTTTCTAACATACACTTTTCACCCATAACACTTATTAAATTTTAAAATTACACATTTATTTGTGTAAGTATTTGCTTATTATACTGTAAAAGTAACCCTAAAGCTGAGGTCATGCCTGTTTTGATAATTTTGTGTGTTGCATTGAGTCTTGCATGCCTGACACAGAGCAAGCACTCAGGGAGTATCTATTGAATGGATGACATATATGTGCTGCTATTAATGAACTAGAGGCTCGATGCACAAAATTTGTGCAAGGGTCTCAGCCCCCACTGCCATGGTGGCTGCCTCTGCATTGGCCTCTGCCACCATGGCAACTGATTCGGCCCGCGCAGCCCTGGCTTTGTCTAGATAACTGGTCGTCAGAAAGATGTCTGGAAGGTCATTTGGCTGTCTGGTCTAATTAGCATATTACACTTTTATTATTATAGATACTTAAATGAATAATACCAATAGATTACTTCCTTTTGGTGATCATCTTTTTTTTAAAGAAGTTTTAGCAGAAGAAAATTTCTATTCACATGATGATGAGCCAAGAACAATGAGATGTCTATACATAACCTACATGAAGCAAGGGGTCACTCATCCATTTGCGTCTACCCACCAGACCTTCTAGAGTAGTTGTTCTTAAACTTCAGCACATATGAGATTCATTTGGAGGTCTTGTTAATGCACGGAGGGATTGTTGACCCTCATTCCCAGAGTTTCTGATTTCGTCTGGAATGGGGCCTGAGAGTTTGCATTTCTAACATCTTCCCAGATGATAATGGTCCAGGAAAAAGCAGTTACCTAGCAAGCTAAGATTCAAAGTCTGGGATTCTTAGATCCTTAGGGGGAAAAAATCTACAACTGGGCTGCAGGGTGTTTATATGGGCATACCTAGATAGATATATGCAGATGTTTTATGTATATGCTTTGTGCATTTTTCTGGTAATAAAACTTGTATATTTCAGCAGAATGTCAAAGAAGGCCTTTAAATTTTAATTAATGTTAAGAGTAGTAGTTCTCACAAGGCCAGTGACTGTAACGGTGTAATGACCAGAACAACTGATTGACCAGTCACTATGAGGTGTGTTGACCATTGACTACCTCTCGTCCCTCCCCTGGCCTGCAGACTCTGATCTCCTGGATGGCGAATGGGGAACTATGGGGAACTGGGATGTGTGGCAGTGGGGTGAGAATGGGGACTGGTGAGAAGGTGGAAGGCGGACCTCTTGGACCCTCTCCCCAGCCCACGGGTTTGGATAGCCCCGATGGAGAATGGGGAAACAGAGAACAGGGGTGGGTGGCGGCAGTGGGACAGGACTGGGAACTGGCAAGCAGGCAGAAGATGGACCTGATTGTCGGCTAGGCCTAGGGACCCTACCCGTGCACAATTTCATGCACTGGGCCTCTAGTGAATATATATTAGAACATCCTGAGCATCTGCCTCTTCCATTTAATTGTTGTGTGACTTTGAGCAAAACACTTAACCTCTCTTTGCCTCTAGTTCATCTATAAAATGGGGATAATAGTGGTACCTGCCTCATATGCTTATTTTGAGGTTCAAATAAGTTAATGTTTGCATATAATTTAGAGCAATAAGTGCTCATTAGGTGGTGGCTGAATAAGATAAAAAAACCTGGGAGTTTGTTTTTTGTGGTTTTTTTTCAGTCTAGGCTCTCACCCTGGTGATTCTAATGCACAGCCAGAGCTGAACACCACTACACACAATAAAGAGAGAACAAGAAAAAAATGCTCTTCTTGAGTGTGTGTGTCTACTTTCCTCTCAGGGAACCAGACTTTTTTCTCCAATGAATTTATCTTCATAAAATTTCAAGAGTTGGTTCATGCTGATCTCATAGGGTTCAGCATCTGCAGCCTCAAAAGAGACACCAACCCAGAACTTGCTGCCCATAGACATATTACTTATTTATTTATGTTTTAATTCATGACATTTTGGGACGATTTGTTACTCAGTGATAGATAACTAATGCGCTATAACCCTAAACCTTATATTTTTACACATCTGAGCTGATAGTTTTACTTTTAATATTTTGGTGCTACTGCAAATGATCTGCTCATTTTATTCTTTTGTGACCCTTCAAGACTATCTAAGATATAATGGAATAATTAGCTGGCTAAGTGGCCATGCCCTGCGCGGGAGAAAGAAAGAGAACCCGGTATCCTGCCTTGTGTTTTCCCGAGGCTTCAGGGTGAGAGAAAAAAAGTCACAAGACTCTTGAGCTGAACCAAGCTCAACAGTTAGAGGCCACCTATGCTTGTGACAATAGGGACCCTGAACTGAGCCCACAAAGAATGTAAATTCTGACACCATCTCAGAAAAATGGAGGAAAACACAATGTCTCTCTAGGAACACATGTGGCCTAGTTGCTTATCGAAACCTTTGAATTGTCAGGGTCCATTGGCGTTCTTTATTTCAAAGACAAATAAACAACAGACTTCTGTGAGATAGAACTAGAATTTTTTTGTTACAGCCTGAATTTGGGGAAAGAGAAAATGACCATGAAGACTTAATGTGCTACTTATATACTGGCCATGGCAACAATTTAAAATAATTGACTAGGTAATGCTCCATCTCTTGGTTCTAATTAACGTGGTCACTGGGCTTTTAAGAAAATCATTTGCATTTACCTGATATTTTGCTAAAGTTCATCACAGTGGGAAGATAACATTACAAATCATTGATTCCAGGACACACGTGAGGTGTGTTTGGCAAATAGATTTACTTATTTTGCTAGTAAGACCACATCTGTAGCCTAAGTGAATTAAGGGCTATTTTTGCCATGGGGTAACTTTTGAATTGGAAATCTGGGAACCCACAGAAAGTGACTGGCCAGTTAATGACATCCTACTCAGATAACTCATTTCTATAAAAGGAACACAATATAACTCTGGTTAACATATTTTAATTATATTTTACTAAAATAGATTACAAGGTGATTTAGTAGGTGGCAAAAGATGAATAATAGCATTACAAACATATCAGAATGCCTATTTTTCTTTTCTGTTATTTAGAAGCTGGATATTTAGTCAGCATGTCCTAGATTAATCACACACACACACAACTTACCCTCTCTGTCTACTCTAGAAACACAAAACAAGTAGTTTTGAGGATTAAGAGAGGGAACTGCCAGAGAGGAGGAAACTGAGAAATGCATTTATTGTTAAGTGTGAAAGGGCTCTAAGCCTCCCATTTAGGTCATTTGAATTAACACTGATGCTTTCCTTCAGAGTAAAGATGAAAGGAGGCAGGAATCCCTGAATATCTGAGAAGCAGCGTGTTTACAAGGAGAAAAGCAATGGGTAATGACATTCATTTTAGTTCCTTTTATGTTTGTGCCCACATGGCCACTTTCAGCTCACCACTGTAAGCGGGATTTGTTTGCCATCCCCACTCTTCCAATTCTTAATTTTAATGTGTTTTCTTCCTTATTTTGATTTCATATGTTTTGGAAGAGGATAACCAAGATGTCCCAAACACCTTAGTGTATTCAATCTGCTGGGAAGCCCTGAATGTACCAGGGGTTTAAGAGGATGATAAATAAGGGGGATGGGCCTGGCTGGTGTTGCTCAATAGTTGAGTGCTGAGGTATGAGCCAGGAGGTCATGGTTCCATCCCCAGTCAGTGCACATGCATGGGTTGCGAGCTCAGTTCCCAGTGCAGGAGGCAGACAATCAATGATTCTCTCTCATCATTGATTTCTCTCTCTCTCTCTCTCTCTCTCTCTCTCTCTCTCTCTCTCTCTCTTTCTCTTCCTTTCTGAAATCAATAAAATATATTTTTTAAAAGAAAAGGGAAGGGAAGGCTAGAAAGTCGGAAGAAAAAAGCAGAACGAACAGAGGAAAGTGTGGCTGAAACACTTCTATAGACCTTGGTCTTGCCCTGATTTTTGAGATTTATTCTCACTGATCTGTTTCCCCCATTAAATTCTGTGGGGGATTTAACGGAATGTCTTTAGACATCAGATTACACAGCTTGATGGCCGACTTTTATTAATCAGTTTTTGACATTTATTTGATGGCTAAAATTTAGTTCTATCTTTAAAAAGTAGAGTTTAACCATATGTTTTGTGTGCTATGCTTGCTACTGTAAAATAGATCGTTGCATATTCAAAAGCTTTGGCTAAGGATTACATCACAAAGGTTTATCTGAGGAAAGGTATCCTGATGAACCAAATATTTACTATGTTGTTGTCCACATATCAATGCAGACAATTAGATTGATGAATAATGTACCATAATACAGAATGTGGTGGAAAACCTAGGGAAAGTATTAACATTGTGCTATTCGTCTCTCTCATCAAGATAAAAATCATTATGGATTATACTAGTATAGCTAACCTACACGTGCACATTATATACACACTATAGGCCAATTGCAGGAATTCATGGACCAGTGAGGTCCCTTGGCCTGGCCTGTGGGATCAGGCCAAACCAGCTCTCTGACATCCCCCAAGGGGTCCTGGATTGTGACAAGGCGAAAGCTAGGCCAAGAGACCCCACAGGTGCATGATTGAGGCTGGAGAAATGTGCAGGAGGTTGGCCAGCCGGAAAGGAATGGTGGGAGGACTCCAAGGCATGTTTGTCCTGTCTCTCTCAGTCCCAATCTGCCATACCCCAGCATCAAGCTAATCTACCTGTCGGAACATCTGCCTCCTGGTGGTCAGTGCATGTTATAGCAACTAGTTAACCTGTGGACTATCTGCCTGCTGGTGGTCAGGGCACATCATAGAGTGGTTGAGTGGCCTTAGCATATCACTAGGATATTACACTTTGGTTGAACGACTGACAGGTCGGTCAGACACTTAGCATATTTGGCTTTTATTATATAGGATTGTTTTTGTACACCTTGGATTTTCATTCAATGATTCTTTATTAAGCAACTACATGTGCCAAGCTTGTGTTAAGAAATGAACATTGGTCAATGGGGTCCCTTTTTGCCAAAAAACTCATGTCATATAACTGGGAATATCACTAGTATTATCATCCATACCACTTAGAAACAATAAAAACATTTACTCTATAAAACACAGGAGTGGGCAAAAGTAGGTCTATAGTTGTTCCAATGGAAAATAATACAACACAAAGCATGCTGTACGGTTAAATATGGAAAACATTGTTATGCAAAGTTTCAACAAAATCCTGTTAAAGTCTCACTGATAAGATCAGAATATAAATAAATGGTAAAACTAATTATCCATATTGTATAATATTTGACTTTTGTAGTATTATGATATAAAAAAGCATTAACTGTTTTAAAATGCATTGAATTTTGTTCTATTGAAAAATAATAAAGACAATAAAAGATGTGAACATTAGCAGAAATTTATATGCTCTTGTTGGAATTTGACTCCGAGGCAAAAAAGAAAAGAAAAATGACTTGACATAAATGCAATATGTGTTTCTATTTTTCTTTTAAATAGAAGATTAGGCAAAATAAGCAATATTTTCATACTTTTAAAATAGAGGTTCATTTTTTCTCTATGTTATTGAGTACTTCATGCACTTTTCATAGCATAAGACTTACATGCCTGCTTGGCTGAGTCATCAGCACCTTTCCTGCCATATTTCTCTCATTGAGTTAATAAACTTGGCCTAATCGATTCCCCTCCTCCCTTTATTTCCTTGAGATTTTTTTAATTTATCTTCTTTTTCTTTATTTCTATTTTAATTCTTCTCTCTTTACTTAACTTTTTTTTAAAAAATTGATCACCACAATTAATTTGCTTCTTTAACTGTTTTTCTTTTATGATTTTATTCCTTTCCAGTTTTGTTTTTATGTGGTTAATGTATCCCACAGACCTGGTGAATCAGGAAAACTGAAGTACCAGTAAATAAACTTTCTTCTAGCCTTTATTTGAAGAAAATTAAGGGGAGGGCAACTATAACAAGTGATTTCTCAAATCAACAGTCTCGTCTAAATTAATATATTAATCCAGAAATCACATTTCAGTTCCTGGGTTGATTCATGTGATCTGCCACTGAAAATTTAAATGCACAGAACTGCTCCTTTTTGCGGTAAAGAGCATTGAGAATTACTAACCATTGGTATCTGTTTTGTGTTCTTTTTTAAAACCCATTAATCTAGATGTGGAATTCTGTATAAAGATATGTTAATAAAAATTAATGAGATGTTATAAAAAGAAGGTAGGGACTAATGCACAGAGTGTAACTGGAAGAGCTATTGCATAAATTCCCAAGGAAGCATAGCTTGTACTTCATGTAAACTTGTTATCTTTTGTTATAACACCTGAGTAACGCATACACACAGAGTCTCTGTGGGTAAATAAAAGGTATTTGGTATCTATGATTATTAAGCTCTTCTTAAAACTGCTATAACCACCTGTGATGAAAATAATTGTTGGGACTACATACTTAGAAATCGTTTCTCCTTTGTGTGAATGATTGCTTTAGGTTTGTGTGATTCCGTTGAATTGCAACTGGAAATTAGAATTTGGGAATGGAATAGATATCTGTGTGTTTGGCTTTTTGTAGACATGGGCTTATATTCATACAGGCGATCACTGGTTTATAACATTTTCTATAAAGTGTCAGAGAAAGGAGAAAGAGCAGGGACATTCATAAAAGATGAATTAGAGCTTAGGATATTGTGAGTGATGTATTTTATTTGTGGAGTATAATGCAAGAAAATTGTTATAATAGGACGAATTATGGGAAAATAGGGAAGACGTACTTATTTCTCTCTGAGCATCTCACAAAAAAATTAGCACAATAAGTAACATTTGAATTGGACTTTGAAGAATACATGTTTTTGCCAGGAATGGCAAGTAAGGAAAAGCTTAGGTGAGTGAGGAGAATAATGCAGTTTCCTGAGGCAGAAACTTATGTAAGGAATCCAGGGAAACTTTAAATAGTTCGATATAGCTAAAGCATATATCCTGTTTCCCCGAAAATAAGACAGTGTCTTATATTAATTTTTGCTCCCAAAGATGCGCTAGGTCTTATTTTCAGGGGATGTATTATGTTTCCATTAAGTAGGCCTTATTTTCGGAGGATGTATTATTTTCAGGGAAACACGGTAGTATGTGTATGGGAAAAATACTAGCACCAGGTCTAAGATCAGATACAGAAAGGATAGAAGGTTACAAGTAAGTCTGGGCTATACTAAGAAATGGTCAGGGAGGCATCCACAAAGGAAGAACTTATCATTCAAGGTGGAAATAGGAAAGGTGATATGTCTGATGAAGGTCAGTTGTAAGAAGTAAGGAAGAAAATTGTTGAGAAAAGTTTATACAGATCTTATAGTATAGATTTGCTAAATGAATGCTGAAGAGAAAAAGAAGTCAGTGATGTTTTCCCAAGTTTTAGCTCAGGCCATTGGGTTAATTGTGATGCTCTATTATTATATCAGGAATGTGAATGTTAGCTGAAGTAGCATGTCTCTGTGGTATTCTGGTACTCAAAGTAGCTAAATTTTAGTAAATACCTTTAAGAACAGGAAAATGACTTGATTATTAATCATATGATATATTAGGGGCCCAGTGCATGAATTTGTTCATCTTGAAAGGAACTGTGGGCAGCGAGGCTGCGGTGGGCACATCCTCCATGCCCCCGCCTTAGCCCCTCCTGCTGCAACCCCTGGTCCCCTGTCTGCCAGCAGCTCAGGTCCCATTGCCACTGCCCCCATGTGCTGACAGCACAGGCCCCGCTTGCACCCGCTGTTGGCATGAAGCCATTGGGGCCAATGCCAGCAGGAGGTACAAGCAGTGGCAGCAGGAACTGGGCTGCCAGCAGACAGGGGAACCTAGCAGTGGCTGCTACCCCAATTGCCCCTCAGGAGCAGGGGGAGGTGGAGAAACCCTCAGGTGTGATTGGGGCCATCAGCCGCTACTCACACCTGCTGATGGTGCCAAGCAATCAGGACCAGTGCTGGGTGCCAGCAGTGGGTGCATGCAGTGGCTCTGGAACCAGCAGCAGGTGCGAACAAGATCGACAAGGGTGTGAGTGGGGCTATTTCTGGCAGCAGCTGCTGGCCCAGATCACCCCTCAGGAGCAGGGGAAGGTGGAGAAGCCCAGAGAGTTGATCAGGGATGGCAACTGCTGCTCACACCTACTGATGGCACCAAGCAATAGGGGCCTGGAAGGACTGCCATGTGAGGGAGCAAAGAATTTTCAGTAACCGCCAAAGGCTGGCCCTGATGACAGTGACCAGTGCCCTGCCTTGGTCTGGAGTCCCTGCTCATCTGCTCCACCATCCAGCCCTGGCCGATGCCTGTCATGTTCCACGCACACCCTCTGGTGATCAGCGCACGTCATAGCAACCAGTTGTTCAGTTATTCCACCATTCAGCCTATTTGCATATTAGCCCTTTATTATATAGTTTAGGATAGAATTTTCTCAGGTATAATACATTACGCCCATTAAAAGCTAATAATTCATACATAAGTATTGTGTTATTTCTTTGAGTAATTCTCTGGATAAGAATAATATTCATTATCTTCAATAGGATGGGGAGGGGAAGCCACCTTTCTTCTCTTCTTGATTAAGAAACACCAGCAAGCAGGTTTGGCTCAGTGGATAGAGCGTCGGTCTTCGGACTGAAAGGTCCCAGGTTCAATTCTTGTCAAGGGCATGTACCTTGGTTGCGGGCACATCCCCAGTAGGGGGTGTGCAAGAGGCAGCTGATCGATAATTCTCTCTCATCAATGTTTCTGGCTCTCTATCCCTCTCTCTTCCTCTTTGTAAAAAGTAATAAAATATATTTTTAAAAAAATTTTTACAAAAAGAAACACCAGCATTCCTGTTACTCATGGAAGTTTCTGTACCTCTGAGGTATGAGGGAGCAGGGGAAAAACACCACACAGGTTTAGAACCACTGCTGTAAGAAAAGGAGGCCATGCAGGTCCTTTACAAAGCACAACCAATCTCATGCAGGTCCTTTACAAAGCACAACTGCTCCCTCCATCCACAATCTTTGAAGTGAATAGAGATGTAACTTTAATGTCTGTCATTCTGGTCAAGTTAAGGAAAACTAAAAGAAGTAAACAATAGAATAAAGCAATTGGTTGCTTCAGGGAGGTTTTATTCATGGTGATATTAGTCAGAATCCAATCTTTTCCACCAAATAATGAGGATCTACATAAATTGACAACTGGTGATTTATGAGGGTAGACTTGAAAGTCAGCATAAAATTGTTGACAGGTAGGCCAGAAAGATGAGAGGTGTGAAATAAACCAAGTATGAGGTAGACCAGAAAGATGCTAAGCATGAGAATACTCTAAGTGAGGTGAGATAAATTCATGACGCAACCGTCAATTATTAGGGCATAGCCAAGGTAGTCAGTAAGAGCAGGAGAGACGTGACCATGCCTCTGTGTGCTCATTGTCTCTGTGGCTACAAGGTCAAGGCAATGTTCTAAATGCACAGGGTGTATTTGGATAAGGGGTAATAAAAAGAGAGCATCTTTCTTTGAGAGAAGAGCCTAAATAAATAAATAATAAATAAATGTGAGGAGGGTAAAGAACTTTCTGAAAGGATTTAATATGTAAATCTTTAAACTTGTAAGCCAACAGGGCATAGCTCACAAAAATTGTGAGGGCAAAGTTGTGCTTATTGGAATGATGAACCCAGGAAAACTTACAAAGGCAGTCCTAGAATCTTCACATACTAGTGAGATCCAACATAACTAAGCATCAGACAACAGATTGGTGATAAAAATATAGAATGCCCAGAACTAATGCATTATTTTAATAACATTGTTAAAGCCTCACTGCTACTCGGTGTGTGACACACCAACCAGATGTCTGGCCATCATCTCACATCTTGTTCGAAATGAAGAGAATCACCCCCTACACACACACACACACACACACACCCCTCTACTCATTCAAAATCTGCCTTCCAACACTAAAGTGCCATTAAAGTTTGAGGAGCACTGATCTGGGAGACTTTACTAATGCCAATTTAAAGATGATTGTGTTTTACATATTATAATTAATTCTATCTCTTTCTAAGTTAATTAAGTAAAACAATCATTTTCAATTAATTTATTTTCAGTGACTTTTGTTCATATATTCAAAATTCAATATATTGAGAATTTGGGTGATGCCTTCAACACCTCTTTTCCATCACACCTACCCCTAAATGTGGGTGCAAATTCAGAATGCAATTTGAAGCTCAGCCACAGATCCCAACTTAAAAACCACTGTTTTACAGCATCCCAAGCACTCTTTTATGGAATTCTAGAGGCCCGGTGCACAACATTCATGCACTGGGGAGGAAGGTCCTTCAGCCCAGCCTGCACCCTCTTGCAATCTGGGATTCCTTAGGGGATAGCCAGCAGTCAGACATCCCCAGAGGGGCCCTAAGCACTGCTGTGGAGGCAGGAGAGTCTCCCACCACTGCTGCTGGGCTTACCAGCTGTGAGCCTGGCTTGAGGCTGAGCAGCAATCCCCCTGTAGGAGCACACTGACCACCAGGAGGCAGCTCCTTCATTGAGCATCTGCCCCCTGGTGGTAAGTGCATGTCATAGTGACCTATGGTCCCACTGTTCAGTCTATTTGCATATTAGGCTTTTATTATATGGGATTAATTGGAAACCACCTAAATCCCATGGACCCAATCCATTGTTTAGTGGCTATCTTGAGGCCCTGAAAGATTTGCTTTTAATAGAGACTTTGAAGACAATCAATGCCCTGGTCAGGAATGTCCTGATTTAAGAATTTCAGGCAGGCAAAACCAGTTTGGCTCAATGGATAGAGCGTCGGCCTGTGGACTGAAAGGTCCCAGGTTCTATTCCAATCAAGGGCATGTATCTTGGTTGCAAGCACATCTCCAGTAGGGGTGTGCAAGAGGCAGCTGATCAATGTTTCTCTCTCATCGATGTTTCTAGCTCTCTATCATTCTCCCTTCCTCTCTGTAAAAATCAATAAAATATATTTTTTTAAAAAGAATTCCCAGGCAATGAAGTTCTGTGGATACCAAGATGATAAATAAAATACCTGCAATCAACTGGAATTGGCAAGTCAATATTTCAGTCACTTAGAGGCATCTAGACATTTTGATGGTATTATAAATTGCCTCCAAGTTCTTGTTTACTAAATTATAATCCTCAAAACTGTCATAATAAATATTCAATAAATACTAGCCTTTATGTGAAATGGAACAAGGGAGAGGTAGTGAACAGTTTCATGAGCATTCTTAAATACTCTCCTAGGAGTTTAAACCTTAAATGACCCCTAAAGGAGTCTGTTTTGGAACTCTGTCTGGACATTCTTCCCTTATTTAGTAACTAGAGGCCAAATGCATGAAATTCGTGCAAGGGGCTCGACCCTTGCAGCCTGCTGCTTGCCTCAGCCCTTACAGCCCTGGCTTTGTCCAGAAGGGCATCTAGAAGGACTTCCGGAAGGTCATTTGGCTGTTCAGTCTAATTAGCATATTACACTTTTATTATTATAGATAACAGCAATGGTCTCCTCCCATCAGCACAGTGCTTCAGAGTTTGCAAAGTACATTTAATGTGTCAGGTGAGCCTCACATCAACCCGAAAACTCTGATCAACTTTTTATAGGAAAGAGAACTGAAGTTTGGAAAGATTATGCATTAACTGTCCAAGGTTGTGCAGCTCATACATGATGAAGCTTTCTGAAATTGGGTTTTCCAGACTCAGATCTCTGGCTGCCTTCCAACTTGCAATACTACAAAATGTAAGTTTGGGCATGGCAGGTGTTCTGGCCTTGTTTCCAAGGTTCTTTGTGTCGGGTTGTCACATTTGCAATTCGAGTCAAATAAACAAGTGCCTATTGAATTTCTGTTAAGATTCAGTGAACACAAAGATGACATATATAATCTTTGCACTCAAAAGCCCTCTCGTTTCTGTGAGAAGATGCATAAACCACGAACTACAATCCAAGTTACTCCCTTACATGCCTTCTTGACAATGTATATAAATAAGCAAATGTAATAACCATGGGCTGTAAACTTTAAGTAGGTAAGTTATGTGGTATATTATTTAAACATCAAATCTGCTATTAAAAAGTCAAACTAATAATAAAATTGTCTCCAACAAGCTATGATAATCACAAAATTATTCATTACCACTGATCTCGGACCTGCTATTTGAAAATACAATCTCTGCATTCTGGGATACTATTATTGCACTAAATTATTAACTTATAATCCATAAGCATCTGTTCAAAGTTACAGATGCTTTACTTGTAGCATTTCTGATTTCATTGTTGTCTCATATACTAGATTTTTGAGCTTTAAATTTCTTAACACAAATATTATACTTATATTTCTCAAATTAACACACGGTTTTATAAGTGAAGGGAACTTAAAATACCTAATATTTGCACACTGCTACTATATAAGCAAAGATATAAGCATGCTCAAATAAAATGTGCCCTGGCTAGCAGTGCCACCTTGGAATAGTTCCAAGCAATCAATTTTCTCTTAAGTGTGGGCAATAGCCTCCTTGCCCGTTGCCCACCCCATTGATCCAATGTGAACCTTTCATTTTACAGGTGAGGACGATGAAACACAGAGGTGCTGATTCCTCAGAAGGTTCCCAAGATCACATAACAAAAGAAGATCAGCAGAAACCGGTTTGGCTCAGTGGATAGAGCATTGGCCTGTGGACTGAAAGGTCCCAGGTTTGATTCTGGTCAGGGGCATGTACCTTGGTTGCGGGCACATCCCAAGTGGAGGCCATACAGGAGGCAGCTGATCCATAGATCCAACTCTCTATCTCTCTCCCTTCCTCTTTGTTAAAAAAAATCAATAAAATACATTTTTAAAAAGAAGAAGATCAAAGTGGAAGTCTCCGCCACTGCCCTTTTCACCAATCACTACTCCATTGAGTTGGAATCACCTGGTAAACTTTTTATGCAACAAATAGTTACTGAGTAGCTTCTATTTCCTAGGCTTTGTTCTAGTCAATGTAGCTAGGTTGGTAAAAATCATAGACAAAACTATACATTGCAGTGAGGAATACTGTTAGAAACATCAATTGAACAAGCACAAACACACAAACAAATAAGTAAAAGATAGTAATTTGTTGCTATGCAAAGGGCTCAACTGAGGTTGCTCCTGGGAATGGCGTTTGATTCTGAGGGGGTGGCATGAAGCTGAGCCCAACACAGCTGCTGGGATGGTTGGCGGAAAGAGAAGTCCAGGCAGCAGACAACTGGCATAAAGCCCAAACCTGGCATAAACTGAGTGTGCTGGGGAAAATAAAGGAATCCGTGGTAACCCTACATGTTTGACTGAAGTAACTGCATGAATGGTGGTGCCAATAATTGCAATAGGAAAGGGGGGCAGCCAGAGGGAAGAAGCAGGTTCTGACAGGGGAGATTCAGACTTCTATATTGACCATATCCTATCTGATAAAGAGGGACTATGCAAATTGACCATCACACTGTCACAAAGATGGTAGCACCCATAGCCACGGGATGGAAGCACCCAGTCCCCTTGGCCCAGCCAGGGGTAATGGCAGGCACATGGTGTGGCTGGACCTGCCCTCAGTCCCTCAGCCACCCAGGGTCGGTCTGAGGCACAGGCAAGCCTCAGATGTTGGCTGCTCAGCCACCAGAAATGCCCGAGGCTCAGGTAACCAGGGCCAGTCGAGGCTTGTGCTGCCCATAGTGGCAGAAGCAGAGGTGATGGGGGCACCTCCCACTCATGAGGGCTCCCGAAATGTGAGAGGGGGCAGGCTGGGCTGAGAGACCCCTCCTCCAGTGCATGGATTTTCATGCACCAGGCCTCTAAAAAGTATAATATGCCTGGCAGTCATTCAAGGATGGCAGAGACGTGTAGGGGATAGGACTAGGGGAGCAAAATTGCTCTCTGAAGAAATTCACCGGCTAGTGTACTGGTTCCTATTACTTAAATAGTAATAGTGGTTCCTATTTACTTAAGAGACTTGTCGGATTCCAAAGTGACAATCAGAGCAGAGAGGTATAAAAGGATGTGGTTGGCTGGAAGCAGAGAAAAAGCAGGACTGATAAAAACAACAGAGAAGGAACATTGCATTGCAGAATATAAACTTTGCCCCTCAGAGCAGTTCTGCTGTAATCTTAAGGATTAGATAAATCTCTATATGTGTGAGGTGGTAGACCCAGACTTTACCAGAAAAGTTGATAAAATAACCTACTGTGTTCCTTTTTTTTCCAAACAAGGGAAATATCTTTATGTTCCTTCTGTGTCCCCTAGTAGCAAGCTCATAATTTAGCAATGCTAGAAAATGGCAGCATGAGCTCTGAACCAGTCTTACCCTATTTATTAATCTATTTTCCACACTGCAGTCAAATGCTTTATCTGAAAAGACCTGACCCTAATGAAGTCCCTTTATGGTCCCTTGATTCTCTAGGCAGAGTCACACACCTCACCATGGGCTACAAGGTCCTGCATGCTGGTCCCCATCCATCTCCCCGGCCTCACTCCTTGCTCTTTCTGGCTCAGGGGCCTGCTGAGTTCTTGTGGCCAGGGACCATTGGTATCTTGTTCATTGTTGTGTCCTCCACAGGAAGTGCAGATATGCGAATTTAGCTCCTAGGGGCTCACTATATATTTGTTGAATACGTGTGAAGACAATTACCTACTAGATGATAAGTTTCTAGATGACAGAAACCATAGACGTGTTTGTGGTTCTATCTCTCACTCTAAACATGGGAGTGCTCAAATAATCTTTAGAGAATTTTTAAACACAAAGCTGCATTCACTTGCTTTGCATTGTTTCGCTTAGGTTTATTAAAAGTGAAGTTTCTGGTGAAGAGCCTTGCTTTTGTCCTTGTCCAAGCTTCGACCAGATTTTCACCTGTTTAGCTTTGGCTACCATTTCCATGCCCGTGCAGATGATAGCCACAACTCTCAACATGGCCCGCTTTAGTCAACAAACTACCATCAAGTAGTCCTGCATCTGAGCATTATCTTACAAGTAATATATCACTATGACCCTGCACCTTAGACCATTTGATGAAAATGTATGCACTTCTTATTGCTTTTAAATACTTTGAGAAAATTATCTTCCTATTGTGGGAATACTTTTTAGAACTAAACTGTTCACAAGATTTTGTTATTTTGTTTTATTTTTTTTGTTTTGTTGTGTGTGTGTGTGTGTGTGTGTGTGTGTGTGTGTGTGTGTGTGATGATATATTTGATAGGTGGTTATCACCCAAAATACCTAAGGAACTTACATATTTTATCACTAAGAAAAACAAACAGTCAGATTAAATAAAATAGCCAGAGGACCTGAACAGCCATTTCTTCAAAGTGGACATTCAAATGGCCAATAGACATGAAAAGAGGCTCAACATCACTAATCACCAGGAAAACAAAAATTAAACCATAATGAGATATTACCTCATACCTGTCAGAATTGCTATCATCAATAAAACAATAAACAAGTGTTAGAAAAGATGTGGAGAAAAGGGAACCCTCGTGCACTATTGCTGGGATTGTTAAAGGTGCGGCAACTAGGAGGATTTTCACAAAATAAAGACTATGAAAACACGCTGGCAGTCACTAATCATCTGAGAGATGCAAATCAAAATGACAATAAGGTACCATCTCACACCTGACAGATGGCGATCATCAACAAATCAACAAACAAGTGCTGGAGAGGATGTGGAGAAAAAGGAACCCTCCTGCACTGCTGGTGGGAATGCAGACTGGTGCAGCTACTGTGGAGAACAGTATGGAGAGTCCTCAAAAAATTAAACACAGAACTTCCATTCGATCCAGTAATCCCACTTCTGGGAATATATCCGAAGAAACCAGAAAAACCAACCAAAAATGATGTATGTACCCCTATGTTCATAGCAGCACAATTTACAACAGGTAAGATTTGAAAACAGCCTAAGTGCCCATTAGCAGACAAATAAATTGAAAAACGGTGGTATATATACACAATGTAATACTACATTGCTGAAAAAATAAAGAACTCTTACAATTCACAACAGTATGGGTGAACATGGAGAGCATTATGCTAAGCAATATAAGCCAGTCAGAGAAAGATATCACTCATGATCTCTCTCATATAATGGAATATAATGGACAACATAAACTGTTGAACAAAAATAAACCCAGAGACAGAGAAGCAACAAACAGACCATTAAGCCTCAGAGGAAAAGCAGGGGAGGAGTAAGAGATCAACCAAAGGACTTGTATGCATGAATATAAGCATAACCAATGGACACAGACACTAGG
The DNA here is from genome assembly GCA_963924515.1 of Vespertilio murinus. Classification (NCBI taxonomy): domain Eukaryota; kingdom Metazoa; phylum Chordata; class Mammalia; order Chiroptera; family Vespertilionidae; genus Vespertilio; species Vespertilio murinus. The sequence goes on along the minus strand of OZ004704.1, from coordinate 166,348,052 downwards.
GCAGTGAGCTCATGTGCTGTGGGGAGGGGTGGCTGGAGAGAGGTCAATAGGGTAAAAGGAATCATATGTAATACTCTAAACAATAAAGAATTTTTTTAAAAATAGAATTGTCATATGAAGCAATCCATTGCTTTAAATCAATTCTTGCATTTAAAAACAAGAACAAGAAATAATGATTTAACAAAAAATGTGTGTTCTAATACAAATAAATATTTGGAATTACCTTCTAGTGCATATTTCATATCCAGAGCAAAAAGGGTCCACATAATTTCGGCACTTACTTTTCCCATGTTCAGTTCTTGAGGAAATCTAAAATCAAACACATATTAATATATCAAGAAGAACATGCCTAAAAAAAAACCCACAAAAAGTACCTTACATTACCTATATACCACATTAATGATCATATAGATCATAAATACTTTTATTTATGTGATGTTTCTTGATGAATTTTCCTAGGTCGGGGGAAAAAAGCTACACACTGGAATGTTTTGCTAAAACAGTATTGGGTATCAGGGAAATAGACTCCATTTGATCAGTGACACTGTGATGGTGCTTGTAGCTCCTGATGGCTGTCCTAGCATGTCTGTCTCTAAAGAGATTCTTCAGTTATATCATACACTCCATCTTCATATGTCTTAATTTTGAAGATACATCAGATGGATCGGAGCAGCAGATGCCATGTAATATACCAAAACCACACCCCACATTCACCTGTTAGTAATTTTCTTGAAACAAGCTTAAATAGTTTCATTTCCTGTTTGCTTACAACAAATTATTTCAAGAAAGATTTCTCATTCCTCTGGTAAATGGCCCATGGTGGACCATTAGTCAGGACTACAGAGCTCCTTGGCAGGTCTGTGTTTTAGACTAAACGAGCTTGGGCTAAAGACAAGATTCCTACTGCTGCTGAACATGTACTCTGCATGTGTTTTCAATCTTGCAATAAGGCTCCTGGTAATACAAGCCCAAGCCCAGTGAATATACCAAGTCTTTTCATAACCTTGTAAACACTGACCCCAAGCCAATATGGAAGACTGAGAGCATTTTCTTTTATATATATATATATATATATATATATATATATATATATATATAATATGTAATATATATTATACTATATATATACTATATAAATATGTAATGCATACATATGTCAATATATTATATATAAATATATAATGCATGTATATATGTGTATACAAAAACATATATACAAATGACAAATATTAAAAAAAAATAGCCTGGCTGGTGTTGCTCAGTGGTGGAGTGTTGACCTATGAATCTAGGGGGTTGAGGTTCAATGCCAATTATGGTACATGCCCAGGTTGCAGGTTCAATCCCCAGTAGGGGCAATGCAGGAGACACCAATTAATGATTCTCTCATCACTGATTTTTTTAAAAATATATATTTTCATTGATTTCAGGAAGGAAGAGGAAGAGGAAGAGAGAGAGATAGAAACATCAATGATGAGAGGGAATCATTGATTGGCTGCCTCCTACACAACAGACCAAGCTTGCAACCCAGGCATGTGACCAGAATCCAGGACACTTGCATCTGCAGGCTATTGCTCCATTTACTGAGCTAAATCAGCTAGAGCTCATCATTGATGTTTCTATTTCTCCCTTTCCCTTCCTCTCTGAAATCAATTAAATTTTTTTATTAAAAAAATAGCTCTCACATTAATTTATATTTTAGGGTCTAAATTAAAAAAGTGTAATACAATTGTGAAAGTATTATCTGAGTAAACATGACCTCACTATGACCTCAAATAAGAACAAAAAACATTGATACTCGCCAAAACCGGTTTGGCTCAGTGGATAGAGCGTCGGCCTGCAGACTGAAAGGTCCCGGGTTCGATTCCGGTCAAGGGCATGTACATTGGTTGCGGGCACATCCCCGGTAGGGGGTGTGCAAGAGGCAGCTGGTCGATGTTTCTCTCTCATCGACATTTCTAGCTCTCTATCCCTCTCAATTCCTCTCTGTGTAAAATCAATAAAGTATATTAAAAAAAAAAGCTTAAAAAAAAACCAAAAAACATTGATACTATATGAAATATTTTAGCCCAAATTTCCACCAAAAGCAAGGTATATTTCATCAAATATCCCTTACCAACCACCATCTCTCAATTTATCTAATGATGTTGATTGATATTTTAAAATGTAAATGCAGATGTAGATTCATCAATTATTTACACTCAGGATTTTTTAAAAATCATAATCACAGTTACTATAACATCTGTCTCTAAATTCTGCTATATTATTCTTTTATAATGCCTGCTTATTTTTTGATTGAATAAAGGACTTTTTATGTGTGAAAAATGCTCATATAATTTGAGTATTTCAATCAAGTTATTATTCTTTCAAAAATAATTTATTTTCTTCTGGTAATAGTGTTTTAAGGTTGAGAGAGATAACCTTCATCCAACTAGGGTCTAGGAGGTTCATTCAACACAGGTCAATATTTATTACTCCTCTCAGCATAAACTTATATTTGGGGTGTTCACCTAGATTCATTACTTTGTAGAGCCTGAATTTTAATTATTCTCCTGTTCTTGTATTCAGCTCTCTCCATTTTTTAGCTGCTTTCTGTCTAGCTTCTCACATTCTCAGACTTTGCCTCTCGGTAAATCAGGCAGTTCCTCTAGGGGATAGTCTGGCACATATCTGACATATTTTTTTTTCTAATAAATACATGAACATATCATAAAGATATAAAGAAATTCAGGGGGATAAAACTTTCAAATCCATTCTCATATAATGTTGGGGCAAGAAGTAAAGGAAATTGGACTCATAAGGCTTCAATCAAATTTATGATGCTTTAATTTTTTTTAGAAAAAAAGTCTAAAAAACTATAAATTTGCGAGAAGTAAAACAAGAGGTAGTATACTACAAATGGCTGTGATACATTTAGCATTTGATAAGTACATCTATAATAATAAAAGCATAATATGCTAATTAGACAAGATGTCTTTCCAGATGTCCTTCCAGACAAAGCTGGGCTGTGAGGAAAGCCCAGGTCCCTGGTGCCAGAGGGAAGCCAGTGCCAGCAGCTGGGGGAAGGAAAGCCTACTTTTACATGAATTTCATACATTAGGCCTCTAGTTCCCTACTGAGTAGCTATTAATTGAAAGCATAAGATGTGCTGTGCACTGTGCTAATGGCAGATGCCATGCTACTAAACAAAACAGGCATGGTCCTTGCCTTTCTAAACTTTACAGTCTGGCATTTCACAAATATAAATATACATATATAAATTAACTATAAATAATATAGACATAGGTATAGATATAAATATCATGGTAAGTCTCGTGAAGAAAACTACAAGGTGAAAAGATAGAGATAGCTGTGTGGTTGTGGGAAACAGTGCTTTTGTTCTATCAAGTGTTCGGAAAACAACAACTGCTCATCCTTGGTTCTCAGGAGCTGTGGCAGCTGCTTATTTACAATTGAGGATCCCTCCTGTGATCTCTATGGAGATGGGAGGCAGCAGCATGAACAAGATTGGGGACTCAGAGCTTCGCTATCACGCACCAGCAGTGATAGGAAGCTGGGTGTATGCTGTAGAAGGGAACAGGAAAAGAGCAACTTGGGGAACCACTCCATGGAGAATACAGAGGAAAGAAGAATGAAGAACATTAAACTGTAGTTGAAAGGATAACGAGGAGCTAGATCAAAGCAGGAGTGCAAAGAGCCAAAAGTATTCTAAGGGGATGCTGTTTTTCTATTTGACTTTCTACCCTAAGGTTGATGTTACTTCAAGAAACATGGGTTATAATTAAAAGAAAAATATTACAGCAATAAGTGCAAACTACTGAACACAATGAGGCTAAGAGTACAAGGCACAGAAGAATATACTGGGGCAGTCATTCCCAGAATTGCTTGAAAAAAGTAAGAGTTGTGTATACTTTTGAAGGAGGATAAATATCAATTGGTGGAAGGGATGAGCTGTGCATCTCAGTTGTCTGAAAGTGACTTATATTTTTTATTTAATCTAGAAGCTGTAACTTAGATAACTTCAAAACAAGGGATCTAAAAATAAGCTGGTTTCGGCAGGCTTCCAGTTTTTGTGCTATTCAAACACCTGTGATATCCCCACACCCTTCTCTCATGTACCCTAGAAGTCCCCTCTATGGGCTGTATCATCCTGATGTATGAATACATAGAATAATATACAACTATTAAAATGAGCTAGGTAGATCTGCTTGTATTGACATGAAATTGTATCTATTAGACAGTGTTAAGTAAAAAGCAAATTACAGTTTAATAGTGTGCATAATATGTTCTAATATTTTGCAAAAAGAACAATATAAAATAAATATTATCAACTGCATATTTATGCTTGTATGTGAAGAAATTTAGTTGAATTACTGAAAATTTATAAGGCTTGGGTGAGGGGAGTCTTAGTTTTGTTTTTTTACTTATTTTCTTCACCAAAGTGATACATAGACATTAAAACTTTTACTCTTTACTTTATACAGTACTGTGAAACCAAATAAGATGAGTTTTGTGACCACAAGCTTTTTAAGCAATAAAATCAATGGACTTTTACTATGCAACTTTTTTAAAGATGAATTAACATTCATTTATTTAACACAAATTTCTATTTGTTGTTATTATTCTCATTTTACAAATGAGAAATTGGTTGTCAAGATTTGAGACTTCAACTGCCTCTCCAAAGCTGATGATTTCTCCAATAAAGAAGAAAATAGTCAATTATATCTCTATCTCTCTATATATCTATATTGATATATCTATTTATATCTATACATTTGATACTTGGAAGAGACATAAAGATAACTTTTTTATCTTAATTTTAGACTCAAAATATTAAAGATTAAGAAATGCATCCTAAAACATGGAACAAATCAATGGCAGAATCTGAAATTGAGCTTATGTGTCTTGGAATTATTTCTTATTATTTTTTAAATGATAATAACACTAATTCCAAAGCATTAAAAATATCTTCACAGCTTATATTTTCTTACTTTTTTGTATTTGCCTACTGATTTTGCCTCAAAATATTTAGAGTTGAAAATATTACCTTTATAGTTATGCAAGAGTTCCTTTTTAAATCTAAACCTCTGTCTCTACCACTTGCTAAACTCTACTATGCAGAAGACAATCTTTGGGGTCTGAGATATTTTCTGATATCTGCTTTAGATGAAGTGTTGCTTATAGCTCATTATAATATGCTGATTTCAAATTTGATTGTACTTGCTATTACCTGTGAAGATAATATTCTATGCTAGAAAAACAGAATTCAAAGCTAGTTTATTTACTTAATAGTTACACAGGTTCTTCTGAAGCCTATTTGCTAGTTAAAAAATCCTCCCCCACTCACACACAAAAAACATATTTAATCTTAAATCTAGGCAGCAAATCGAGTCATTAACTCTGCCACAATCCATAGCATCTTCCCGTTTCTACTCTCCTGTGGATTCCTCCTTTGACATACCTGTGGAATTGCCTGTCCCTTTCCTATTGCTACTGTCACATCCCTAATTCAAGTCTTCACTCTTACTTGCCTCAAGAATTGCATTAGCCTGTTAGTTTATGTGCCTCCATCCCTTCCTCTTCTATCACACCCTTGTATTACCACCTAATTTACCCTTAAGAACATAGGCCATAATATTTGGAGCCACCGTTTAAAACCATCAATTGCTTGCGGCACTTTCATTAACAGAGAAAAACTGCAACTCATCCTGACTTTCCTCACAGTGATGATTAGACTCTAGCTTAACTTCTGTCTTTACTCTCAAACGCTGCCCATGCTCCAGCCACCCAGATTACTTATAATTTTTCAATATATCTGAGGCTGATGATCATGTTTCCCTGTCCTCTCTCCTCCTCAATTTTCATTTGATCACAAATACTTTGTTCCTTCAAAGTACAGATCAAGTATCATCTACCTCTAAAGTCTTCTGTTGTGCTTAAGGTAGAGTTAAAAGTGATTTATTATCTCTGAACCCCAAGAGCAAAAAATAATGTATACAATGGCTATAAACTATACCATTGCTCACTTATTATTAAGAGCCAGTAATAGCATTGGAGAATAAATTTTATAATTTTACTGTTGATACAAGATTTAACTTACCTAATATAATTTTATTGACATTGGTTTTTTTAGTTGAAAAGTGAAGAAAATAATATTTTTTTGCTTTAACCAATTTTGTATAACATTAGAAAATATTTCTTCTTCACTTAACATCTCCTCTTCACTACCAAATAATATGAATCATGCTTACACAGGCATTCCTATGTCTACAAAATTTAAACAATTCCAGAATCCAGGATATAATCTGGAGGCAACATCTGCAATGCTGACAATTTTTAGAAAAATTTCTTTAGTCCTACCTACCTAGTTGAAAAGAGAGGAGAAAAAAATGTACAACTATGAGCAAAATACTACAGACGAAAGAAGCAAATCAGTACTTTGAGCAGGAGGAGAGACACCTAGTATTTTTCATAGCAGATTTTTATGAAGCTGGCTACGTTTTGTTTCCAACTTTTAACAGGCCACAAGTAACCGTATTCCAGTAAGAGTGCTATTTGCACTGTGTCCAAATTTCCTCTGTAGATTTGCAAATACACACTCTCACTTTGGCATCAAATTGTATAATTTTTATCTGTGCAATATACCCAGTACCAAATCATGATTCAAAGGCAGAGTTGCTTTGTTCCAACACACTCCACAGTTGAATATTTTTGCTTCTTTGAATTGGCTAAGAAATCTATACCATATGCATATGTGCTAGAAGCTCATTTTCTGCAATTTAACACAGGCTTGGTGATTTCCCCTGCACAATCTACACTAGTATTATGTAGTGGTTAAACCTCCAATCCAATCTAAATGAGATAGATTTGATTTCTCCTCTGCTATTTAGTTAATTTGCCCAGTGGAGCAGGGATTAGCCTCTTTAAAACTCAATTTCCTCATCTATCAACTGGAGGTGATAAAAATTGCATAATTTGGGATTATTTCTAGGGCTGTGGTGGGAATGAAATAGATTTTCCATGTAACTACTTTGTATACCACTGGAACGTAGTGAACGCTCAGTAAATGTGTACCAAGAATAACATTTCATCTCTAAATGAGACATACATGAAAATATTATTTTGATTCCATTGATTTCTAATGTAAAAATAATTATCACAGAAACTGAATGGAAATTTACATTTGTTAGTTTTAATTCCTAGGATAAAAAAGTTGCTAATAAAATTAATGGCAATAAATTGATTACAGAGGGAATTTGTATGTTCTCATACGAGTAAACTGGTTTCACAAACTTCAGAAATTTCTAGCTATATACTAACAGTCTATATGCTAATTATAAATAAATTCCAAACTACCATACAGGCAGGACTGAAAGAGATTTAACTTTTTACAACTGTTTCCTAACCTTGTAGAAATTTATACATAAATTTGGCATACATATCAAAAACAAATTATATATATATATATAATTTCACATTTTAAAAACAAAACTAACCCCTTCTCATACTAGCCTGAATTTTTGAGGTTTTACTACACACGAATTAAGTTTTCAAATGTATAGCTTCACAAGTTCATTTTCAATGTAGTTATAACAATCTATCATTTATAAAAGGTTTAATGAAATAACCGACCCACACCAACATCATTTGAACGTCTCCTGTTTTTAATTTGCAGCAATTAATACAAAGCACAAACATTTTAAACCTTGAATCCTGTGAGACACAACAGTTTAATAACCCAATTAGTCTTGCAAATCTCTTAGTGAAATAGGGAAAACAATCTACCATTGTCAAAATTTGATAGCACTGATTCATTATTCACAACAGATAAAATCGGAATCCATTAACTGTGAAGTATTGTTTTGATATGCAAAGTCTTTCTTTGAAGAAAAGTGTGTTCATTGCCACAAATGAGTCACAAATGAGAAAGCAAAGGTGTTGTTGTAGTGTGTTGAGTATGCAACTGAAGCTTCATTATCATAACCAGAATTCAAGAGACATTTTGTTTGCTGTGCTTTTTTCACATTATTAAAATTAAAAAAAATCAGCTTTTGTTACTATATTCTTCATTTAAGAATACTTGACATACAATTAACTATCAGTATCAGGAAGAGAACAGCCAAGGAGAATGAACTTAATTTAAGCAGGACTCTACAAGTAAATGATCAACTAGCCTTTCCAGTTAAAACCATAGCCAAGGGAAATTAAAACATATCATCACACTGCAGTGAAGGGTGAAAGCCAGCTTAAGCATTTGGAGTGTGAACTCATCTAATTGAACATTTCCCATGGTGATAATTTTTCCCTTTGTGTTTAAGTTCTCTTGTACCAAAAACACAAGTGGATCACAAATGCCATCACTCTTTCTTCCTTTTTCCCCCTTTAAATGTTCATTTACAACCAACGCATTATTTTAATGAACTAGGATATTTAAAGACATGTTCAATTTAAATGTGAAAAATAAAATTGTGGATGGATCTAGGTTAACTATTAGAATTAGCATGTGTAAGAAAATGAAAATGCCACCTGGCAGTGGCAAAGGAGGTGGAGGAGACCAGAAATAGACTGTAAACCTTGGGTAATATGCCTATAGGGGGAATAAGTGGAATTCACTGGATTCATATAATTATTTCTGAAGCTATCCCAGCACTTCCTGATTAAAGACCTGGGGAGAACAAGCCTTCAGATTCACACTGCAAGGCAGGAAGCTTGAGGCAGTAGAAGAGATATGAGAATAACCATCTGAGGAACTTGTAAACATACATTGTACCAATATCTATACTGACATAGCTCATAGGGCAATGGAGACTAAGGAGAAAATAAACAAATGGGACTACATCAAAATAAAAAGCTTCTGCACAGCAAAATAAACCATCAACAAAACAACAAGAAAGCCCACTTCATGGGAGGACATAGTTGCCAATGCTATTTCAGATAATGGTTTAATCTCCAAAATTTACAGAGAACTCATACAACTTAACAAAAAGAAGATAAATAATCCAATAAAAATGGTCAAAGGACCTAAATAGATGCTTTTTGAAAGAGGACATACAGAAGGCTCAGAGACATATGAAAACATTCTCAAAGTCAGTAATCATCTGAGAGATGCAAATCAAAACAACAATGAGATACATCTCACACTTATCAGAATGGCTATCATCAACAAACCAATAAATAACAAGTGCTGGTGAGGATGCAGAGAAAAAGGAACCCTCATGCACTGCTGGTGAGAATGCAGACTGGTAAGGCCACTGTGGAGAACAGTATGGAGTTTCCTCAAAAAGTTAAAAATGGAACTCCCATCTATGCCAGTAATTCCACTTCTAGGACTATATCCCAAGAATCTAGAAACACCACTCAGAAAGGATCTGTGTACCCCTATGTTCATAGCAGCACAATTTATAATAACTAAGATTTGGAAACAACCTAAGTGCCCATCAGCAGATGTGTGGAATAAAAAACTGTGGTACATCTACACAATGGAATACTATCCTGCTATAAAAAGAAGGAACTTTTACCATTTGCAACAGCATGGAGGGAACTGGAGAACATTATGCTAAGTGAAATAAGCCAATCAAAAGACAAATATCACATGATCTCACTCCTTTGTGGGATATAATGATCAACATAATTTGATGAACAAAAATAGAGCAGAGACAAATGACAGGTGGGGGGGGTAGAGAGCAACCAAAGGACTTATATGCATGCATATTAGCATAACTAATAACACAGACACTGGGGTGGTGGGGGCTTACCTGGGGTGGGAATGGCTGGGGGGCAGGTGTCAATGTGGGGGGAGGGAAAGTGATACATATGTAAAACTTTAAACAATTGAAGAAGAAGAAGAAGAAGAAGAAGAAGAAGAAGAAGAAGAAGAAGAAGAAGAAGAAGAAGAAAAGGAAGGAAGGAAGGAAGGTTTACTTTAAACAAAAAACAATATGCTGATACCGGTTTGGCTCAGTGCATAGAGCAGCGGTCTGTGGACTGCTAGGTCCCAGGTTTGATTCCGGTCAAGGGCATTGGTTGTGGCACATCCCTGGTGTGGGGTGTGCTGGAGGCAGCTGGTTGATGTCTCTCTCTCATTGATGTTTCTAACTATCTCTCTCCTCTCCCTTCCTCTCTGTAAAAAAATCAATAAAATATATTTTAAAGATAAATAAATAAATAAAACAAAAAACAATAGAGTTTTAATTAACCAAAATGTTTTATTTTCAGAAGATTAATAAATGTCTAGACAGTTGGACGGTAAAAAAATGAGAGGTATGTAGATATCGATATTAAAGATGAGGAAGGAGAAATTATTCAGATTTTATAGACATTAAAAGAATAATACAAAATATCCTGAGTAATCATATGATAACAAATTTGACCACTTAGATTAAATAAAATAAAAATTAAAAAAACCCCACAAATTACAAAAACTCAAGAACAATAGGTTTGGGAAAACCAAAATGGTGACAAGGATGCTCCTGAACTTCCCTCACCCAGGCATGCACTGAATGCATGACTACTGGAGTATATGGAGCAATTCCTCTGAGAGAAGCTGAGTGACTCCTCCATATCAGGTAAATGAGAAAATTCCCACGACAGAAAGACATAAGGCTGAGACTCAATCTTGCTATTTACCTCCCCCCCCCAAACTCCACCCTCGCAGAGTGCCATATAGTTGGGAGGGATTCCCCAGCTTCCAGCTTCTCTTAATACTGAAGGATTTGGATGGCACACCTAGTACCTCAACTTTTAAGACTCCCACCTGAGGCATGGACTCCTAGTTCTGAAACAACTAGTTCTGAAAGCCTTACAGTGCTGGTGTACATAAGACTCATAGGACCACAGCAAATACAGAAGCTGTTACCACGTGCGCATGAGCACTTCCCGCGGCTGTCCCCTGCAGGCTCCCCCCAGATGGAAGAGGCAAAAATGTCCACCTCCCAGTCTTTCCCTGGAAGGGGCTGGGCTGCATACTTTGCAAGCTGATGCCCAGGGGCTTGGCTTCTAATTTAGCATGCATCTAGGGGATGGCTGGGACCCTCCCCAGAGCACAGGAACGCCAATGGGCACGTCTCCTGTGTTCTCCCTTTAGCTTGTTCCAACAACAAAATTACATTGCCAGTATCTCCTAAAAGGAGATTTCCACACCTTTAGTGCCCGGACTTTCATCAGAGAGACAGGCTATCACCAGAGAGACAGGTCATCAAATCACCTAGCTCTGATACTAACAGGGCTTGCATTCCCAAGTTGCACAGAGCTATGGCAAACAAGTAAGCCGCTTTGCAATTGGTGCAGGTGTATCCTCTTCCCCACCTTCTGCCCTGGTGGCTGGTGCCTGTATTCCTGGGCTCAGGGCAGAACACAGCAGGAAAAAGTGCCCATCTTCCAGTTTCTCCCTGGAAGGAGCTTAATTATATTCTTTCCCAGCTGTTGCCCCAGGGTCTGGCTTCTAATTAGCCTGCTTCAGGGCTGGCTGCATTCCTCCCCTTGGGGTACACCCTCAGCTGGGAGCCACTGAGAACAGAGACAGAAGCTTGGACTATCATAAAGGTTTGAGAGAAAACCCAGAGCTCGGGCTGCACTGATTGCGAAGACCACTCTGTGAAGTCTGGGCAGTTTTATCTAAAGTACAGAAACAGACACAGAGTCAAGAAAAGTGAAGACGCAAGGGATATCTTAGACAAAAGAACAAGATAATTTACCAGAAACTGATCTTAATGAAATGGAGGTAAGTGATTTGTCTGATAGGAAGTTTGAAATAATGGGCATAAAAATGCTCACTGATGTCAGGAAATCAATACATGAACACTGTGAGAATTTCAACAAAGGATATATAAAAGGCAAAGAGAGACTCTTATAAGCAGCAAGAGAAAAACAGCTTGTTACAAAAAAAAATGGAAATCCCTATAAGGCTATTTTGTTTTCAGCAAAAATTTTGCAGGCAAGAGGGGAGTGAGATGATATATTAAAAGTGCTGAAAGAAAGAAACCTGTCAAAGGAGAATAATCTACTTAGCAAAATTTCCTTTCATAATTGAGGGAGGGATAAATAGTTTTCCAGACTAAAGCAGAAGACATTTATCACCACTTTACCAATGTATGAATTGATAGATCAATGGGACAGAGTACAGAAATACGCACTTACACATATACTTACATTGATTATTTTACAAAGTTGCCAAAGTAATTCAGAGGGGGGAAGGATAATTTTTCTAACAAGCAGAGTTGAAAATATTAGATAAACATATGAAAAAATCCCCAAAGAATCTTTAACTCTATTTTATAGCATATACAAAAAGCAAACACACAAAAACTTGAAATGAATCATAAACTTCAAAGTAAGTTATCTAGAAGAAACCTGTGGTTGCAAGTTGACTGGGTGTTGCAAATATTTCTTAAATAGGGCACAAAAATCCAAAATTATAAAGGAAAACAAGCGATAAATTGGATTATTCAAAAAGAAGCTACTCAAAAGATACTAGTAAGAAAATGGAAAAGAAAGTCGTAAACTAAGAGAAATATTTTTGAATTTATATTTGACAACATACCTTTATTTAGACTATATAAAGAACTATTACAACTCAATAATTAGAAAATAAATATTCCAATTTGCAAGTGTCAAAAAGATTTGAATAGACATTTCACCAAAAAAGATATATGGATGGCAAATAAGCACATAAAAAGATGGTTGATATTAGTATTTAGAAAAGCACAAATTAAAACCACAGTGAGCTACTAATGTACACTATTTGAATAACTACAACTCAAGTCCAATTATACCAAGGGTTGGCAATGTACAACCACTTTGCAAAGCATGTTGGCAGTTTAACAAAATATTAAAAATGTACCTACAATATTAAATGAAATAGTGTGTCTATGTAAAAACTTATAAACAAATATTCAAAGCCATCTAATCTGAAAAACAAAACAAAATAACATCCCAAAACAATAGTGACACTAACACTGAACCTAACCCTAATGTTTGAATTGATACACACATTTTTGTGGTATATCTACATAGTGAAATATTACTCAGAAATAAAAGAAGATGAAGTATTGGCAATATGATCTGGATGAATCTCAAAAACTGGGTGGAAAAAATCAGACAAAATAATATATGTAACTTATGATTCCTTTACTAAAAAGGATAAAATCTCTAAACTAGTTTATAGTATCAGAAAGCAGACCAGTGGTTATCTGATATGCGTTTTACACAAGACACATGGATGGATACTCAGTGGGTGATAGATATCTTCATTATAAAGCATAGATTCCCATTAGAGGAAAGACATTGATTTTTTTAGGCCTGGGTTTCACAGAAAGAAATGTGACTCTAAACATGACATTAAAAACAATAATAGAAAGCAAAACAAAGATATTTCTTTCTGTATTCCACTGTCATTGTCATGTGATTATAAGCTGTACTTCAAATACATATTTTAACTTTAGCTGCATAAAATCAACTCATTTGTAAAACGGTGTACTTACTGATTCAGGACAGGTGTGTAGGCAGTTTTATCCTCATCAATAATTGTGACCATCAGGGTAATAAGTTGGGGCCAAAAATCCAAATTCTTGGTGGTGGGTCCCTGTTCTTCACGAGGAATGTCCTGTTTCTTACTCTGCTCACAGGTCATATAACATGCAAAAGTAACAACAACAACAAACAAACAAAAAACACAAAACAAACAAAAAAGGGTTAAATGGTGTGACTTTAGTTACATGTCACTGTCAAACAGGAGGATCAGAGAAAAAAAAAAGTGATGAAAAAATTCTTAGATCATGTGAGGCAAAACTACAAAATTCATATTTCCTTTCTTCATTAAATAGGACGCCATAAGATAGTGGTCAGGCTTTATTCTAAATGCTTTGGTTCTGGAATAATTTGTTTCTCTTTTTCTGACTATAGTCTTAAAAATTATTATTGTGGAAATTATCCTTTTTTATGGGGCTTCACCCAAGGAGAAAGGTTGAATTCTTTGTATACAAAGGTATGTATCTGTGTGTGTATGGCTGTGTGTGAAAATTTACCCAAATTTATCCTGCCCAAATATTTTGTTCAAAGTCAAGTTGGTAGCAAGTGGGCGGAACACAAGGCTGCCTGGTGACAAAGTCCGTACTGTTATATTCTATAATATATACACGTTACATCATGGCCCATAACTCTCTTAATCCACTTGCAAATGTATCTAGTTAACTAAAACGTTGGAAGCCTATTTGTGTGTGTGTGTGTGTGTGTGTGTGTGTGTGTGTGTGTGTGTGAGAGAGAGAGAGAGAGAGAGAGAGAGAGAGAGAGAGAGAGAGAGAGAGATATTTGAATCCTTCTTGATTTATCATACTGAATGAATTCTCCAACTCTCACCTCTAGAAAGAAGAGTGTAGCCAGGATTGAGATTAATGAAGTACAATAATAATCCTGAAAGTTTCACATATAAACTTCATATTATATGCATATAATTCTTTCAGACATACTGATTAATTATGCTGGTTACTTTGTTTGGTGGATATTCTTCTCAGATAACTTCTTTTACATTTACTTTTTTAAGTTAGGCAAAAAAAATGAGAAAGGCAAGATGGTTTTGTTTACTGCTTTTGCTAAATTATAAGTTTCTAGGTCCAGAATATTTGAAAACTTCAATTTGTGGCTCAGAAATTACCTGATAAAAAAGGTAGATTAGATTATATTTGGCCCAACCAATTGCCTATTTAACTACCAAGTCTTATCAGAAAATCAGCTACCCTCTGCTGAATGGTTGTATGCAGATCTTCTAATGCTGCCAAAGACATGTAACCAGATTTGGATGAGTCATCACCCAATTATTATTCTCACTTAAGTTAAAATAAAACCCTATGTGGAATCCACTAACTATTACAGACCTCCACACACAGACAGTAATGTACCGTTAGGGACACATAATTTTCTAGGGTGCTTTCAAATGCTGTTGATTAACCTTTCTGCTCAAAATGCAACATATTAAAAGTTGGAAAGCAAAATTAAAATAGTCAAAAATTAGCGGCTGGCATAAATTACTTCAAATTTCCAGAGTGAATGCTAAGTAGTGTTCAAAGGATCTTAAGAACCTCGTGTGTCTGGTCCCTGAGAACCACTTGAAAGTCCTTGTCAGGCTTTCCTTTTCAATTCCCGAGATACATCAAGGCACATCAGTAGATCTTTCAGAAGATAAAGGCAGCAATGCAGGCTTACAAATATTCAACCTTGCCTACTTTAAATTTTTAGGTATCTTTTTAATTGATTTCAGAGATAAGAAAGAAGAAGAAGAGAGAGAAGGAAAAAATCAATAATGAGAGAGAATCATCAGCTATCTGCCTCTTGCATGCCCCTTACTGATCAAGCCCAGTAAGGGGCATGCAAGATACCCAGGCATGTATCCTGACCAGGAATCAAACCTGTTGCATATGTCTACAGACAACCATTGAGCTACACCAGCTGAGCAAGCCTTGCCTACTTTTAAATTACATTTTCTACTAAAATTTATCTTTATTTTATGAACAGGACTTTATTGTTGTCACAATAATGTAAGTATTTACTCATTACATGAAGATCAATGGATTTCCCTCTCTATGATATAGTTAGAAATCAGAGAGACTGGTGAGTTGTGAAGGCTGTAAATAAAATTAGTTCTGATGGCAATGGTATACTATATTAGAATACTATCATTCATCATCATGATGTGCACATAGCCAGACTGTATGTCTAACTTATGTCAAGTAATGTAATTAAATGAGAGGAAATGACTATAGATGATACATTTAACATCACAGTCACTTATCATCATTCTGCAAAGAGTGATATGGAAAAGAGGAGAGATTGAAGTACATAGTTGAATATGCATCAATTCTAAAGTCACAAAATATACTTTCTTTTAAAAAATATATATTTTATTGATTTTTTACAGAGAGGAAAGGAGAGAGATAGAGAGTTAGAAACATCGATGAGAGAGAATCATCGATCAGCTGCCTCTTGCACAACCCCTACTGGAGATGTGCCCGCAACCAAGGTACATGCCCTTGACCAGAATCGAACTCGGGACCTTACAGTTCAAAAGGCCGACGCTCTACCCACTGAGCCAAACCGGTTTTGGCAAAATATACTTTCATTACTCTTTTTTTGTGACATTAGAAGATTATTGATAGTACAATGCTTTGCATCATATTCTGTATGTTGCACCAAAATAAACCAAATGGAATGCTGAGTCATTAAGTTTTTACATACCACAGAACAACATCATAAATCAGGTTTCCCATATTTTATTAGTGCATTGTTTTTAAAGATTTTTAATTGAAATATATATATATATATATATATATATATATATATAGAGAGAGAGAGAGAGAGAGAGAGAGAGAGAGAGAGAACCATCTATATGAGATCAAAACATGGATTCACTGCCTCATGCACACCCCCTACCAGGAACTGAGCCCATAATCCAGCATGTGCCCTGACTGGGAATTGAATAAATAACATGTGGACGAATGGGGTGATACTCAACCAACTGAGCCCCACTGGTCAGAAGACTTAATATAATATGTTTAAAATAATGGGGTACAAGCCTGGCCAGTGGGGCTTAGTTGATTGCACTAAAAAATCCTCAGTTTGATTCCCAATCCTGAGTTGCTGTTCAATCTAGGTCATGGTGTGTAAGGGAGGCATGTGATTAAAGTTTCTCTCTCACATTGATGTTGTTCTCTCTCTCTCTCCCCCCCCCTCTCTCTCTCTCTCCATCTCTAAAATCAATAAAAATATATTTAAAAATTGTATTTTAAAAAAGTAAATAGAAATTAAATAATAGGATACAATGAGGTATATTAGAATATATATACCTAATATATTAAGGATTACATTTTCTAAGTAAGACTTTATTAATCTCCTTGAGGTCTACTAGGGCATTTGACTTAGGGTTGGAAAATTAAAACAATGATAGTAAACATTTTGAAAAGCTAATAAGTGCATTAGTACTTATTGAAACTGCTGGGGTTCTTTTCTGAGCCTTACAAAGGGTTCAACACTCTGGTGAAAGGGGCTGCATGTAGATGACTAAAGAGCCCAGAGACGAAAGATAATTTTGAAAGGCATTGGGGGTCAGAGGAGCTTCAGCTGAAGGAGTGAAAGACTCCTACCTAGACCAAGGACCCAGGCTTTTATTCAACACAATTTGTCCTAAGGCAAGGTGGAAATAATACACTTCAAAGGGTAGGGTATCAAAGGATATTGTCAGTTTGGGGAATAGCCTACAGCCATTCAGGTGTTTGGCCAACAGGAGGCAATAAAATGCCCTGAGCTGTCTGGTTAACAATCCTATTCAGTTTTTGGGGAAGTGCCTTTTAGACATTTCCAACAGGTAAACTATATATGTGGCTCACCCTTGTTGAGCCCACTAAGTCCCATCAACCTTTTGATGGAACTCTTATAATTATTACATGCTGGAATTGGTTCCCAGCAGAAAGCTTTAAAAATTAGTACTTATTATAATAATATAGTTTATAATATATTTATATGATATTCAAATATTATAATTATAAACTCAATAACAATGAACAAAGTATAATAAATATATAATTATGAGTTAATAGTTCAATTTTAATTTTGGTCATCATTATTACAACAACTAAATATATTTTGTTAATAGACTATTGAGGAAAGAAACTTAAAAGGAAATCTGTGACAGTAATGAGAGGAATTTTTGAAAGTGCAAAGTTGCTAGGGTCAGCTGAATAAAGTATCTGATAGTTATGTTTAAAAATGATAATTTAATACCAAAGAAAGCTGGTATAGACAAGCTGATAAGATGTATACTATACTTTCATAATTTTAAATAAGAAAATATGAAGCTACACCAAGAAAATATCAACATTTAAAAAGAACTGTTATGTGCAAAAAACAAAAGTGTTGAAATAATAGATGATATCTTCATGATTGTAAGACTTATGCAATACTTCTAAGATTGCTATATTTCTATGATATTTGTTTAATGGAAGATGTAACTTTTTAATCCTCACCCTAAGATATATTTTTATTGATTTCAGAGAGGAAGAAAGAAGGATAAAGAGATAGAGAGCATTATTAGTTGATGATTCCTGCACTCCCCACCCTGGGGATGGGGACTGCAACTGGGGCATGTGCCCTGACTGGGAATCAAACAATGATCTCCTGGTTCACAGGTCCACACTCAACCATTGAACCATGCAGCAGGGTTATTTTATCAATTTGAGAGAGAGAGAGAGAGAGAGATAAATTGATCAGTTGCCTCCAAAATGTTTCTTGACCAGGGATCAAATGCAGAAACTTGGAATGTGTCCTGACTGGGAATCAAACTCACAACCTTTTGGTGTATGGGATGACATTCCAAAAACTGATCCACCCTGTCATGGAGAGCATAGGTATCAGTATTGCTGGGAAGGCTTGCTAAAATACAGATTGCTATAGGCCCTTCTCACAGAGTTCATGATGCAGTAGGTCAAGGGTGGGACTTGAGAATATGCATATAAAATGGAGCCTCAAGTAATTCTGTTGCTGCTGATTCAGGGCCTAGATTGAGAACAACTGCTCTGAGAGCTAATACTAGAGCATTAGTTTCTCAAATGTATTTGAACTTGATAAACCCTGCACTCCCTCTTATTTTCCACTCCCCATGTTGCAAAAATTTCCACAGAATAAATGTGTCTCTAAAAATACTTATGGGGGGAAAGGCTCCAGAGATAAATGACTTTAAATCCTGAAGTTCTTTGTGTGTCACATTAAGGAATCTGCATTTAAACCAAACTCCATTAAATGATTTTAAACATGAGAGCATTTAATTACATTTGTTTCTTTAAGTGACTTGGAAGTAGCAGTAATTTAATGAAAGCAAATGTATAAAAGAGTCAAGTAAAATTGATACAACTCATTGCCTAGTTGGTGAGAAGGGAGAGAGAGAGAAACCAAGTAGAATATTCAGAAGGTAATTAGGTAGATTGGTCTGGCATGAAAAAAGTATTCTGGACTATTAAATATAGATAGAAGAATCATAGGATATAAAGGGTAGCTGAAATTATGGAGTAACTAAGATTAATCAAAGAGAGTGAGGATAATTGATGTCTAGAAATAAGACCTTGGGTGGAAATTTTAAAAAGCAGAAAGAATAAAAACTTTTTAAAGAGAGGCATAGATGGGGAAATGAGGCCCCTGATGAAATGGAAGAGAATGGGATCTAGTGTGTATGTGGAAAGATTAGCCTCAAATATAAATGAAAAACATGCTATCCTTGGAATTGATAAAGAGTCTTATAGATAAATCTTGTTGATGGCAAACAAGAAATGCCAGGAATTTCCATTCTGTGAGAAGAGGAGGAGTAGATAGTAAAGGTTTGAAATACTCCTTATGGAATAGAAGAGAGTCTTAAGTTGAACCCATAGTGACACTGCCATGTATCTTGGGGGCTCTGCTGAGAGTGGGTTGCTGAACCTGGGTGACACATCTCTACCTCATCATGAGTTCTCTCCAGTAGATGCCAAGGAAAGAGTGTTGGATTTGCTACTGGAGTGCAATGTGGGCAATTGCGCTGGCAGGGAAGGGCAGTTGGGGCAACCAGGCCCGCAGGGGAGGGCAGTTGGAGGCAACCATATCGGCAGGGGAGGACAGTTGGGAGCCATCAAGTCAGCATGAGAAGGTAGTTGGGGGCAATTGGGCCAGTAGGGGGCAGTTAGGCATCAATATGGCCGGCAGGGGAGTGGTTAGGGGTGATCAGGCTGACAGATGGAAGCAGTTAGGAGCAATCAGGCAGGCATGCAGGTGAGCAGTTAGGAGCCAGCAGTCCCCTTTCTCCCACTTTGCTGCACATAAAAGCACAGCTATTGCAGTACCATGTTTAAGATGGTAAAGTCACAAGGTAGAAGAAATCCAGTTCTCTTAAATCACTGATTGGAGGAGTAAACCGTCGCTTGCTCATGGATAATTGTGCTGTATTGCGTCAGCTCACCTGATTACAATATGATTGTGAGTGATTCCACCTATCGTGCCAGGGTCCCACATTAAGCACCTGTGGCAACCTCTCTCTGCTTTACTGCTCTGAGATTTTTATAAAGTCATAAAAAGCCATTCTGTTACACTCCAATTGTGGCCGAGAGTATGGAGGGATCAAGGGCTCAGCCTCCCTGTATAGATTCCGAGGGCTGTCATAACAAGTTACCACACACTTGGTGGCTTAAAACAACAGAAATTTATTCTCTCAGTTCTAGAGCTGAGAAGTCAAAAATCAAGGTATTGGCTGGGTTTGTTCTTTCTGGAAGCTCTGGGAGATTTTTCCTCCATTCCTCTCTCCCAGCATCCAATAATTGGGGCAACTTGGCGTCCTTTGCTTTGTGGATGCATAACTCCAATCCTTTATTCCGTGTCTTTTCTTTTCTATTATAAGAATGCCTATCATTGGATATGAGGCTTACTCTCATCTCTAGATACTTTAATTATATCTGAATAGGCCCTTATTTGATATGAAGTCACATTCTGAAGTTCTGAGTGAACCTATCTTTTGGAGAGGTACCTACTACACTCCTCATCTTCCTTTGGGACAATTCAGCAGTATATTCTGTATGTTCTCCCAGCAGGTTTCGCTAGGAATAGAATCTCAGATGGTCACAGAGCACCCTGTATTATTTTTCATTCTTATCTCATTTCCCCTATATAGTGAACTTCTATTTCCTGAATTCATGTCTCAAATAAACTATACCTATCAATCCCTCCTTCAGGCTCTGCTTCCAGAGGACCAAATTATGGCAGAAAGAGCTATTTAAATAGAAGGAACATCTATTTGTATAGACTTGACATGGATGAGAGTAAAACTTATCACTACTCTTTGAGCCGTTTGTTTTAGAAGCTGGTTTGAGCTATAATAACATGCACCTATTGCTCTTTATAAAATGCAAACTCTCCACAGGCTTTTTGTCTCTATTTCAGGTGTCATCCACATTTTCTTTTCATTTCTGTTTCCATAGGTACATTCATCCATTGAAAAAAATATATAATTTATTTGAAAGGAAGCAGATATTACTGGCTACAATGCTATAGTAATCTGAAGTATACTTAGTGTTTGTTTTCAATGGATTAAGAAATATTTTATAAATAAAAATAATAAAGTTTTCACTCTAAGTAGGAAAAAAAAACACATGATAATGAAAGAGTCAGATGGAGGAAATAAAATGGTGTTATTTTTTAAAAGAGAAACTTGCTGCTAAGCAGGGGTATTTGTTTTCTATTGCTTTATAACGAACTAGAGAACCAGTGCATTTTGCATGGGTAGGGTGCCTAGTGGCTACCAGCCTGCCCCAGCCCTGGTTAAACTCCTGGTCCTTCCCAGTTGAGGGGACAATATACACATTAGGCTTTTGTTATATAGGATAACCACAATTTCAGCAGCTTTAAGCAGTTTCCATGGGTCTGGAGTCCAGGCATGGAATAACTGGGTAATCTGTTCAGTCTCCCTCCCGGCTGCAATCAGGTGTTGATAAGGGCTGCAATCTCACTTGAGGCTCAGATTCTTCATGCAAGCTCACATGGTTGTTGGCCAAATTCATTTTCTTGTATCTGTATAACTCATGGAAGTTTGATTTTCAAGGCCAGCAGGACAATCGCTTTGACCTCAGAAAATTCCCAAGCTTCCTTTAAAGTGCTCCCTTGATTAGGTCTGGCCTACTCAGTTTAATCTGTTTATGTTAATTCAAAGAAAAACTGAATAGTGAACCTTAACTGCATCTGTAAAACCCCTTTGCCTTAAATATACAAATCTATTAGAAGTTTTAGGCTTTGTTTTAGATTTATGGTATTTGCCATACTCTAATGGCTGGAAGCAAGTCACAGGTTTTGCCCTCACTTAAGGGGAAAACATTATGCTAGAGCACGACTCATTGAGAATCATCTTAGAATTCTGCTAACCACCTCAGGGTGCAAGTTATTTTAATACTTTCTTCAGGAAGGAAGTGGTCACATATTTCTCACACAGCAATGGAAGTGCTATAGCCTATAAACTTTCCATGTCTTCTGAATGATAGAATAGTTAATCTAAATAAACCTGTCAATTGACAGAACTGTGACACTGAATGAAAAGTTGTCATTTGT
Organism: Vespertilio murinus; assembly: GCA_963924515.1. Lineage (NCBI taxonomy): Eukaryota > Metazoa > Chordata > Mammalia > Chiroptera > Vespertilionidae > Vespertilio > Vespertilio murinus. The sequence goes on along the minus strand of OZ004704.1, from coordinate 166,325,957 downwards.
GAAATAGACTGTCATTTTGGAAAACATCTTGGCATTTTATAGTGAAGTCAAATATGCACTTACTTTAATTCTCTATAATCATACTTATAGGCATGTGTCCTTGAGAAACTCTTATGCTTATTCACCAGGAGACATATACAGAAATGTTTAGAACAACATTTACACTAATAAAAGAGAAATATGCAAATTGACCTTATATCTGCTACACCTAGAAGCCATGCCCACCTGCCAATCAGGAGCGAGTATACAAAACTAACCCAAACAAGATGGCTGTGGCCACAGAGAGCAAGAGGCTTGAGTTGCCCCTAGCGATGGAGGAAGCCAAGCTTCCTGCCCTGGCCTCTGCTCAAAGCTACAAGTTTTAATTATAGAAGGTAAATAAACACCAGATTCCAAGGCATCCACTTGGGTTTCTAGGGGCATGTCCAGCCTGCAAATAATCACAGACACCTCTCCCCGGTCACCCTACACTCTAAGAGAACCCCAACCCTGATCCGGGACACCCTTCAGGGCAAACCACCTGTGTACCAGGCCTCTATCCTATATAATAAGAGTATATGCAGATTGACTATCACTACAACACACAAGATAGCTTCCTCCATGTGGTCAAAGATGGCTGCCCTCATGTAGACCCAAGATGGCCATCATAATATGGCCAGCAGAAGAGGGCAGTTGGGAGGGACCAGGCCTGCAAGGAAGGGAAGTTAGGGTAACCAGGCTGGCAGAGGAGGGAAGTTAGAGGCAACCAGGCTTGCAGGGAAGGGAAGTTGTGTGTGGGGGGGGTACCCAGGCCTTCAGGGGAGGGCAGTTGGTGGGGATAAGACCTGCAGAAGAGGGCAGTTAGAGGCGATTAGGCTGGCAGGGGAACAGTTAGGCATCAATCAGGCTGGTAGGGGAATGGTTAGGAGCTGATCAGGCTGGCAGGCAGAAGCAATTAGGGGCAATCAGGAAGGCAGGCAGGTGAGCATTTGGGAGCCAGAGTCCTGGATTGTGAGAGGGATCCCAGATTGGAGAGGGTACAGGCTGGGCTGAGGGATACCCCCTCCCCCTTCCCTGTGCATGAATTTTGTGTAATGGGCCTCTAGTTGTTTTAATAGCCACACTTCCCCAAACTGGAAATAACCCAACTCTCTAGCATCTGTAGAATATACAAATAAATTTTGACTTATTTATATAATGGAATTTCCATAGAGTACTGGAAATGAGTGGCCAACTGTGTAGTGGCTATAGTGGTGCTCTAGTCACATTCCCTCTTTAGGGCCTAGCACCAATCCTCTTGCTTTTGGTGATATTGGCTGCTGAAGGCTGGTAGTTGTGCTCTTCACTGGGAATTGCCTTAGAGGCAGGGATCTGACTTCCACAAGGTTACCCCTTCCAGGAGGCAGCCCCAGTGACTGGCTTATTCTGTGATACTAACGCTCAGTTGTTTTGCCTCAATTGGGGGCAGGTTTGAAGGTTCACTCAATCTGCAGACCTTTCCATAGGTGCCTGATCATGCTTTTCTCACTTCCTTACAGATATGTGCATCTAGATCTGTGTTAACACGGTTCTCCACTAACTAGACATTAATATTTAAATTTATATTTTAATTAAGTCCTCAATACTCTTATGTAGCTAGTGGCTATGACTACTATTGTAGGCAGTGTAGGTATAGAATGCTTTCACCATTCCACAAAGTTCTATTGGACAGTACTGCTTTAGGATGCTTAGGTGAACTTCTGTGTGCAATTCACATAGAATGCAGGGAATCCGAGCTAAAACTGAAACATAGTAACCTCCATCTTGTATAAAACTGTTGTTTGAATTCTCTTTTATTGTTAGTCCCTTGTTCTGTAAACTCTATCATTTTTAGACAGTCTCTTATTCTATAGAATAACTGTTTTAGTTTGAATAATAGAAAAATATAAAAACTTTACTTTCTGACCTTGCAAACTAGTCATCTAATATAATGGACTAATACTGATAATAATTCCCATATTCCTATGCCAAATGTTTGTTCTTTATGTATCCAAGATCACACTGTAACAATAACTCACACAGAGCTCTTTGTAATTTCTGCAAATAAGCTCAAAAAGTATAAATACAAGAAACTTCCTGTATGTGTTTCTCAGTGATTTGGAAGAAATACCTCCCTCTGGGCTGCACACAATAACCGACTCCTAATTAATTGGCTTATTAAGGCTTCTTATATCTCATTTGCTGATTTACAACACAACAAAACCAGATGTTACCTACAACAGTACATATAATTCTCAAACGCATAATGCTGAAGAAAAAGGTAATGACACTGAAGAATATATGCAATATGCTTCCATTTGTATCAATTTAAAAAGAAGTAAAATTATGTTAATTAATTTACAGACATACTTATAGGTGTACAATGAAAAGCAAAGGGATCATTAACATAAGCTTCATGAAAGTAGTTATTTCTGGGAACAAGATGCTGTCAGGGTAACCTCTTTCTAGATCTGGATTGCAAGTACTTAGGTGTTTATCTTATTTTTTTTTTAAGAAACACAAATATTCACTATTTTTTTTATTTAGGACATTTTTCAAAATAAAAAGAATTTTTAAATAATATGGGTTCTTAAAAAATAGGAAGTTGACTTTTTTCTTATTAATATAGAGCAGGTATAAATAAGAGAGAACTCACTGATATGACATATTACCATTATGAAGGAGTTTTTACACTTTCAAAAAAGCTATAGTAAATCATAGACAAATCTTGAGAATCCAAAATTTACAAATGGAAATGATATTAAATATGTCAAACAGAATTGTAAGACCTATAGTTAATTATATCCCTTTAAAATTTCTATAATATGTCTTTTTTTCAGAACAGAATAATGAACTAAGAATTGCTGATAAGTCTCAGCGCAGTCAAAACCTTCTAACAAATTTGGTATGTTTGTTTAACTTGGAAACTTACTCTAATAGGGAGCCATGTTAATGGCAAGAATGGAAGATGAGTAGTGCATGTGTTTAATTGGACCAAAGAGCATCTATTCTATGCATTTCTTTCAAATGCTTGCCATCCATTCCAAATAAGAAAAATAATGATTGTTGAAATGTTGCATTTTTAATGAAGACTAATTATTTTAATTTTTACACCTATGTCAGTGTTGGTTTTTTCCCCTCCAAATTTTAGATTTCTTATACCTATAAGACATTTATATATTTATTTATTTTAAAATATATTTCTTTATTGATTTCAGAGAGGAAGGAAGGGGATAGAGAGAGAAACATCAATAATGAGAGAGAATCATTGATTTGCTGCCTCCTGCACTCCCCCTACTGAGGATCAAGCCCACAACCTGGGCATGTGCCCTTGGCTGGAATCGAACCTGGGACCCTTCAGTCTGCAGGCTGACACTCTATCATCTGAGCCAAACTGACTAGGGCAAGACACTTAGATGCTTATACCTTATCCAGATACTAAGGTATGAGACTTACTATAAGCCAAAAGCCAGAAAGCTGTAAAATAGTCTTTGGGATGCTGGCTTAGTTCTGAAATTTATAAATAAAAACATGATAAGATGTCAGCTTAGAAATCAAAATGATCAACTAGAAAACACCAAATTCCTATTTTGTCAAAAGGAGACTTAAAGTCAAGATGCAGTCAGAAGAAATTTGCGAAGAATTAGCACTGAGGTACATATAGATGCTGTCATCATGCCATATAACTGTCAGATAGTTCAGAGTCAGAGAGCTTAAAGTTGAAAGAAGCCTTAATGATTTCAAGTCCCACTTTTTCTCTGGGCTTAATGATAAGTAAGCAAACTTTATCTGTGTACTTAAATGTCTATATTTCATTATAAGGAATTTATTGATTTCATGTAGTGAATTAAATTGCTTGAGAGTCACCAACGTTCCAAAATTTATCTCAGATTTAGCAAATATAGACAATCACTAGGGCCTTGCTTTTCTAAAATTAACTATTTCTCAGCTATGCCAAATGTGGTCAGTGAACAGATTGGATCAGCTCACTTCCATTACGTACTGAATAGGTGCTGCAAGCTACCATACATTTTCTTTGTCTGTTTGTTTTGTTGTTTTAATCTGTGTTTAGAGAGATAGAACTAGTTAATGTGGCACTAAGCAAATACTAAGTGGCATAATACATCAGTGATAACAGCACGGAAAACCTCAACAAGTGATAGTTTCTTATGAGCTCACACGATCAATGAGCTCATCAGAAACAAATGTTGCCTACTATTTCTGCTCACAAGGACAAAACACTGCCAATTCAAACCAAGACGCTCTAACCCAGTGGTCGGCAAACAACGGCTTGAGAGCCACATGCGGCTCCTTGGGCCTTTAAGTGTGGCTCTTCCACAAAATACCATGGCCCGGGGGAGTCTATTTTGAAGAAGTGGCATTAGAATACTCAAGGGGCCAAAGAACCGCATGTGGCTCACCAAAAGTAAGCTGTGCTTTCTTCATACTCTATCTTAAATTTTACAGATGACAACACCCATCTAGAATTTCCTTCTGGATTTATCAGTTCATTGGGTAAGCATAAAATTTGTGGTGCGTTTAAAAAATGGTATTGCTTCTTATTAATGTCTGAATCATTAGTTACGAGTTTAGTGTTGCTTAGGGAACAGTGGTCTAAATAGTCAATTACCAATTTAGTAATTTATAAGTGTGTCTGTTACAGTAGATTGAAATTAGCAAGAAAGAAAAAAGCTTCAGAAAAGGCAATATTTTGTTGAGGGAGGAAAGTCTCCAAATTAACCCTACACCAAATAATTGCAGTCCAAAACTACCAACATTAAAATAAAAATGTAATAACCTACCATTTAAATGGTGGACACCAGTATTCAAAATTTAACTTTTCACTGGCTTATTAAAAATCCTTTAAAGCGCAAAATCTATTTCTGTAATTTACTTTTGGATATAAAAATACAATGATGTTCATTTGTATCAATTGTGGTGACTAGAAAAAATTATTATTTTTCTTTATTTGTAGTGCTGGGGTTTCTTATAAGGTATGTTTAAACAAATCATTCCTTCATGGAACATATGATTCTAATGATTCTTCCTGTATTAACAAACAAACTGAAATAAATCTATAGTTGTTTAACACAATAATGTTATACTGACTTATTCATTCTCTGGGTTTTATGAAAGAGACTCTTCAGCTTTAATAATAATCAAAGAGATAATACTAAAACTCAATCCTTAAAAATGCCTGCTCTGTTTCAGTTACTAAAACAGAAACTTAGCAGCATATCATAGACACATCACAATTGCTCATTTAATTATTGACCTAGCTCTACTATGTGCAACAAAAGGCCAAATATCCTTTGTTAAGTGAATTATTTGAATTCGGTGCAAATTCTTGGCCCATAGAAGGCACTCATTAAGTAGTTATTAAGAAAATAAACATGAATTGGGTATTATGTCACCGTATTGTGGGGCAGGGAGAGAAACTGAAACTTAGAAAAGATAAATACTAACTGATTAGATCACTCTGCCTATTCACTTTTTAAATCCAATTTGGTCAGAAGTGAAAACACAAAGCTCCAAGAGTAATTTCAGAAAGGCGAGATCATTAATTTGATTATAGAAAAGAGATGTGATATTTAAGAAGCCACAAAAAAAAAGGATGGGTTAAGAAAACGTGTCTTGATTCCCACAACAGTAGAAAGCCATTTCTTAGATATGCAAGCAATCCATTCTACAGATGACATTGTTGTTACATGTAATGTAGTGGCGCCCAGGTGCCATCTGTGGTTTATGATTGGCCCCCCATTATAAAGCAAAATGTCATGGTGCGAAGCTCTTGTTACTAGCCACTGAAATGCAGGCCTGGGACTGGGTTATGACAAGTGAGATGCCATGAATGTAAAATTTAAGGGAAACTCTACACTTGCACATTTCAAAGATTCTTATCCTAGTGGATCCTAGTCCTTGCCCAGCTGTAGCACTATAACACAGCATGGATTTCAGCAGTTACTTTGAGTTTAAGTTCCTCCTCCTCCTCCTCCTCCTCCTCCTCCTCCTCCTCCTCCTCCTCTTCTTCTTCTTCTTCTTCTTCTTCTTCTTCTTCTTCTTCTTCTTCTTCTTCTTCTCTTCTCCTTCTCCTTCTCCTTCTCCTCCCTCTCCCTCTCCTTCTTTTTTCTAATATGGTAGCCACCAGCTAAATGTGGCTCATGAAATTGAAATAAAAATTAAATAAAATTGGTTCCTCAACTGTTCTAGCCACAACAGCTATACTTTGTTGAATCGTTTGCATTTTTACTCTAGAAACTTTTAAATATCGTATTTCTTTTTAATTGATTTGTTGCATCAGTATTGGTTGAATAGATACCATGTACAAGGCACTGTGTGCAGATGAGGGGGAGGAAGAAAGAGATTCTCAGACATGCTGGAGGCTCAGAATTTCCTTTAAAGGGCCTGTTGTGTAATAGACGAGCTGAGCATTGCAAAAATAACAATAGAAAGTGGAACAGATTAGGAGTTAAAAATAGTTATTTACTATTAGATTTGTCAAGAAATTTTTATTAAAAATATGGTATTTAAATATGAGCCATTAGGCATAGGTAGGGTTAGAAAATGTGAATATAGTAGGTGGAGAGATATATAAAAAATCACAAGACAGAAGAAAAATGTGAGCCATATATGAGAGAAACTCTTTGGTTTGCTTGGAATATATGGTGTGTGGGAATTGTTATACTTTTAATTTCTTGGTAACTTCTGTTCTGAAAATTATTTTTTAAATATGTTTTTTTATTGATTTTTAGAGAAAAGAGAAGGGAGAGGGATAGAGAGATAGAAACATTGATGAAAGAAGAACATCATTGATTGGCTGTCTCTTGCACACCCCTTACTGGGGATGGAGCGTGCAACCTGAGCATGTACCCTGACAATGAATTGAACCAATGACCTCTTGGTTCGTGGGTCAACACTCAACCACTGAACAACAGTGGCCGGGCTATGCTGATAACTTTTAAGAAAACGTTTTAATATAAATAGGCTTTTAATATAAATAGACTTAAATGACTAATTTTCATGTCATTAACAGCTGATCTTATGCATAATTAAAGTCCATGATTTCTAAGGTCACTTTAAGCTCCTTGAGGTTTGATGGCATATAGCCAGTTTTCACATGAGAAGATAGCAGTGCTAGATCCCAATAATTCCTCATCTAACTCGGTTTTGAGAATAGCATTTGCTTTGTTTTTGGGGGACACTGGTGCGTTGCAACACTGAGATGACTAGATGTATCATACACATACAATCAAGAGCTGTACAAACATGCTTTACAGAAAGATTAGCTTTTTTCTTTTTTTTTAGAAAAATGAAGAACAACATCTTCTTTGGGTTTTCTGTAAAGTATCTTTCAGAGCTCAAGCACATTGCCACAATAAAACACCATCTGTTTTCAAGATGGTGTTAAATAGAACTATCACTGAGAGATTTCTTCTTCTCATCAGTGTCAGACCTGTTCCTCCTAGCAAGCTGGAATTACAATTACTGCCACTATCTTGGCTCAAACAGCCAATTTCAAAACAATCAAAAGATAATATTTGTAATGCTCCTATACCCACCTCTTAGAACCAAGAAATCAAAAGCAACAAAAACATTTACCAGTATGGATGTGTCTGTGTGCACATTCATAGAATATAATAAAATGTTTTCAGACAAGAATGCTTTTTATCCCACAGATCTGACTTTGGACTAGAAAATGAATCTCAGACAAAATACAAAGCAGGATTAAAATCCACACTGCAAAGCCATAGGGGAAATCTGGAAGGGCTACACATAAGTACGCTAAGCCGCCAGCTTCTTTGTTATGTTTTGCCATGTTATAAAATAAAAACTGTTGTATAACATGTAGAAAACACATCAACACAATTATATGTAGATGAAACATTAGTCATTAATACTTAATAATAGATAATCATGATCATAAGATGCTTTTAAAATAAAAATAAGGTCTTTTCACCTGAACAAGAGACTCTTCATTTTAAGGAGAGCCATTAATAAAATTAGAAAGTAAGTGAATACACGTAGGCACTGTCCCAAATTTCTTTTCCTATATGGAACAACTAAACAAATTCTCCTAGGACACTTTTACTTAAATTGCTGCAAAGATCAGAAATGTTAACATAAGTCTAAATATTTTTTAAAATATGGAATTAAAACATGTATATTTTCATTTCTTTTTAAAAAATATATTTTATTGATTTTTTACAGAGAAGGAGAGGGATAGAGAGTTAGAATCATCAATGAGAGAATCATTGACCAGCTGCCTCTTGCACACCCCCTACTGGGGATGCGCCTGCAACCAAGGTACATGCCCTTGACCCGAATCAAACCTTGGACCTTTCAGTTCACAGCTTGACACTCTATCCACTGGTAAAAGCCTATGAAATTTTTACAAATGAATAAGATGGGAAGATCAAGTACAGAACCTCCAGGAAGACAGAGTAACTGAAGAAGTTCTAAAGAATGTTCCTACCATGTTCACAAAGACAGGGCTGCTTCTGGGGGTTCAAGGTGGTGGGGTACAGAACAGGTGGGGAGCCTAAGAAATCTGTCACAAGAGAACTGACCAGAAAGACTCAGCCTCCTTTAATACAAAGCTTAAGTCTCCCAGGACACATAGATGACATGTGTAAAATTGTAAATCAACTGGACTTCCATGCTCTCCCAAATTCCTAAGGAGTCCAAGGAACATCTAGCAAATATAAATAAATAAAATTGTGCAAATAAAAAGAAAGACTACTTCAGGGTAAGGCCTGTGGGCAGTAACAAGAGACTTGCCTTTCCCCAAGGAACTACGAAGCTGATGGGAGACTTCCAGCAGATGTGGTGACGTGGTCCCTGTAGGTCAGCTGGCCAGAGGGGAAGGATGCGAAGGAAACAAGCCCAGCAAAGTCACTGCATCCAGTGAAATCAAAATCAGAGTGGAGACGGGAAAGGACTGCGAGGACCATTAAAGCAGCCCATGTTCTGACTGGTTCTGCAGTTCTGACAGGGACTAGTTTAACTTTCCAGATGATGTCTCCTCTGCTGGGAAAGGTTCTTGCCCAGCAGAAGGTGATCAGACATCCCGCTTTTGGCGGGACAGTCCCGATTTTTAACAATTTGTCTCGTGTCCCACGGCGTTTTAAAAAAGTCCCGATTTTTGGAAAGATAGAGGCAAGGACTGCCACAATTAGGATGATTGTGGGGCTGCACCATCTCAGAAGCTAGAATCTTTTGTAATGCAATGAGAACTACTGTTCGAGACACAGTGCTCGAGTCAGCATCAAATATGGAAATGCAGCAGCCAGCCTAGAAGTTACGACCCACGTGGATTGTTCTTATGTCCTGCCAGAAGTCCTTCTAGCATGCTACAATTAGACTCCTTCGTGGTTTCCTAGTTCACACACTCATGATCAGTGAGAATCAATCACTAGGTAAGTGTGTTGCCAGCCCTTTCTATATGCAAATCGCAGTGAGTAAGGTCCATTAAGTCACTTAATGAGGAACACGATAAGAACAGTCAGTGCCATATTGCACTGCTGGTGCTCCGAGGTGAACCTGAGATAGGATACCTCTCTTTGCCATCAAGTTCTTTGTCTTTTTATTTATATTCCTATGAGTTTGTTCCCATAAAAAATTACTAAACTAAATTATTCCTGTTCCTCATGAAAAGTACTGACTGTCATCAACTCCATCAAATTGCAAAAGCATATGCCACTCAAAAAACAAAAAAAACCCAAGAGTAATTGGATTTAAATATGAACAAAATGTCATTAAGCCCCGGCAGACTGCTTACCCTTAGGAAAAATCAACATTGAACTGGGGCCTTGCTCAAATACCAAGAAGGCCAGGCGTTCATGGAAGCTGATGCCTTCCTACCTCACAGGAAGCCCTGCATGTAATTACTTACAAATACAATACAATTTTTATCTCAAAAACTGGACTGTTTTCATGAAATTTATTTTTTTTTATTTAAAGTCGGTTTTATGCATAATGCTTGAGTAGCCACCTAATTCACCGAGGCCCAAAACATCACATAATGGAAAACATGTCATGGTTTGTAATCTTTAAATATCAAGTACACGCATTTAGTTTTCTCTCATGGACCCCATTTCATTTTCTTTCATACTCCATCAGCTAAGCAAAAACACGGTTTTCTCCGGTCTTGTTCTCCAGTGAGATGGAAAGGTTAAGCTGAAGTTCCTAATCAGCATTAAAGGACAAGGGTTTCTTTACTGAATTGCCCTAACTTCAGCCCAAATGAAAGAAAGATGAGTTTTTAATTTTGCTTTGACAGAGTGTATGCTTTTGTTGGACATTTGGATAAACTGAAAATATGATTTTTCTTACTTTCTACACGCACATACAGTTGTCCAGAATCCCCCAAACTGAAAGCCATTATTGAAGAAATAAGACTTTTTAATCTTCCATATGCATTATTCTTACTCAACATATGTTGATGACCCAGAGCACATTTTTTTAAAAAAATGTATTTTGTTGATTTTTTACAGAGAGGAAGAGAGAGGAATAAAGAGCCAGAAACATCAATGAGAGAGAAGCATCGATCAGCTGCCTCCTGCACAACCCCCCACTGGGGGTGTGCCTGCAACCAATGTACATGCCCTTGACCGGAATCGAACCTGGGACCTTCCAGTCCGCAGGCCGATGCTCTATCCACTGAGCCAAATCGGTTTCAGCAGCACATTTTTGTAAATAAATTATTATAGGAAGACCATGTCAAGTTCTATTACAAAACACAGCTCAGCCGGATTACCCAAACAGCCTCTTAGAGGCTCTTCTTGCTTCTAGTCTGACCCCTCCAACGGGTCCTCTGTTCTGCAGCCAGACCCATCTTTATAAAACACAAATCCGATCATGCCATGCTTTGACCTAAAATTCTCAGTGGATTTACATTTCCTGCAGAATAAATTCAAGCTTCTTAACTTGGTTTTCAAAGCATCTACTTTCCTCTTCAGCCTCATCTATCACTAGTGAAAGAAACTATCTGTGGTCCCTATAACTTCAATATTACTAACATCAAATAACTTGTGCCATTCCTCACCCATGATTAAGCCTCATGGTCAGCTCAGCACTGCGGTCGGTCTGCCACAGCTGTCCCATCCTTCAGTTCTGAGAGGGATCAAACCCTCATCACTTCTGAGGTTTTGCAGATGTGGCACACTCCTCCATGTGTCAAACTCTTCTGCCTTTTGTCCCTTGCCATCCTTCTTTTTCCTAATATCCCCTGCATGCTTAACTCTTACTTATCCTTACATCATCGTCTTGGAAGTCACTTCTTCCTGAAAGCCTTCCCTGATTCCTCAGCCCAAAGGGCATTACACTAGCCTTTCATGTGTTCTCACAACACCCCACCTTTTCTCTCTCAGAGCACTTTCTACATTGTATTGTACTCGCCCCTTTACTTTTCTGAGTTATGTAGTAGATCAGTGATTTTCAGACATGAATGTGCATCCGAATTGCCAGTAGGGCTTGCTAAAACACGGTTTGCTGGATCCTACCCTCAGAGTTTCTGATTCAGTAATTGCTGGGATCCGAGGGGAGCCTCAGATGTGCATTTCTATCAAGTTCCCAGATGTTGCTGATGCTGTAACCCATGACTACACATTGTGAAGTCTTTAGTAGAAAATAGTTTTTGAAAGCGAGGCTTTGAGTTATTTACTCTAGTTTACCTAGCATCTAGCTTATTGCCTAATTTACAATAGGAGATACACAAGTACTTATTACACAGACTGGCAAATTTGGGGGGCTTAAAGTCACCCTACATGCAGAGATAATAGTGCAGCAAAGAAAATTTATCCTTGGTGCTTCCCCAAGGATAACATCAAATAACTTCTCCTCAGTGTTGACTGTATTTCCTAGTCCACTACATTTTCAGATGATTAAATGTTGAACATTTAAATTGATTAAGAGAAGAATCCAGATTGCATATTGATTAAATATAGAATCCATATAGGCCTTTTTAAAACACAAAAACAAATAGAGTCAGATATCTTTAGGAAACACTATCATTAGTATAGTAAGGCCTTTATGGATTTTGATAATAATCAAGGAAACACAAACATTATTTTTTTTTTTAAAAAAAAAGGAAGAATGAGTTTTGTAAGAAAATGCTATGCCAAGAACAAGGGTCATTTATATGTTAACCACAGAATAGTCTACTAAAAGGATGAAAGCATTTGTATTCCTTTGTAGTCTGTTAGCTTGTATTCCCATCTCTCCTTACCATCTTAGTGATTATCTAAGTCACTCTCTCCTAAAAAGTTTACACCTGCAACAATTGATCTATTTTTATAACTTGAAGTATTTTTTTTAAATATAGGAGCTTGATAAAACCTCTTAATTTCTGCTTCATCTTTTAAAAAATGGTATTAGTGTACAAAAGCTATATGAAAATATATAGTAAGATATATGGTAATAAAAATTAACTTTTTAAAAATGATTTCATGTATGGAGGTTAAAATGGGAAAAAATTAACTTTATTCCTAAAGCTGACCTTGACAACTATTTTCAAATTTAATATTTCATGATAACGATTTGTAAACAGACCTGTTACATACTATAAGAAAACAAGAGTCTTTATACAGTTCTCCTGGCTGTATTTCATAAAGGGAAAACAGCAAAAAAAAATGTTATTGGTTGATTTAATTCTACACTATCATCCATTCTTAGCTTTTATTTCCAAATTTGCAGTAAAATATTCTTCAAGATAATACTTATATCACATTTTACATTAAAGTAAAAAAAATACTTTTAGTGAATAAGTATTAATATTTATTTTTCCTGGAGCTTTGGCCTGAGTGACAGGCTTCAAGTTTGTCACACTTGTAGAGACAACTAAGAGCTGTCTAGGTTTGAGAGACAACCTAGGAAGCAAAATTGCACGATGAGGTTCATCTTGTAAATGAGGACACTCCTTCAAGACATTTGATCTGAACGGACATTTTCCAAGGAAGACATACAACAGCTAACAGGTACAGGGAAATATGCTCAATATTAGTAATCATCAGGAAAATGCAAATCAAAACCACAATGCCATATCACTTCACACCTTTCAGAATGGCTATTGTAAAAGACACAAGAAGGATGTAGAGAAAGGGAAGTTTTGTGCACTATTCGTAGAAATGTAAATTGGTGTAGCCACTATTAAAAACAAAAAACAAAAACCAGCCGAAACCGGTTTGGCTCAGTGGATAGAGCATCAGCCTGCGGACTGAAAGGTCCTAGGTTCGATTCTGGTCAAGGGCATGTACTTTGGTTGCGGGCATATCCCCAGTAGGGGGTGTGCAAGAGGCAGCTGATCGATGACTCTCTCTCATTGATGTTTCTAACTCTCTATCCCTCTCTCTTCCTCTCTGTAAAAAATCAATAAAAATATATTTAATACAAACAAAACACATATGGAGGTTTCTAAAAATGAAATAAATAAATAGAACCACCACATTATTTAGCAATTCTACTGGGTATTTATTTGAAAAAAATCTAAAACACTAATTAGAAAAGATACATGCACCTCTATGTTCATTACAGCATTACTTACAATAGCCAATATATGAAAGCAACTTAAGTATCTATCAAAAGATGAATAAAGAAGATGTGCTACATATATACAATGGGATGTTACTCAGTCATATAAAAGAATTAAATGTCGCTGCTTGAGATAAACTGGATCTGGAGGGTATTCTGTTAAGTGAAACAATTCAGAGAAAGAAAAATACCATATGATTTCACTTATATTTAGAATAAGACAAAAAACTCACAAAATAAATGAACAAACAAAATAGAAACAAATTCATATATACAGAGAACAAACTGATGCTTGTTAGATGATAGGGGCATTGGGGTGATGGGTACAAAAGGTGAAGGAATTAAGAAGTAGAAGTTGCCAGTTATAAAAATAGTCATGAAATATAAAGTATAGCATAGGGAATATAGTCAATAATCTTATATAATAAAAGGGTAATATGCAAACTTACCCTAATAGCAGAAGGACTGGGGACCAGTCGCTGTGACACGCACTGACCACCAGGGGGCAGATGCTTAATTTAAGAGCTGCTCCCTGGAGGTCAGTGAGCTTCCAAAGGGGGAGAACCACTCAGCCAACCCATGGCTGGCCAGGGCAGCGGCTGTGGTGGGAACCTCTCCCATCTCCACGGCAGTGCTAAAGTTGTCCAACTTGTGGCTTAAGCCAGGGGTGGGCAAACTTTTTTACTTGAGGGCCACAATGGGTTCTTAAACTGGACCACAAAAGCAATCTGACCATGCTGGCACTCTCATCTTGGGCTGCTGGTGAAGGAGCAGAGGGGGAGAACAAGAGAACCCTCTGCTCTTTAGGCTCCATGGGTCAGATAGAACAGCCATGGCTGGCTTAAGCCCACTGCCCTGGGGAATTGGGCCTACAGCTTCAGTGGGACATCCCCCAAGGGGTCCTGGACTGTGAGAGGTGACAGGCCCAGATGGGGATTCCCCCCAGTGCATGAATTTTTGTGCACTGGGCCTCTAGTATTATAATAACTATGAATGGTGCCAGATGGACACTTACACTCATTAGATGTTCACTTGATAAGGTCTATAAATATTTAATCACTATGTTATACACCTAAATTAACATAATGATGTGTGTCTACTGTAACTGAAAATAAATTTTTAAAAAGAGGTTTTTGAATCTAAGTTCCATGAAGCAAGCATTTATTGATCTCTGCTACTGTACAAGAAGCACACTGTTTTGTGCTATATATTCAATAGTAAGACAAATAGAGTTTCTCTTCTCATTAAACTCAGTGTTTATGTAGGGATCACACAAGTGAAAAAACACTTTAATACATGAAAAATAGAGGGTGCTTTTAACCATATAACACAAGATGGCAAGTTTGTACTATTTTAACAGAAATGGGAGGACAGAGGAAAAGAGGGCATGCTCCTGTTCTTTAAGGTTACAGACCAGAAGTCCACACATCACTTCCACCACAAACCTATTCAGTGCACTATTTTTTTTGTAAAAATGAGACACTGGAGTTGATATGCAAATTGTTGTGTAATAATGTGACAGGTAGCTGTAAAACTTCAGTAAAATGTACCAAACTGTATCAGTCTGTACAGCTGGTATAATTTTGAGAACGTTGGTTCTCAAAAAAGGAATATTGAGCTTTAAAAATTTCAGACCTACCAAATAACAATTAGGCAATCTGGTTTTGGAGATAGCACATGTAACCATACCACTGTACTACTTATCTTTATGAGGTAGTGTATGAGAAATTGATGAAGATATAATAAATGTACATAAAGATAAACGATAAAGCTAATATCAAATTCATAATAGAGATTGCCTCAGAGGTAAGAGACAGGGGAATATTATTAAGGAGGGAAAACAAAGAGATGTCAAGCAAAAATATGAAATTTTTCATAGGTGGATAGTTAAGTAAAAAGATGGATAGATGGATGATGGTCAGACAGACAGACAAATAGATATTCAGTGCTATTAATGCTAAGTACTAGTGTAGGTTCTGAGGAGATCTTAGGGAACAAATTGGTGTTTTGTTTGTTCGTTTTTATTTGAAAAACAAACAAACAAATATAACTTGAGACTTGTTTTGTTTTGTTTTCCCCTGGAAGATTACATATATAAACAGAAATTCTGTAGGTTGCCTTAGGGACATGGACTAACACCCAGGAAATTAGCTGGGTGATCTTAATTAACAGTGGGTATTACCAAGCTAGAACATATCCATTTTATTGTCTATACAGAGACCTTCTATATGTGGGATGGGTAGAACAGATGTTTTAAAACTCCAAAAAAACCCCACAACTTTTAAAAAGGAATATTAATTAACTTCATTATATAAATGTATGCTATGTCAGACAAAGATAAAGAAAATGATGGGTTGCGAGAAATCCCTGCCATGTCAAAAGTTGACAAAAGACTAACAAATGCAAACTATCAACCAGGAAAAATAACACACAGAGATTCTAGTTTCTAAAAATTGGCATAAGGTAAGAAAAGGCACTTAATAAAATGGGTACTAAAAAAGCTAATAAGCTTATGTGAAGATTCTTAGAACTCATTATTATTTAACAAAACAATTGACAACATTGGTCTAATTAGTAGTCTGATCTTCATGCAAGAGATCAGTCATGTATGTCCATATTTGAAGGTAAATGGTAAATGTTGCTCCATGAGTGAGCAGCCAGCCTCTAGAGACCACATTCCTATCCTGTTCTGCTGACTGTGATCATTTTGACTTCCTGTCAAAAGTAATTTCAATTTTTATTCCAAACACTATTTTCATCTGGCTCTTCAAAACCCCTTTGGAGAAAGTATGCTTCTCCATTTAAATAATCAGGATTATATGTGTCTAACAACCCTGAAATTCTTATTTTGGGGCTTCAGGCATTAAATCATCTAGAGAAAACCCAGATAAAACAGAAATAGCATGAATATTAAAAATATGTCCTAATGAAGAAAGTGAGACGTGAAGAGGCTAAGTAGCTCATCCAATGCCCCAGAACTAATAAGCAGTAGAGTTGGAATTTGATATCAGAGATCAAGTTCTAAACACAGGTTTGCAAGTGGAGTTGTTGAAGGAGACTAAATAACCAAGTAACATAAAGCTACTTTTATAAAATTCATTTCTATTAATTATTTTACCAAATAGAACTGAAAATTGGGGCTACAAAGCTGAAATCCACAGCCCATTTGGAAGGATAGGCAAAACAGATATTACTTTATGTACCTAATAAATTCAGCATAAGTGCATTAATGATGACATATCAGTGTATTATGGGCACTGAGAGCAGGGACACCTAATTCAGGTAGGAGAGTTCCTAAGTCTTTCTGAAGAACAGTTCAGATGAGCTGGAGTTAGCTATGAGGAGGCTTGAGGAGGTGCAGCAACTTCAAAAGCATCCAAAGACAATGTAGACAAAAGCATCAGCACGTTTAGTATGCTGAATCATAAATATAAAGTGGAAATAAGGTTGAAATGAGGAAATATAGTCGGAGCTCAGCTATTGGCGGGCTTTTGGATATGGCAAAGAGTTTGGACTTAGTCCCATTAATGGGTGGATATTAATAGAGTTAGAGATAGGAGAGTCATATAAACATAAATGAATAGTAAATAGTTCAGGTGGCAGGTTGGAAATAGATTTAAAAGTCTGTTAGTCAAAATAAGCCAACTTGTGCTTATTAAACCTCTAAATCTCTAAATTTCAGTGAGTTAATGTGATAATGGATTACTTCTTAAATATCCAAAGACTAGAATTGGCTGGCTATCCCTGCTCCGTCTGAGAGCTATACCATCTGGAATGTGTGTCTTCCAGGTTACTGAAGCAGAAGAGACCTGGAGGATACAGCAGGATGTATTTACAGGTTGGGACTAGATGAGGCTTTCATCAATTTCTCTCAGGGAGCATATTCTCGCTGCTCTGTTGAGAGTCTATCACAGAACAGAGTGTTTCTTTCAGTCTTGTTTATAATAGGCCCAAGATACTTGCATATGCTTATTGCTTGAGAAAAATTATTTACTCTTTTATTCACTTCACTCAATAAATGCTTTTTAAAAATATATGTTTATATAGATTTTTAGAGATAGAGGAGGGGAAGGAGGAGAAACATCCATGGGAGAAACATTGATTGGTTGCTTCTTGTACACACCTTGATTGGGGATGGAATCCACAACCTGGGCAGGTGCCCTGACCAGGGATTGATACAGTAACCTTTCGGTGCACAGGACGATGCTCAATCAGTTAATTAGTTGAGCCACATCAGCCAGGGCTCAATAAATGCTTTCTGGAGCATCTGCTATGATCCAGGTACTGTCATAACACCCGGGGTACAGCATTGTTCATGTTACTTTCTTGTGGGTAAATTTTTATTTGGCTGTCACTCACAGGTTGATATGTGCAAAGGACAGAGAAATAGATTAAGTGGGGTGGAAGGTGCGATATAGGCCAGATCCTGTGTCTCATAGGCCATTTTAAAGAACTTAAATTTGGCTAAAATGAAGGGACTTTAGAATATTCTGTGCAAAAGGGTGGCATGGTCTGACTTATTTTTTTTTAAAGGGATCATTCTTGCTGCTCTCTTGAGAACAGACATAAGGTGGTAGGGTGGGAACACTGAGATCTATTGGGAAGTTATGCAGTAATGATGTGATGATGGTGGCTCAGACCAGGGTGGACACATGGATCTGGTGAAAAGTGGTCAGATTTTGGATGTATTATGAAGATGATTAATTTTGTGAAAGTATTTAACTTTGAAGACACCATCAACAGAATTTGAGGGCAACTCCTGGTGTGACTTAAGCCAAGTTGCAGTCAACTGAGAAGAGATGAGCCTTAATTATTGGAGTTGGCCTGAAATGGTTTTAGAAAGGCTCTGGAAAGCATTCCATTCTTACACTACTCAGACCTAATGGCCGTTCCTTTAGAATTTCAAATAATAACAATGTTTACAAGAAAAGTCTTTTTTTTTAATTAGAATTAAAGCGTAGCTGCAAACATTCCACACAACTGACAATACTTAATGTAAAATCTATAGATCTTTCTACTTATAATGAAAACAAGTTGGCTGGTAAATTATGTATCATATTTGAAAATCAAGACAGTAAATATTATGGTATATTAGATTCATTTTAATATAACAATTTATTGAATTTTTGTTAGGGGCATGTTTGCTTTATGGGATCTCCCCCATTTCTATATCGCTCATATAAATAAAATTGTTTATTATAATTATTATGTTAGAAAGATACTAAATAAGGTATGCCACTTTACCTTGATTTGATTCACTCACTAGATGCAATTTAGCAGAATGAGGTCATATTTAAGTTTGATTATAATGAAGGCAGAGAATGGAAGAAGAACATACAGAACAGGAAGCATAAGTGCATAGATGTGAACTTATGGTAATAATAGATGTTAGGGCCCATGAAAGGGATCAGTTTGTGTTTGAAGGTGTAAGGAGTTGGATAGAGACTGGTACGGTTGCATATGGGTAACTTATAAATTATAATAAAAGTTTCAATTTTATATTTTAGGTGAAAATGTAAAATAACAATTGAAAAATGCCCCAGTGGAAGATGGAGAGTAGAAAACAGATGAGGGAAAGCCACCCATGGGAGCTTATAAGTGAGAGACAATTTAATCTTAGACATCTCAGAGAACCAAGTTTCTACACTAGATCTCATCTAGCATGAATGACAAACTAAAGTTCTAAGTAATTATGTTGTTATATATTGTTTTGCTTATACACTGACAAACATCAGCTTTATATTTCTCTCCTATTAGGCTAAGGAATCAATGACCCCATAAAGATTCAATACTATGAGAAACCTACCACTTACCTTCATACAACATATGCTTTCTAGAATCTGCCCCACTCAATTAACCAGGAACTTCACATATAATTGTACAACTTTAAATACCTAGTGGAAAAACTGCATTCTTTGGGGAAGTAGGCAATAGATAAATGTTAAAAAGCCACTGCCTAGTACCAGTTTTAGAAGCCATAACAATGTATATATAAATCATAGCATGCATTAGAAAACTTCAATGTAATCAAAAGACATCACATCTAAAGAAGTAAATAATATATTAAATATCATAATCAACAAACAATATTTAGAATAAGTTTTAGAATTTTCTACAAGTAAATAAGTAAAATATAAGCTAGCCAAAAGAAAAATAAGCAAAAGATTAATAGGTAATTCACAGAAAATGAAACTGAAATGCTCATTGAGCGTATATGGAAATGTGTTTAAAGACCAATATTAAAAAAAGTGTCCATCTTTTAAGGATGACGAAGAGAGGGGAATGAAATTTCTAAGAACTGCAAAGTGAATTGCCATTTCATGTATAACATTTAGTACCTTTAAACAATAGAAAGCAGAGTGAATACTGCTAAATATTAACGTGTGATTATCTAAGTGGTCATCTACTCTTTGTATTTTCTTTTATATTTTTAAAGTATTTCTCAATAATAAATTTACATAATGTGTATGACAATTTTACCATTGAATAATTAATATTAACATGTGGTTATCTAAATATTAACATGTGGTTATCTAAGTGGTTATCTACTCTTTGTATTTTCTTTTATATTTTAAAATATTTCTCAATAATAAATTTACATAATATGTATGACAATTTTACCATTGAATTCTATAAAAATTTCTCCATCAATCATTTTTATGAGAAAACATAATAAGGGAGGCAGTATGAAATAAGGGAAAAGCATAAGAGGAGGAATTAGAATCCTAAATCTAGTCCCAAATCTGACACTTGTCCACTGTGTGACCTTGAGCAAATCACTTAATTCTTCTAAAACTGATTTTTCAGCTAAAAACTTGAACAATAAATCCACTTTTACTACATATAGTTATTGTAAGAAGTGAATTATTTTATGTATATAAAAGTGATGTTCAAATATAAAGAAAAAATAGGTGAAATTTCTTAAAACCTCTAGGTAACTGAAATTAACTGAACATAATTTCCCATTTATTGTCATTCTGAACTTATGGAAACAGATATTAAAACAGACAGACATCTCTTCTTACCGGGTCTATTAGCTGGGAATAGAGTTCATAGCAATTATCAAAAATGTACTTGTACGTAGAATCCAGGCAAGCTCTGACACAGTCCTTTACCACCGTGCTGGCCTTTGGGGGGTTTTGCAGTTCCAGAACCTGACAGAGAAATTATTTTCTTAAATTGAAAAATGGAACATTGCAATCTAGTACAAACAACTCAAACCATTTCAATAAATGTTTTTAGTTGATTTTTCAAAGTTCAGAAAAAATGTGGTTAGAGAATGTTATAAATGCATAAATATCCATTTTAACTCTGTAATGTGACAAACTCATTGAAAATGTTCATAGTTGTAAATATTCAAATAGAAACACGAAATGTGAACAATCACATCATTTATTTATCTAATTAATTAATTCAACATTTGACAAATATTTATAACCTATTATATGCCAGATAATGGTTATATTGAAATGAACAACAGAAACAAAAATCCCTTTCAGCCCTAACCAGTTTGGCTCAGTAGATAGAGCATTAGCCTGCAGACTACAGGGTCCTGGGTTCAATTCTGGCCAAGGGCACATGCCTGGGTTGCAGGCTCAATCCCCACCCAATCAATGATTCT
Source organism: Vespertilio murinus (assembly GCA_963924515.1). Classification (NCBI taxonomy): domain Eukaryota; kingdom Metazoa; phylum Chordata; class Mammalia; order Chiroptera; family Vespertilionidae; genus Vespertilio; species Vespertilio murinus. The sequence goes on along the minus strand of OZ004704.1, from coordinate 166,304,812 downwards.
CTCTCATCATTGATATTTATATCTCTCTCCCTTCCTCTCTGAAGTCAATAAAAAAATATTTTTTAACAAATTATTCTCATTCTGGAGCTAAATTTTAGTAGATTAAAAAACAGTAAAATATATTACACTAGTGGCCTGATGCATGAATTTGTGCACATTGAAAGAAAATTAATTAGAAGAAATATTTTAATATCGCTATTCGCCATTTCTTTATAATAGAAGTGTCAACCAAACTCACAATCAACAATGACAGATCAAAACACACATATGCAATTGGTGCCAGTGAGAGCTTTATATGTATCAGACATGTGAGAGTCAACTTAGCCATATATATATATATATGCCATATATATATATGCCATATATATATATATATATATGCCATATATATATATGCCATATATATATATATATATATATATATATATATATGCAAGTTTATTATTATATATAATAAACTTGCTTAATTAGACCTGTTTTCTGAGTTAGCTAAACTTTTCTCAGCCTAGTGAAGCTCATCAATTTCTCTTTCAGGTAATTGTCAGCAACACAGCAGTAAATATCAAAACAGAGCAGAGTATTATTGTGACCACATAGGGAGAACAAAGAGTAAAATATTTAACTACAGGACTGTTTGACTATATTCTGTGCAGTGAAAAAACCTGAAGTCATTTTTAAGGTCCACCATTTCTTACTTCTTTTCAGTCAGGTCAAGATTATAAGCTTTCTAAATCACTGTTTTCTGGCTAATGAAAAGGAAATAGAATTCTACTGAGTCTCCTATCTATCTACCCCAAGACTTCTGTGAGTATTAAATGAGATGTGGGTGGGAAATGTTTCACAGACAGTTGGTTAAAGAGTGAAATATTTGCACCTGGCTATAAAGCAAGTTGTGTTCCTGGGCTATAGAAACTGCAAGGAGGCTAGTGAGAGGGCAGGGTAGGGCAAGGCTAACTCCTGACTCCATTTTGTATTGTGCAGCAGGGCAGAACAGGGCAGAGCTATCCTCCATTTTGTGTAATGACCCTAGCCCTTACCCAACCAATCAAGGTCAGCCAAAGCAGTGATATCACCACCCTTATAAAACTCCTTGACCTGTCGAAGTTTGTTCTCTTCCACCATGCTGTCAGCATGAGTGGGACGAGCCCATGCTAGCATGGAAGAGGCTCTTTTGTTTATTGCATCGGACTCGGCTCCTTGGTGTTCCTTGGGGATCATGAAGTCTGGGCATAACACTAGTAGCTAGGGACAGGAAGCCAGGTGTTGCTATGTGATGTCATTTCCTGGGTAGACACTTAGCATCTTAATCTTTTATCTATCTATGTAGATTATGATGCATGTTGAAAAGAAAAAATAGAGAATAGATTATAAGAGTTATCTCAATGGAGTAGAATAAATATAGAAGACAGCTATAGTATATGAACTCAGAGAAGTAAGAGGATGGGACCGGGGAAAAACCACATATATGCTATTGAAAGAACCGTAACTTGGATCAGGGTGGAAATAAATTGGACTCTTTGAGTAGAAGAGCAAAATGACCTCATACTTTAAATGGTTCCCTTATGCTGTCTTAAGGTGGGCTATAGAATAAGAGAAAAGACCAGTGATGTGAATATTGTGGTAATCCAGTCAAATGAAAATAGTGCTTGGACTATAGTGGTAAGCTAGAAGCTGGCTGTTATAAAAAATCCTATTTGGGTTAATTTTGAAATGAAGAGCAGGATTTGCTCACATTATATGATTGATGTGAGATAAAGAGAGGAGTCAGGATGCCAACGTTTTAGCCTGATTAACCTACACAATAGAGATGGCCTTAACTTAGGTGAGCAAGGCTCTGCTTGGGAAACCAGGAGCTCAATTTCAGAAAGGTTAAGATTGAAAGCCTGCCACGCATAAAAGTAGATTTCAAGTAGACATCTGGATAAACGAGTCTAGAGTTGTGGAGATGCCTTGTCTATGTGTGTGTGTGTGTGTGTGTGTGTGTGTGTGTGTGTGTGTATTAGAGGCCTGGTGCACAAAATTCATGCACTCAGGGGATTATCTCATCCTGGCCTGAACCCTTTCATAGTCAGGGAGCCTGATATCCTTAGCACTGTGGTGAAGGCTGGAGAGAATCCTGCCATCACAGCTGCACTGGCCAGAGCAGCTGTGAGCCTAGCTTCTGGCCAAGCTGTGCTCCCTCTGTGGGAGTGCACTGACCACCAGGGGGCAGTTCCTTCATTGACTGTCTGCCCTGTGGTGATCATTGCATGTCATAGTGACCAGTCGTTCGTTCCGCCATTTTGCATATTAGCATTTTATTATATAAGATTGTTTATAATATCCAAACAACCTATGTGGCGACAGATAGATGAGTGGAAAAAGAAGTCTCATACACACACATGCATGCACACACACACATACTGGAATATTAGCCATAAAAAGAATAAAATCTTGCCATTTTCAACAACATAGATAAAACTGAAGGTATTATGCTAAACAAAATAAGATAGAGAAAGACAAATGCCATATGATTTCACTTAGGTGTGAAATCTTACAAATAAAACAAATGAACAAGCAAAACAAAACAGGAGCAGACTCATAGATACAGAAAACCAACTAGTGGTTGACAGAGGAACAGAGTGGGGATTAGGCATACAAATGTCCAATTATAAAATAAATGTCACAAGGAAGTAATAAACAGTATAGAGGATATGATCAATAACACTTTAGTGACAGTATGGTGACAGAAATAAATTGGACTTATGGTGATGACTTCATAATGTATATAAATATTGAACCACTATGTTGTACACCATAAACTATTATAACATTGTATATAAATTATACTTCAATCAAAATGAAAGGTAAGACAAGACTTTAACTGTGTTGTACCACACCAAGTCAGTGTCAGAAATAAAATATGGTACCTTCATTCTAAAAAAGGTGATACTTGTTAGCAAGTCCACAGTTGATTTCAGGTCTTGCAGTCTTTCAGCATTGCCAGCAGGAAAGTTTTCCTGGTCAATTAGGAAATGGAAAATGGGTAAATTATCAGCATTAATGTAAAACATCACAGAAAGTATGGGAATACACTCTTCTTAGTCTTAGGAAGCTATATCCTTTTATTTATTCCCATAATACAATAAAAATATACAAAATAATATTATGACTGCAATATTATTCCTTGTTATTTAATAGTTTTCCTACTAAAAGAGAGGAAGACAGCATATATTTGAAAATATTTATAATCTTCTCAATATAGGTCACTTTTTAAAAATACTTTGGGAATATTTACATTTGCTACATGACTTTTAATCACAAAGAAACTTTATTAAAAAAATAAGACTATACCACAAAGTCTCTCCCTTTAGATTTTAACAAAATGTTTCTATCAGTGAGATTTGGTGAGATATGTCAACAAAAACTAAGATGTTTTCAGACTAGTATCTTAAATGGCTATCTTGAAAAAAATCATAGGTAACTTTAGCTATTTCTGAGCTGGAGCAGAGTTGGGGTGTCTAAATGATGGTGATTGAGTGAACTCAAGTCCCTGTTTACCCCCAACTATCTTTTCATTGCCTGGCATGGCAGTTCTCTTCTCATAGTGTTGGCTCCAGTTCAATATAAAGGGTGAGTTTGACAAAATTTGGTTTATTATAATTTCTAGAAATATGCAAATAAGATGTCCATCAACAAGAGGCTGAAATCTGAATACAGGAGAAATACATGTGTGCAGCTATAAAAAGATGTTTAGGGTCAACTATTAAACAAAGAATGCAATCAGTATTACTATAGTTTTTGTAAGTAACAATTGTAATTATTTTTTTGTAACTAAAACTGGATGTGTGTATTTATATTCATCATGAATATATATATTTGTGCTTGTGTGTGTTTCACCTGGAGAGGCAGTATAGAATTATTGACAATGAACTCTGTACAGCTTCAAAGATCTAGAAGGCATGCCTTAAGCAGCAAGTTCCCATAGGAATCTCAAAAGCTAGGGAAATATCAGCAGGATATCTCAGTAACAAGGAATGAGTTTTCAAGATGAGACCTGGGCCATATATCCACTCCATAAATTAGCTGGTAGCCACTCAATCTGATGGTGTTGAAAGAATCATAAAATTAAGTAGCACACACAGTATTGCTGTAGGCTTACGTGGGGCTAGCTAGGTACATGACCAAGGGACAAATGCTTACTTATTTAGCAGTCCATTTTAGTGTGATAGGAAATGAGATCCCATAATCAGGATTTTTTGCTTTTCCATTACATAATGAATAGCTTTTTACAATATGACAAGAAACCATCTGAGCCAAGCACTATGTTTACTTTCAGCCAAATCATTTTGTACATACCCTATACTTTGACAGGTCAATCCTTAAAGAGTTGTGCAACTGGTCTAGTAGTTTTATGAATCTTTCCCTCTGTCGAAAAAAAAAACAACAAACAAACAAACACAAAATAGGAGAATGGAAATAAATGGTCACTATCAGTTATTGTTCCCATTTTATAGAAAACATGGTTCAAAAATATCAATGACTTGTCCAAGATTATAGAGCTGGTGTGTGACATAGCACTGTCTCAAAATAAGTTCTCTTTGACACCAAATTCACATTCCTTCAGTAAGTCACAATGGCTCTCTGTGATGAATGGAAAGTATCCAGAGAATTATGTACTGTAGAAAGAGTGCAAGCAACTGAATTGCCACAGTACTGATTCATGACAATATGAGTCAGGAATAGAAAATATAACCCATCTCCCTGCCCACACACACCAGCCCACCTCCCCAGAAATAAATTGTAGTTTTGTGTTTTTTTTAATACTTCTCCCACCTATGGAAGTGGGAACAGCTGTTGTTTTTTCAAAAACAATTTTAAAAAGCATTTTCCTTTTGGTAACTTGTACAGACTTCACAATCTGAAAGGATCTATTGCTCTTAACTTATGTTTATGTTTTAGTGCTAAAAAAAGTATAAAATATGGGACAAAAACAAAAACAATATATTAATGCTTCCCCTTAATTCTATGTTGGTATTGTACCAACCTCTTCATAGAGGAATTTGAAGATGATAAGAATAAGAAGTTTTGCTAATAAATATAAGGATAAGGTTGTGTAGATTAAAAACATTGAGTAAAAGTATCAGTCGCATGCACGAACTTTATAGGTAGATAGTTCCACCATTCTGAGTCTCAGATCTCTAACCAAAAATTAAAATAAAAAATATATGGAGATAAGAGTAAATTATAGTAAATGTGTCTGCCTACATTAATATTCTTTAAATACTAAAATGCATTTTGAAGATACTGGCAAAAGTGAAAACTTTTTCTAATGTTTTCACATACAAGATGAATTCATAGGTATAGAACTCTTAACCCTTGAAGTTACTTATCTTGATGAAGTGAGCTGAATATTAATTGAGTTGATGAATTGTTCCTAAGTTGAAATTTCAATTTTCTGAATAAAGTGAAAATTTAACAGGTTGACACATTTGTGAACACAGTTTGAATATTGCCTCTGTGTTAACTCTTATGGAGGCAATAAAGAATCCAATAAATGAACCTTGCTTTTCAGAAGTTTGCCACTTGTTTAGTGGATAAGACTCTCCTATAAAATTACTGAAAAATACTGTTGAGTTGACTGTATTAAATTTTTCTTTTCCATTTCCATCACGCCTTCCCAGGAGAGGACCTGGCTTATACTGTCCTTTATTAACCTTTTATTCCCCCCATACATGTGGATCAGTTGCTCTCAATAAAATTAAAAACAAAAATAAGAGAGCTATTATAATCATCACGTTAGTCCATAGTAAAGTTAATTATTCAATGATTATAAAATAAAATGCGTTCATGTCATATCTCTGACTTCTTCATTTGACCTCTGTGATTGGTACAAATCATCAGGACATCTGATGTGACCCTAGTCAATCATGCTCTGGCCCAAATCACTGACCCTGTTATATACACTAGGACCAGCCATTCTGGCTGTCTGCTCTATATCCACTCTTCCACTCTTCCTTACTAATGGAATCGCATGAGTCAAATATGTCCATTATAAGATGCCCACTTTTTTCCAGACCTCTTTGCCTCTAGGAATGACCATGTAGCCTGGTTTAGGTCAGGGCATGAACTCAGACTATTATCAATGAATTACTATTTGGAAAGATTCAAAAGAGTGCATGGCAGACAGTGTTTGCTGTGTTACTCTTTGCGATGTAAGTCTTCGTCAGTTTCCCCCCCCCCCCATTTGCTCTCTGTGTTTTCCTTTTTCCGACCTTAAACATAGACTAAATCCTAGAAGGTAAGGCAGTCATCCGGTGGCCATAACAGTGGTCGGCAAACTCATTAGTCAACAGAGCCAAATATCAACAGTACAATGATTAAAATTTCTTTTGAGAGCCAAATTTTTTAAACTTAAACTTCTTCTAATGCCACTTCTTCAAAATAGACTCACCGAGGCCGAGGTATTTTGTGGAAGAGCCACACTCAAGAGGCCAGAGAGCCGCACGTGGCTCGCGAGCCTCAGTTTGCTGACCACGGGGCTATAAGATGAAAAGCTAAATAAATGGTAACAATAATGTATGGAGCAAGAAGCTAGGAGTCTCCACACCTCACCCTTTCAAAAAATAACAATTCTGAGCAGCTACAGTAGCCCTGGGTTCCTATTACCTCTGTCATTAGGTTACATGGAGACAAATCTTATTTAATTAAGTTTGTTTGAGTTTCTGTTTCATGACACTGAACAAAACTCTGACTGTTACAGATCACACATGTGGTTCCTACCTAGGTCTTCAGTAACCAGCTGGAAAGTTTACATTCAAGATAAATAGAAAACTGTGGAGAACGCTGTGAGGCTTGTCACAAAATCTCAAACAATATCAGATAACGTGAAATTAAAAGTGCACTGCTGATTAAATTTTCATAGAGATCCTTTAAACAGCAGGGCAGCTTAAAATTTAATTTTAACTTTCACATTTCTATTCAACTTGAGTGCGACTGCCTTTGCAGGAGCAGAGGAGGCCTACTGCCTGCGTGGCATGATTTTAAGGATAAAAGGCTGGGTGATTAAAGATCGTTTCCCCCAAGGTGCATGCCACTGTTGTAAGAAACTGCCATATTATTCAGTTCTTTGCATCGGGTAAGGACTGGCACTTGGTAGGAGCAAAATCAATTAACAAAAATACTAAGTATTACTTGTTATCAAAAATGTAGGTTTAACTAGTTGATAAGAAAAACTAGATCCATATAGTGAATATTTTTAGCTTTGTAACCTTTGTCACAACTATCAAACTCTGTGTTGTAGCATAGTACCTCTCATAGACAAATAAACAAATGGGGCTGAGTTTTTTTTCCCCAATAAAATTTTGTAGATGGACACTGAAATTTGAATTTCATATCATTTTGATGTCCCACAAATAATAGCCTTCTTTTTTTGCTTCTTTTAAAACAATTTGAAAAATCTAAAATCCAATCTTAGCTCATGAGCCATACAAAATCAGTAGTTTTGGCCCTTGGGCAGAGGGGAGTTTTTGAGTAGGGGGAAGCCGTTGCTACCACACAACTGCATTCTTAATAAGTCTCCTAGGATCCTGAAACTATGGAAGGAAAAGCTCTTATAAGGAAGGGGTGTAAAAATCTCTGTAGCATCCTGGGCTTCTCTCTCTCTTCCACTCCTTTCTTCTCAGAGCCTCACCCCAAAGGCAGGGATGATTTAACTTCAAAGATAAGGATGCCTAAGCCTTGGGCACACTCTGGACCTCAGCTTTCCTGGGAGGAGCCCTGACCAAGTGCTCACCTGATCTTAGGTTTTTAAAACATTTGCAAGAATAGGAGTAAACGTTATTCTGACCTGGACTGACAAATTGAGAAAACTTTTTTTCTAGGTCATACCAAAAATAATCATTGAATAAGAAAAACAGAGACATTTCAAATAGAAGTAATACAGAAGCTATTTCTGTCATTTTTGATAATTTAATGAATGTTGAAATTAATTGATTTGCAGAGAGCACATGGGAAAGGCCCCTGAGCTGAAAGTCCTTTGAATCCAATGGAGCCTGGCAGAGCCTTGCCTGGGAAACATACCTTGCCTGAGGCAGGTGTGTTGTCAATCTGACCTTTAGCTCAGGTGCCAGGGGGTGTATTTCATTACCTGGATCCAGCCAGGCACCAGGAACAAACACAATTATCAGGGCCCACCCAGAAGTGACAATTACAAAGAAGCCACAAGAATGCACACAATCTTCTTTATCTTGGACTTTAGTAAAACCTCCTGGTATTTCACTGTATAAAATAGACATACTGTATAGGCTCTGGGTCACTGTCTCTCTGTCAGAGGACAGCTGTCCCACAAGGCCGCAGCTTTTTCCTTCTATCTCTGTGTCTGTCTCTTTTTTTCATTTTCTCAATCCCCTGTTGCCCCTAGTCAGGACTTCTGTCCTCTCTCTAGCCATGCTAGTCGCAGAAAAGAGAGAAATATTATATACCAACAGAGATTCTACAACATTATAAACTGCCACTACGATGATGCTATCAAGGATAAACATCTTAATACATTAATAAATGTCATCAATTCAAAGAGCATTTAAGAAATCCCTTTGCAGGCAAACTTGAAAAGCAGTGAGATGTTATTATTCACTGACCAAGAGAGCTCAGATGCTTCCTTCAATTTGACTAAGCTTTACACAGGCTTCTGCACTTGACTATAGATCGTGACCTCCCTTTTTTATTTTTAGAGTATTTTCTTTAGAAATTGCACATTTCTTCTCTATCCTCTTGAGATGTAAATCTTTTAAAATGATGCCCATTGCCAGGTTTTAAGCTTCTAATGTCTTTCTCAAGTACTTGAGAGCCATCCTTTTGAAATATAAGTATTAAAAAGATAGTACCCCTATCTCTCAGTCATGGCAGGAGGGTAGGAGACTAATTTTGATGGATGTCAATTAGCAAATACAGATGGCCTAGCCACAGAAAGACTTTTACAAACTCAATATGCTGAATATGTCCTATTGATCAACCATCACCCCTAATATCCTCATGTACATTTTTTCTTATTACAGCCCTTGTTTCAGGGGAGTTGATCTTCAGCTTGCCTCTCTTCCCTATTCCAATAGCCTTAAATGAAGTCTTCCTTAACTGTTTAACTTCACTGGGCACAATTTTTGCTGTGACATCACACAAGAAAAAAGTATAATAAATGTTTTCTCAACTTTGATAAATCATTAAAAGGTATGTGGCCATTATCAATGAATTATGAAAGTGAAAGAAACTTTTCTAAAGTATCAATTTTTAAAGTTTGATCAGCTGTGCTAGATAAGATTGAATTATTTTTTTTATCAATAAAAAGAATAGTTCAGAATTTTTTTTCATATGAAGAAGTGATCTAGTATCTGCAACCAAAAACTGTAAAAACAAACTTTTATAGGCATATGTTAGGAAGTTAATTAATAAAAATATGTAGTTTTTATAGAATTTTTAATATTTGTGGAATTTGTCATAATAACTTCTAACTCGTTGTGATTTATTTTTATTAGAAATAGATATTAAATATATATATATATAAAATTTTTCATTGACAATTTTGCATTCTTCTTAATGAGAGTCTTACCAAATAGTCTAAAGTTTAGGCAGCACAAAAACTAGAACTAACTGCTTAAGCAAGTCATAAAGAAATAATTTATTTCCAAATGTTTTCTATATTCATTTTCTCCTTTGCCACATCACTTCGTTTTATCTAAACCATGGTCTAGATGCAGCATTGCTTTGTCTTACCAGGGCTAGTGCATCAGCCTTCTTCTGTGTTCAATATCAGGAACTGGTTTACTCATTTCTCTTTTCCTCATTGTGATTCCCTGTAGTTTTGAGACTAGGAAACTAAATGCTGTATTTCTCAAACTCCTTTGCAGTTAGGTTTCTGCAATTATCTTAGTTTCTGCCTATTAGATGTAAGGAAGCTACTACCTGTGGAAAGCAGACATGAAGTGGAGGCCCACTTCCTGCTTCTGGTTTACTTCTGCTGCTAAGTCCTGGAGATATTTACTTCTCAGTCCAAGGTCTCTAGCTTGTGGTTTTATAAAGATTGGTGCATTGTAAATAGAAGCAGCCTTCTGGTTTATCTCTCTGAATGTAGGAAAGCTCATAGCTTCTCTTTCACTTCAGTTTCACTGTGATATTTTAAGAATTATTACAGAAGGATCCTCCTCCAGTCCCTCAGATGGTAATTGTAAGCATCTAATTCTGTGCCAAAACCCTTTCAATTTAAATTTTCTTGGATGGTTTCTATTACTACAACCGAACTCTTGTCTGTCTCATACTCGTTTTATCTTTCCCTCCTATAATATTTCCTCTAAATAATGATCTAAGTCAAAAATTCTATCAAAGTATACCCTTTGCCTCAAGATAAAATCCAATGATTTCCTAATTGCCAAATCCATTAGGCTCATTTCTTTCCCTATATCATTTGAACTCTTTTTGCAACACCTGACAATGTTATATACTGCCCTTTTCTCAAAATAGTCACATTGCCTTTCATAGTAAGCATAACATTTTTATTGTCATAATTGTTCAATTTCTTTAACCATTTTCCTCAGCAAAATTTGCTTGCCCATCCTCTCCACCTCAAAGGTCCTGTCTGTTTCACTTTATTCTTGAATATTTTCATCTAAATTATGACTTCAAATAACACCTGTACACACAAAAAATGGTTTTCTTCCCTTGAGTATTTGTTTTAAAATCCTCATCAGTAAAATAACTTTTCCCACTGGTTTAACTTTTGAGGACTCAAAATATCTGGGTTACACCTTTGTGAAGCATAAAGAAGGGCCGATATAATGGTGTTCCTAGGTTACAAGTGACAGTATCAGCTTCAAAAGTCAGGTAAATAAGAATGCCAAGCTTTAAAGTGCACATAGGAGACACTTTACTTACTTACATTGTACAAATAACATTATTTTCAATAGGTAGAGAAAAACATGGCTACATTGGCATACCACTTCCCAGATGTATCCAGATGTAGTTTGAGATTGTCTTTTTGAAACCTCCTGGACAATAAGTCATTTGATTTACTAAATGAAGTTTGTTATAACCATGTTGCCACTGAAACACTGAAAAGAAGTGAAATCAATTTGGTTTCTCTTCTTTAGGTCAGCGTGAAGTGAAAGAGCATGCTACTTATTTCCCTCCAGGTAGCATTTATGTTGGATATTAATCATGTAAACACATCTTTCTCAGTGGTAAAACGTTCCGTGTTCTGCACAATGTTCCCAGGCAGAATATTAAAAGCAAAACAATTTCATAACATTGAATGCTTTATGTTACAGGTAAAATCCTGGGACAATCAATGCTGTTATCAAGATGAGGTTGATATAATAAAACTATTCTATGATCTGGTATGACTCATGATTGTATTTTTGGGGGCTGGTTAGGGAATGTTCTTTGGTCCCAGCTGTTGCAAGAGTCAAACTGCAGCCGAAACAGGTTTGGCTCAGTGGTAGAGCGGTCTGCGGACTGAAAGGTCCCTGGTTCCGGTCAAGGGCATGTACATTGGTTGCGGGCACATCCCCAGTCGGGGGTGTGCAAGAGGCAGCTGGTCGATGTTTCTCTCTCATCAACGTTTCTAGCTCTCTCTCTCTCTCTCCCTTCCTCTCTGTAAAATATCAATAAAATATATTTTAAAAAAGAGTCAAATTGCGGACCGAAGCAAGATGGCGGCCCAGGGAGTCTCCTGGGCCGCCATCTCCTCAACAATTTGGAAATAAACAACAGATAAAACCAAAAGGGATCGCACCAGACCCACAGGAAAGCTGGCGAAATGGGAAGGCTACATCTAAACGCAAAGCAGGACGTCGCTGCTGCCATGTGGAGTTTAAAACTACAGCGAAACTGAACCTGCAGCTGACGCCGGAAATGAGGGAAGCCAGACCTCGCTCCGCCCCGGGGCCCAGGGAGTGGGCCAGCCCCGCCGGCCGCCACGGGAGCTGATGGGGGCCTACGCCGCCGCAGCCACCGCCACCGCCGCAGCAGCGCCTTCGGCTCCTGCCTGGACGAGAAGCCCGTGAGCGCGACCTCCCAGCCCGCTCGCAGTGCTGGAGAGAAGCGGGTGCCAGGACTCGGGCCCCCGCACTCGCCGCTGCCGGGCGGGCGAAGAGATGGTGTAGTATCTCCCCGCCGGCCCAGCCCCCGCGCTTACTGTGCAGGCGAAGAAATCGCGCAGCGGCTCCCCGTCTGCAACCAGCCCAGAAGTGGGAAAACTAAACTAGACACCAAGCAGGGCGCCGCTGCCGCCATGTGGAGTTTAAAACTACAGCGAAACTGAACCTGCCGCTGACGCCGGAAATGAGGGAAGCCAGACCTCGCCCTGCCCCGGGGCCCAGGGAGTGGGCCAGCCCTGCTGCCACTATGGGAGCTGATGGGGGCCTACCCTGCCGCCGCTGCCACCGCCGCCGCCCGGGCCGCTGCCGCCCTGCCTTCACCGCGCCTTCGGCTCCTGCCTGGACGAGAAGCCCATGAGCTTGAGCAAGACCTCCCAGCCCGCCCACAGTCCTAGAGGAGCGGGCACAGCGTCCCCCCTCCCGCACAACCAGCTCGCCCCAGAAATGGGAAGGCTACAGTTAGACACCAAGCAGGGTGCCGCAGCTGCCATGTGGAGTTTAAAACTATGGCGAGCGGAGGACTGAGAAGGTGGGGCAGTTCTGTACCGTGCTGCCTTCCACTGGTTAAGACCTCCAAGAGCAAAGGCCTACCGAGGTGAGGATGCCCCTACTGTCACCTGTAGAGGGGCAGCACTGAGCTGGCCAATATTTGTGGTGGTGGTGCTGCTTGTCCTGGCTCAGAGGAAGCGTTCCACTAAGTCTGAAAGACTAAGACATCGCGGGGACTCTCCGCCACCGCCTGCGGCCTGCTCTGCCAGGCCTTCGCGCGCGCTGTGCTGGCGCTGCGCCTTCCGTTGGCAGACCCGGAGAATCCTCTCTCCGCTGCCACATGGCCAGGCCAAAGCATCAGACACTACCACCACGCGGATTTTAAAACTACAGGGGAAATTGAGCCACAGGAGCTACCATCGCTGCCGCACCCACCGCCGCCCCCAAGAATGGGAATCCACCGAAATCAGAGCTCACTACACACCGGGCTCATAGAGAGTGTGGCTTCAGAAATTAGCCTCTGCATCCACAGAAGCTCCACATCCGCAACAAAGAGGACGCGATGGAGGGCGGACTCTCCCCATGCAGCCATCACAGCCCGCCCACAATCTTCCCAGCACACCCACCATGCTGGGAGGGAAATGGAGCGCGCTGGTGAGGAAATGGCACGGTGCCTTCCATTACCCACTCAGGCGAGCCCATCCTCCGATGCCACATGGCCAAGCCGAAGCTCTCACCACCACCGCCATGTGAACTTTAAAACTACAGTGGTAATTGAACCACAGGAGTGACCGTCAATATTGCACCTGGCACCGCCACTCGCCACTGGCGCCGAGAATAAAGGAAATCCACCAAGAACAGAGTTCACCACGCCTAAGGCTCAGGGAGTGGGCGACCTCAGAACTTAGCCTCCATGTCTGCAGCTGCTCCGCTCCCACACCGAACGAGACACCGTTGAAGGTGGTCCCCCCCCCTGCAACCATCTCAGACCAACTGCAGCTGTCCCAGCCTGCCCCCCATGCTAGCAAGGAGCTCCGAGTGTCCCAGGGGGCCGAGTGCCCCGGGTGAGCCGAGTGTCCCAGGGGGCCATGTGCCCCGGGTAAGCCGTACCCCCCAAAGGGGAAGGGGGAAGGGTGTCCCGGGTGAGCCGGGTGTCCCAGGGGGCCGAGTGCCCCGGGTGAGCCAAGTGTCCCAGGGGGCCGAGTGCCCCGGGTGAGCCGAGTGTCCCAGGGGGCCGAGTGCCCCGGGTGAGCCGAGTGTCCCAGGGGGCCGAGTGCCCCGGGTGAGCCGAGTGTCCCAGGGGGCCGAGTGCCCCGGGTGAGCCGAGTGTCCCAGGGGGCCATGTGCCCCGGGTAAGCCGTACCCCCCAAAGGGGAAAGGTGTCCCGGGTGAGCCGTGTGTCCCAGGGGGCCGAGTGCCCCGGGTGAGCCGAGTGTCCCAGGGGGCCGAATGCCCCGGGTGAGCCGAGTGTCCCAGGGGGCCGAGTGCCCCGGGTGAGCCGAGTGTCCCAGGGGGCCGAGTGCCCCGGGTGAGCCGAGTGTCCCAGGGGGCCGAGTGCCCCGGGTGAGCCGAGTGTCCCAGGGGGCCGAGTGCCCCGGGTGAGCCGAGTGTCCCAGGGGGCCATGTGCCCCGGGTAAGCCGTACCCCCCAAAGGGGAAGGGGGAAGGGTGTCCCGGGTGAGCCGGGTGTCCCAGGGGGCCGAGTGCTCCGGGTGAGCCGAGTGTCCCAGGGGGCCGAGTGCCCCGGGTGAGCCGAGTGTCCCAGGGGGCCGAGTGCCCCGGGTGAGCCGAGTGTCCCAGGGGGCCGAGTGCCCCGGGTGAGCCGAGTGTTCCAGGGGGCCATGTGCCCCGGGTAAGCCGTACCCCCCAAAGGGGAAGGGTGTCCCGGGTGAGCCATGTGTCCCAGGGGGCCGAGTGCCCCGGGTGAGCCGAGTGTCCCAGGGGGCCGAGTGCCCCGGGTGAGCCGAGTGTCCCAGGGGGCCGAGTGCCCCGGGTGAGCCGAGTGTCCCAGGGGGCCGAGTGCCCCGGGTGAGCCGAGTGTCCCAGGGGGCCGAGTGCCCCGGGTGAGCCGAGTGTCCCAGGGGGCCGAGTGCCCCGGGTGAGCCGAGTGTCCCAGGGGGCCATGTGCCCCGGGTAAGCCGTACCCCCCAAAGGGGAAGGGGGAAGGGTGTCCCGGGTGAGCCGTGTGTCCCATGGGGTCGAGTGCCCCGGGTGAGCCAAGTGTCCTAAGGGAAGCAGTGGGTCCCAGGGGAAGGGGCGGTGAAAACCAGAGGAGGAGCGGACTCTATTCATATGAGCCTGAGATGGTCACCATAAAACAAGCAGATTGTCAAATGACAGGGGGGAGGGGAAGGAGACCTGGGGGGAGACAGGAGAACAACCGAGGGACTGGTATCCATGAACATAAGTACAACCAATGAACACAAAACTCTGGGGAGGGAGGGCATAAATGGGTGGTGAGGGGGGGCAATGGTAAACTATGTACACAGAAAATACCTTAATAAAATAAAATTTAAAAAAAAAAAAAAAAAAAAAAAAAAAGAGTCAAATTGCATAGCAAAAGTACCTGATGGTGTATTGTGTAGACCAAGCATATTAAATTTAAAGGCTAACACAGGCCGAATAAGCCAGGTTTAAGTTAATGTGGACTGCAAAACATCAAAAGGTTCAATTTTCAGAGAAATGTAGATTTATTTTGATAGAGATGTGCTGAATACAAAGGGCTGACACAAGTAATCATTAACATAAAATAATAGAACATTTTAATAAAAATTAATATTTTTCTTGAACATGACACTGAATGACTGCACAAATTATTAAGTGTAGCCCAAATAAACTTATTTTTCTTTTCTCCAAAAGCAAAATGTTTCCTGATGTGCATACCAAATATGTCAGTCCAAGAGTAATGATATGGCCATCAGCTGCTAAAATATTCGCTGCTAGTATTAGTGGAGAGAAATGGTGCATCTGTGCACAATGGGCGTAAAGGAAATGAATGCAACATGATTATAGTAATCAATCATTAGTGAATACTGTAGCTCATTATAATTATGTATAACAGGATATTGTAAAGATTAAGTTTTGAAATGTTTCTTATATACCATTACATTGACTGGTTTAAACTCCAACCCCATGACTCCTCTCATAGAGTTTTCTTCTATTAGTGTTTATTTTGACTTGTCATTAAATGACAATCACTTTTTCCTTTGATTCATTCCACCTCATTTTATCTACCTCACATGCATTTTCTTTTAGATGAAAAAGATAAGAAAATAAACGCAGCAGCACCATTCCCCCTCTACCCCCCCTTACTGGCTTTACACCATTTTATTTGCTGGGTTTCATTTGTTTACTCTATGACACATAATGTCCTCAATTTGATTTCTAACACCATGTTCAATCACAAAATCTATTCAGTGAACCAATTTGGAAGTTCAGTGGGAAATGTAACTGCAGTCGCATGGAAAAATACCTGTCTCTCAGGGATATTGAATAAAGCTACTGGATTACCCACGTCCCCTGGCCAAAACCTTGGGAATCTTTCCAGGCATTTTTCCATTTCCCTCACTGTCCACATCCTTAAAGATACTTAGTGAAGTTGATTTTATACCCTGAAAGGCTCTAAAATTTGTTCTTCCTTCTTGATCTCCACTAATTCTTAGTTTAGATCTTTACACACTTTACTAAAATTACTGTTAATTTCCAGTTTTGTCAATTTCAATTTTTTTAAAAACATGTTTTTATTTATTTGAAAGAGGGGGAGGGAGAAGTATAGAGAGCTAGAAACATTGATGAAGAGGGACACTGATTGGCTGCTGACCGGGAATCAAACAGGGGACCTGTTGTTTCTTGGGTCAATACTCAACCACTGAGCCACAACAGCCAGGCTCAATTTAATTTATGTTTATATGAAATTAAATTGAGCTCCAGTGACAGGGGCAGTAGGTAATGAGATTCCACAGGATCCCTGCATTTTTACTTTCCAATACGTTTTTAACGCATTTGAATACTTCATGTGGACAATCTTGATTACATATAGGTAGTTCTGTTAGACTCTTTATACATCTACTAGAGGCCCAGTGCATAAAATTCCTGCACCGATAGGGTCCCTAGCAGCTGCCTGCTGCCAGCCAGGGCCTCTCCTCCCTCCCCCCAGCTAGCCTGCCCCCTGGTCAAACTCCCAGAAGAACTCCAGTAGAGGGAACAATTTGCATACTACACTTTTATATTCTAGGATTATTTATTTATTTATTTATTTACTTACTTTGAAGATATGCTATTATCCAGTATCAGTACCAGTAGAAACCAACATAGAATATACAAATTAAGCCTAACAGGAAATCAAACAAACCCACATTTACCAGGGAAAAGTGTCTGCAATGGTGAATCCCAAATGTGCACACATGGAGAATTTCTTACAAAATACCAATATTCTCACAAGATGTATATTTTCCCCCATTGAAAAAAAAGCTCATTCCAAGATAATGGAGATTTCATCTGATGAAGATGCTTACTGACTGTCAAAATTATTTCACTGAATATGTTTCAAGTGGACTTTTAGCTTTAGCCCAAATAGTAATTGATATTGTCTAATTTTGTATTACTGAGTACAAGCACAAAGTGCATATACCTTCTGCAATGAGATTCCAAGAATATCTGGAGTCCAGTATATGCAACTCCCATAAGCTTATGTAACTCCCGTAAGCTTCTAGAAATTTTATAATTAACAAAGCAATACTTACACCGAAGTTGGTAGCGGCAAATCGATCAGAGGCAGAGACCTGCACGTTTGTTGAAACTGTCGTGTGAGCATAGAAAGCGTTTATATTTGCCAGCAAGGTGCTCATGATGGCAGGGACGCCCGGGCACATGTATTTAGAAGACAGACATGAGAAGTGCCTACAAGACAAGAACATCGAGCCCTTTAGACAGGAACCACATAAGTCAAACAATAGCATAACCTCTAACACCAGCAATTAAATAATTCCTCAGCTGCATCTGTGAAAAAGACCAAAGACTCCTATATCTCTAATTGATATAGAAAGCAATTTCAGCCCTTTATAAAGTTCTCACTCACAGATGTGAACTGGTTTAATTAAAATACGATTTGCCATGGGGATATGTGCATAAACCCTTTCAACTGTGAGAGTGTTGTGTGTACACAGCAAAAGTACAATTTCCAGAGGACTCCAGCACCAGGCGGTGTGTGTGTGTGTGTGTGAGAAGCAGTAACACAGACTTCTGCTTTTCCCAGCAACTGTGTCCTCACTCATTTCACAGGTAAAGCAAGAAGCCCTCCTCATACCGCACAGTGACTGAACAAGTAAATGTACCATCTGCCTCGAGTCCAGCTTGTGAGCTTTTGTCATAAAGGATTATCTTTCATAAGCAGTTCTGTCTCCCATTTTGCTAAAGCCAGGATTTAATTAAGCCAACAGATGAGTAGTGAGGGCAGGTTGGATTATGCCAGCTTTATACTCAAAGATCATTCCTTTTGAACCTTGAATGATAGTTTCACGTACACACATCAGAAGCAATAAGCGTTCAGTTCTGATACTCCTCTCAAGAGAACCCCTTTCATCTGAACCGTAACAAAAGACGTGAGCATTGAAAGCACAGCTTAGGGATGAAATAGAAAAGATAAGTTACGTACAAAGGAAGGAATTTTCAGCACATCATCTGAACCCATGTTGCTGCCCTACCCCAGTATTGTGTCCTCCCCCTGGACCTCGGTGGATTCTGTATTACCGGGTACAAGCACAGAGTGCACATACATATGGGAATGGCCTGAGTTGCACCTCAAATGAAATGGCTGGTGATCCTGCTAATGGTGGCTTCTCTTAGATCTCAGCCAGGCCACTTTCCTAGAGCTTGTTACAATACGGGCTAATAAAAGTAGATGAAATTTTTAAACGTGGATCTCTGAGGATCATGAACAACAAACATAACTTGAGAGTTACATAACTTGTGCAATTTAACCCTGGAATTAGATCACCACTGATTGCTTCCTTTGGGTAAATATGTTGACTTTATTTTACACTAAATTAATTCTTATTGATATCTATTAAATACTACAAATTTACATAAATATGTGAAAAAAGAAATTTATATTCTCCAGCACTATGATTTTTGCATTTCCTTCTCCCCCAACGATTCATAAGTAATTATGTTTGGTAGGCCTAAATTAGAGGTCAATCCGTAACTGTGGATTATGCAATGCCTGAGGCATTTTGACTTTCTGAGTGTTCGGCTAACAGGCTTGTACATGGTCTTCACTTTGGGAATGTGTCTGCCTCAGAGCTTGTGCGTCCTTTCTTTATACGTGGTTACTGCAAAGCCTGCTTTTTTGCTTGTAACCGTCTCTTTGAAAATCATTTCCACTTAAGGGCTGTAGTTCCAATTCTACTTAAATTATCCTAAGGGGAAGAGATGAAACAGGATTAAAAGTACAATTAGCAATTTAAATGACAGAGTACATCCTTGCAGCAAACCACCCCTTCAAAAAGCATACCTTCAAACAAAATAGGTCAAACCATGCTACTATAATTTCGGGAAGTGCGTAACAATTCCCTACACAGACTTGATTAAGAACAATTAATTAATAATGTTAAAATCACTTGACTTCATTTTTGCAAGAAAGTAGGGTGTCAAATCAACTTAGCAAACGGAATTTTAGTTCCATGGGAAAAGTTGAAGTAACAAACTCCAAAAAGACAACGCTTGAATTGGCAATCATGAGATTGTTATTAGGCATATTTTTTTTTTTTTTACATTTTTATTTTATCCCCCCCAATATTGACAATTCTTTTACTTATTTATTTATTTTTTTAATTTATTAAGGTATTATATGTGTACATAGCTTACCATCCCCCCCCCTATTCATGCCCTCCCTCCCCAGAGTTTTGTGTCCATTGGTTGTTCTTATATGCATGCATACCAGTCCTTCGGTTGATCTCTTATCTCCCCCAGATCTCTCTACCCCCCCCCGCTGTCATTTGACAGTCTGCTTGTTGTTTTACTGTCTCTATATCTTTCTGTTCATTAGTTTATAGTGTTCTTTAATATCCATAAATGAGTGAGGTCATGTGGTGCTTCTCTTTCATTGACTGGCTTATTTCACTCAGCATGATGCTCTCCAATTCCATCCAGGTTACTGCAAATGATGAGAATTCCTTCCTTTTTATGGCAGCATAGTATTCCATGGTGTAGATGTACCATAGTTTTCTGATCCATTCATCTGCTGAGGGGCAAGGCTGTTTCCAAATCCTAGCTATTGTAAATTGTGCTGCTATGAACATAGGGGTACATAGCTGAAGCAACTGCCAAAATATTGTCAATCATTAATTCTCAAAATATGACTGGGAAAATGTTGGAAGTCATGTGTATGTACTTCAAGTAACACATGGGGATTCAGCTTGCTATTGTTTTGCAGGTATCATAATGGAGAAAAAAAATTATCTAACTCCCCTGTCTTTAATGGATAACTGTCTATAATGACACCCATTTTGTGGTTTCCAAGAGATGAAAATGCCTTTGATTAAACGGATTTTAAAATCTCTCAACTATTTTTAATGGCCACAATAGCAGGGTGATTAGAAAGCAGCACCAAAAAGATAGTGATTCTTAAACCCTTATAAGGGTTTTCCACAGAAACAATACAAGATGAAAGGAAAGAATATCTGTATTCATGATGTTAGAAATATACTGAAATAGTATTTATCACATTTGCTCCAGAGAATTAAGAGTAGCATGTATTTCAGTGATGTGTAAATGTTTTATTCATCATTGTCGCTAAAGAGGGGCTTGAACTTTTAAAGGATTGCTTCTCTTTTGGTCAAAAGCATCAGTGTTTTATAGGTGCTATTGATTGCTGGTGTTCAATTCCAGAGGTTTTTGAGAAATAAAGTAATAAAATGCACGGAGTTGAGAGAAATGATCAAAGTTGGATAGTAAGTCAGAATGGGACGTGCAAGCTGCCCATGAGCGTTCTCTGACACCTCTAGTCATATATGCCTTAATTTCCCCCCAGCCTGTGTTCTTACAACACACATGCATATCTCTATGATACCGTTTTGTTATTATTTAATTTCTTCTTCCTGTTCCCCCCAGATTAGGAACTCACTGGGTACAAGTGCCATCTTTTATTATCAAATCCCATTGCCCTGTATAAATCTTCTTTCTTAGATACTTAGAAAGCGTCTATCAAATAAGCACATTACTTCTTTGGAAATGTGGGCTCTATGAAGATCTGGACCTTGCCTTCTCGCTTACTGATGTATCATCAGTGCCTAGAGAACTTCCTGGCACATAGTAGGCACTCGATAAATATTTCTTAAAGGAATGAATGACTTAACTGAGCAGCAACCTCCTTAGACAGCATGATCCTGGCTCAAGCAGCTAAAATAAACCAGTGGCATTAAAGTAAACTATATCCCAACAGTTCTGGTTTAAAAATGAATTAGAGTAGGATTTTTAGTGCCAAAGTATAGGTTTTTAAGCTCACCAAAGAAAAAAAATGCCCTAATACTTTTATCTTATTTGGTACTAGAGGCATGGTGTATGAATTTGTGCACAGGTGGGGTCCAGCTTGTCCACCCCAATTGTGGCCAATAGGGCTGGGCCAGCCAGTGGGAGGGGATGCAGGTTCCACCCCCTGGTTGACTTCCCTGTTAAGGGGAATTCAACTCCTGGTTGAATTCCCTGTTAAGGGGATAATTTGCATATAAACCTTTTATTTTATAGGATTACAAAGGTAAGACTATGTAGCCTAATAGAATCTCAGATTTTGTAAGAAACCTTGGGTTTCATTTTACAATAAATGAAAGACTCATTAAGTACTCAGTTAAAATGTATTTGCTCAACAGAGATCATTTCTAGAGGACAATTTAAACCTTAATGCTTGATATGAAATTTCCTGCATGAGTTCAGGGGTGAACAGATGGTTTGTCAGAACATTGTTAAAAACATATGTTTGCATAAATAAATGAAAAGCATCAAGGATTCCCTAATTCTCATCCTGAAAACAGGATCTATGACCAACCTCATAGTGTGAGATACATGGAATAGCATGCTCCTTTGAAAAATAGATCACATGCTCCTTCTCACTGTCATGAATTGGAAAACTGCTCTCATTTGAGATGGATGGGTGCATTTACCATATGAAAACACATCCTCCAGGTCCTGATCAAACACTTGTCCAAAGAGGAAAACTGCAATCCCTTTACTCTTTCTCATGAATGCTCCAGAACAAAAGATGCATTGTTATGCAGAAAATAGGGCTAATAAATTGTGCCCTCATAGAAAATGTTCTGTGGTAAAAGAAGAGAGGATTTATAATAAGTAGGAGGGACCCTGAGGATTGGGCAATTCTGAATTATCAGTCAGGTTACTGACTAGCAAAATCGATTCAGCCTTTTTCTTATGCTAAGAAATACACAAGAGGAAAACTCAACAACCAGACACTCTGAGTTAATACACACTTTCCCTCTTATTTATTTGTGCTCCAAATTTATCTTAAAAAAATATGGGAATATGCCTAAAGAAACCAAGCAATCTCTAATGTAAGAGAAAGGTTATGAAGTTACCTGGGAACTTGGCTAAGCATAAGAGGACTTTAAGTATTAAAAATAAACACTAATTTGATTTATTTTTCTGATCATATGGTGCATAGTAAAATCCAGAAGAATTAAGCAGTTTTATTCTTTCTCAAACTTGTATTTTTACTACACAGATAGGACACATGTTTTTTTCTTAAAGTTTAATCACCCAATTTTGTGTGTTTAAAAATTAAGAACAAATTCTTTTGAGATAAGCTGCCATGTCTAGTTGAGTATTGTTATTGATTGTTTGGTTTTCTGGTCCCCTGAAACAGGTTTTTGAAGAACAGAAAAATATTAATTCAATAGGTACTCAGTTTAAATTCAAAGATATGGTTGGTTATTAATAAACTTTTGTTGTTGAGTTATTCATTGGCCAACAATAGGTTAGGACTCAAGTTATACTTCACATATAAGGGTATTATTTGGAAAATATTGTCTAAAGTTGTTCTTCAAGTTATACTTTGCACCTAACAGAAGAATGTCAGTATTCTAAAACTTATCCAAATTATTGGGAATAATCAACATAATATTTTTCTAAAACACTCAAATGCAGTACAAATGGTAAAAAAAAATACCTAAGTCAGCTGAAACCGGTTTGGCTCAGTGGATAGAGCATTGGCCTGCGGACTGAAAGGTCCCAGGTTCGATTCAGGTCAGGGGCACATACCTTGGTTGTGGGCACATCCCCAGTGGGGAGGTGCAAGAGGCAGCTGGTCAAAGTTTCTCTCTCTATCCCTCTCAATTCCTCTCTCTGTAAAATCAATAAAATATATTTTTAAAAATACCTAAATCAACATAAAAATAATTTTCAGTTCCACTCTACTTGCTTTTGACAACTGAAAATATCTTAAATGAAAAGAAATGCCAGGAGAACGTGGGGATAAATATAATTCTTATAAACATGATTATACATAGAATTATAATGTTAACATCAACATAAAATGTATATTTTTCTATAAAAATTAATTTTCAACTAATGATTATCAATGGATAATAAATGAAGACATCATATTTACATTGATAGTAATATTTTTAAGTGTTATTAGATTGTCAAATTGCTCTTAACAACATATTTTTTAATATGTGTCATTGAGCAAGGCCAACAAAAGAAAAAATATATACAAGTTGGACTAAAATTGAAATTTTTTTACACAGCGAGGAATATCATTAGCAAGACCAAAAGATGACCTACTAAATGAGGAAAGGTATTTGCCAATGATACATCTAATATCCAACATATATAGGGAACTAATGCAACTTAAGGCTGATAAATTTAGTGAGATCCTCAAGGTTATAAAAAAGAACCAACTAGAAATTAAACATACACTGACTGAAATAAAAAATATTATACAGAGATCTAACAGCAGACTAGAGGATCACAAGAATCAAGTCAAAGATTTGAAATACAAAGAAGCAAAAAACATCCAACCAGAAAAGCAAAAAAAAAAATTTTTTTAAAATCCAAAAATATGAAGATAGTGTAAGGAGCCTCTGGGACAACTTCAAGTGTACCAATATAAGAATTATGGTGGTGCCAGAAGAAGAGAGAGAGCAAGATATTGAAAACCTATTGAAGAAATAATGACTGAAAACTTCCCTTGCCTGGTGAAGGAAATAGACTTACAAGTCCAGGAAGCACAGAGAACTCCAAACAAAAGGAATCCAAAGAGGATCACACCAAGACACATCATAAAATGACAGGAGCAAAAGACAAAGGGAATATTAAAAGCAGCAAAATAAAAACAGTTAATTACTTACAAGGGAGCACCCATACTACTGTCAGCTGATTTCTCAACAGAACCCATGCAGGCCAGATGGAAGTGGCAAGAAATATTCAAAGTGATGAATAGCAAGAACCTACAACCAAGATTACTCTACCCAGCAAAGCTATCATTCAGAATTGAAGGTCAGATAAAGAGCTTCACAGATAAGAAAAAGCTAAAGGAATTCATCACTGCCAAACCAGTAAATTCTTTAAGAGGAAGAAGAAGAAAAAGTTAAAGATAAAAATTATGAACAACAAATACATATCTATCAACAAGTGAATCTAAAACTCAAGTGAATAAAAAATCTGATGAACAGAATAAACTAGTGAATATAACAGAATCAGGGGCATAGAAAGGGAGTGGACTGGCAGTTCTTAGGGGGGAGAGGGGTATTGGTGGTGTGGGAAAAGACTGGACAAAAATCATACACCTATGGATGAGGACGGGGGGGGGGGGGGATCAGGGCAGAGGGTGGGGTGGGAACCAGGTGGAGGGAAGCTATGGGGGGAAAAGAGGAACAATTGTAATAATCTGAAAAGTAAGGATTTATTAAATTAAAATAAAAATGGGTAGAGAACCTGAATGTTCTCGAAAGGTCAATTGAAAATGAAAAGATACTCAAATCTTTAATCATCAGGGAACGAGAAATCAAAACCATAATGAGATATCACCTCACAGCTGTCAGGATGGTTATCATCAAACAACAAATAAGTGTTGGTGAGGATGTTGAGGGAAGGAAATCTTTGTGTACTGTGGGTGGGATGATAAATTTGTACAGTCATTATGAAAAGTTGTATGGAGTTTTCTTAAAAATTAAAAACAGAACTATTGTATGATCCAGCAATTCTACTTCTGGGTATTTATCTGAAGAAAACCAAAACATTAGTAATTTGAAAAGATATATGTATCCCTATGTTCACTGCAGCATTATTTACAATTTCCAAGATATGAATGCAATCTAACTGTCCATTGATAGATGAGTGGATAAGGAATATATGGTATAAATATACTATGAAATATTAGCTAGTCATAAAAATAATAAAATCTCCACTTGCAATAATCTAGAATAGGTCTAGAGAGTATTATGCTGAGTGAAATAAGTCGAACAGAGAAAGACAAATACCATATGATTGCATTTATATGTGGAATCTAAAACACAAAACAAACTAACAGAAACAAAATCATTGCTACGGAGAACAAATTGATGGTTGCCAGATGGAAGTGGGTTAGGGTGATGGTTGAAAAGGGGAAGGAGTGAAGAAGTAAAAGTTTCTAATTATAAAATTAATCATGGTGATGTACAGTAGAGCTAAGGGAATATAGTCAATATTATAATAAATATATCTGATATCAGATGGGTGCTGTCAAAGCAAAAATGACAGGGGACAGAATTAGGAAAGTTTCTTCAATGAAAAAAAAAAATCCAGAATTCAGTCTGAACTCAACTCTACTGATATAAATGATGGAAATTATTTCAAGACCTGAAGTGGGGAACGGAGCAGAGGGTAAGGATTCTGAGTTAGAGTAGAGGAGCCCTATTCATCTGTGTTTGCTAATTGGCCTTACCCAAAGAAAAACTAAACTTTTTCTTATCCTCATGACAGGAGGAAGCATTACAACTTGGGGCAAGGCCCCAACCCAAGTTAGAACCCTCCATGGAGAATGGGAAACAGGGGCCTATTTTCTTGATAATTATATTCAACAGCTCTGGCTCTCCCATATCCTTAAGAGGTTCAGCTCTGGGTTATAAAACTAACAAGTGTCTTTTGAAAAGTTTCCATCTTAAAAGGTCAGAGAAATAATTTACAATTCTAAGATTTCCAAAGTGAATGCTCTAAGAAAAGGGAGGTGAGAACCTCCGGGGTCAGGTCTCTGGATTCTCAAGGACAAAGGTGAGGGGGAGAGCAGAGGCCGACAGGCAGAAAGAAGCCTCGAGTTGTTCCAGCTGAGGGAAATGGTAAGGCCGCGTTGGTTCAGATTTAACACTAAAAGAAACATTCAAAAAATAAAAATATCAATATCAAATCAAATGTATAGCCACGAGTAGAGATCATCTACCACACTGTGTTATCATCAAAGTGCAATGGTCAGTTTTATCACACAAAAACCAGGCGTTCTTTTTCCTCCTGCTTGTCTGCCTTGCTTTCCCTCTGTAGACCAGCAGTTGGCCCACAGCCAAACCCAGTCTGTAGTTTTTGTTTTTAAAATACAGTTTTATCAGGATGCAGCCATAGCCATTTGTTTACTTAATGTCTTTGGCGGTTTTTGCTCTAGGAGTGCTGAGTTGAGCAGTTATGACAGAGATTTCATGACTCACATAGCAGAAAATATTTACTATCTGGCCGTAGATAGATAAAAAATTTTGCTGACTCCTGATTTAGACTAGTTCCCAGAGTGACAGGAGCTTTGTAAAAACTGAGTTCTCAGATATATAATAGGACCCTAGTCACCTGCACGTCACTGATACCAATAAGTATATAGAAACATCACCTGTTGTTGTTTACATAAGTTAAAGGGTAAGAAAAATACAAGTGATAAAAACAAAGGAGGAGTGATTCTCCTCTTTTAAACTATCATACATTCACCATTTTTTCTGAATTAACATGGTTGTGCTTCTCAGAATATAAGAAATATGACACAAAAGAAATCTGAATCAGCTCAAAGAGATATTTTATAATAAATATCACTTTTTTAATGGGATTCTTCCTGAGTGTTTTTTTAAATTTTTATTTGTAATTTTATTTTAAGCATAGCTCTCTTTTAGCAGACCACCTCACTTACTTTAGAGTACATTTTAATTGCACTCAAATATTATAGAAGTTATCCTGCTGAATTATTACAGCCACTGCCATGGGGCAGGGCAGATGGGAGATCACAGACTCCATTATGGCTACTCAGTTACAAGGGAGGTTGCCTCTTTAAGAAGTGGGATCCCTGCCAGTGGACGTGAGCAAGCAGAGGGATAATGACTACTAGTCAGGGATGCAGGGAAATCTGGGTAAATTCTAAGTTCTTTTTCATATTACATCTAAGAATCTCTAAGTCATTATTATTTAACATTAGGGCATTCTGTAAACTGAAAAAGCACACATTTTATCAGAAATTTTAAAGAAATTTACTTATGTTATTCTAGAATGACGACTAGTGATTTAATGCTATGAATAGTAAATTTTGATGAAGAACACTGATTTTGGTTAAAAAAATCAAATAAATAAATAAATAAATAGTTTACATATTATATACAGTATATATCAGAACAAAATGCAGTTACAAACTTAGACCAGGTTTCAAAAGGTAAAGGATAGGCAAGTATTTTTTTAATTTTTAAAAAAATATTTTATTGACATTTTACAGAGAGGAAGAGAGAGGCATAGAAAGTTAGAAACATCGATGAGAGAGAAACATGCATCAATCACCTCCTGCACACCCCCAAATGGGGGTGTGCCTGCAACCAAGGTACATGCCCTTGACTGGAATCGGACCTGGGACCTATCAGTCTGCAGGCCACTGCTCTATCCACTGAGTCAAACCGGTTTCTTCGGCAGGATAGGTAAGTATTAACCCAATTCTAAATCCTTACTGAAACGCCTCAGTCAGGGTATGTGTCTGTATGGCTCACTTCAGTAGTGCCATATGTACTGTTGTGTTTGGGTTCTACGGGTGCTCAATAAATCTTGATTTTACTGAATTAGCATCAATGCTATCAGTGTAGGAAGGAATGTTAGGTTAAGGCATTATAATGGCTCTAGCTATATCCCTGCCACTAATAGGCTTTGTAACCCTGCATGATGCACTTGGATCCTCATCAGGCTTTAACTTTCTCAGATATCAAACAAGGCGCTGGTTCTCACCCTTCAGAGTGTATGAGAATTACTTGTAGGGTTTGCTAAAGCCAAGATCATTGGGCCCCACCATCAGGTTTCTGATTCACTAGGTCTGGGGTAAGGTTGTAAATTTGCATTTCTAAGTTCTGAGGTGCTGTGAATGCTGGCAGTTCAGGGGCCACACTTTGAGAACAAGATAAAAGCCTGGGAAGATAGTGGTAGTGTATTACCACATCATTAATATTTTAAAGCCGTTAAGAGAGAGGGTACACTAAAATGGCCCATGAAAATGTAATTTTCTTTTACATGAAAATTTGAATTCAATTAGAAGAAGATATATGGATGTGTTTGTTTTTAAGATCACAACAGAGATTTCTGAGAACACAAGTGTCCTATGGTACTCACGTCATTGCTTGATAAATGGATTCAATCCCATAGCGCATGGCAAACTCATCGACTATTTCTTGGGAAGCATCATCAAAGAAAACCTTCCAGGCTTCATCCCCTTTGACCTCTGGGATTTTCACTGCACCATTAGATTTCACTTCAGTCAAGTAATGGAACAGATTCTAAAAGTAAGTGGTTTTCAATTGTTCAGTAATTCATTAGAATAGGCCAAAAGTATTTAACTGTAACTTTCAGTACATTATACTTGCATTATGATTGCATCTACTGTTTCATCAGTATCTGTATGCAACAGGAATAGCTTGGATCTTTATTCTAACATCAAATTTATGCAAATTCTGATTATATTTCTCCCCGGGTCTATTACAGGATCAGTAATTAAAATGTTTCATACGTACCCAATCATTTTAAGAGGAGTAAAAGTTTTTACGTGCAAACATTTCTAAATGCTAGAACATGTTTTGCATATGGGCTCTGAGTAAATTTTAGAGCCCTGATTGAATAATCTGATTTTGTCTGTGTTAATATAGAATCTAGGTATGTAAATACTAAAAGGCTTTTGCTGCAAAAGGGTAAAGAACCAGGGCAAAGAACTGAGGTTGAAATGCATGTTTGAGAATTCTATAATAGAAAATCTCACTACATAGAATTCTTTCTGTTTCTAACAAGTTTAGAAACTGCTGCAAGGATATAGCCTGAAGGAGCCTTTCTTGAATTTCAGGTATTTGGTTTTGGTTTGTTTTGTTCTTTGACTAGCAGGTAAATCTCCAAAAAGCAAAGCATAATCCTGTCCTCCTGATCCAAATCCTCTCCACCACTCCTTAAGGCCCCACCTTGCCAGTTCCAGGATTTTTTTTTTTTATTGATCTAAAAACTTAACCACTATGAATGGTAAACTTAAGTATCATCTGTTGTTGTTTACAATTAAAGGGTAAGAAAAATACAAGTGATAAAAACAAAGGGGGGGTTGATTCTCCTCTTTGAAACTATCATACATTTACCATTTTTTTCTGAATTAACATGATTGTGCTTCTCAGAATTCCTTCCTGAAGGAACAATGACAATGGACAGATAATAGTCAGAAAATTAAGCCTTTGTCCTATATCTAACTACTATATACTATATAAAAGATCTACATACTGTTCCTCATTACTTCTTTAGTAAATGGAGGTGCAAATAATTGCTCATGAATATTTATAGATATTTAAAAATAGTATGTGAAGATTCTCTCAGCTTATCTTTGCTCTGAGGGTACTTTCACTTTACCTTTGGATACAGGGAAAAGTACATTCCTCAATTTCTCCTAATATCTTTATATATGGGACAAGTGTCATTTGTATCAGAATGGTTTTGGTAACACCTCTAACTGAGCTCTCTGATGTAAAGCATCCAATAGAAGCTCAAGATTATTTGTGTATCTACACCAAGACACAAAAAGGAACTGGTGAGTCTGCCTGTTAGAATCACATCGAGTGGTCTTTACTTCTCTCTAACCCACCTGGGCCCTACCTTTTGGGTGGGTATATTGTCTACTACTATGAGTGGGTAACTACATTCTGAAACTCTCATACCCAGATATGCTTGTGGAAAGGGTAGATAAAATGCAGAGGGTCCTTCCTATATGTGTGAATCCCTTTGTTGTACTCAGAAAAGGGAAGAAAAAATATTGCTTATTACACTGGCTCCCAACTCCTCTGGTACAACATCAGCATTTTATAGATCTAGTTGTAAACAGTATTATTAATGGACCCTTCAATAAAACCTAAACACTAACTCAGAGTTCTCAAAGAAACATTCATTAGTTATATCCTCTTCTTCATTACTGGAGTCCCACTATATCTCTTATGCTTCCAAATTATCCACCATGACTTATTTATGCAATAAATGCTTTTTAACATTCTTTGTTCTCCTTGCAAGAATAGTAATTTCATTTGGTCTGTTAGTTTATTATCTCATTGCCTTGTTTATTCACACCTATCACATGTGCTTGTTCTAAACTCCCATTAGAGGATGCCCACTTTAATCCTCACTGCTAGAGTATAGAGTAAGAACTCCAGAAACAACTTTACGAAGCTAACTCAATTATATATCTTAGACTAAAAAATTTATTGTATGATTTACAATCTAGACCAATTTCTTTTCTAGGATTTTTAGTAATACAATTCCAGTTTCTTACCTCATGTAAACATGTATACTGTATATGATATGGAGCAACCTTCTCCTCTCCTTTTATTTCCACATTGATTTTCAATCTAATGGCCCCAGATACAGCTGACTTATCTGTCCGTTTCTCTGACAAAACAAAAAGGAATTGGTCAGTCATTTGTAATAACCCCATATTTTGTATACAAGTTCTGAGAGGCTTAAAGGGGGCTTATATTGCTAAAAGCCATTCTTTTAGATCAGGCTTGATTATCCCACCATAATGATTCTGCTGAATACAACTTAAAATAATGTGCCTTTTGTGTCACTGTGATTGTCAAACTACATTATAGATACTTCATACAGAAAAGCTTAATCAGAGGACCTTGCCATTCTGAGATAAATGGCTAGGTACTTGGTTAGAATACCCAATAAAATTAAATTATTTGGCCATTTGAAAGCAATATAACATAAATATAAAATTAACCAGGAAAGTAATTTATCTAAAAGCTTCTACTCTTTCTTTCTGTACTTGAAAAGATGAGTCAAAGCTCTGGCTAACAAAAGAGGAATTATTGTTTTCTTTGTTAGTGATTCATCAAGACCTACAGTCTACCGCCTGTGTTTACTCATGAGTTTTGGATTAACTGTTTACTTGAATGAAATCAATATGTAGTTAATTCAGTCAAGTAATGGGTATGTACACACACGCACGTTCAATACTAATCAGTAGCTTTGAGAGAAATAGAAGCAGTCACAAATTTCCTAGAGTGTGACTGCAGGTAGAGGACCTACGTCTGCCACCCACTTCACAGATGAAACATAGAGAGGCAAGCTGACCCATTTCATCAATGAAGTGTCAGGAGAGAGAGTGCCACAAAAGAGTGGCATCTTTCTAAGTATAACTATTTTTAGCCATGCGATAGATTTAAACCATGAAATCTACTGCTTTTTCTTATGAAATACCTGCTGACTTTTTATTGTTAATATTTAATAGTCCCTGTGTTGTGAAGATTCTTCCCTCAGGGATGTCAGAATCATGAGAGTTTCTCTTGCTGGCTAAGAGATTGTTGATTCTCAACAGAATTTAAGTTCTCTGCAGGGGCCAAGAGAAATTCAACTCCCAGAGATTCCCCCCCCCCCCCCACATGGAGCTCTTTCCATAGTCCCAGGGGAACACTACTGGTTCTGTAACTGTCATCATCCCAATGCATTCAAGGGACACAGGCTTTGCTTGGATGCCCAGAGTTTGGGGCCAAGTTCTCCTCTGCCTGGAGGAATGCATGCTAAGTTATAAAGAAGGAAGACCACTATACAAAGAATGGAAATATGGTGCTTATGTGGACTGAACCACTGAAGGATTTTATGCAAAGCTGAAACTTGTCTTCCATCCCTCCTCTTTTAAAAATTTATAAACCAGGAGAGAGGGCACAGAAGTGCAAATGGAAGATGAGCAGGCAAAGTCTTTCCTGCTGTGTAATATCATGTTTTCCTCTCCGTAGACGGAAGGGCCTTTTCAGCATGAGAGCTGGGCAGCTGACTTTAATAACAGCACATTCCAATTCTTTGGCAAATAACATACCCATGTTTCTTTTGTCAAAAGAACAATTTGAGAAATTTCTGTTCTGAATTCTAACTGCCTCAATTCAAGGATATGCTAACTTATTATAGAAAAATGTCCAGGTATAGGCAAACCTCCTTAATTGAAACACAGTTTGTGAGTATTGCACAGAGTTAATGGTCTGAAGTTTACCCTGGCCTAACATCTCTATTTTCATATATAAGGTATTTTATAGTAAAAGTAAAATGTGGGATGATGATTATAACTGAAGTAAAAAAATGTATGCCAGTAATGTAGATGCACCAATTCTCTTTAAGGAAAATTTCTTTAAAATAGTTTTTTTGATAATTAATTCTTAAGTGTAGCTTGAAGTTTGTGTGCAGATAAGTTATATATTGCTCCTTCTTTGAATTGTGATATAATTTAGAGTTTTATTAATTCCATGACCTTATCTCTCTATTTGTAAAAGATTATATTACTTTAAGTATGTACATTTTTTAAAAACCCAGGAGAACTCTTCAATTTGCTAACATATATTGCTACCCTAAATGGAAACTCATTGAAATCTTGGAACTGTGTAACCCCTTCTTTGATTCACCACCAGCCATTAATAATTTAATTAAAACATTTCTGATGACATGATTAAGAAATTTTGGATCATATACTTTACAGAAACTGAGGTGATCCATATTTTTTACTACTATTAAATCAGCACTGAAGATTCTAGACTACTACTCAATATAGTAAAAGTCAAATTACAAGTTACCTTTATTTAATTATTGGTTGTATAATAAAATTTCATTTAACAGTCATGCCAATTAAACATATTCTCAATACTGTCATTATTAGAGTAAGCATAAGTTCACAGATGTACTTGGCTTTGCCAGCTAAAGATGACATTTATATCACCATTTGAAAAATGTCTAAAATACACATTTTTTTATTGCCAAAATTCATTATGGGGCCAAACAGAAATAATTCAAACAGTATCAAGACATTACATTACATTAATTTTATTACATTAAATTGGTTTTTATTACATATGGCAATGGTTTGGGAACTACATTTTTATGATTTAAAAATTAAGAATGGGCTAATATTTTTCTCCTGAAATATATTTAGTTGATTCTTTGATTTTCTTCTTTTCATCTCAGACTTACCCATTTCTTCCAATAATACTAAAGTTGAATGAAGAATTATCCCATTTTATTTCTATTGAAACTGGACCACATAGAGTCCAACTGAATTTTCCAGAAAGGCATTGGTCATTTTTGTCTATATGGGAATAGAATATATGCCACAGATATTCTGGAAATTTATTTAACTTTTTGTCAGACACTCACCTAAGTTGTACCAGACATCCATTTCTCCACTCAAGGTCCTCACTTCTACAATTGTTTGTCCCAGAAAATCATCTGATTCCTTTTTGAAATGTTGCTTAACTCTGGATTTGATATCATCATCTTCATCCCACACTCTGACTTTAATTCGATCTGTGGAGTTATGGCACTCACTGAAAATAAATGCGAGTAAGTTAACAACCACCAACAACTGCTCTAAATGGTATTTGATGTTAGCAACTTATTTTAAGCTGTATAATCCAGGAAGGCATAGTATACTACATAATAAGTTATATTTCCCACTGACCCATTCAATCCATGGTATGCTGTAGGTATCAGGGATATTGAAGAAAGTTGTATTAGTTAAATAATGTCAAGTAGAAAAAAATGCTATTTCCTTTAACTAAACTAGATATAACTAACTCTGGGTCAGAAATATTTGTTTGGGGTACTTTGACTTATTTCTTATTCATAACAGTTGTCTACAACAACATATTTATGCTAAAAATTCTGTATCATAAATATAAAACCAATTTTATTGCAATGGGTGTTGCAAAAGCAGACATCACACAATCCACTTGATAAAATAAAAGTCCCAGTGGCATATAATATATTGTTAAATCAAGTAGGCTTATAACATTCTTTTGTTTTTAACAATAAGCTGCACATTTTAGTCCATTCATCATTTCCAGTATTCTTCCTCTCAATCTTGCAGATGCAAACTATTTAATATTGGCCATACATAAAACAGTCTTTCTTAATACTACTAGAGGCCCAGTGCATGAAGTTCATGCATGGGGGGGGGTATGTCCTTCAGCTCAGCCTGGATCCTCTCCAATCTGGGGTCCCTTAAGGGATGTCCGACTGCCCACCAGGATTGGGCCTAAACGGGCAGTCAGACATTCATCTCACAAGCCAGGAATGCTGGCTCCCAACTGCTCGCCTGCCTGCCTTCCTGATTGCCCATAACTGCTTCTGCTTGCTAGCCTCATCACTCCCTAACTGCTCCCCTGCCCACCTGATTGCCCCTAACTGCCCTCTCCTGCTGGCCTGATCACCCACAACTGCCCTCCCTTGCAGGCCTTGTCCCTCCCAACTGCCCTTCCCTATTGGCCATCTTGTGGTGGCCATCTTGTGTCCACATGGGGGCAGCAGCCATTTTTGACCACATAGGGACAGCCATCTTATGTATTGGAGTGATGGTCAATTTGCATATTACTCTATTAATAGATAGGATGGCTTTTATATATACTATTTCTTTATGCTTTTCTGCCTGCTAACTGGTAATTCTTTAACTAACAACTAGTCACTTGCTATTTATAACTTTTCTATAATTTTTGGAGCCAGTTTGAATGATCAACCCTGAATCCCAATTTACTCTGTACATGCATTCACTTTAACACAGGGTCTTTAACTGGGGTTATTGGCTGAGTTATGAGCATCACTGAAGTTGGACGTAAAAACATTAATAAAAAAATCATCTTTCTTTTTCTTCAATTATGAATATAGGCACCAAACCACAGCAGTATTATCAGTATCTGTGAGATATTTGTCACCATTAAAGTCACAGTTATTTACATAAAACATTACATGTGTTATGAAATTAAACTATTCTATTATTTATAACCATCTTTACTATACTAAAGCTAAATCAACATAATTGGTTTGATTTTAATTCTATGTATTTTATCCTATGCATCTCAAAATAAATTTTGAAAAAAGTTTTCACAGTCTTCACCAGCTTGCCAATGGGCTCATGATACATACATTATTTAACAACTTCTGACAGTATACTTTCTCTCCCATTAACCTATGAGGCAAAATAATAGAGCATATACAAGAATGAGACTTGAGGTCTGATATGTCAATGTGAAAAACTGTGGAACCCTATTTTTGCTTAATGTAAGAGTTTTCAACACAGAACATTCTGCTAATTTCTGGGACATTTTAGTTTCTTCAACAAACCTTGAAGAGCACTCTTGGCATTCAATGGACTACATAAAGGATTAAGACAACCAACTATCTAAAGAATAGTTCACACAATTTAAAATGACCCAATGGGATTGACAAAGATTCAAAACCTAAATCTCAATTAGGAACTTAATTCTTTAAATAAAAACACCAACTCTTTTGTATGTTTAACAAGATAGTAAAATTTTCTGGCAAACAACTACTACATAAAAATCACTAGTAAATAATTGTTATTCAAAATTTTATTTTTCTATTTTGATAAATTACATTACCAATGTCAAAACCACTCAAAGAATTTGAATCAAAATATTTGTATCAGATGCACTTGAGATGGTCACAATCATGCTAATTCTACTTACAGATGAAAGTATGTTGTCTACTAACCTATGTATTGTAGGTTAGTTGTGTCTGCCTTTACATATTTAAATACATGTTAGGTCAATGGAACAGAACAGAAAGCCTAGAAATAAACACATATCTGTGCAGTCAACTAATAGTTGAAAAATGAGGCAAAAAAATACAATGGATAAAGATAGTATATTCAATAAATGGTGTTGGGAATATTGAACAGATACATGCAAAAAATGAAATTAGACATTCTTATACCAAATAAAAATATAAACTAAAAAAAGGATTAAAGAGCTAAAAGTTAGACTTGAAACCTTAAAAATCCTTAAAGAAAACATATGCAGTGGAACCTCAAATATTTCTTGTAGCAATATTTTTTTCTGATATATCTCCTCAGGCAAGGGAAACTAAAGAAAAAATAAACCAATGGGATTACATCAAACTAAAAGGTTTTTGGACAGCAAAGAAAATCATCAACAAAATGAAAAGACAACCCACTGAATGGGGGGAACATATTTGCCAATGATATATCTGATAAGGGGCTAATTTCCATAATTTATAAGAAACTTACACAACCTAACACAAAAAAACAAATGATCTGATTAAAAGAACGGGCAGAAGATCTGAGTAGACACTTCTCTAAAGAATGCATAAGGATGGCCAATAGATATATGAAAAGATAATCAACATCACTAATCATCAGAGAAATGCAAATTAAATCCAAATTTGGTGTCATCTCTTACCTGCTGGAATTACTATCATTATATACTGAGTGGTCAGATTATTATGATCTCTGAATGCATAATAAACTGGCCACTCAGTGTACTTCTCTTGAGTACCTCATTTATTTGATATAAAAGATACTATAAATCATGCACCTGATCAGTATTCCCCTTTTTAAGGGGAATTAGATTAAGTAGATAAGAGACTCAATGGAATCCTATTTTCCTTTCACTAGCCATAAAATGGAGATTTAGAAAGCTTAGAAACTTGACCCAACTGAAAATAGGTAAGAAATGGTGGACCTTGAAAATGACTTCAGGTTTGCAAATAGTGATATTAAAATATTTCTTCTAATTAATTTTCTTTCAATGTGCATGAACTTGTACACCAGGCCATTAGTCATTAATAAAACAAAAACAACAAGTGTTGGCAAGGTTGTGGAGAAAAGGGAACCCTCATGCACTGTTGGTGGGAAGGTTGTGGAGAAAAGGGAACCCTCATGCACAAGATTGGTGCAGCCACTGGGGAAAGCAGTATGGAGTTACCTCAGAATTAAACATGTACCTGCCTTATGACCTAATGATTCCATTTCTGGGAATTTATCCTAAGAAACTAATTTAAAAGTATGTTTCAACTCCTGTGTTCATTGTAGCATTATTTACAATAGCCAAGATTAGGAAGCAGCTCAAGTATTCGTGAATATATATATATATATATATATATATATATATATATATATATATAAAGCGATGGTACATTTACACCTTTCAATATTACTTGGCTGTACAAAATTAAAAAAAAATCTTACCTTTTGTGACATCATGGATGTACTTGGAGAGCATTATGCTAAGTTAAATAAGCCATTCAGAGAAAGGCAAGTACCATATGATTTCACTCATATGTGGAGTCTAATGAATAAAATGGATTAAAAATCAAGTAAGTGAAAGACTCATAAATAGTAGGCTGACAGCTAAGTGGGGACAAGGGGCTAGGTAAGAAAGTGGAAGCATTGAGCAAACAAGAAAGAAAAAGAGAAAAAAAAATTTGGACATGGACAAGAGTGTGGTGATTGTGGAGCTTGTGGACTCAGGGATGGATGAGGGCATGGGGGGATAAATGGTGATGGACAGAGACTTGACTTGGGGTAGTGAACATATAATACAGTGTACAGATGATGTATTGTAGAATTGTGCACCCAAAACCTATATAATTTTGTTAACCAGTGTCACCCCGTAAATTCAATAAAAAATAAAAACATCAAATAGATATTAGAATACATATATTTCTCCTTTATATTTTATTTGTAATATAATATTTATTTTGAAATTATATTTTTATATTAAGTTATATATTATTTTGTTTCAGAGTAAAATTATCAAAATATTTTATATTAAAAGGTCATTGTGTCTAAAAGGGTTAGGAACTACTATTGCTATGACTTAACCTCCATGAATCTCATTTTCTTTATCTTTAAGAGGTAATAATAAGTATCTTACAATATGTTTATGGAAAATAAGTGAAATAATGTCTTACAGCATTTAGCACATGATAGACACGTAGTGTTTGACCTATACTGGTCATATTATTATGTCATTATTCCAGAAGTTGTTTTTGAAGGTAGAGCCTATTTAATATCTCTATCCTGATAGTTTCTAATGTGCATCTTTCATTAAAAAAATTTGCAAAGATTTTTCAAATAAAATCCCCTTTATTGTATTTGCAGGAAAAATAATTTTATAATTCTTAGAAATATAACAATTATCAAAATCTCCAAATTTGATAGCTACTTTATTGGTAAAATGTGGTGGAAATAGTGAGGAGGAAGAAAGAAAGAATTAATTCATGATACTATATCCCTAGAAGCTAACCAAGTCCACTTTCAACCAAGGAGAGCAGAGTAGATAACAGCACAGCTGCCTACCATCTACTCAAAAGTCCAAGGATAACTATAAACAATACATGCCTGAAAATATGGTAGGAATCATATTTAGACAGAATAATATTTGGAAATTCATCCCAAATTAATATTATATGACTGTTTTAATTCTTCTGCTATGAAAAGTTTATGTAGAAACAAAAATTCCAACTACTATCTAATTTGTCTCGTTCTTATTTTAGAAAAAATGAAATAAAGTGTAGGGTATTAATAAAAATAGTTACCAATGCCATAAACTTAAAACTCAGAATTTTATTAAATCAGAAAAAGTCACCTTTTGTTCCTTTGATAAATTACAGGAATTCACGCCTAATTTCTAGAGTCAGATATCTATTTTTAACCCGTAAATAATAGGTATAATAACTAGCTCTAAATAATAAAGTTTGGTAACTATTTCTAAAATCTATTCTTTAGCAAGATAAAATAGCCTGTCTTATTTTGAAGAAAAAGCTTTTGAAGGTCTAGTCTATGTTATAAATTGAAGGTAAATAATTTTAGCTAAATCTGTATAAATTTTAGTAATCTTTGCTCAAGTAGTGGAGGGTCTAGTACTTTGATGGACATTGTCTGGTATTTAGTTCTCCGGAGCACAAGTATTGACCAGTGATGGCAATGGTGTTTTCCTCAAAGAAACCCTATGATACAATTGGACACTGTTTCTGCATACTAGCTTCAGAGGCTGGTACTCTGACCTCTCCCAGAATTCCTGATTAACCTAAAAGTCTATGAAATAATGTTTTTCTACATAAGCTAGCTAGAAGAAACTCTGTTATTTTCAACTAAGGATACTGACTAACAGTAATTTTGAGATAATTAAGGGAATTGCAATAACAGAACTTAAAATGAGGAACTGGCTCTGTGAGAGGATGTGGGAAGACAGTAAAGATCTAATTACCTCAGGCTGAAAAAAACAAAACAAAACAACAATCCACTTAAAAACACAATGGCAGAAAAGCTAGTCAAAATGTTGCTCGCTATACCTTGGAATTCCAGCAATATGACAACTGTAGCTTTTTTTAATTGATTTTTATTTTTTAGTATGAATGGTAGAAATAAAATTCAGAATGTTGGCATGTGCTTATTAAACCTCTCTGCTTTCAGAAATATACTGCAGTAGAGGTGCACTCAAAGAACAGCTAGACCATCTGTGCATGGAGATACCAGGGAGCACAGCGATGCCATGAGGGGATCATGCTGTCTGTGTCCTGCCATGGAAATTGACTGAGAAGACCATAATTTGGAAGCCTGCAGGGTAGAGAAAAGCCAGTTGCTTCTGGATATAAAAATGCACCTATCCAAGCAGAGCTATCTAAGTACAACTTCAAAAAGAGATACAATTAGTGTCCCAGAGCTTTTCAAACATCTTCCTTTAGGAAGTCTCTCAGTGACAATGAAGGAGAAACTGGTGGCAAATATCCAATTAATGGTGTTGTAATTTCGTGCTGACATACTATATTGTAAGGCCTGAGACAGAAGCCATTAGATTGAGAGGAATTGGTCAGAACAGAGGAGCCAGTAGCAAAGAGTTAAAGTTTCTCACCTTATATAATTACTTATAAAATTGGCTTAAAGCCCATCTTCTGAAGACTGGTAAATTTTCCAGGGAACAGTGTTCCCAAATGTGCCTCTAGTTTGACTGGCTCCAACCATACTTAAAGTAATGCCTAAGTTCTTGAGTCACAACAATAGAAAGTGATGTCCAAGTGCATTCTCTTCCCAATTAGGAAGACCATATGGCCCATATGCCTGGATTTCCTGGGATGGTACCAATTTATAGTTTATAGATATAGATATAGATATAGATATAGATATAGATATAGATATAGAGTTATACATGTATATATGTATAGTTATATATGTATATATAGTTATACATATATAACTATATATAATATATGTTATATAACTATATATAATATAGTTATATATGTATATATATATAAATATAAATGTATATTTATATTGCCTTTCAATCAATTTTAGAGCCCACTTTACACAGTACCTGCTTAGAGTGTGTAGGCACTGACAAACTATATAAGGATGCTCTCCCAAGAAGTACAACTAAGGAATTGGAAGAAAATGGATAATAAAAAGTTTACCCTCTCCGAAAGTACCAGGGCCTTCCATGTTGGCTATCCAAGTAACTACTTCTACTGCTAGGATAGGAAGTCTTGAGTCCAGCAGGTATATCTATCCAGCAGGACAGATATACCCACAATAGTCATAAATTTCCTACTTTTCCTCTTACTAAATGAGACAACTTATAGGTCCAAGTATCACAAAGCAAAACCTGGAAGTGGTAGAGAGACTACCATAGATCCTGGACTTTAAAACTAAATGTAGTAATTGGATACAATTTTTGAATTACCCGCCATGAAAGGGAGGGGATGAATTAATTTGATTTAATTATAGAGGTAGAAAGTTTGCATATACATTTTAGTTAGTCAAAGGTGGAAGGTGGCAATACTGTATAAGTTTGTTCATGCAACAAACTTGCAACCCCTCTTTTCCCTTTCTTACTTTTACACAATATCCCAGCCTTCCTTGCAACTTCAGATGACCACTTGATATAGCTGTTCCAATGAAATCTAAGCAAAATTCTTCAGGTCCTATTTTTTCTATTTTATTTTCTATTACCCTGGAATATGGATGTAGAGTAGCCTACGTGGATGTTAAAACAGGAAGATAGAGTAAGCTTTGTTTTTTGATGAAATAACTGAATTAAGATATGGCCCTCAAATGCCTATACCTGAAATTCTTGTTGAATAAAATAAATCTTTTTGATTAAGCCACAATGGTGGCTTCATGGGAAACTGGGTGAAATTCTAATTCAATCAAATGGGAAACTAATTTGAAGGACCTACTAAGTTAATTTCTAGTAGTACATAAAGTGATATAAAATGTGTTTAATTTGTTAACTGTTACTATCTTTTTCAGGTCTTAAAACATTTTGCATATTAAAAACCTTACGTTTCAATAATTAATGTCATTTGCATAAGAACAACAAAAGAGGCACTCTGATCGAACTGTATTTTACAGCCTGTAGGGCCCCATGGCCAGCTTCTTTTTGACTCTACATTTCACTGCCTAGCACCCAGCTTCTTCCTTCACCAGCACGCATGCTCTTTTCCTCCCCTGCCAGCCAGAAGGGCAGATCAGAGAGGCAGGCGCTGTGGTCTTCATTGTCAGTTCTCTGATGTGAAAAAGGGTGGCAGCGTTATTTAGACTGATCCAGCCTCCTCACAAGGTACAAGGTTAAATGGCTAAAATAATGAGAATGAGAAGGCAATGCTTATGGGATACAAGGGCATCTTGCCAGTGTGTACCTTATTACGATTCACCTCTTGCTTCTCTGATTCAGTCCTTTCCTTTGAGGGCAGTGGATTTTTTCCTTCAGTTTTGACTTAGTGAATTGCCCCTCTCAGTCACATCACGCTTGCAGGCATGGTTGTACTATTTTTTATTCTTGCCATGTTTTGAATTATTCCTTAAATATTTAACATGACTTTCACAGATCTTGACTTTTATGAAAATATAAAGGTCTGCATTTCAATAGGCTCATGTACTAAACAAAATTTAACAAGAGAAATGTCTACACACACAAGAGAAAAAAATCTATCAAATACAATAGAGTGAAAAAGCACAGTCCCATTAAATCTTAATCTGCTAGACCATTTTCAAGCTGATTTATTAGATAATCATGGCTCCTGATTTAATTTGCCAGTTTAATTCCCTTTTTATTATTAGAGAATGAGGTATTTTATTGTACAAACTTTTGATAAATAAAATAAGTACTGCTAGGACCATTTGCTTTGCAGTTTTTCTTTAATTAAAAATAATTCTCTTTTAATAGAGTAGTTCGTGTCTAATTTTATGATTTTTTCATTCTTAAAGAGAGGACTCATTTTATTTATTTCTTTCATTGTTAAGGGAAAACATTTTGCCTCTGGCGACTCGGAATTAGTGTGTGTGTGTGTGTGTGTGTGTGTGTGTGTGTGTGTGTGTGTATGTGTACATGCATGCATGTATGGTGTGTGTGTTTGGGTGCATGTGTGTGTTGTTTTGTTTTTAATTCATAGGCACCATTATCTCCGTAGAGCCAATCACTATTTGTCCAATTTTCTTTGGGCAGCCATCCAAATAACTAATTTTTAAAAGTAATTATTCATTCCAATTTAACAAATGGTCTCAGTGCAAATATTTTCATATTTAGAGTTTCCTGGATATGGCCCAAATGCATACCTCTTTAATAAATGCTGTTAGGAAAATTGTCCAGGTACGTGCAAAAAACTAAATCACCAATTTGCACCATTACACAAGATTAAACTCTAAATGCATAAAATTAAGTGTAAGTCACAAAACCATAAAAATTCTAGAAGAAAACAGGCAGTAAAATCTTAGACATCTCGAATAGGAGTATTTTCACTAATATATCTCCTAGGGCAAGGACGAAAAAAACAAATAGGACTACATCAAAATAAAAAGCTTCTGCACAGCAAAAGAGAACATCAACAAAATTAAAAGGGAACCTACTGTATGGGAGAATATATTCATCAATGATACATCTGATAAGGGGTTTATTCCCAAAATACACAAATAACTCATACAACTCAACGCCAGGAAGACAAAACAACCCAATTAAAAATCAAGCAAAGGACCA
The DNA here is from genome assembly GCA_963924515.1 of Vespertilio murinus. Lineage (NCBI taxonomy): Eukaryota > Metazoa > Chordata > Mammalia > Chiroptera > Vespertilionidae > Vespertilio > Vespertilio murinus. Next base: position 166,261,924 of record OZ004704.1, on the reverse strand, counting down.
GGACAGACACTTCTCCAAAGAGGACATAAAGATGACCAATAGAAAATGTAAAAAATGTTAATGGTCCCTAATCATCAGAGAAATGCAAATTAAAGCTACAATAAGGTATCATCTCAAGAATGGCTATCATTAATAAATCAACAAACCACAGTGGTGGTTTGGAAAGTGAGCATATGGTAAAAAGAGACCCTTCTGCACTGTTGGTGGGAATGCAGACTGGTGCAACTATGGAAAACTGTATGGAGGTTCCTCAAACAATAAAAAATAAAACTGCCTTTTGACCCAATGATCCCACCTCTGGGAATATATCCGAAAAATCCCAAAATACTAATATACTAATATGTTATAAAATACTAGTCCTCCTAGGTTCATAGTAGCATTATTAATAATAGCCAAGATCTGGAAATAGCTCTTGAGTAGAAGAGTGGATAAAAAAATCTGTGGTACATTTACACAATGGAATACTACACAGCTATAAAAAGAAGGAGCTCTTAACCTTTGAGATAGCATGGATGAACCTCGAGAGTATTATGCTAGGCAAAATAAGCCAGTCAGAGAAATATAAATATTACATGATCTCACTTGTATGTGGAATTTAATGAACAAATAAACTGATGAACCCAATAGGTCTAGAGGCATGGATACATAGAACAGAATAACAGATCTCAGTGGGGAGGGGTGTGAAGGGGTGGGACGAGATTAACTAGAGAACATATATGCATATATACATGACCCACACAGACAATAGTGTGGGGAAGGCCTGGGGTGGGTAGGGGTTGAGTGGAAAGGGGCAAAAAAAGGGGAAAATGGGAGACATGGAACACTGTTAGCAATTTAAAAATTATATATTTTTTGAGAATATATAAAATTCTAGCTATATTTTATAAATATAGCAAATAAAACTCTGTAGTATTTTAAATGACCTGGTTTTGTTTATAGGCAAACTAATAAAATAGATATTCAATATTTACACACACACACACACACACACACACACAACCACTGAAATAAGCTAAGAGTGTATATAAGAAAGTAGGTCATATAATTAGTAAAAAAAATTCACATTTAAATATTTTTTTACAATCAATAAAGTTGTATTTTAAAATATTTAATAATTGTAAAAAATTCCATTTTAACTCAAGCTGGAAGGCAAGGCACTAATTAAGAAATCATCAGCCAGAAACCTGCAAGAGCCATCCTGAGGCAAAGCAGCAGCAGTCTTTCAAACAGTAATTTAATTCTCTAGTTACAGCTTAATTCCTTAAACTCTGGCCCACCAAATGGAATTACTATTTGATACTCAATATCCACATTTCCTCTCAGTGATTTATTATAAATTATGTAAACCACTTCCATTGCAATAGTGGTGTCTGATTTGTTATTGAATCAAGATCCCCAACACTATTATCTTTGAATCCCACGACAGGAAATGGACAAACCCTAAGTTCGAAACCCAGTGACAATGCACAGCAACTTTCCCCAACTGCACTTATCAAGGACAATTTAATTATGGAAATTGAGATTTTTTTTAAAGACAGTATCTAACATTTACTTTCGTCAAGTTTTCTTGAGATTTTTCTTTGTAGGATTTGGGCATTGTATATCCATTTTACAAATCAATGATATAAAAGATAATTAAAATAAGAAAAAAATAAACTTTATTAATAACAGCACATTTGAAAAAAGAAAGGAAGTGAAGGGAAATTATGCATGAGCAGTTAGTATTGGCTAAAGCAAGTCTTTGCAGTGTAACAGATCATAGAACCAAGGGGCGAGTTTGACCTTATAAAGTACAATCCATTTCCCTGCCCCTGTCAGCTCCACAATTAGATCAGAATTACCTGAAAGTTTTATATCCTATTTTTATATCTAATATTTCCCCAGGTATTGATGTTGCAAAATAAACTTATTTTAACAGCTGTTTTAGTTATTAAATATTAAAATAATTAGTATGAATAATTAATATTTATGAAGTTGAGGTAAGAAACATGTTTATAAAACACTTTAGTGTTTATTTTGCTATGAAAGAAGAGAAACCTTAGGAAATGGGAGATCAGAAAACAGGAATAGCTATATGATATTACTCGAATATGCAATCTAAAATTCAAACTCATAAAAATGAATAAAATGGTTATCAGGGGCAGATGGTGGGGAGGTAAATAATATGTTTAAGCTACAAGCTTGAAACTAGTAGATAAGTGAGTACTGTTGTCTGTCTTCACACTGTGTAGTGAAAATAGACAGCAGCACTGCATTATAATTATCAAACCTACTAAGAGACTAGATATTACTTATTCTTACCACATAAAAATAAATAACTATGTGATGCAATAGAGATGCTATTTTTAGCTACAATGCCAATCATATTACAATATATAAATGTAGCAAATCCATGTGTTGTACATCTTAAATTTTCACAGTGCTATATGTTTTAATTATAAAATATGTTTCAATTATATTGAAAAAATAAAATAGGAAAATCAAATTGTTCTCACAAAATATAGGATATTCCTAAGCTATTTGGAGTCTTTTCTGATTCCATATAAATTTTTGAAGTTTTTGTGCTAGATTTGTGAAATATACTGTTGGTTTTTTAATAGGAATTACATTTTATCTATAGACTACAGGCCTGGTGCATGAAATTTGTGCACGGGGGTGTGTGTCCCTCAGCCCAGCCTGTAACTTCTCCAATCTGGAACCCTTCGAGGGATGTCCAACTGCCCAATCAGGATTGGGCCTAAACGGGCAGTTGGACATCCCTCTCACAATCCAGGACTGCTGACTCCCAACTGCTCGCCTGCCTGCCTTTCTGATTGTCCCTAACTGCTTCTGCCTGCCAGCCTGATCATCCCCTAACCACTCCCCTGCCAGCCTGGTTGATGCCTAACTGCTCCCCTTCAAGCCTGTTTGTCCCCTGCAGGCTTGGTCACCCCTAATTGCCCTCCCCTGAAAGACTGGTCCCCCTCAACTGCTCTACCATTCAGGCCTAGGTACCCCCCTACTGCCCTTCCCTTCCCTGCAGGTCCAGTCGTCCCCAACTTCCCTCCTCTGCCAGACTGGTCACCACTACATGCCCTCCCCTGGAGGCTTGATTGTCCCCCAACTGCCCTCCTTGCAGGTCTGGACTCTCCCAACTGCCCTCCCCTGCTGGCCATCTTGTTGTAGCAATCTTGTGTCCACATGGGAGCAGCCTTCTTATGTGTTGGAGTGATGGTCAGTTTGCATATTACTCTTTTATTAGATAGGATAGAGGCCTGCTACATGGGTGGGGGCCAGCTGGTTTGCCCTAAAGGGTATCCTGGATCAGGATGGGGGTTCCCTTGGGGTGTGGGGTGGCCTGAGTGAGGGGCCTGTGGATACAATGTTGTGCACCAAATCTTCAAAACTTAAATTTCAACTTAATTGAAAATTTTTATCCATTGATTAATAACTACTTATTTCTCCTCTTCACCCATGAGAACTACCATTCCAATCTTTGATTCTTTACATTTGATTATTTTAGAAACTTCTAATAGGTTGAATCATGCAGAATTAATATTTCTGTGCCTGGTTTATTTTACTCAGCATAATGTCTTGAAGGTTCATCCATGTTGTTTCATATTGCAAGATTTCCTTCTGTTGTACACTGAATAATATTCCATTGTATGTTCACACAATTTTTTTCTATTCATTTGCCTGCACATTTAAGTTGTTTTCACACCTTGGATGTTATTAATGTTGCAATAAAGTAGGAAGTCCTAATATCATTTTATGATTCTGATTGCAACTATTTTGGATAAATACTCTGAAGTAGGACTACTGAGTTATATTGTAATTCTATTTTTTATTTTATTTTTTTAGGAAACATTTTACTATTTTCTATACTGCCTGCACCAGTTTGCATTCCCACCAACATTGCACAGAGGTTTGTTGATAAGGGCACCCATTCTTAATGGGAAAAAAACAGATGTAAACTTGGACTTTAGAAGGGGTCCCATCCAATGAGAAATTAAATCTGGGAGGAAACCCAGACATTGCTTTAGGTGCTCTCCAGGCAGAGAGTCAAGGGTAGAAATCCTCTGGCTTTATTTAATTTTACTGCAGCCCTTGCCCATGTCTAAACCTAGTGGGCAAGGAAATCTGGGGAAGGTAGCCTTCAGAGTTCAGGCTCTTGAGATACAGAGAAACTTTAGGGAAAAATAGAAGATCAACAAGGCAAATGAGCAACAAACATATATGCCAAACTCATGTAGAAAATGCCATATCGAGATACATAAAATTATACACTTAGCTTAAACGTTTCTTTGGTTTCCACTCTTATTTCTTTTGCTATTTCTCTGTCCTTCCCTGAAAGGTCTTAGAATCTGCATCTAGATAGATACAACTCCTCAATGCTAAAAATAATTTTTCTAGAGTGTTATCATCTAATTTCCTAGTTCAGGAAAGGAAATGAAAAAATAAAGAAGGATAAGCATATAGATAACACAATAAGTGATCTAGAAAGAAAATTATTGGCATGAAACTACTTTGGAAAAATAATAGTGCTTTATAAATATGAACTATTTTATTACTATTTGATACTTATATAGTCACTGTATAAGTATATGGATGCTTTAAAGACTTTAAAAATAACAGAGTATTTTCAGAAACATGGACCTTCCCCATATCCAATTTCTACCCGCTATAAGCAAAATTCATATTATTATATATTTGTATTCAGTGCATTATTTGACTGATATTATTATCAATATTTAATAGAAAGATATTGTGTAGTATTAGTATTTGCCTCTAAAGGTTTGGCACATTGTTTTCTCTATGTGCATATCTTTATGAACTTGTGAAAATATTTTAATCTAGCTAATTATTAAAAGTGGATTTTCTAGGCTAAAAGGAATCTATATTGATTACATATACATCTGCATACAGCTAGACATACATTCACACACAACATTACTAACGTGTCCTGCAAAAACATGTTTACTCTTGTACCTACTTGTCTATACTCTAATTAATCTTGAGCATTATCACTTTTTAATCTTTGCTAATCAGATAATGGAAACTACTTTTTCATATTATATTGATTTTTAGGGAACATATATATTATACATTAAACAAAACATGTAAGTATGATATTTGTGCAATAATTTCCACTTTACCATACCAGTCCATTTTAAAAGGAAAAAAAAAGGCATGAAAAGTACTCTCACTTTCTTCCTGCATCTAGAAGAGATCTTTAAAGAACATATGCCTATTTCGTGACAGAGAAAAGGGGTTAAACTAAATAGCCAGAATGTATCCCTGGCAAGAAAACAGAATTGTCAGCATTCATTTCTATAGCCGCCTAGGTTGCCTTTCTCTTCGATGCTTCCCTCCACTCTCTGCTAGAAGAGCTGCTATTCTCCCAACGGTGACCTGCTATTTTCCCAAGAAACTTTAAAGCAATGATGGAAATGTCAGCAGCAAATGGCATCGCATCCGTTGTCTGATCCACTCCCATCTGAACACCACGCTTGAATCAGAAGCGGCAATCATAGAGGCAAACACTACTTAGCTAGCATTTCAAATATCAGCAGCGCAGCACAGGCTTATGGAAAACTGCACAGATCACCAAGGAATTGCTAAAGAAGAGAAGACATGTGAGGACATCCTACATTTCAATGAATGTTTCCACTTAAATCAAGTTTCAACCAATTATGTGGAATGGAGCAACTGTGCTTAAGAATTCACAAATACGTTGGTTATACTTCAGTCCTCTCTGGACTCTTTTGCTGGATGTTATAAAAATGCAAAGAGATGGAAGTTAAAAGAGAAAAAATACCAGGCTGCTGCACAAATACAACAAACCGCCTGACAGCACCTGTGGTTTTGGGGCCTTTGGGCACTCTTTATTGTTAAAATGCAAACTCAAGTGTCTTGAAAACTAACGTTGAATCTATATTATTATAGCTATTTATTCAAAAATTTAGATGAAAAAAACATAGCCAAACATCTATTGCAATGTCTTCAAACTTCTAAAAGTTTGTGTAATGATAATAGAGTAACCTAATCTGATCAATGAAAAACATGTTTTATAAAGTACAAAAACACTATACTCCAGAATATGAAAAGTTAAGATTTTTTTATTGTACTAAAAGACATTACTGTAAGAGGGTATAATTTTAACTAAGGGATGAAAAGAGAGTAGGGTGTCAGCATAAAGAAAAAGGCACAATAAAAGCTGGGTAAATAGTCAGAGGTCTTAGGTGAGGGCCAGTTGGCCACAGATAGTTGGCAAGTCGGCCAGTTGAGTATATGGCATTCACAAAAGAGGTACTCTTAAGTTCCTTGCTGCACTGATCCTCTTCCCCAAAACAGTCTCCTAAGGGAACTGACTCTAATTGTCAACTGGCTTCTACCTGTACTTAAAAGGCACCTCACCCTAGGGTAGGCCCCAACCTCTGAGAATGCCAGTGCACAAATATCAGCAACTTAATTCTCTCCAACTTCCCATCATTGCCACAACTGTACTACTGCATGACAACATAGTTTGGGTTTGGATGTTTTATTTTTCATTCCAATCAGTTGTATTTTTCACACAACTGGAAAATAAAACCGGATTGGTTGTTTTAATTCCTCCCTTGGAACAAAGAAACATATAAATAACAATTGACTGAAAATTAAATATTTAATTAAGGATGCTTTAAAACACTTTAAATGTGGCCCTTACATTAGCAGTGTTAAAAACAAAACAAAACAAAACACAAAAACTAGTGTTCCCCTTTTTGGATGGAATTTCCCAACAAGTATACATACTTACTTCTCTGTCAACAGTACAGTTTCATAAACTAACAAACCTCTGATGCAGGAAAGAGCCCTAGAGATCATCCTGAGGTGCAAAGACCTGCTAAATTTCTCCTAGCTAGAGGTATTTTTCCATCCTGTGTTTTCTTGATTTTCCCCTTAGTTCTATGAGGACAGAGTATGAGGATGGCAAGATCTAGTCATAATAATAGCTCAAGAGGTTGCTTCCTACTTCATATTTCAGTGCTTTACAACTAAGCCAAAATACACGGTGTTCCTTTTATTGTCCCTTCAAGTCCAATTCTAATCCAAAGCAACACCCAAGTGTATTAGGTAGAAACATAACTGAAAGAAAACAACAAATTGTGAAGTCTAAATTTTATTAGGCAGAAAAAATTTCATTATACTAGAGAAGCTAATTCAAAATTAAATATCTGAGTTCACCAAATAATGCTCAAGGAGCACACACAGAGAAGAAAGATATACCTTTGGAATTTCTCCGAGTATCAAAAAGAATCTTTTAAAAGTACAATGAAAGGAACATTAAGAAGGGAGAAATAAGGGTGAAGCAATAGTACAAAATAAAAGAAAAAATAACAGTGAATGTTTATAAAATATAGTTTCATTGGTAAAAAATTGTCATTTGAAAAAAATTGACTAGATTTTTATGTTTACTTTGTACCCAACAAATTTTAGGAGGTTCTCTCCCTGAGGGAGATCAAAATCATTAAGGAAAATACATATTTTTTTAAAAAGTTCTGAAATGTTGGATAACTAATGGAATGGTCAATGCACATACATGTGCCTAAGATAGCACATTCTTTTAATGCTGACTAATGGCTTCCTACATAAAAATCAGTGAGTTAGCTGTGAAAAATGTAGATTTCTACATGCAAAGTAGTACCTCCAGAAACTTCTGGGAAGAGTTTAGTGCTTAGGGGGAAAAGGCAGAGGCTGGGGCTCTACTACCTATAATTTCAGGAAAGTCTGATACTCATTTTCCTCAGCTGTAAGTGTGAGGATACAAATGCCGATGGCACTGCGTTTCTTCTGGGATTTAAATGATACTGGATATGTAGACAAACACTGTCAACTACAAACTTCCAGAACACAAGGGGCAGTGTGATGGGGGTCACTGACACCATCATTGTGTGGTTGTCATCATCATTATGATCCCACCCAGAAGCAGCATTTGAATTTGTAGAGTAGTTATATAGTTAATGAGGTACTGACTCTATTAACAGAGTGATAATATTTAATCAAAGGTTGAATTAAGTTTATTGAGATATAACTGACATACAATAAACTGTGCATATTTAAAATGGATAATTTGATAGGTCTTGTCATATGTATTTACCCCTGTAACCACCACAATCACAATCTGACCCATAACACATAACTTGTATGGTTTTTCCTGTTACAATGAATTGGACTATTTGGCAAAAAATGCAAAGACGCTTCCTGGCAGCAAACTGTAAATACTAGACTTGAAAGACACATGGCCACAGGGCTTAGGCTATTATGGATCACACAGAAGCTCATGAAACTAAAGCTATTGAGTAGTGATAAGGAACCACACTGGAGTACTGAGTGAGAGATGGAGAAGGAAGAAAGAGGGGCAGAGTGACAGATAAGAGGGATAAAGACAGAAATGAGAGAGAGAGAGAGAGAGAGAGAGAGAGAGAGAGAGAGAGAGAGAATATAATGGAGAGGCAGAGACAGAGCATGAGAAATGCATATGAACAAACAGAAGAAAACAATAAATAGAAGGACATAATTGCTGCCCTTTGGATTTCTTTTTGTGTGGATATTCCTGGCTTCCTACAAGGATTTCTGTGTCCACACAATGAAATGTGCTCCATGCTAATTCTTTTCCATGGACCATTTTAAATGTGGGTCTTCTTTTTCTTCCCAGTAAGAAGGATTCCTACAGGATAGTCCTCATTGCCCTAAGAGTTTTCTCCTAAACATTTGGGATTTTTTTCTGGTTGAATTCTATTTGATCCTTTGTATAAAACTATGTGAAATACATGTCTCTTACATCTTGGCCAACAGGCTCCCACAATGCTGATTCAAAGCATTTGTTCTGATCTAAAATTTAAGGTTTGTTGACTGTGAATCAATTCTCTTTGGTAAACCCTAAGTTCATACTTTATTGAATTCAGTCCAGGTCTCTCTTCACAGCTGCTTCCTTCTCCTTATTAAAAAGCCTTTAGGTTCTGGTCTGAAGCAGTAATGAAGTAGATTATATCTGGCACTTCTATATGGATCAGTAATGACTCAATTCAATTTACTAAGTGAACAGCAGTAATGGTTATGATAGCTCCCTAGTACTTGGCATATTTACAACATAGACCATGATCAGTCAACAAATTTCTAATCCTATACACTGTGAGTAAACTCCGTCTTGCTTTAGACAATTGTGGGAACTTCTTGACAAATGGCTTTCCAACGCTCAGACAACTAAGGAAATATTCCCTTCCCATGCAGCCCAGGAAAAGCCTGTGCTAGAGAGACAGGCAATAAATCAAACCCTTGATTACATTCAGGCTGTCATTTAAAAATGTTAATCTGCTGTGCTATGAAGATATTTTAGTTCAATTGTAGTATTAAATAAGCTATCTCCTAGGAAGCTTAATTGAGACGCACTTTAATACCTAGCCTTGGGCCCAGCAGCAAATGGCACGGTGGCGAGCCATGGGCCTGAGGCACCCAATGTGCCACCACATCTGGGTAGCTGTGAATTGAACGCAGCTACCATATGCTTCAAAGGGCTGAAGCAATTACAGCCTCAACACAATGCTGTTATGAATTTCTGGAGAATATGTGTTAAAAGAGCTTCCATGCACACTGCCTCTTCATAATGCTGTCGCTGAGTCAAAATGGACTGTATTCTTTTTGCACATTGCCCACTGTAAAAATGAGATTCACATAACTAAGGGGTTTCCTGGAATCAAAAAACATGTTGGATCTGGACAATCTGGAACTTGGGTGTATAAACTTGAAGGCCGGGAAACTTTCTGGGGCAGCATGAAGTTACTCTTCAAATCAGTACTTTCTATGGACTAGTACAGTGCTTTGCATATAATGGATGCTCAGAAAATGTGGGTGGAATTGAACTGATACTCCACTAAGCAAGTGGAGCTGGCTGTCCAGTCAATTACATAAGTAGAATGTACATGTCTAAATAAACAAGGGCATCTTTGCATTCCTCCCATAGGCACTGTGTTCACTAGACATTCTGTTTTTAAAATAATTCTTTACTTCAATGCGAAATACCAATTTAAAAAGAATAATAAACACATGTCTTCTGTTGCAGTTATGACCTACATCCCCACTAGATAAGAGTCAGCATAAACTTTATTTTTATTTCAGAAATTAGGAAAAATAAAGCACCAAGGGTCAAGTATCGACTTCCCTACAAAACATAATATCAATCAATATATACATAATTTGTAAGTCTCCTAACACAACATTTCTTAATAAAACCGTCAGACTACACTGCCATTTTCCTCTCTAGAACCCACTGGAAGAAACTTACTTTCTTTCCTCCTGAGGGAATGAATGATATGATAAGCATAAAATATTTCATTAGCTGCATCACAGGAAAACAAAACCAAATGCCAGATTAATTATGGAATGATCCAATATACAACTTACTGAGACCAAAGAGCAAGATAATAAGCACCTTAGATTTATGTAATACTAAGTACCTTCATATACATTATCTTAATTAATCCTAGTGATACATTAAAAGTTACATGAGTTTACAATGCCTCTTAACCCATATTTCTGCAAAGATTTACTTGGTCATGCCTCCATTCTCTGCAAATGCTCTTCAGAGTAGCCCATTTTAGAATCACACAGCATTCATAGTTTTTGAAGATTAAATTTTAAGCTACTTTTTTTAACCGTTGCTGAGTGAGATCAAATTAAAATGGAAATTACTTAGCATTAACTCTTGAGGGCATCGAAGTGCAATTGTGGGGGGTTGGGGGGGGGCGATTAAACTTTCAAACAGAAACATTAAAAAAAAGTTACTTCATTTTCATTACCTGCCTTGTTCAAATCACAAGCACTTTTTCCACGGGAAGAGTTTGGAAGCAGGAAAAAAAAATACACTTATTTATTTCTACCTGTATCTTATTTTTGGCTTCACAACAGGCAGCTGCTTTCTATTGCTGAGTTTCTATTTCCTCATCATTAAATGAGGGAGTTGGATAAAACAATCTTGCAGATCCTTTGCCTGTGTTCAGTTATCTAAATCCTATAGCAGCAGCAATGTCATTTCATCGCATTTTGTTCACTGGTCTTCTCTCAGTCTCACTATTCAGGTTGGAACTTTTTTGAAATGAAAGTAATACTGCCGGGTTTGCTTTAAAGTATAGAATCTCATCAGTGTCACAATCCCATCCCTTATGCTGATAATGATACTATTACAACAACCACGTTTAATGCTTCCCATGTGCCATGAGATCTATGGACATTATCTCAACACACACAACAATCTTGTATTATTATCTCAATTTTTCATATTAGAAGAGCTAAAGTAAACTGCCCCCAAAGGGAACTAAAGCCATACTATTAATAAGACACTCTATTTTCAGAATGTTGGGGCATGCTTTCACACTCCAGTTCACAGGGCAGAACTGTCAAGGTAATGGGAGGCATGGATGAGTTCATCCGGGACATGTATGCGTTTTTATAAATCTGAACATAAATTCAGTATGAATTCACTTCCCCCTGCAAAAGAAAACTCTTCATAATGTAAGATGGGTTTGCAACTGTCGTGCCATTTTCATTGTAAAATGAAAGTGTGCACAGGTAAACTCAAGATAGTATTACTGGAAGCACAGTGATATGAAAACTCAATACTAAATATGGAATCTTATAGTTCAGAAAACTAGCAATAAAGAGAATTGCTGTTGAAAATTTAGGCACTCATTTTAAAATTCTAAAAACAAACAGAAGATAATTGTGAGTGTAACTTCCCTTAAAGGTAATAAATATTTTGTCAACAAAGTGAAAAATATTATGAAAATTATGCAAAACACACACGCATATTACATTCACAGTACTGCAGTGGATTTCTTTATTTGTTTATGTATTTATTTTTGTAACTTATTGTTGACATTATTATAGATGTCCCCCATCTCTCCCCCTTTACCCACCTCCACCCGTTTTTCATGTAATTTATTATACTGTATGCCTTCACCTCTCTCTCCCCGGCCATCACCATACTACTGTCTGTGTCCTTGGGCTATGTATATATGATTTGGCTAAGATAAATAAGTCAGACAGAGAAAGATAAATACCATATAAGCTAAATTAGATAGAGAATCTAATGAACAAAACTAGCAACCAAAATAGAACCAGAGGCATAGATACATGGAACAGACTGACAGCTGTCAGAGGAAAGGGGGATGGAGGAGGGAGTGAACAAACGTGTGCAATAGTTTTAAATCAGAATTATTTTTCTTTGAAAGTAATCCCGTTTAAAAATAGGTACATTGTTATTGACATTATATACGATGCTTTCTAGCAAAAGGAAGCAGAGATACAGTATAATAAATTATATGAAAACTGCCAATTAGAATATCGAATAAAGCCTGTCTGGTAGGAACAAATACTATTCTTGCCCTAAAATGAGCACTGGGTTCTGTCATATCTAATTCTTTTTGGTGGTAGTTATCTTGGTCTTGCCTCACATGCACTTATTCAGCTGATTTCTCAAGAACCCTTTGCAGGATTAAAAAGAAAAAAATAGAATAGATATTTGTTCTACTGCATTTTGGGGGGGGGGTGGATTCTTTATTTCACAGTTTCAACTTCCAATCTATGGATCAAATATTTCCAGAAGTTGTAGATTGTTTTCCTATACATGCTGGTTCACATACTGTTTTGTTTTGCTTACCAATTAAGTTCAGATTTCAATATTTTCTGTTGTAGTCAAGATGGAATAATAGGGACTAGAGATTTCTCCCACATGAAAAATCAAGAAGTGAACAGAACATATCAAACAATGGCTTTAAATATACCAGGGATATGCCAATGAAGGACGGTTATAATAAGGAGATAAAAACTAACAAGGTGAGTCTTACTCTTCATTACTTCAGCTTACTGTCAAGAGAATTTCTAGGCACAATCGAGGAGAAGGAACCCGGGTGGAACCCATTGAACTCTCTGAGTTAAAAAGACAGAGATGAAAATCTGAGAAGACAAAGGCACCAGAGGTCACAGGAAACACAAGCAAAATGAAGAGAAGAAAAACTTTAACAAGCTGCAGAAGGTTCATCTTTTGTATTTAAGTTTTAATATGTTTTTATTTATTTTAGAGAGAGAAGGGAGAGGGAGGAGAGATAGAAACAGAGCCCAAAATTCGGGCATGTGTCCTGACGGAGAATAGAACCTCTTGGGTGCATGAGATGAGGTGAAAGATATAGTGGCTTGAATCAATAGATTAGATATTACAAAATAAAAAAGTTTACTAAATTTAAACACATAGCAATGAAAATAATCCAAAGGAAAGCACAGAGAGAGCGAAGGAAGGAGAGAGAGAGAAAGAAAAACCAAAGCATCTTTGGGCTGTGGGCAACCTTACGAGTTCTAATACATATATACATGTGGAATCTCCAAAAGGTAGGGGCAGAAAGAATATTTTAAAAAATAATGGCCAAAATTAAGATTTGACTTTGAAGGATGGGCACACAATGCAAAACACAGATGATATTTTGTAGGATTATACACTTTAAACTTACATAATTTTATGAAGTAATGTCATCCCAATAAATGTAATTTTTAAGAAAGCAAGTAGAGGAAAAAACAAAGACATGTACAGAGGAACAGAAATGAGCACTAAATTTTTTTAAATCGAAAACAAACCAAAACACACACACACAACTCAAACATAAAGACATTGGAGCAATATCTTCAGAGTAAAGTTTTAAAATGGCATTCAGAATCATATGACCTTTTCAATCGATGTAGTAAAAGCTTCAGGTAAAATACAAAATCAATTTCTGAACAAGTCTTGGCATACTGGGAATAGAAGATGGCTGTCATACTGGATAAATGAAATCTATAATAAACCTACAGCGAAAATCATAGTTAATCAATAATGTGTCCTATCTAAGGTTGGGGACAAGGGCAGGATGGCTGGTCTTACCACTTCCATTTAGCATCATGCTGAAAATCTTAGCCAGGGATATAGGGCAATCAAAATTACATCAGGGTTTTTTGAATGCATGTGCGTAAAAAATGATGCCTTTTATAAAATTCATATGGGAATAATTCAAAGGTTCTAAAATAGCTTAAATAACTTTGAAAAGTTGGATGAATAGCACTACCTGATTTTGAGACATAAAGTAAAACTGTAGTAATCAATACCTTGTGGTATTGGCATACAGATGGATAAATCCATCAATGGAACACAATAGGTAATTCAGAAATAGATCCACACATAGAGAGAGAGCTGAATTTCAATGAACGTACAAAAGCAATTTAGCAGAGAAAAGATAGTACTTTTTAAAAATATCCATATGCAAAATGATGAGATTGAGCCTATAACTTACTTACACTATATTCATAAATCACATCAAAATACATTATAGACCTAAATGTAAAGCATGAAACTATAACATTGATACTAATGCAAAAACAAAAATTGGTATAATATTTGAATGGACACTTAACTAAAAAGATAAAGGATAGCTCATAAAAAGATGCTTAAAGTCATTAACCATTAGAGTAATGTAAGATAACGCTACACACGTATTAGAATGAGTAGAATTTAAGACTGATCTTATTAAGTATTGAACAGATTTTTATGAGCTAGAATTCCCATATAGTGGTACTGGAAATGTAAAATGGTGCAACCACTTGGGAAAGTGTCTTAAAAATTAAACATATTCCTATTATATATCCAGCTATTCTATGTAAACATGTGTCTGTACACCTGTGTATGCACAAGTCTTTTTAACTGCTTTATTTTTAATAGCTAAAAATGAGAAGCAAACCAAATATCCATCATACGATGAATGCATAAGCTCTTATATTTTGATATAACAATGCCTAGCAATAAAAAAAACACAAAAACTGCTCCTGAACCCTAAATCATGGTTGGATCTCAAAGTAACTGCTGAGTGGAACCACAGGGAAGAAGAGCGCATCCTGAATTACCTGTTTATATAAAATTCTAGAAAATGAAAAATTCCCAGTAGCACGGGAAAGCAGCTCAGTGCCTGCTTTGGCTCCGGGGGAGTTCAGCGATGGCCTCAGGGCATGAAAGGCTTTTTGAGGGGGTGGGTGTGCTCATTATCTTGTCTGTGGTGATACTTCATGGAGGTACACATATATCAAGATGTAAAACTGCAGGCTTTCAATATGTGGATGATTTTATGCTTTGTCAGTTATACTTTAATAAAGCTGATTCTACACTTTACAATGGCCAGCTTCCCCCGAGAAAGCTCCAGCTGCATCGCATCTGCACGATGGCACTGTGACAGGAGCAGTCCCTTTCCAATCCATCACCTGCTGTCAGGCTTGCCACAGCCCCTGTCCCTTCCCTTTGCTGCTGGTATCTTGGGTTTTTTGTTGTTGTTGTTGTTTGTTTGTTTTTTTTTCTTTCATTTACTTGACTGCCTTGGGAATTTGAATTCGTGTCTAGTGATTAATTTCTTGTCTTCTGTTAGAAACCAAAGAAATATTATATGAAATGAAACAGGCCAGTCAGAGAAAGACAAGTGTCATATGATCTCACTTAGATGTGAAGCTAATGAACAAAATAAACTAACAAATAAAATAAAAAACAGACTCGTAGACAGAGAACAGACTGACAGCTGTCAGAGGGAGCTGGGTTGCAGGGATGGGTGAAAAAGGTAAAGGGATTCAACAAAACAAACAAACAAAACCCCCCAAAAATCTTTTAGACATAGACAACAAAATGATGATTACCAGAGGGAAAGTGGAGTAAGGGGAGGTGGAAAAGAATAAAGGGGAGATCAATGGGTAAATGGTGAGGAAAGAAGACTTGACTTGGGATGGTGGAAGCACAATAGGCAGAGGATGTACTATGGAATTGAAACCAAAGCGATCCCAATAAATTCAATTTAAAAAATAGAACGGTTACTCCCATTAATCTTTAAAGGAGAAACAATCCAATTTTCCTTAACTCAGTCTATGGTATCCTCTGTTATGGTATGACTCCGCCTATAGAACCCTCTGTGATTTGGTCTCAAATGATTTTCCAAACCCATTTCTTATCAGCCTCCATACACAAGACACTCTATATCTCTTACACACTACTGCCCACATTCCCAAACAAGCTGTTTGTGTTGGGATTGCTTGCTTAGCATGCTAATGAGATTCATTTGGAAACTATTAGCAAAAAGAGTAGGAAAAAAAAAAGGACTGCCTTTATATTCATGGTTAGGGATTTTCGTTTCTACCAAATGATTGTTGGAACTCAGTTTATGTCTCTTCAAGAAGGAGTTGGGGAAAAAAATAAAAGAATCCTTGAGAGAAAAAATGATTTCTTGCTGTTTGGTACAAGACATAAGAGATTTAAAAATAAATGACCCGGGAAAATGAGAGGTTGTGAAAGTTATGAGCAACCATTCCATCAGCACAGGCTGGTTTATAAGTGATGGGCCAGGTGTTATCCAAAGTCTCTCATTGTCTTTAGCCATAAATCTTCAGATGTCAAATATTGTTGAATCAAGCCTGTAATTCTTAGCTATGTTAGGTCAACCTGTTATAGATAAGGTTGTAATATCCCCCCCACCCCCTGCAAAGTCACCCAAATGCTGTCACATTTTCTTATTTGAAATATTCTTATCATTTGCTTCCAAAGCTGAACAATAAATAATAAATATCTTGAGCGTATTAAGCCAATCCATAACATCAGTTTTATTCTTTTTGTAATTTGCGTAAATACTATCAACATGAGATAACTGCTTGTATATCTTGCATGCCTTTCTCAAAGGCATACTCAAATATTGTATTATTTGTAGTAGTTTCGCATTATATACTCACAAATAAAACTTCTCATCCCATACAGGATTCAAATTTCCAAAAATGGTTTTAGTTCTTCTTTTGTTCTTTCCGACTTGAACCGTGACATATGGATCACTAGACCCTGTCTTGTCTTTTGCCTGCAACCCTTGTGCAGAAACCACTGAAATAACAAAAATAAAAATTTTAATATAAAGACTTCCCCAGAAACAAATAATAATGAAGGGAACTTTTCTATCACTTTGTCCCATTGTTTTCATTCTCATGAGCAGTGGGACTTTTAAAAAATGTTTAATAAAATTATGAATACCAGGGTACACTGTACATTAAAATCTTCCTTTGGACTAATATGCATTTGCCTGTAGTGAATAGTGAATTGTATTTATCAGAGGCCTGGTGCACAGATCTGTGCATTGGTGGGGACCCTCAACCTGGTCTGTGCCCCCTCGCAATCCATAACCCCTCAGGGACCAGGTCTGAGGGGACTGGCCAAAACCAGCAGTCTGACATCCCCCGAGGGAAACAGTGGTGTGTAAAGTGGCAAGTAGCCAGGAGGAGCCTGAGCCAGGGCCTGGGGCCGCGCTGTTCCCGCTTATCTGGGCCCCTCTTGGCCTGCCACCACTGCCATTGGGTAGCACTGTGGAGGTGGTAGAGGATGCAGCTGCACTCACAGCAGTGAGCCAGGCTTGTGGCTGAGTGGTGCTCCCACTGTGGGATCACACTGACCACCAGGGGGCAGCTCCTGCACTGAGCGTCTGCCCCCTGGTGGTCAGTGCTTATCACAGTGATCAGTTGAGCAGTTGCTTAGGCTTTTATATCTTATATAATAAAAGCCTAATATGGAAATCAACAATGGTGGACCAGTGGAAGGACTGGTCTCTATGACACACAATAACCACCAGGGGGCAGACACTCAATGCAGGAGCTACTCCCAGCCAGCAGACCCCAGGCCAGCCAAGGTAGGTAGGTGCCAGTGAGGGCACCCTCACCCCCAATCACCCTGTTGGTAGCCCTGCATTTGGCAACCAGTGGCGGCAGTGGGGATGGAGCTAGCTGGCAAGCAGGTGGGGCCAACCAGCTAAGGTGGGTTTCAGCAGTGGTCCCCCCACCCCGGTTGCCCCACAGGTTGGCCCTTATCATCTGCCATGCCTAGGGACCCTACCCATGCATGAATTTCATGCATCAGGTCTCCAACACACACACACACACAAACACACACACACACACACACACACACTCTCTCTCTCTCTCTCTCTTTCACACACACACACACACACACACACACACACACACACACAAATATATATGTATATTTACCCAGTGGTGTAAATGTATGTCTGGTTACATATATATATTGCTGCATACATGTATAGAGAAATAACCATGCACATACAATATGCAAAAATTTCCCCAAAACAATTCACAGGCCTATAATTTTAAAATTATTTATTTATTTATGAGTTTGCTGTCAATACTGATCAACTCAGCCCAACAAAAGAATCATCTTTATTCTACCTTGTAAATACTATATCAGTAAGTTAAGAGCTTGGTAAATCTTAGCATGATAAATAACACACTCAGTGTTAATGCAACAAGCAACCTCAGAAGTTCAAATCACTAGGCATCACTAAACTCAAATTTTCTTGACTCAAAGATCAAATGGATGAGAGTTATTGATCCAGGAGTAAGTAAAATGTTATTTGTTTTCTTACTAAGAAAAACTGGCTGAGGAGATTACTGGGTACTCCTGCAATTTAGCTTTTGCAGGAAGCAACCAGGCTAATAATCTTTTGTAAAGTTCAGGATACTGATGGGCATATTGTACAATAGAACCTTCTTCTGCTGGAAGAGCTTCTGATTAGATCATGCCATAGCTTTTGATTAAACTAAACACAGATAGGATGAGGCATTACTTCAGTTATCCATTGTATATTTTAGAAATTTGAAGTACCAATTAGACTTCTTGTCAATATTGACAAGATTGAAAATTATATTTATTTTATCTGCAATTATTTTAAGCACTGATTTATAAATCATAAAAACTCAATGCTGGATAAAAAATTTTAAAGATTTACTTTTACCTGTAATGGTTATTTTTGCTGACCACTTAGATGTCCCATCCAATACACTCTGTTTGGCTGCCTTTGTGTACTGAACAAAATCCTCTTTAGAAATCTGAAACATTTCTTGAATTACTTCAAAAACCTCTGGCCTATTTTTTTCCCTGATCTTCATTCTTTCCTTCATAGCTGAAATAATAGTCTGAGTCTTGTCTTCCGCACCATGCTTAGAACTCTTCTCTGCTGCTCCTGTAATGGAAAAATCAACAGTGGTGTAAATGCATGTCTGGTTACTTTTAGATGGCCCAAGAAATGGAGGGAGAGGAGGAGGAACATGAGAATGAATGAATGCTTTTATTCTGAGGAGTCAGAGTAGCTTTTTGGGAAAATCTGAGTACAAGTCACAATGCTGAGATTCAGGCAATTTGTGTTTTTGTCAAGTGAATGTACCTCATTGAGCCCTAGTTTTCTCACTTGCAATATTGGACTAAATCAGGGGTTGTGCAAATATTTGGTTTGAATTTTCAAAAACAAAATTGAAATCCTCTCCAAAAGAATGAACACAATCAAATGTATTATACACTGCACACATCTATCAAATCAAATCGGGAAATATATATGGCAGATATCACTCAAAATCAATATCTCAAATACTTGTGTCCATCCAAAGTGTCTAATATTTTTGTTGATGCAATTTATTATAATGAAATGATTATTTTTCAATAACATAAAAGCCACCACTATTGGTTGTATTTTGAAATACAGAGTAAGATTATACTTGAAATGAAAATGATTCTGCTGTTTAAAAAAGATTTGAAAACCACTGGGCAAGAAAACATCTAAAGTATCCAAGAGACAATAGACTTGACTTATCCTATCTAATAAAAGAGTAATATGCAAATTTACCATCACTCCAAGACACAAGATGGCCACCCCCATGTGGTCGCAAGATGGCTGGGAGAAGGGGAACAGTTGGTGGGGACCAGGCATGCAGTGGATGGCATTGGGGGGGGGGAACCAAGCCAGCAGGGGAGGACAGTTGGGGCAGGGACTCAGGCCTGCAGGGCAGAGCAGTTGAGGGTGACCAGATCGGCAGGGGAGGACAGTTAGGGGTGATCAGGCCAGCAGGGGAGAGCAGTTGGGGGGGACCAGGTTGGCAGGGGAGGGCAGTTGGGGGGGACCAGGCCTGCAGGGGAGGGCAGCTGGGGGTGACCAGGTCGGCTGGGGGAGGGCAATTAGGGACAATTGGACTGTCTGTGGAGCAGTTAGACATTGATCAGGCTGACAGGGGACTGGTTAGGGGATGATCAGGCTGGCAGGCAGAAGCGGTTAGGTGCAATCAGGCAGAGGCAGGTGAGCCATTGGGAGCCAGCAGTCCTGGATTGTGAGAGGGATGTCCCAGATTGAAGATGGTGCAAATTTGGCTGAGGGATACCCCTCTCTCCCCCACGCACAAATTTCATGCATTGGGCCTCTAGTTATTCTATAATAATGACATGGTTTTGAACAGACTGAATTCTCACTTTCCAACCAAAACTCTTTGATTTATCTAGGACTTTTTTTTTATGATTGATCTCAAATTCCTGGACTTTTGTTTGTTTGTTTTTAACACAAATCCTCCTGGCAGTGAAGTATTTCCAATAGTTCATTTTTGGATTCCTCACCTTTTCCAATTACCAGCCAGATATTCTCTGTGCTTTGTCTCCAGGGGTGGGCAAACTTTTTGACTCGAGAGGCACAATGGATTCTTAAACTGGACCGGAGGGCCGGAACAAAAGCAACCTGACCATGCTGGCACTCTCATCTTGGGCTGCTGGTGAAGGAGCGGAGGGAAGAGCAAGAGAACCCTACGCTCTTTTGGCTCCACAGGCCAGATAGAAGAGCCAAACGGACTGGATCCAGCCCGCGGGCCGTAGTGTGCCCACGGCTGGTAGCCTCTGGGTTGCTCAGTATTACAGAACAAGTAACTAGTGAACCGTGATTTCAACTCTCATAGTTTTTCAGTGAGTTTCAAGTGAGAGAGCAAAAGCCCATTTATAGGAACTGCTACTGCTGAAAGCGGATGTGTTTTTTTTGAGGTGACAGAAACAATTAAGATGTAGTGAAAAGAATAAGAAACTTGTGTTCATAATTAGTAATTGTTCCAATATTCCTCTACCTAAGGATTCCCACTGTGTATTAGATTTATTGAAATATTATGTTTCTAAAAATAGGTATATTCATACAATATTTCATAAGATGTTAAGATTAAATGAGATAAATTATCTGCACAATTCCACCTAAAAGGATAGCCTTAGGAATGTTCTTTGAATTGAATTCGTTGAATCTTAAGCCAATGTAAGTATAGAAGCTAAAAGAGAAAAGGTCAACTACTAACTTCCCTTTTTATAAACTCATATACAATTTGACAGTAGTCATTTAGTGAAAATCTTTATTAATTTGAAAGTATAACATTTATTCACTAAAGTGGAAGAATGTATTAATAATAATCAAGGTGTAATTGGAGACAGTTAAAAGAGAGGGCCATTCTGCTGGCAGAAAGAACAGATTCCCAGTCTTTATCCTACAAAATAATAATAATATAAAAACACACAAAAGAACCTTTGAGGACAAGTCACATTTTTTACAAAAAGTACTATAGGTTAGTGCATTCCATTTAAAATAATTTGCCATTCGCCAAAACCGGTTTGGCTCAGTGGTAGAGCTTCGGCCTGCGGACTGAAGGGTCCCGGGTTCGATTCCGGTCAAGGGCATGTACATTGGTTGTGGGCACATCCCCGGTAGGGGGTGTGCAGGAGGCAGCTGGTCGATGTTTCTCTCTCATTGACGTTTCTGGCTCTCTATCTCTCTTCCTTTCTCTCTGTAAAATATCAATAAAAAATATTTTAAAAAATAAAATAAAATAAAATAAAATAAAATAATTTGCCATTCTAAACGCCCCAGTCCTCTGTTAAACATGCTCTAGATCAGCTATACCTCCGTAGATTACGTACCACTAAGCAATTAAGCATTTTTGTAATTTTTCAATAACTGTGGACTAAAAGGTGCCACATACTAAACCCGACAAACTCAGGGAAGGCCTGCACGGCTGCTTTACAAACCCAGAGACCTAAAATAACCACATAGGATGCTCTGAAGTCAACTCTCTTTTGAAAGCAATTCGTGGCAGCGGTCATGTCCTAGGGCAGTATGTTTCCCTAACAAAAGTCAGTCTTAACTGCTGCAGTCTGTCCTGCCTTTGCATCTAGGATATCATACCTGTCAAACATGGCTTTATACCAACAAAGTCATTTTCCCTGGAAGCACAACCACTGCACCTGAGCAAAGAACACAATCCCCTCATTCTCATTGTTGTTGTGTTCATTGTTAACTGCTAACTTTCCCGTACCCCTCTGTGTAAAATAAATGTGTCCCTCACTTCACTTTTTATCCAATCCCAGAGGTTTCCTCTTGCCCCTCACTTTACTTTCTCCTGCCTCCCTAATCTATCACCAATAGATTTCATGTCACCCACTTATGCCTCTTCTTTTGATTTTAATGCATAAAATAAGATGCAAAAGCGTCATTTTCTGGAGCATTTTCTTAGTCCCTGGAGGCTTTGCTTCCTGGCAATTGTCATGAGTTTGCCTCAAATAAACTCATAACATTTCTTACAGGTTTGGATGTTGTTTACGTTGGCATAACTTCACAGTATATAATTTTTATACAGCAAAATTAACCAAGGCCAGGCTATACACTGGTTGTAATTGTTACCACGGTAACTAGCTAGTTAATACTAATAATAGAAAGAGAGCAAGGGAGAGGGCAGACACTGTAAACATACACCTCTGGGCAGCTTCACCAGGAAGCTGTAGTTTTACACACCCCACGGAACCACAGATCTGTTCCCTACAAACCACAGGGGTCAGAGGGCCACCAGAGGGGAAGATGGGCACAGGTGCAGGGAAGCCAAGGTGACATATGACAGGTGCATGTCAGTCAGTGGAACCTGGGAGGAGGACAGCTGACTAGGGGAGTGGAGCCACTACAAGCACACAGAATCCTGGAGGGTTTTTGGTTAGGCTCCCAGCTTTGATCCCAGACAGAGAATTGTGTTTCTCTTGTTTGTCTGCTCTTGCTCTTCTGCTTCTCACTTGCTCTGTAACCCGCACTTGCCCATGCACTCCCCAGCCACGTGGACCCCACATGCAATGGACTGCAGCCGGGGACGGGAGTGAAGCCAGCCAGGTGCTGGCTGGACTGTGCTTGAACACGGAGCAGAACCCCTGGACAGCGGCTTTGATCCTTGCCGAGCTGAAGACACCACTGGACGTTTTCCACGGTGAGACCAAGGGGGGTGGGACCTTGGAGGGGAACCCTCTTAAATTCACACCAATAAAGCTTTCCGGGATACTTCATCCTTCCATGGGGGGGAGCGCACAGGAAATTATTTTCCCCTTGTCACCCCAAGAGCTCTACTTTCACCAGTAACAGGTGGGGACAGAGAGGGCACCTCACCAATAACAGAGTTATTCAATGAGCAGGTTTTACAAGTACTGGAATCGTTATTAAATAGAAAGAACAGTGACGGCTTGAAAAGTTACCTACAAGATTAAAAGTGTCCCCAAATGTTTGGTTTGCAAAGGCCAGTCTAAAAATGTTGAAAGAGTTAGAAATATCATAAAAATGCTGGCTCCCTCCAATACTCTAAACAACTATTATCTTCGTGATCATGAGTGTTCCCAAAGGCTCCAGGAAAGAGTAGTGAAGTCCCCCACAGTGAAATGTAGTTTGGATGCTTTTTTTCTAAATTTAAGAAGAGCCAGCTGACCACCACCACATAATAAATGCTCATTCAAGTAAAAACTATTAAACTCAAGACTGGAATGTCAAGAGATGTTTCAGTTAAAGAAATCAAATCTCTATACTTAACGATTGCTCCCCAAATTCTTTTAAAGAATTAATTAGGAAAGCATCACATTTACAAATACTCTTAATGCTGGAGTAAAATATCTCTAGCTTGTATAGGCCACAGACCCACAACTTATGAAATTGCCAGGCTAAGAGAATACGTTAGCAGAGACCTATATTTAAGCCTTTTATCTGTTATTTCTAGGAAATATACAAGGTGCCTCCCCCAAAATGTATACACACTTTAACAGCTGATAGCTCCATTTTGAAAATAAAATGTATTTTAATAAAAACTCCCTTTGTAATTACTCAAAATGTATGTATACAGTTTTGGGGGACACTCTATGTATATATAACTTTTTAAAAGTTCTACTTTTATATTTTTGGTCTGAAGAAAATAGTTCAACTTTGATTTGTTTAGTTCAGAGATACAGAGACAATTCATAATTAATTTTTGTCACTAATCTATAAGTACTTTTTTATTGCCCTATTGTATAAACCAACATATATTATCTTAAAACACAAACTCACAATTTCTTAAATAGGTACAAATTGTCCTGAATATTGTTTACCTCAAAGTTATCAGAGATAAACTTACATTTGCATTTGTATGAATCTTCCTTCAAAGTGTCTAGTACCTAATTGGAATATAGTAATATGTCAACCAGAGATAGAAAGAAATCAAATAAAAAGATACAATGTATCATAAAAACACTGTGTAAAGTATAATACATTGTACAAATGAAATGCATCACTGTGCCAAAACTGGTTTGGCTCAGTAGATAGAGCATCGGTCTGCGGACTGAAAGGTCCCAGGTTCAATTCTGGTCAAGGGCATGTACTTTGGTTGAGGGCACATCCCCAGTGGGGGGTGTGCAAGAGGCAGCTGGTCGATGTTTCTCTCTCATTATTGTTTCTTGCTCTCTATCCCTCTCCCTTCCTCTCTGTGGAAAATCAATAATATATATATATATATATATATATATATATATATATGTATATATATATATATTTTTTTTAAAAAAAGAAATGCATCATTGTTATTTTTAAAAACAATTAGTTGACAGATCAGTCAATACAATTATGCACAGCAAAACTGCAAAAACATTCAACCTTAAACAAAGCCAAACTTATCTCACATGATTCTCTTCTACATAATTTAATGAGACAGCCAATTTTTATTTATTACCCAAAATACAAATCTCATGTGAAATTCACAATTTCACCACCTTTATATGGCAATTTACAATTTTAGTGCATCTTCCAAATAATTATCTATCTATACCTACCAACTGCAATATTCTCCTTGGTCTCAGTCTCTTGACTATTTTTTCTCAACAGCTGTTCCAAACACTTCAACTCTCTTCACCTTTCTCACCCCAATTACCCTCCAATCCAGCAAATGATCTTATATCTTCCTTAACAGATGAAGAGGTTTTCTAAACTCAGTGGTCATATCCACTCCTCCCTCACACACATACACACACACACACACACACACACACACACACACAATAAAGACAAACAACAACCATAAAACAACAAACTTGATTTGTAGCATTAGCAGATTTTTATGCTGCAACTATGCTTAACATAGCGGATTTCAAGCAACTGCCTCACAAAATTATTGAATATTTATCAATCACCACTGTCACAGCTACCTGAATTATACATATATCCTATATGCTAGCCTGCAAGACCAACCTTCATTAACTGAAGTGTGCTTTCCAAGTATCTAGCACACTGCTTAGAAAATAGGATACACTCAATATACAAAGACAAAATATTTCTTAGTGGGGGGCAGCCTAAAATAAAATGATTACCATATGGAACTCACTTAGCTCTGGGTCTTATTTAATGTGCTAGGCCGCAATCCTGCAATAACAAGAATAAATCTAGTGTAAAATAATAAATGTGTGGTGGGGCACCGTAAGTAGATATAAGCTATATCTCGCCCCTGGCTTTGGATTTGGAATTTTCCGAAATCCAAAGCTGGGTGCCATTATGGGTCATTAGAAAGCGGAATTTGGTTGGCCTATCTATCTCATGCACTTAGTCACCAGTGTAAAACAAGGGCCTCTGTCCAAATATAAATGGAAGAAATATATCAAGAAAATCAATTTTAAATAAGGTTAAAAAAAAAAGCATAGTGGCTCATGATGCTTTTGTATAGAGGAAACAGGCTTGGGTGTGAATCCTGGCTTGTCATTTACTAACCATTTAAAATTGGGCTAGTTACTTTATCTTTGTAAACCTAATCTCTTCATCTGAAAAACAGACGGGAAAAAAAACAATTAACATCCTCCTTAACAGAGTCTTTGTAAGGATTAAATGAGAAAATTACTATAATTTCAATACTAATAATTGGACACCTATAGGGATTTCAGAATGTCAAAAAGGGTGACGATACAAGCACTTCTGAAGGAATTTCACACGGAGAAATTTTATGGTTCTGTACTTGACCCATGAGGCAACTTCTTGAAAACTCTCCCAAGGACAGGGCCACAGGCAATGTCTGCCATATGCTAAATGCTCCGTAACTCCTCATTGGGAGCCAATGAAGCACTTGAAGATAAAAGAAAATAGAGTTCAAGAAACTAGAGCATATAACAGTAACAAGTATTTATTATAACATTAAGTGTTATTTATATTATATACAGTATTTATGATATTTTAAAGAAGATAATACATATAATGGCAACAATAAATAGAATGATTATTATTTTACATTCATAAATCCTTCCCTGCATTCGGGGCTGGTAAGCCCAGAGGGGTTACCTGTTCCCACACGGAGGGCCTGGTACTGAGGCATGTCCCTCTCTGGGACCCTTTACATGAAAAACTTGGTTGTCTTCCATTTCTTTGCCAGTAATATCATGTAGGCGGGCTTGCTCCCGGTGCCTCTCCCATGGCTTTATTTCCCATGAAATCATGTAGGTGGACATGCCCTTAGTGTTGCCCACCCTCTCTCTTCAGTTGCTTTGCTCCCAAGATAATCTTTAACCCTCCTGTTTGAACATGTCTTTATTCTTTTCAAGGACCAACCTGCAACTCCCCCAGTCTTCAAGTCAGCCACCCCCTTTTTCTTATATAATCAAACCACACACTCCACAGGATTTCTGGCAAACCGACAAAGGACTGATAATTAGCAGAAAAGTAGTTGGAGGAACACAGATCTGGCATAGCATCGTCCCCCACTCCCAAGGGTGGCGCCTCACCGCCTCCTCCTGTGAAGTGACTTCACTGTCCGTGAACTTGGGTGAAAAACAAACAAAAAGCAACAGTTCTTCCTCCTCCACCTCCACCACGTTCAACTGTCCCATTAATTGCAAATGCAAACATTTAGAACACCTTTGGAAACATTTGTATATTTAAAGAAGACAAAATCAGGAATCCACTCACAGAATTGTATGTCAAAGCTACTACATCTCCTAAGCATTGCCTAGATAATTTCTTTTTAAAAATGGCAGAATCATTTCAGAGTCAAAAACTATCTATATGAATTAGGGGAACGAATTAGTTGTTGAAAAATGAACAATTTCTAAATTATTTTCACTATGTATGGAAAAGAAGAAGAAAGCAAGGGGGGATGGAAGGAGAAAAGATCTTTTTCTTGCCATTTTTAATTACATAGATTTCTTCATATTCTTCTCAAAAAACAAGTGAAATATGATAAGACAGTGAGAAATTTAAGCACTAAATTCTCCCTCCCCCCCATCTTTTCTTACACAGAATCAGCCAGGAACTTGACTGACACAAGTTCAGTGTCGCTGGAAGCTGGCCTGGCACTCTCAGTTAGGCCATGCTGTTCTCCTGTTGGACGTGAGCAAGCTCACAGGACAACCACCTCACACACAGTCATTCTATGACAGTGCAAAGTGACACAAACAAGGGCACTTTATATTTTTTCTAAGTGTTATCATTGTAACTGATTATTAATATTAATAATAGGAAGAGAGCAATGGGACGTTGGTCATCTGGGCAGCTTCACCAGGAACCTGCAGCATCACACTCCCCAGAATACGGCCAGTCTGACAAATCATAGGGGGTGGTGATGGAGGGGTTGGCGGGGAGAAGGGATGGAACAAAAGGGGAGGTGGGTGCATACACAGTGAAGTTGGAATGATGCAAGGAAGATGCCTGCCTGTCAGTTTAGCCTTGATGACCATGGTTTGATCAGAGGGTATACACTAACCAGAAATGCAAAGTTAAAACGTCTCTCGCCTCTCTCTCTTGCTTCTTGTTCCCTCTCCCACTTGCTTGCTTGCTCTGTGACCTGCACTCACCCATGCCACGTGGCCTTAAGCAGCCACACAGCCCATGGCAACATGCACTCCACACTCAGGATGCTGGACGGGAGCTGGGAACACAAGCCAAGTGAACCAGATACCGGGCTGGACTAGACTATAATATGAAACAGAGATTCTGGGCAGTGGCCTCAATTCTGGCCCTTCTGAAGGTGAGATGAGACTTCTTCCATGATGAGATGGACAAAGGTGGGACCTTGAAGGGGAACCTCCTTAATTTTACATCACCAATAAAGCTTTCCACAAAAACCCTATCCTCCCAGGGGGGCCTCAGGAAACGCATTTCCTTGCAGCACCCCAGATCTCCACTTCCACTAGTAACATAAATACAAGGTCACAAAATTCCAAATACTAAACATCTCCCGTTCTAACTAAGCAGCCACTGTTTCTTTACTAAGTACAGCTGTTAGCTTCACTCAAGTCCCCCCTCCTTGAATATAAGGTTTGTGAACCTGCAGGCTCATAGAGCTGTTCTCACTTCCAGATAATACCCAATCTGGGCGAACCTCTGCTGTCTAAAACCCTCTCATCGAGACACCATACAGCGCACCCTGCTCTGCATGCTCCCCTCAGCAATGGGTAATAAACTAAACTTTTAAAGCTACAAGTGTGTTCCTGGCAGTCTTTAGCTGGAGGGCATTAACGGGTCTTCCCATCTCTTTTCACACGTGTGGAACATGATGCTCAGAGAGGTTTTAAGAAAAATTCCAGTAGTAGCGGGATGAGAAACCAGATCTTTCTTATGTCTATGTTGATACCTGCGTGACACTATGTAAGGCACAGTTACCCTTTCATCCCCCTACAGAAGCCCCGGCCATTGAAAACACGCCATTATTAGTTTATTCTTTTGGGTTAAGGAATTGGTCATTGTGTTAAAGTAACTTAATTACTGATTCCACTTTTACCCACATGAATGTGTCAGATTATTTACTCTTTGGTGTGGCTGAAGAGTCAGTGCAGCAGCATGTTGTGATGGGGTATGCGCCAGGCTTGGCAGGTTGACCATGGACAGGCCTTGAGGCCTCATCATGACGGGAAGTTCTGTGAAGCCAAGATCTGAAATTAAGGAGGTTCCCCCTCAAGGCCCCACCTTTGTCCATCTCATCATGGAAGAAGTCTCATCTCACCTTCAGAAGGGCCAGAATTAAGGCCACTACCCAGAATCTCTGTTTCATGTTATAGATTAGTCCAGTCCAGAATCTGGTTAACTTGGCCTGTGTTCCCAGCTCCAGTCCAGGCATTCCTGGCTGACACAGGATGTCTTATGGACAGGGAAACGCTATGAGAGGCTGGAAAAGCACTACAAATAAAAGTCATTTTCTCTCCTTTGTATATAGAGCCCAACTTGTATATTTCTTTATAAACTAGGAGAGAACACTGGGCTTGGAGTGCATAGACCTGGGCTCTAACTCTAACTCTAATATCCATGATTCTTTATTTTGACAATATACTAAATTGCGTGATCTCAATCCACTGATCTTAAAGGCTCCTCTAAAAGGCTATGGTTCTATGAAAGAATGATATTCAAATCACTACATAACATTTCTAACTATAGTTCTTAGTTCCTCATTAATAAAGGGATATTTATTAAGCAACTACCAGTTCAGGAGAAATAAAGGCTATGGTCTCCCTGCATAGCAGTGACTACACAGAATCCTAGTCCTAAGCCTCCTGAGTATTCATTACTTAAGCATATGTAATTGCTGTTGAAAGAGTAGATGTCAAAAATTTCTAAAATATGTATTCACATCTACTCATCTGAGTTAAGTTTCAGAAAATAGGTTTGCATTGAGGGACAACATCAATTACTTCCTTGTGAGCTCTGAAAGCTCAGAATAGAGCTTCCACCCACAGGAGCTGATCCATACAGACAACCATCATAAGATATCACTATTGCAAACGTGACCACACAAATACAAAGAAAGAGAATCAGGATCTAGTTTGCGGACAGGGAGTACACTAGCCAGACTTCCTAACGTTATGAATTGGCAGTGGGTAATAATTAGGACACATGAGCTTTCTACAATGCCCATGGGGAACACAGAGAACAAAAACAAACACCAAACAAACAAACAAACGCCCAGGAGATGCTGCCTTCTTTAACTTTCGGAGAAATAGTTTCCATCCTTATCAGGCAGGGTGTTTACTCAGTGGGACTCTGGGATTACTTCCTTGGAAATTTGTAAGGAAGTAAAGGCCCCCTTGGGTTAAGGTACCATGATATTTGCATATTTTTCCAATATTGAAGTTTCCTTTCCAATTTGAAAAGATAAAGAAAATAGTTTACATATCTCTCCTCTACATATGCTTCATGCTGCGCACATCCTCATCCCAGACAACATATACTTTTTTGTGTGTGCCTTTTTTCTAGATTAAAGTTGCTCTCATAACTGTAATAGCAAGTTCCTTATGGGTTATATTAACATCATTCAGGTCACTAATAATTCTTCAACCACCTAAGCTTTTATGAAAATTATATATATAAAAAGAGATATTTTTAGATAGCAAGACCCAAATGAGTTAATTTTTTTAAGGGGGGAAGTAGTCAGACCCTGGCTACTGCCACTGTCCTGGAACTGAGACAGAAAGAAAAGCCAGTTCTCTTTCTCAGGGACTGATCTTTCTGTTTCCAGTTTGTGGCCTCTGTTCCCAGCTGTCACTCTATAGCCAAGAGCCTTGGGCCAGGAAGACAGACAAGTATAAGAAGCACCTCCAGGTAAACTTAGTCAAAGAGGAGCTAAGATGAGACTGTTCGGGGAACTTATTTGATGTTTACCTATTATCTCTGACCCTTCAAAGAAGTACTGAAGCAGTGAATGGGATTTTATAACAATCTGTTTAATCCCACTTGACTGCAAATGTGTAAGTCACAGTCCCACCCAACACTTGATGGAAATGAAATAACACACGCAACTCAATTTGAAGTAAATTTAAATACTCTCTCCTTTGCATGGGTCATTGTTCAGACCATGTGTGAAGTATTTTTCTTTTCTTTTGTGTATGTATGAGAGAGAATATGTATGTAAATTGGCAGACTGCAGGAAAAGATGAGCAAAATAATGAGTTCTAGAAACCTGAAGAAAAGTATATGAAAACTGTTATATGCGATGGAAATCAATGTGTTAAATGTTTTATCTGGAGGTAAGATTTGGCTTAAATAATAGAAGTTAGAAGAGGCAGGATGGACTTCGTTCAAATTTTAATTCATAAGCTAGAACTTTCCAATGATGAATTTAGCTGTCTATCAAGGTAATAAATTCCCGCCGGAGGTGTTCAGAGACTGAATGACCATTTTGAGGAGGTTGGATTAGTTACACCTTCTAATTCTGATTTCTCTTAATTTTTTTATTCTTTCCTTTTCAATGGTGGCATACATGGAAATATCTCATGCAAGGGGTTCCCACTGTAAATATCTGGCTTAAAGCAATGATCAAGATAAATTTCTTAAAGAAATGTCACTGATTCCATAGGAAGAATTTTAAATTTGCTACCTATTGTGGAAAGTGGTAAAGCTGGATTCATATACTTGAAAACCCATTTGTGTTCAATCTGGAAGTAAATTTTTTTGCAAAAAAAAAAGAGGTGTTACTTAAAAAAAAATACCCTCTTCCTGGAACGTGTATTCCTACTTTCATTTTTCTGAACTATTGCTGATTCTTCCCATTTATAGGTACATTTTTATGAATAACCTCAATGAAAAATTTGCTTAATTTATTGGCCAAAATCCAATAATATATGTTGTCTTAAGAAAAGGAAATTGATTATGAAAATGTCTCTAAAGCTTAATAAATGGGTGGCATTTCTGTTCTTTAAAAGACTGAAAGAAGGTTAAGCTCATTTCTCAGCTATGATATATATCATTGTTTTTAAAGGGATTCAAGCCATTTGGAGATGGCAATACTTTTCCTATCTGTTTTTCAAACATCCTTGACATAATAAGCTTATTTCTTAGATGTCTATTTTACAATTCATTTTCTAAACAAATGGATTGGGTTTTAATTGAATTATGAGATTTTAAGTAAATTAACTGAGCAATATTGAGTTAATCCCCCTTTTCTTCAACATTTAGTCATATGTATGTGTGTGTATATCTATATTACTTTTTCCTCCAGTAGTATCCCAGAGGAATACTACTACTTTTTTTTGCTAAGAAAATACATTTATTAGCATTAATAGACTCAATATGGTCTGACTGTGTAGAAAGAATACTAATCAGGTAGAGAAAACTGTAGAATGTATGTTCCTGTTACTACAAATGCCAGCCGTGAAAGCATTTCTTATTTAATTCTAACTTTGACATTTTCCTCTGTCCCTTCTCAATTTCAGCAACCCATGAACCTAACATTGACTGCATTTATATAAACAATGAACAGAAGGGACAGGGTTTACATGTGAAAAAAAGCATTATTTGCAAATAAAATTCCATGTTCAAATATATTTCTTGGGCAATGCTTTTTTAACTTATTTAAGGTCAGCACACATGACCAAATAAATAAGGCAGTGAAAGAACATAATATGTACCTGAGAGTGTGATATTTTGACATTTCTGGGCTGAATCTAAAGTATCAGTAAAAATAATTATTTTTTTTGAAAATGGAAAATTTAAGGTAACACATGTAATGAAGGTTGACACAAGTACCTATTTGGAAGTGTGAAAGTGTTGAAGGGCCACTAAGATTCTCTGAGCATCTGCTGTGTGCCAGACAATTAGAAGAGACTATTTCCAATAACTCCCTGAGGTAAATTTGTGATTCCTGTTCATTTGGTGGAGGAAAATAAAGCCCCAAATTTCAAAATTCTTGATTAAGGTCATGTATCTGGTAATGTAGGTTTGTTTTTGACATTCAAACACAAGACCTCCCTATCTAAGGCCTGTGCATGGGACATAGAAGAAGATGGCTCCTTCAAACAGACACCAAACAGGCTTGGAAAAAATTCTAGTTGCTGGAATCATGGGGGAATCACAGGGGTGTGTATTAGCCCCTGTTTGAGGAACATGACTCTACATATTCCCTTTTACCCCCATGGGGCTGTGATGGGGTAAAATGAGGAAATCACCTGGGAGTCCTGTAAGGTTTTCCTACTGGGTGTCAGTGCAACTGGACTCTGGGTTCTCACTCTGAGAAATCCCATTGCACCGAGTGAGTTCAACTCTGTAGGATTCACACCAAGTTCAACTACATGACTGAATGGGCAGTATGTGTTTCTTTGCATACAGGGTAGGAAAACTAGCAAGAGCTGAGAGGACTAACCTGAGAACACATAGGCTAGGAGGGCTGTGCAAAACCACCTCTTCAGCCTGACCAAGTACTCACTCTGCAAACAGTCGGCGTTCAGGAGGTCCTGGCACTTCTCGTGGCACTTCACTCCGCACTCCAAGCACTTCATGCCTTGCCGGGCGATGCCCCACAGGAGCCCTTCGCACTCGTAACAGTAGGTCGGTGTCGTAGCTGTCCACACCTCAAAATTGTGGGGGGTGGTGGAAGACATGGGGTAGATCAACGCCTGCAAGGTCTTCTTGAAGACATGCATTTTCTGTCAAGAAGAGAGAAGTTCCTCAGGCAAGCCGAGTCAGTGGATTTAGAGAATTTCAACATAAAACAATTTGTATCACTTTTCCCTGAAAATGCTATTTTTGACAGAGTCCCCGATTGCTGATTTAATTGAAGACAGTAAGCACAGCAATTCTACTCACTTACTCTTCTCTCAGTGTTCTAGAGCCCAATTCAATTTTATGAACTCAAAGAACTCCCTCATCTATGGGATTGGACTGGGCTCTACTATTGTACGCGCTTCTTGCATAGCACTAAGGAGCTCCAGTTACTTGGCAATGTCTATGTCCCTGCTATACTCTAATCTCAATGAGGACAAGGATGAAACCAACCTGGTTCAAAGCTACATGGATCCTCAGAGCCTAACCTAGTCTCAGGCTTCAATAGGTGCCCAGGAAATATTAATTAAACACAAACGAAATTCTATTAGTCTAGGTTCATTCATGGTAATCTGTAAAGTGGATGAAATTTATTCTCAATGCTGACTCTAACCTTTTAGAATCATCCTCAGCACTCTTTTGGATCCTACCCAAGCCTCTCTAAAATGACTTTGTACCCTCTCTGACACTTCACACCTCCCCATAGAAGCATATAGAAACTATGCTTCTATAATAAAAAAGCCTAAGTGACTGTTACAGCAGAACAACCTGTCGCTATGATGCACACTGACCACCAGGGGGCAAATGCTCAATGCAGGAGCTTACCCTTGGTGGCCAGTGTGCTCCCTCAGGGGGAACGCTGCTCAGCCAGAAGCTGGGCTCACAGCTGGCAAGCACAGCAGCAGTGGAGGGAGCCTCTCCCACCTCTGCAGCAATGCTAAGGAGCAGGGAGCCAAGTGGTAAGGAACGAGGGATCCCAGACTGCTAAAGGGCGCAGGCCCGGCTGAGGGACACCCCCAAATGCCGTGCACCAGGCCTCTAATACTTCTGTAGTTCTTTCTGCAAAGAACTGCTTTCATTGTCTATCCTGTAGGAAAGAGCAGAACAACTAATTCACATGAAAGGAATTGCAGCAGATAAAGGTTAACTGTGGCACCCTCCTATGGTAATTTGTATTTTAAAAGAAGATAG
Source organism: Vespertilio murinus (assembly GCA_963924515.1). Classification (NCBI taxonomy): domain Eukaryota; kingdom Metazoa; phylum Chordata; class Mammalia; order Chiroptera; family Vespertilionidae; genus Vespertilio; species Vespertilio murinus. Next base: position 166,227,275 of record OZ004704.1, on the reverse strand, counting down.
TTTTTAATAACACATGAAATACTTTCTAATAACAAACCTTTGGTGGGTTGGAAGAATCTACGGAATGGGTAGCTAGGAGGTCTGAGATCCCTAGCATAGGCCACATCACATGATATTTAAAATGGGCTGTGCTAGACCACAAGTATCTTTCATATTTCTTTCCTTAGTGCGTAAAGAGTGCCTGTCATTGTCCCTGGCACATAACAGGGACACAACAACATATTTTTGTGTGTGAAATGAATGAATGTTCTGCCAAAGGTCTTATAATCTACAGAATGATTTAAGGTCTCTAAGCTTCACTTTCCCCTCTGCCCTGTCTAAGGTATTATTTGAAGATCTAATTATATGATGGTAACATCCACAGACTTCAAAAACAATAAATACTAAGTAGTGGTATTGGTGATAGATTTCCAATCAACAAATGTCAATAGAAAAAGAGGCTTGTTTGGATGAGTCTTTCTCTAGACTTCTCATATCCCACTGTGCAGGTGATTTCCTGGGAGAAAGACTAGCACTTCCTGAAGTTACATTTACAGGTAATTTCACACAACTGCCTGAGGCATAAGAAATGGATATTTACCTAAATCCTGTAAGAGCCTAGCTGATAAGTAATATCAGAAGGGAGGCATTTATATTTTGCATTCATCATCCTTAAAACTCATTTGGGAATGTCTTCTCACAGCATTGAAATGACTATATTCCCATTATTTTCCAATTCCACAGTATGGTAACAGCATTTCCCTCTTTATTATTATACCAGAAGCTGATGCACAAAATTCGTGCAAGTGTAGGCCCTGCCTTCCCTCTGGCACCTGGGACCTGAGCTTCCCTCGCAGCCCTGGCTTTGTCCAGAAGGTCATCCAGGCAGACATCTGAAAGGACATCTGGTCTAATTAGCATATTATACCTTTATTATAATAGATTTTCCTCATTATGTATTTCCCAAGAATATGTTTGGTAATGGCCCTGGGAGATTCTCTGCTATGGATTTAAGCTTTACTAACAATTTTGCTAACTTTGAACAGCACAATCCAGGCTTGCTACCCATGAGGATCTAGTCAGAGCTTTTTATGCTTCTTGTCTACCAAGAAGCAGGATGGTTGAACAAGGGAATACCTAAAGTGGGAGACTCTGTATTAGGGTTTATATAGGCGGAACAACTAAATCTATCACTTTTCAAAGGTAGCTCTGCCAAGTAAATCTCTTAAGTTCATTTCATAATGAAGATGTGTTGCAAAGAACTATGGAGAGTTCTTTCAGGCTCATGAAGATGGTGGCTGACTGGACAGCAGGCTGAAAGATAGTGTATGAATGAGAGAGTGAAAGGAGAGTGCATGAATGTGTGGGGAGTGTGTGTATGTATGAGTGAGAGACATCTATATTCCATAGGACTGTTGGGGACTGGCAGACAAGGCTCCTCTAGCTGGTCAGCCTCTACTGCTGCTGAAATGTCTCCCAGAGCTGCTGGCTCTGCTGCACAGACTACACCAAATTGAAGGGGAGAGTGGCTATGAGTGAGTGGAAGCCCAGTCTTGCCTTCAACCAGGGAGACCTTAGATACCTACCAGGACCCTGCAACCACAATCCCCAGGGACAAGATGCCTCAGCTAAGAACCCACGAACACTGAGACTCCAGCCTTTCTGGCTATGGGTACCTAAAAAGTTTGTCCAGTGGGAGACAAAGAAGCACTGGGTATGGGGATGGACCCTGCACCTTCTCACAGAGGAGATAGAAGAAACAGCTGAATTGAATAACATCCACCTGGAATTAGCGAATTAAAAACAACTGGTGAGGCAATCTATGGAAGGAAAGTTCAGAGATTGCCTAGAGCCGAGGTTGGCAAACTGCAGCTCACGAGCCGCATGAAACTTTTTGGCCCCTTGAGTGTGGCTCTTCCACAAAATACCACAGCCTGGATGAGTATTTTGAAGAAGAGGTGTTAGAATAATTTTCAGTTTTAAAAATTTGGCTCTCAAAAGAAATTTCAATTGTTGTACTGTTGATATTTGGCTCTGTTGACTAATATGTTTGCTGACCACTGGCCTAGAGAGAGATAAGATCTGGGATCCAGGCTGGAGGGAGAAACATGTGCACTGGAGACTAGAATCTCAGAGAGAGACTTAGCCCCCCAAAATCCATAGCCTTGGGGTCAGTGTAGCCCTCAAATGTGGAAAGGGGTCCACAGGACTACTGGCAGAAGGGGACTCTAGATATACGTAAGCCCACAGCTGAGGGAAACTGTGGCCAGAAAGGCAGGCTGAAGTTCTATACCGGCCACACAGTGCCAGGGGAAAAAGACTTGAGATGGTGCTATTCCTTTGACTTTTTTTACTTTCTTTTCCTTCTTGCTTTTACTTACTAACACAGTACATAGGACCTTCCAATTACAAACACTCACTGAGACTGCAGGGGAAAGTTGTTTTTGCAGAAACTGGGGATCAGAATAAGAAGAGATGAGTGGGAAAGCAGCTCTGGGTAAGACCATCCCACCAACCCAATATTAAGTGCAGCAGGGAAAGAAGAATCTAAACACTGGGTAGAGGGGCCATTTAGTCCCATAAATTGATACAGAAACACTGCTACCCAAAGGTTATCTCAGAAATTGACTCTTGTGTAAATACAACTGACGACTGGCAAAGAAACAAAGTAAGCAGAAAAATCCTGCCTGCTTGAAAACAAGGTTGTGGTTTATGACATAGAGGAGCGGAGGATCACAGGGAACTTTAACACAGTGCTGACTACCTAACAGGAGTCAGAGGTGCCAGGCAGAACAGTAGAGGAACTGAACAACCTTCAGTACTTCACTTTTTAAATTTTTATATTTTACTTGAGGAACTAAATATTTCTTTATCATTTGATTTTACTTTTTTATTGTTATATTTTTATTTTTAATTATTATTACTAATACTATTATTTTACCTTTTTAAGATTTATTTTTTATTTATTTTTTATTTTGGAATTAGTGTTCTACATTCTATTTTTATTTTTATTTTAGAATTATTTTACTCTATCTCAATTTTTCCTTTTTGCTAACACTCTCTTCCTCATTTTTCTCCCTTTTCATTCCATTTCTCCTACCCTATTCCTGCTTTAGTTTTTATATATCCGTTTTTTTTACCTCCCTGTTAAAAATTGATCTTACTCATATATCTAATTTGCTCTTCCCTGCTCCAAGTCCATGTATACTTCTCTCTTCTCTTTCTTCATTAGCAAATTTTTTTAAAAAAAATTTCTTTCTTTCTGTCTTCTTCTTGTTTTTCTTTCTTCTTTTCTTCTGTTTTTTCTCTCCTCACCTGTGCTCTTCTTCTAATAGCTTAATTAATTCCAATCACCAACTGAGGCCTATATACTCTCTTTTCTCCTTTTTCCAATAATAGATGAATACATAGATAGGTTAAAAGAGGGCAATATATATATATATATATATATATATATATATATATATATATATATATATTCAATGTTTTATATATTTTTTCTTTACTATTTTTCTTTGTATTTTATTTATTTATTTTTTTACTTTTCTTCTTATAAACTCATTATCTTTCTACCTACTCTATACTGAATTATGGCCATTTAGCCATTCATTCAATTCCTTGACCTTACCTCTGGAAATAAGCTCGACCTTCTCAGATTTAGCTGGGTGTTTGTTGATTGGGTGTTTGTTGTTTGCATTTTTTTGGAATAGTTGTTGTTTGTACTCATCTCTGGGTGTTTGTTGTTTGCATTTTTTATTAGTTGTTGTTTTTTGGAGTTTTCTCCCCATATACATATACTCCCCCCCCTTATTTTTTTCTTTTCTTTCTTTTCTCTCTTACATGTTGTCTTTTTCTCAATATCACTTTTTCACTCCTTTCTCCCCCCTAATTCTCTTTTCTATGGTGGTCATATTTCTTTGGGGTTATTGGTATCATGAATACATTTGTGTTTGGTGCCCTGTGCATTGTATCTTTTCATGTTGTGTTTTGTGCCTTTAAGATAATGCAATAGAGACAGAGCTATATAACTAGACACCATGAGAGGAGCAAACATGGAGAAACAAAGAATTAGCCCCCATAAAAAAAGAAAAGAATGAATCACCAGAAAAGGAAGTAAAAGAAATGGAGACAAGCCATATGTCAGAGAAAGAATTCAGAGCAATGGTCATAAGGTCACTGAAAAGGTTGGAATACAAATTCCACAATATGTGTAAGAACCAAAAGGAAATGAAGAAGAACCAAGAAGAAATAAAAAAATGACACCATTGCTATAATGAACAGTAGACTAGAAGAAGCAGAGGACCGCATTAGTGAGCCAGAAAACAAGGTAGGAAAAAATACCAAAGCAGAGTAACAACTGGAAATAAAACTTAAAAAACAGGAGGAGAGCCTAAGGGAATTTTGGGACAACATGAAATGAAACAACATTCAGATAATAGGGGTCAAAGAAGGAGAGGAAACTGAGCGAGAAATAGAAAACCTATTTTAAGAAATAATGACAGAAAACTTCCCTGATATTGGGAAGAAGAAAAAACTCACACAAGTCCAAGAACCTCACAGAATCCCAAATAAAATGAACCCTCAAGATACCTACACCAAAATATAGTATAATTAAATTGGCAAACACCAATGACAAATTAAGAATCTTAAAGGATGCCAGAGAGAAACAAAGTTACCTATAAAGGATCTTCCATCAGACTATCGACTGATTTCTCAACCAGAACACATCAGGCCAGAAGGGAATGGAATGAAATATACAAAGCTATGCAAAGAAAGAGTTTGAATCCAAGAATACTCTAATATCCAAGGCTATCAATAAAATTTGAGGGTAAAATCAGGAGCTTCACAGACAAAAAAGATAGCTGAGTGGATAAGAAAACATGACCCATATATCTGATGTCTACAGAAGACTCACCTCAGAACAAAGGACTCACAGAGCTTAATGGTTAAGGTATGGAAAAAGGTTTTTTAGGCAAATGGAAATGAAAAGAAAAATATGAGGTAGCAATACTTATTTCTGACAATTTAGACTTCAAAGTGAAGGCCATAACAAGAAGGAAGGCCACTTCATAATACTAAAGGGAGCAATCCAACAAGAAGATAATTCAAGTAAACATATATGCACCCAAATACAGGAGCACCCGAATACATTAAAAAATGTTCTGGAGGATATCAAGTGAGAGAATGACAGTAACACAGTCATAATAGGGGACTTTCATGTCCCACTAACACCACTGGATAAATTCTCTAAACAAACAAACAAACAAAAAAATCAGTAAAATCAGCAAAGAAACATCGATCCTAAATGACTCATTAGATCAAAGGGAATTAATTGACCTCTTTAAAACATTTCACCCCAAAGCCACAGAAGATACATTCTCAAGTGCACATGGGTCATTTTCAAAGAGAGACCACATATTGGGACACAAGAAAGCCTCTTCAAATTCAAGAAGATAGAAATCAGATTAAGCATCAGTTCAGATCACAATAGCATAATAAGAAATCAACTACAATAAAAATAATTAAAAAATCAAACACCTGGAGACAAAAAAGAGATCAAAGAAGAGATAAAAAAGCATCATGGGAACAAACGACAATGAAAACACAACAATCCAAATCTATGGGACACAGCAAAAGCAGTGTTGAGAGGGAATTCATAGTTCTCCAGGCCCACCCAAAAAAGAAAAAAAAAAAGAAAAAAAATGATAATAAATTATCTAACCCTACAACTCAAATAGTTACAAAGAGAGCAACAAGAAAAGCCCAGCGCAAGTAGAAGGATGGAAATAATGAAGATCAAAGCAGAAATAAATTACATAGAGACCAAAAATTAATATAAAAGATAAACAAAACCAAGAGCTGGTTCTTTAAAATGATAAGAAAGATTGGTGAACCTCTAGCAGGCTCATCAAGATGTAAAGAGAGTTGAGACCAGTTTGGCTCAGTGGTTGAGCGTCGGTCTGTGGACTGAAAGGCCCCGGGTTCGATTCCGGTCGTTGGCATGTACATTGGTTGCGGGCACATCCCCGGTGGGGGGTGTGCAAGAGGCAGCTGGTCGATGTTTCTCTCTCATTGACATTTCTAGCTTCTCTGTCTCTCCCTTCCTCTCTGTAAAATATCAATAAAATATATATATATATTTTTTTAAAAAAAGAAGTAAAGAGAGAGGTCGCAAATAAACAAAATTAGAAATGTAAGAGGCAAAGTAACAACTGGTCTCACAAAAATACAAAGGATTATGAAAAAATACTATGAACAACTCTATTCCAACAAAATTGACAGCCTAGATGAAATGGACATATCCTTAGAAAAATACAAGCTCTTCAAATTCAAACAGGAAGAATAATAAACCTGAATGGGCCAATAACTACTGAAGAAATTGAAGCAGTAATAAAAATTTTCCAGCAAACAAAGCCCTGGTCCAGATGGCTTTACAGGGGCTTTTTACCTACCAGTCAAAGAAGAACTAAAACCTATTCTCCTCACACTATCCCAAAAATTTTAAGATGAAGTCATATTTCTATGCTCTTTCTATGAAGCTAGAATTACCCTAATTCCAAAACCACATAAAGATACCAAAAAAAAAAACCTAAAAATGGAACTCCCCTTTTTCCCAGTAATCCCACTCCTAGATATCCCAAAAAAACTAGAAACACCAATCAGAAAGATTGTATGCACTCTTATGTTCATAGCAGCACAATGTACAATAGCTAAGATTTGGAAACAGCCTAAGTGCCCATCAGTAGATGAGTGGGTTAAAAAGATGTGGTACAACCTACACAATGAAATACTATGCTGCTATAAAAAAGAAGGAACTTTTATCATTGGCAACAGCATGGATGGAACTGGAGAGCATTATGATAAAGGAAATAAGCCAGTCAAAAAAAGGTAAATATCACATGATCTCACTCATATGTGGGATATAATGTTCAACATAATTTGATGAACAAGAATAGATCCAGAGACAAATGGCATGGGAGGAGGGGTTAGAGATCAACCAAAGGACTTGTATGCGTGCGTATTAGCATAACTAACAGACACAGACACTAGGGTGGTGGGGGCTTGCCCAGGGTGGGAATGGCTGCGGGTGGGGGTCAAGTAGGGAAAAATGAGTCATATGTAAAACTTTAGACAATTAAAATAGTTTGTTTTTTTTTCAGAATTAGGAGCATGCATTATTTAGCTTTGCTCCCCGTTTACTACCCAGCAATGTGGGTTTCTTTAATATTATTAAAGTGGATTGAATGATTCTTGGCATTACAGATGCTCCATGAGCTATCCATACAATTATAGTTTCCCATTCTAGCTGAGTTGAGGGACTGAAGAGGTAGGGGTGTGTGTGTGCGCGCGCATGTGCATGTGTGTGCTTGTGATTGTGATTGTGTGTGTGTGTGTGTGTGTGTGTGTGGTGCAGCATTTTTTTTGGTTTAGTTAATAAAAGAAAGAAGGAATTTAGTTATATTTGCAATCATATTGGGTAATTTGTTGTTTCTCTTAGTATAGGAAAAATAATTACAATTCTAACTCAAAGAACACTGGGTGGAAATGCAAGAGAGTGTTACTGAACATGGAAAAGTAAGAAATACACATGAACTTAGAAAGCGGAGTTGAGCAAGAGGTTATTTTTGAAGAAGAATTTATATTTTAAGAATAAGAAATGATTAATACATTTAATCTAATCCCCATGTCCATTTTCTTTTTATTGAATTCAAGTGATATATAGTCAGTGCTCTAAATCCACAGGCTAACATAAGAATAATAAATATAAGAAACACTTGCTAAAAAATTAAATAGACTGACAGAAAACAGTTTTGGAAAGATAGCTGAGATAATTTCATTGAAATGCTGTGTTTGGTTTGGTTTTGTTAAAGAGCCAGGATCCATTTATGAAAAGAGAATGAAGCTATTTTCAAAAAATGAACACATGAAACGTTTATTAAATAGCACATTGAAAATCAATTGAATGGAGTATTAAAACAAATGCCAACATTTTAAGGCTGTAGATGTTGAAGGAAAACATTCAATAATTTACTAGAGCAGTGGTTGGCAAACTCATTAGTCAACAGAGCCAAATACCAACAGTCCAACGATTGAAATTTCTTTTGAGAGACAAATTTTTTAAACTTAAACTTTTTCTAATGCCACTTCTTCAAAATAGACTTGCCTAAGCCGTGATATTTTGTGGAAGAGCCACACTCTAGGGCCCAAAGAGCCACATGTGGCTCACGAGCTGCAGTTTGCCGACTACAGTACTAGAGGGTATATCTTCATAGTCACAGAAAAATGACAACATGAATCTTTTTCATTCTTAATTTTTGGGATATTGAAAATTACCCTACAATAAATAACACATAAACCATTTCTTACTCAAACAAAGCATGAGATGTAATTATGGTCAGTTTAGAAACTCGTTCAGTAAATAGTCAAGGACAACTGTAATAAACACATCTCATAGGAGAGGATTCTTATATCTCAGAGGCATACTGCATCTTTGGGAAAAGAAGGTGCTTTCTTAGCAGCAAAAACAGACCAGATCAAGCATGATCATAAGAATGGAGGGTGTGGGATTTTGCAGAATAAGTCAAAAGGATAGGTTAAGGGGCAGTGGATAAAAGCAAGTCAGAAGAAAACAAGGGGACACACTAAAATCAGCCCTGGGAAATGGAAGCCTGTAACTCACTATAGGAGCTCGATTAAAGGGAAGGAAGATTATTTTTAATGTAGTTTGAGCAGCAAAAAAAAAAAAGAAAGAAAGAAAGAAAGAAAGAAAGAAAGAAAGAAAGAAAGAAAGTAGGTACAGCTAATCTGATCCTAGCTGAAGTGAAAGGATAGGACTGGCTATGTTATCAGGAGAGAGCTCTGGCCCGGTAAACCAGGAAGCAAGCAAACACATGGAGACAGTGGCCCCAAGAACAAGCAGAGTGCTAATGACTGGGACTAGGTGCTGAGGACAGAGTGAATTCAGAAATGATGGAGACTCGATTCTAATCTATTTTAAAGGTTGCTAAAGTTTTCAAATCTTCTGCAGCAAGCATATGTATGCATTTTCCCATTATAATAAAACATATGCTCATTGTAAACATTGATAAAGCACAAACATTTAAAAAAAAGTTTTCAATTTAACTTTTCAAAGTTAGGAATGGGTTGTATCTCTTTTCCCTCTTATTTATAGATAAGATGAGAGACTTGCAATTAGGAAAAAAAGAACATTTTTATATTAATAAAGTGATTCAAGTAAAGGAGCCTTGAAAATTCAAGAAAAGGAAAATGTTTACTGTGTGCAGAAACTGTTTCCATCTGTAGAAATTGACAGTAAGAGAAATGTTTTAATTCTGGTAAACCGCTGTAGCCAAGTACAGACTATAGACTACACAGTGGAGGATTCTGACATTCTAGACAAATACTTTGTTAAGGATTTCTGATCTAAGAAATTGGAATATAGGTGAGTTGCCTTAATATGTCACTTTTTGAATAATTAGGACACTGGAAGGAAATGAATTGCCTTTTCTACATGAGGAAATTAAAATGAGTCCAGGAAGTGAAAAAAATCAGGCCTCCTGCCAGGAGCAGTGTCTAGTGTTTTTAGACCATCAATATTCCAACCTGCCAACTGTTAGTACCTCTATCTGCCATGTGGCTTTTCTCTTTTCCTACCTATGATGGCAACCAGTGACTTGGCTAATGGTCTATTTTCCTCTTCATCCTTGGGTTTCCCTCATGGAATTATGAAAACATTACTAGCCTCAAAAAGATGGGATGTGCCCTATATTATGACAGAACATGGTCTGAAAAGAAATTAGGGTAGATTTGTCATGTACTTTAAGTATCAGTTTTTCTTCAATTTAAACTTTAAATAGAAATGTATATATAAATAATGGAGGTGACAAATGATGAGTAATTTATTAAAAAATAGAGCCAAATATAATGTGAATTCTTCCACTGGGGACAACTTTAGTCATTTTAATATGGAATTTTACTAGGGGGTAGGGGCTGAGTTCTTATAAATATTCTTTTTTTTAAGCTTTAGGGCATATGACTTAGGGAGGTTTTCTTTCTCTTTATTGATTAAGGTATTGCATATGTGTTCTTAGCTTCCACACTGCCTCCACCCCCGGTGTTTGTGTCCATTAGTTAGGCTTATATGCATGCATACATGTCCTTTGGTTGATCTCTCCCCCTTACTTCCACCCTCCTCTACCTTCCCTCTGAGGTTTGAAAGTCTGATGGATGCTTCTCTTTCTCTGGTTCTGTTTTTGTTCATTATATTCTATAAATGAGTAAGATCATGTGATATTTATCTTTCTCTGACTTGCTTATTTCGCTTAGCATATGCTCTCCAGGTCCATCCATGCTGTTGTAAATGGTAAGAATTACTTCGTTCTTATTGCTGCGTAGCATTCCATTGTGCAAATGTACCAGTTTTTTTAATCCACTCATCTGCTGATGGGCACTTAGGCTGTTTCAAAATCTTGGCTATTTTAGATTTTTGAGGAAACTCCATACTGTTATCCACAGTGGCTGCACCAGTCTGCATTCCCACCAGCAGTGCTCAATGGTTCCTTTTTCTCTGCATCCTCTCTAGCACTTGTTGATGGTTGATTTGTTGATGATAGCCATTCTGACAGGTGTGAGATGGTACCGCTTTTGTTTTGCATCTCTCAGATAATTAGTGACTTTGAACATATTTTCATGTCTTTTGGCCTTCCTTCTGTTTTCTTCAAAAAGTATCTATTTAGGTCCTTTGTCAATTTTTTTAATTGGGTTGTTTATTTTCCTTTTGTTAAATTGTATGAGTTCCCTGGAAATGTTGGAGATTAAACCTTTATTGGTGATAACATTGGCAAATAAGTTCTCCCATGCAGTAGGTTTTCTTGTTGATTTGTTGATGGTTTCTTTTTTCTGTCAGAATATTTGTAAGAAGCGAGTTCTTACAATATTCTGACAGAGGCCATGGAAAGGCAGGAATAGGGATTAGGGTATTATACAAGGAAGAGAGAAGGAAGGGGATAACTATCGCTTTAGAGAGACTTCTTTCTACTGTTCTTTTGTGTGTCCAAGCAAAACCTGTCAGTTAGCCATGGAAATTTGTGTGGTGCAAACAGTTAACAATAACTAATATTTACTACATGTTTATGTATCAAAAATTGTTGAAGTGCTGCCGAAATCGGTTTGGCTCAGTGGTAGAGCATTGGTCTGTGGACTGAAAGGTCCCGGGTTCGATTCCGGTCAAGGGCATGCACATTGGTTGCAGGCACATCCCTGTTAGGGGGTGTGCAAGAGGCAGCTGGTTGACGTTTCTCTCTCATCAACGTTTCTGGCTCTCTATCTCTCTCCCTTCCTCTCTATAAAAAAATCAATAAAATATATTTTAAAAAATTGTTGAAGTGCTTTCTATTTGTTATTTCATTCCCCCAACAATGGTTCTATAAATGTAAGTACATTCATTTTACATATTGGAAAATGTATCTGGCAATATGGCAGACTAAGTAAATATAGCCTACTTGAGAAGTATTGGGGAAAAGATTTAATATGTAAAATAGTCAAAAAGAAATAGATTCCCCAGATACCTGGAATAAAAAAGAAAATAAAAAAAAGAAACTTAATGTCAGAATTACAAAAGTTGTTTCTGTGGAAACCCAAGATATTTGTTTGCAACTCAGTTAAAACACATGAGCTGGGAACTTCGGGTTTCTAGATCCAATTTCTGACATGATATTTAAACTCGCCTTCTTCCTAATGTGGACAGAGGGTAGTAATGGGAGCCTAAGCATTTTCAGATATTTATTTATGGGTTTGTTTGTTTTCAGAACAGAATTATTAACTATTTTATTTTTATAAACATATTTTTATTTTATTTTTTTACAGAGAGGAAGAGAGAGGGATAGAGAGTTAGAAACATCAATGAGAGAGAATCATTGATCAGCTGCCTCTTGCACACTCCCTACTGGGGATGTGCCTGCAACCAAGGTACATGCCCTTGACCGAAATCGAACCCGGGACCTTTCAGTCCGAAGGCCACTGCTCTATCCACTGAGCCAAACTGGTTTCGGCTACTATTTTATTTTTAAATCTTAATTGTTGAAAGTATTACATATGTCCCCTTTTCCCCCGCCTATTAATTACTTATAGCTCCCCAGTGCCCCCAGCCTCAGGCCTTCACCATCCTATTATCTGTGTCCATGGCTTATGTATGCAAGCTCTTTGGTTAATCATTTCCCACCCACCCTGCCACCACAGCCTACCCTCTGAGATTCAACATTCTGTTCCATGCTTCTATGTCTCTGGAGCTATTTTGTTCAACAGTTTATTTTGTTCATTAGACTTTAAATTTTGAGAAGTAAAGTATGCTTATTAGATATTTAAGAAGTAATTTAACTATATTAAAAGAAATAGTATAATAACCCAGTTGATGAAGAGGAAGGAAAATAAAGAAAACCCAATCTATACAAAGGAAGATTGGAAAAGAGATAAAAAAGAGACAATTTTTTTTAAACAAATAGCACAAAGCACAAATATAGGTATAAACTGACTGAATTTATTTTAAAAAGATAACTCCTCAAACTGAATTTTAAAATTAAGCAGAGTATTTATGAGATACACATATAGTATTAAGATATTTAAAAAGGGGCTAGAAAATATATCAAGAAAATATTGACCAAATCAACCTAGTGTAGCTGCATGAATATCACATAGAATATATATAAAGGAAAAACATTTAAAAGATAAGTTTGTTACCAAAACCGAATGAAACAGTTTATTAGTAGTATAGAGCTCCCAAAATTAATGTACCCAACAAGAAAGGTTCATATGGGCTATCTACAAAAACTATTATGTAATAAGCCATAAAACAATTCTTAATTACATACTAAAGACTCAGTATATAGTCCATGTCCTCTGAACACAATCCAGTAATGAAAATTAAACCCATATTACTTATCTTTGGAGGATAAAAAAATTTCTATGCAATTGATGAAAAAATGCTAATCAGTGGATCATTTATGAAATAATCATATGACAATAGAAGCATTATATATATAACTTGTATGATGCAACTAAAATGAACTGAAAAGAAAATGAATAACTTTAAATGCATGTGTTTATTTAAAAAAGGAAATTATGTTAAAATAGACAAGTGTGATAAGAAATAGACATAAAATATTTAAGATAGGAATAAAGAAAACGAGGAAGAAATACACAGGATGGAAATATTCTCTTTCTAAAACTGAGCCATGAATGCCTGAGTGTATATATTATTGTTATTTATTTCCTTCACTTATTTTGTGAATATTCTTTCTCTATATGCAATAGTTGATAACAATGAAAATTAATAAACTACATGTCCAACTTAATAAGTTACAAAAGTAGAATCAGAATGAATACAAAGAGAATAGAGGATGAATCTAAACATTGCAAGAACGAAAGAAAATAAAATAGATAACAAAGTAACACTTTGAGTCAATAAAGCAAATGCCAGATACATCTCTTACAATACTAATTTTACAAAAGATAAAAAGTATAAAATTGAGAAGATAAAAACAGCACTAGCGTTTCTCTCTCATAATATGATTATTTGAATAATTTGGTGGTATTAAATTAGAACATTTAAGGGAGGAAAAAGGACAACTTTCTGGGGAAAAGTATCAAAATTGACTCAAGAAGAAATGTTTTTTAAAAATGGATAGGATTATTATGTTAAATAAATTGATTCAGTTGTCAAATAGCTTTCCTAAGAAAATAAAGATGGTTTTAGTAGCACGTTTTGCCAGTCTTTCAAATTATAGCAGCATTTATTTCATGCAAACCATTGCAGAGAAGTAACAAAAAGGAAATTTCCCAACTTGCTTTGTGAAGCTGACTTATTATTGATGCCTAAATTGCACAAATACACAGTAATCAAAGGCCATTGGAACACAGATGCTAAAATCTTATATAATTCACAAACATATGAGAAAATCAAGATCAAGAGAGTTTCTGTAACTTGCTCAAGTTTCCATAGCTAATGGTGAGATGGCCCAACATCTATCTCAAGCCAACGCCTGTGTTCTTTGGAAGAAGGACAAAAGCAGAACCAATAGCAACACTTCCAGATGAGATAGTGTTTAAATTTGGTGTCATTACTGCTGGTTTCCTTGTAATCAGACCCTCAGCTGCCAATTGACAGGGAAACACTGAACTTAGCATACATCCTGGATACCTCAGCACATGTCCTGCCCTGCTTCCCTGACTGCTACCTGTTCTGCCTGGCAATGCATTTTTTACTTCTCATAAATTGTGAGAAAAGTATTATCACTTTCATTTTAAGGATGAGGTGAACAAGTCTCAGGAAGTCAAGGAGCACTGATAAGAAACAAGCTTTCAGAGGTAGTAAGAGGTGGAGCTGAGGTTGTAATTCAGGTCCATTTCACGTTAACACTTGTCCATGTGGCTTGTAAGGGCTTCTGTTCCTGAGCAATAGTCCAGAGCATCCGTGTGTATGTGAGCCCAACACATCTGTATTACACCCCAGAGCGGACAGGTGTTCTCACTGGCTTCAACCCTCCATGTTAGCTCTCTAGTATCATGCTAGGAATATGGCCCAGGTCTGATCTCCCGATTAGTCCCATACCTAGCTCTTGTAAGTCCTTTTACTGGCCCTGAATCCCATTACTGGAAGAAGGTTCTACAGTATCCTAGACCAGTGGTCGGCAAACTGTGCTCGCACGCCATATGCTGTTCTTTGGCCCCTTTAGTGTGGCTCTTCCACAAAATACTACATGTGGGCACGCATGTACAGTGCAATTGAAACTTTGTGGCCCATGAGCAGAAGTCGGTTTTCGGCTCTCAAAAGAAATTTCAATGGTTGTACTGTTGATATTTGGCTCTGTTGACTAATGAATTTGCCAACCACTGACCTAGACAAAACAACCCTTACTCAGAATGGAAAATCCCAGAGGCATGCCAATAGACCAGACTCCTGAACAGTATCATAAACCCAGATAGAAAAAAACAGGGTTCTAGAATTCTTTTTAGGCTTAGTGAATTGTATTTCTCACTCTGCTTGAGTTTCTATAACTCCTACCTGCTAGAAGATTCCATCATGACCTGCAACAACAGTCTAAAACAGTATCTCACTTCCCTTAACACTATCCTATCTAATAAAGAGGGGGTATGCTAATGGACCATCAGGCCCTCATAAAAATGGCAGCACTCACAGCCAATGAGGTGGGAATATGCTAATTGACTGTGGCACCCTCAAAGATGGTGGTGCCCATAGCCACAAGATGGCAGCGCCCAGTCCCCTCAATGCCACCAGAGTCCCCTAGTCCTTTCAGCCCCACCAGGGGGGTGGCAGGCGCACGGTGCGGCCAGACCCTCCCTCAGTCCCCCAGCTGCCAGGGCTGGCCCAAGGTGCAGAAAAGCCTCAGATGGCAGCTGCCCAAGCACCTAGGGCCACCCAAAGCTCAGGTAACCAGGGCTGGCCGAGGCTTGCACTGCTGGCCAAGGCTTACGCTGCTGGCAGTGGCAGCAGCAAAGGTATGATGGGGGCATCACCTTCCCCTGATCACCTGGTCACCTTCCTCCCTTGAGGACTCCCGGACTTTGAGAAGGGGCAGGCTTGGCTGAAGAATTCCACCCTCCAGTGCATGAATTTTCAAGCATTGGGCCTCTACTGTGTGTGTGTGTGTGTGTGTGTGTGTGTGTGTGTGTATGTGTGTGTGTGTAATTTTATTGTTCAATTACAGTTTGCATTGACTATTTTGTGTTAGTTTCAAGTATACAGCACAGTGGTTAGAAAATCATATACTTCACAAAGTGATTCCCCCGATAGTTCCAATACCTACTTGCACCACACATAATGTTATTACAATATTACTGACTATATTCCCTCTCTGTACTTTACATCCTGGTGACTATTTTGTAACTACCAATCTGTACTTGTCAATCACATCACCTTTTTCACTCAGTTCCCCAACCCTTGACCCTTCTAGCAACCACCAGTCTGTTCTCTGCCAGCTCCCTTCCTCCTATATTAAAGCCTCATGATAGCAGGGATTTCAGCTGAGTTGTTCACTGCCTTATTTCCAGAACCTGAAACAATGCTTGACACATAGTAGTCAATTGATATTTCTTTAATTTTGAATGGCTCTGCTTTGATTGCCCCATTGTTGAATACGCACTGAGGAAACACGCTGAGAGCAAGGACAAAGCTAGGTAGCCTAGTACCAGACAGACTATTGTTCCTGTATATAGATACCAGATTGCTATCTCTTTTTGTGTTATTAAGCCAGATGGAAATGTTCAGAGACCTTACTCATGTGCCCTGATCAGGAATCAAACTGTGACCTCCACTCTACCACTGTACCACACTGGCTGAGCTCTTCCTAGGTTCTTATAGCAATGAGTATTTGTACTTCACACCAATTACCATATTTTTAAATATAAAAATAGGAATAGTGTAGGAATCTACACCAATAAAAGGGTAAGGTGCAAATTGACCTTTGCGATGCCCACCAGCCAATCAGGAGTGAGTATGAAAATTGACCCAACAAAGATGGAGAGTTAATTTATAAAGTAGGCACCAAGATGTTGAAGCAGGGTGTGACTCTTCTGTCGTTGCCATGGTGATGACATAGGCATTCTGCACCGCCCCAGCAGCTCCAGGGCTTCTGGGAAGCATTGGAAGGCAGAAAGGCAGCTCTGGGCCAGAGCAAAAAGTTGGCTGGGCCTGAGCAAAGGCAGTGCCAGCAGCCAGGGGAATGAAGGTCCATTCTTACATGAATCTTCGTGTATTGGGCCTCTACTATATCAATAAAAATTGTTGACCTTGATTATTTTCTCAAAAGCAAAAGACTAGACACTCAGCAAGCAATCTAGAGCTTTATCATACAGAGGATGTTTACATTTTTGTAAATCCAAATGATATTCAAAATATTAGATGGTTTCCCAGGACCCTGGGAAAGCAGCCAAAGTATTTCAATTCCCTGACACGTTAGAAAATGTTTGAGCTTGCCATTACACTCAGATATTCAAATAAACATGTATTGTTTTGCCGATGTATATTGAGATTGGGAACTTTGCTGATAAGACCTAGGAAATGTGGGCTTTAGAAAGATGACAATGACAAGGAGAGAATGAAAAATACAAATTATAACGTTTACAGTAAACATCAAGGGTGTAGAAATTCATAACAAGTAATGTTTTGGGCCAAAAAAATTATATAAGAATGACAAAATCACTAACATTGAGAGAGGTAGAGTATATCAATTTCCATATGAAAGGGACACAGACACATTGTCTTGAGTGAAAGCCTCAGAGGTGTCTGTGCAGGATGGAGCTACATTTCCCAACATCCACTGCACGTGAGAATCACCTGTTTACAAAACTCTGCAGGGTACACCTGAAGCCAATTAAATAAGAATCACTGGGAACGAGACCCACAAAGAGGTGGTGTGTTTTAAAGCTCCCTCCAGTTAGTCTGAGGAGCCACATTAAGAATCCCTGACCTAGATATCTGCAGCTTACTTTCATTCAGCAAGAATTACAAAGCTTCTACTTCATGCCAGACAGTGTATAAGCAACACAAATGAAAATATTTAACAACAAGCAAAATATTGTTACCCTCAGGGATATCAGTCTAAAAATAAAGGATTATGAGTTCCTCCAAAGGTTGGGGGTTATTGTTAAGCTGATTAAAAATAAAGGATTATGCAAGTTGATTATAAAAATAATAATTTAAGTGTAATAAGCAAAATAAGAAAAAGAGCCACCTGTATTTATTGTTCACTATATCTTAGACCAGTAATCAGCAAAGTCAGTAGTCAACAGAGTGGCAAACAGGGGCTCGCAAGCCCCATGTGGCTTGGGAGTCACAGTTTGATGACCACTGTAGTTAGCCAACCACTGTCTTAGGCTATGCTGGGTGTTAAACATAGATCCACTCCATTAATCCTCTTATTGTCACCTCACTATACAGATGAAAGAACTCAGGTTTATAGCAATTATATAACTTGCCAGATACAACAATGATAATTTAATGAAGATCTGGGACTCACCCAAATAGCCCCACTCTTAAGTATACTACCTTATGGAGGTAGTGATTAAATGCTTTTTTTTTTTTTTAAAAAAAAGGAAACTAATAGCTCAGCCAGAAGGTGTTTTGAAAAGCCTCATAAATTAGGCAAAATTTGAAATATGTAAAATTTTAACAGGATTTTTTTTTTCAGAGGGAGAATAAAAGCCAAATTGTGTTAGGATGGAATCACATTTCCAAAGACGGGACATGTTATGCATAGTTGAGCAACAGAGGGTAATTTGTAGGACAGTGAAGCTGAGGCCCAGGGGGAATTGTTTTAGGGACAGACTCTTCCCATCTCCCAGTCATTCCTGGAGTACTGGAACAGACATTACAAATAGCTGCATTAAACAGGATGGTTTTCCTACCAAACTATGACAGATGCATAGCAATGGACTTTGCACCTACCAGTTCCTCATTGTTTAGTGACGTCCTAATCACCATAGCCAGGGAGAGTCCAGATTTCCGGGCAGCCAATGTCTAAAATGGACAGAATTATGAATTATTGGTACATGAGGTGACTGCTCAGCAGAATGTAAAAATGTAAGAATATAAACTATTGTTCATGTTTTGGTCAATAAGGACCTGCCATTTTCAGTAGCCAGCCAATAATTCATCTAGAATGGGGACTCATAGAACATTAAAGCTGAAAGAGTCCCCTTTGATAATCAAATCCAACCCCTACATTTTATAGATGAGAACATTGAGGTCCAGTAAGGCAGGGTAATCATCTATGGCTTCCAGGCTAGGAGAAGCTTTTAGAATTTTTCTTCCCAAGGTAGTCATGAGCACATACTCTTTAATAAAGAGATAATATGCTAATTGACTACCACACCCTCAAAGATGTCCAAGGCCACAAGATGGTGGCACCCAGTTTCCTCAGCCCTGCTGGGGGCAGGCGCGAGACACAGTGGGCCCACCCCCAGGCAGGCCTGGCAGCTTCACATACCTGTCTCCAGAGTCTCCCCGTCCTCTTAACCCCCCAAGCTGTCCAGGGCTGGCCTGAAGCACAAGCACATCTCAGATGGTGGCTGCCCAGCTGCCCAGGGCCACCCTGGGCTCAGGTAACCAGGGCAGGCGAGGCTTTCACTGCTGGCAGTGGCAGTGGCAGAGGTGTGATGGGGGCATCGCCTTTGCCTCATAGGTTGGGTTGCATTCCGCAGAGGGAGGCCAGAGGCAGCAGCAGCGAAGGAGTGATGAGGGTGATATCCCCCGATTGGCTGGTCATCTCCCACAAAGGGAGGCCAGACTGCGGCTTAGGTTCACTCCATATGGAAATCAGGTCTAAGCCATCAGTATGACATTCCCTGAGGGTTCCTGGACTGTGAGAGGGGGCAGGCCGGGCTGAAGGAGCCCTCCCCCCAGTGCACAAATTTTCATGCACGGGGCCTCTCGTATACAGATAAAAAACTCAACAGTACTATAGAAAACTTTGGAAATCAGAAGTTCTATATGGGGATATTAGATCTGCTCTCCCATTAGAAGCTACAGGAAGTCATAGTAGAGCAGTGTTTCCCAAAATTTTGACATATGTGTACCACTTCTATAATTTTCATAACGCTGAGTACTCCTCATCAAAAACAAAAATGGGTGTATTTTAATAACAATCAAAATATATTTATGTTTTCTTTTTTTGATACATACACAAAATAATAATAAATGAAAAATAAAATTATTCATAATAAAATATAAATAAAAGTTATATTATAAATAACATTTATTTGCACACTAGACCATCTCACACCTCACAAGACTGTCTTGACTTGACTCATGAGAATGTAGAATTAGGCACAGCTAAGCACAGTGCAATGCATATCCCCACCAAACCCTTCCCGTATCCCTGGGGGTACAAACACCACACTTTGGGAAACACTGTAGTAGAGTAATGCATCTGGTCATAAATGCATCTCTTTGTAGCTACAAAGTCAGGCATCCAGATCACATTCAGCACAATCCTATGTGAGGGAAGAGTCACTCTCCTCCCATCTCCACTGCTACTCTGTAAACCTAGTAGGGCCTACATCCAAGGGTTTATCCAAGATTATCATCCATCTCGGACACCTACAGTTCCTAAAATAATGCTTTACCCTATGTTAGTCTGTACCTGTTTACATAAGTTGGTCTGTCTTTCACAATTGAACTAGATGTTAAATTCTTGGAGAGCGCAAACATATTATTTTTATATGTCTCTCTTTATTTTCCTAACTTGCCCACTTTTATTCCATGAATAAGTGTATTGTACATTTGAGAAAGTGGGCGAGTAGTAATTAAATAAATAAATAACCACTTACCATGGCCTGAAGAGTCCACGTGTCAGAGAAAACAAAGTGTACATAGTTAGACATAAGAAAGGTGAGAAAAGAGTATAATGATGTTAAATAAACCTAACACTTTAAAATAACACCCACACTACAATGGCAGGATTCTGAGCTAATAGGACAGGCATAGAATGCTTTTCAGAAAAAAAGATCTTTCCAGTCAGGATTGTATATTTCTACTTTAAAACTAAAGTGATGGCTTTAAGATGAAAGTTTTCAGAGAAAAATTAAAAATTTTTGATATCACCATGACTGGTGTGGCTCAGTTGGTTGAACATCATCCTATACATTGAAAGGTCATGGGTTCATACCCAGGTTGTGGATTTGATCCCCTGTTGGAGCACATGTGGGAGACAACAGATTGATGTTTTGCTCTCATATCTGTCTTTCTCTCTCTTGCTCTGCTTTCCTCTCCCTCTCAAATCAATAAAGGCATGTCCTTGGGTGAAGGTTAAAAAGAAGTTACTGATACAAAGAAATTTTGGTTTCACTGAGACAAAAAATATTTTTATGTCATAAACTATTTAAAAATATATATTTTATTAATTTTTACAGAGATGAAGAGAGAGAGATAGAGAGTTAGAAAAATCAATGTGAGAGAAACATCAGTCAACTGCCTCTTGCACACCCCCTACAGAGGATGTGCCCGCAACCAACGTACATGCCCTTGACCGGAATCGAACCTGGGACCTTTCAGTCTGCAGGCCGACACACTATCCACTGAGCCAAACCAGTTTTGGCGTTATGTCATAAACTATTAAGAATATGCCTCCAGAAAAAATGTGAAGATATTGTGTATGTCAGAAAACATTCTTTATTATGCTGATGGGCTATTTGTTTTCATAATCTAATACAGAACATTATTAATTCTTTGCATCTCTAGATGTTCCCCAGTATATCTCATTATAGGAGAGCCTTGAGTTACTCAGTGTTATGTTCAGGGCTAATGACTGTTATAATGACTTGGGAGCCCTGGTTTTCTTTAGGCCATGGAACAGTTTATTAATTTGGCTAGACTTGATAATAACCGAATAGAATAAAAATGATTAATATTATCTGCTTGCTTTATAAGTGTTAAAGTCTACTGAGTTAAGGTGAATAAGTTCAAATCAAGCCTTGAACAGCAAATTAAACTTGTGGTCATTCATAATATGAACACATCCAAGCCAGTTGCAGCAGCTTGCTTGACATGCTGTGTGACTTCTTTTTGCTCAATTATAGGGTCATTTTAACTCCATTTGTAATTTCAGCTAATATACAGAGCTGTCAAAAGGTTAGAGTTATTTTCTCCACCTAATAGATTTTAAAGAAATAATAAATATAACACTTGCTGGAATCCAGCTTCTTATATGTTCTATTCTATAAAATATTTACAGGTCAGTTATTTAATGAGAAGGACAATATGACACCTAAATAAAGACAAAGAGAACACATGCAATCAAAGAGAATTCAGCAGGAGTGACTCACCACATCTCGTACAAGAGGCAACGTTTTTTTCCTTCGGAGATCTGGCATACTGTCAATACCATAAAGTCCCCACCCAGCCCTGATGAAGGGAAAAAAGAAATGATTTCAATGAGCAATTGACTTCCTAGAAGAAAGATTCCAGTGTTCATAATTTAAAAAGCTATGAGAAATGTTAAATAGAACCCTGGTCAGTTAGTTGGAGTATTGCTGTCTACACTGAAAGGTGGTGGATTCTATTTACGGTCAGGGTATATACCAGGTTGTGGGTTTGATCCCCAGTTGGGGCACATACAGGAGGCAACAGATTGATGTTTCTCTCTCTCCCTTCTTCTCTCTAAAATCAATAAACTACGAACTTTCCAAAAAGAGGAGAGACTCTAGCTACCACACATAATGATTATTTCTCATTTTGGATATTTCATACATTGAAACTTTAAAATATATACAGCCTGTTTTGATGCACTGTTTTATTTTCAGTATCACAGATAGGAAAATAAAAATTGTTAGGTCTATGGATCTTTGTACCAAACAATTTGGCACAAGTTTGGTCTGCTTGCAATGGTAACAACACACACACACACACACACACACACACACACATACACACACACACACACACACACACACACACACACACACACACATATATTATATAACAAAAATACCATGGTATATATGTGTGCTTAATTTTCACAGATTAAACTGAAAAGTGGCACCTCAAGGATATACATTGAAAAAGTTTGTGATTGTGCTAATACAAGAATTTCTACTTATCATAATTTATTCACAGATAAAATGCACAGATTAATATAATTTGTTATATAAGAATGTTCACTGCAATATTTTTGTAATAGCAACAATAGCTATACAACCTAAATATTCAGCAGTACTATATTGATTAAATGAGTTATTATATATTATACAACGGGAAGAACCCAATAATTAGGGTGAATGAAATAAATCTTTGTGTTTATATGCAAAAATACTCATTGTGTATAATGTAAAAAAAGAACGCTCTACAATTCTGCATGTTAGTAAACTTAGTATGATCCCAAGTGTGTGTTTATTTGGACATGGAAAATATGTAGAGCAATATTCATATAATTTATAACTACAGTTATCTATGTAGCGTGAAATTAGTGAGAGAAAATGAGAAGAGTCTTACTATGTTATAAATTTGGTTATGGTCAATATTTTTATAATAAGCATATGCAACTTTTGCAATTTAAAATATATTAATAGTTATGCTTATTAAAATGAGTTTATTACATTGAATTTAATTTTTATTCCATTAAAACTAGTTTTTTTTTTATGCAACCAAAATGGTGCTAAAATACAGATAATAGCTTCTCCTTTTGCTTACCTAACATGCTAAATTTTTCTAACCTCCACTTTAGAGTCAGCCTTTTTAAAAATTGATTTCACATAGAGGAAGAGAGGAGAAAGAAATAGAAACATCAATGATGAGAGAGACTCATGATCAGCTACCTCCTGCATACCCCACATTGGGGATCAAGCCCACAATCCGGGCATGTGCCCGACCAGGAATCTAATGGTGACTTCCTGGTTCATGGGTTGACATTCAACTAGTGAGCAACACTGTACAGACTAGAGTCAGCCTTTTCACGAGGAAAAACACAATTCATAACTCTGGTTGTTAGCTGGGCAGCTCTGCCATTGGAACCGGCCACCACAACATTTTATAGTCCAGTTTCCCACTGACACAGAGAAGGCCTCTTTGCTCTTGTGCTTGGCTTAATGAAGGGAGACCTTTGTATCATTGGACTTTTCTTAGTAGCCATGGTCTTAACTCCAGTATTTGAGTTGTATCAATTATTAGCTTGTTGATCTTAGACAATTTATTAAATGCATCATTCAACCCTTGTAAAATATTAATAAAAGAAAAATATCAATAAAGATAAAAGGGTAATAAGTAGTAATAATGCCATAGCATATATGCTTGAAAACAAGGATAAAATGTGGTGATAAATATAAAATATTAAAACCAGCTGAAACAGGTTTGGCTCATTGGATAGAGCATCGGCCTGTGGACTGAAAGGTCCTAGGTTCGATTCCAGTTAAGGGCATATACCTTGGTTGCAGGCATGTCCCTAGTAGGGAGTGTGTAAGAGGCAGCTGATGGATGATTCTCTCTCATTGATGTTTCTAGCTCTCTATCCCTCTCTCTTCTTCTCTGTAAAAATCAATAAAATAAATTTTAAAAAATAAAAAAATAGAATAAATATATAAAACCATTTCCCATGAATAAGATGCATGCCAATGATGAACAAATTATGCTTAAGGTCAGGCACTCCAACTAAGAGTTCCCTTTAGTTTAGATCATGGAGTACAAGAAAAGAATATTGTGGGGCAGAGATTATGAAAAAGGAAAGAAAAAAAAGAGTGAAAGGAGAAAATGTAGGCTGGAAAACAGAGTGCGTGGTTGGAGGAAGTGACATTGAAGATACTACCCAACACCGATCCTATGAGAAAGGACTTAATATAGTTTCCATCATTGCCAGAATAATGCCAATTAACATTCTCTATCCCAAGTACTATAATGGTCACATGACAGTCAAAGATCAAGAATTGGCGTAACAAAAGAGAAACACTGGCAGCATGCTCTTATGGACTGCAAGAAACTGCAGAGTGGAGCAGAAAGAAATAGTGAATTTTTATTTTGTCTTCTCAACACCCATCCTCAGAAAACGAGCCAATCTCTCTATGAGTGCAACTTCTTGCTTCCCTCCTACCCTCTCTCCATATTCTTCCCCTCTCCTTGCCAGTTCAAGTTTGACCCTCCCACATTTCAAATATTAAGTAAAAGAGAAAAGGATTATTGAGGGGAATTTTGTTCTCAGAAAGAAATGATTTTTTCCAGTACTATTTGCTCTAATTTAAATCTCCAATTCCAAACAGTTTCTACTTTTTCCCTTCTGTGAACAGAAATAATAATGGTATAAAGTAGGCATTAATAAATGTATTTCTACAACATTACTTGGAAATCATACTAACTGCCCTCAAGTGTTTTGAAATGTTGTGACTCCTAATAATGTGAATGTAATAACTATGTAAAGAAACACTGAATTGTGATAATGGTTGAGAAAGTGATTTATACACTGCAGAGTGTTTAAGAGTTGTGCATTTTCTTTCCATCAATAATGATTTATTTTCTTTATGTTTCCTTTTCATGGAACTTAATTCAAATTCACAAGTACACCAAGAATCTTGAGCAACTCTGTAGACTCACAAACTCAGGAATCAATTGAACCTATACTTTGTAATTTGTAAAATTGCAATGCAATAAAAACAAAAAAGTTCTATTAACTTTGCGGTAATTGCAAAAGTGCCCTCTATCAGGTTGTGTTTTTCTATAATTTTACATTTTCATCATTCCTATGAGAACTTAATATAAACATATACTTTTGTGGGCTTATCTATCAAGTAACAGGCTTTTATTTTAACCTTAAATATTTTTTAAAAAATAGCCTGCCCTTCCCATGGGTAGAGAAGAGCTTGGTAAATACTGTAAAGTTCCAAAAAATGTAAAATATATTTGTAATATTTATTAAGAGACTTCCTAACAAGGAGAGATCTGGGATGAATTAAATAATAAAACATGGTGAAGACTGAAAATGTCATTAGATAAATAAATCATTGACTTTCCAGGCAAGAGTTAAAATTCAGGGATATTTATCTCGGAACTTAAATCCAGAAGAAATTAGTCAAAATGGTGAGAAGGTGAAGAATCTTCCACACAGGCAACAGCAGACAAGTAACTCTGATGGAAGATCTGGTTCTCTGAAAGCTCTTTGATTTCATCCCTTTGTGGTATAGCTGATTGGATTAGGCTGTTACTACCGGGTTTCCCCGAAAATAAGACAGTGTCTTATATTAATTTTTGCTCCCAAAGATGCGCTAGGTCTTATTTTCAGGGGATGTCTTATTTTTCCATGAAGAAGAATATGGTACACATTTATTGTTAAATGAAAATAAAGGCAATTTATTACCTGTGTACGGTACGGTAGTATGGTAGTTGTCAACACAAACCAGACAAACTGTGCATCCTACAGTATGAAGAATTTACTCATTTATTCAATGACAATCATGTCATCATCTTCTGGAACATCATCATAACAATCCAATTCCTGAATTTCCTGGTGAATTTCTTGTGACTCTATTTTTTTCAGAATCAGTGGACCAAATCTCTCATGTTTAGCAATAGCACTGTCTTTAAATGAGTACTTCTTGTCAAGGTAGTCTGCTCGCAGTGCATTTGCAATGCAACTGCCAGTGATTTTCTCCCATGAATTCTTCACCCAAGTCACAACTTCTTGCAGTTTAGGTTTCACAAAGTTTCCACGCTGATTTCTCTCCATTCACACAGCAGTGATGTCAGGACAGCGTGTAAAGTCACTGGTTGCTAGATGCCAGTCAGGGCGGCCCTAGTGACCCATTTACGGTATATTAATTTTTATTCTTAGACAGAGCCTGGGGGCCTTATTTTCGGGGGATGCCTTATATTTCACTCAGAAGGAAACCTGTAAGTAGGTCTTATTTTCGGAGGATGTCTTATTTTCGGGGAAATACGGTAACTACAGCCAGCAAACTAGCAAAACCTAGCTAATATTTATGCAAAGCTTACCAGGAACCACATATAATGTTAGCAATTATACAATCTTTACATGTATTACCTTATTTAATCTCAAAAATCCAGTGAGATATAAATACAATTATTTCTCTAAAATTTTAAATGAGGAAATGGAAGCATAGAATAGTTTAGAATCATCCTCAAGGTAATTATCTAAGTGAGAGACCAGTGGCAGAATTTGAACCTAAGCTCTATGGCTTATCATACCCTATTATTGACAGGACTGGATTAGTCCATATTTAAAACGATAAAATGAATTGAAGTTTACAATTAATCCCATTTTACTTTTAATGAAAATAGAGTTAAGCAATTTACCCAGGCTTAAAACTATATGGCAAAGTTTAATTTTTATTGAAGCCCTAGCTGGTTGCTCAGTGGTTAGAGAGTTGGCTCAAGGACTGAAGGGTCAGGAGTTAGATTCCAGTCAAAGACATGTACCTCTGTTGCAGGCTTAATCCCCAGCCTTGGTCAGTGTGTGTGGGAGGCAACCAATCAATTTGTCTCTCACACATCCATGTTTATCTTCTCCTTCCTCCTTCCCTCCCTTCCACTCTCTAAAATTCAATAGAAAAAATATCCTCCAGTGAGGATTTTAAAAATATATTAATTTTCATTGCAAGACTGTCTTACCTCAAAACTCATATGCTTTTTAAAAAAGTGATCACATAGAGGTTTATCTTATTTATTTTTAAAATTTATATGTATTGTTGAACACATTACAGATATCCCTTCATTCCCCCCATACATTTTTTTTTAATATATTTTATTGATATTTCACAGAGAGTAAGGGAAAGAGATAGAGAGCTAGAAATGTTGATGAGAGAGAGACATCAACCAGCTGCCTCTTGCACACCTCCCACCAGGGATGTGCCCGCAACCAAGGTACATGCCCTTGACCAGAATCGAACCTGGGACCCTTCAGTCTGCAGACCAACGCTCTATCCACTGAGCCAAACTGGCTTTGGCTTCCCCCCAAAATCTTAATAAGAAACAAAATTGTTAGGAGGGAATAAGAAGACTGTCCCAGTTCATCTATGAGTAATTATTAAAAAAATTTTTCAACTTATTTCCAAAATTTTATCATTGGAAAGTAGTCCCAATCTTTCCCAAAAAGTTTTTCTCTAGCCATTAAGATGTACTCCTTAAGAAAAAAAGTCTTTCAGATTATAGGGATTGCACATGGGATAAAAGAGACAAGAGATCTACATATCTAGAAAGTCAATGATCACATAAAATTGTGATATGGCTAAATTAAGTGAGATGTATTCTAATTCAACATTTGTTCTATTACATAGTCTTAATATTTTTATGGCTTATTACTCATTTCTTTGCATATTTATATTAAAATATGTTCACTACATTAATGAATTCTGAGATAAAAGTACATTGCTATATGTCTTGACTGGGGTTCAGTTACAGAACATACATAATACAAATGTTCTAAAGGACATATATCCTCTACTTTTCAAGATATGTGCTATTTAGATAGAGGAGGGACAAGTTGATTTTACTAAGTATATTATTATTTTCATCTAAAATTGATCTGGTAATATACTGGTTGTATATAGATTGGAAGAGAATTCTTAGAAGACAGCAGGAGAGTATTGCATGAAACCTATCAGCAGCTTTTCCAAAAGTCTATCTTTCTGATCATGGGACAAAGGTGTGCTATTTCCACAAGTGGATGGTTGATGGTTAGCCATATTCTTAGACCAGCTAATTTTCATTAGAAATCAGAATTGGTAGACACTGTTTATATCCAAGGGAGTTTTTAAATTAATTGAAGGCTAAAATAAATAGGCCTAAAAGAAAACAAATCACAGCACTGTTTATTTAAGTGTCTCCAAGACAATTATTGGGCAGGACTATATAACTAATCTTTTTTTTTTAAGCATTGTGGAACATTAAGACAAAGAAAAAGATTAATAAGAAATCCCTCTAAATCCCTCTCCTATAATCCTTCAGCTGTGTTCTCTTTCAGACTTTTAAAATAACTTGTATTTATTTACGTTACTTAATAGTAAACATAAAATACTCTATTTTGCTTTTTTTTGCTTATCATTATATAATTTACATACATTTTAAAAACATTTTCATTGTTGAAAATATTACATATGTTCCTTCTTCCCCCAAACTAGCCTGGCCCTGCCAAAAGCCCTGCCCCAGGCTTTCATCAACCTATTGTTTGTGTCCATGGTTATATATACAAAGCCTTTGATTGATCTCTTCCCACTCACCCACCTTTCCCCACCTTCCCTCCTAGGACATTTTAATTTTCCTGATGCAAAACAGTAACAACATTCAAAGCATAAAGCTTCTCCCCACTACTAATCATTCCAAATGTTTCCATCTTTTATATACTTTACTTAATTGTTTACCTGCTGCACATTAAGTTATATTACTTAGGATATTTTATTTTCCTATTTTTCACCTTTTTAATTTATATTATTGCCAACAATGAATATTTGTGTCTGTGTAACTGATGACATCCCCCCATACCCAAATATTATTTAATTCCATATTTCATCACAATGAAGACAGCATCTGTTATAGGATATAGCTATACTTATGAAAAAACTCAAATTGATCCCTTGATACCATGCCTTCTTATCACTTAAATTTAATTTTTATGATTAAGTTCCCTCTTAAATTGACATCATCTATGACATAAAATTCTGTTATATTATCAATCATATTTTATATATAAAAAGGAAATATAAACAAAATAGTTATTTCTTAAACTTCTCATCCCGAGTCCAACTTTTTAGAATTTACTTTTCAATCCAGAATGGTCAATGCTCAGTAGGAGGAGAGGGTAGAATCATGGCTCCTACCTCAAAGGTGGACTTTTCAGCACCGCATGGGTTAAAAAGTAAAGTTTCTGACAAGAGGATATTCTACTTTTTGGTTGAACTTGAGCAGAAAAGTCAGAACAGCTCTTCTAAGTCTTTTGCCATCATCCCTGTGAAAGTGAATTCTGTTTGTTTGTATGTTTGTCTCCAGTAGAATGTTTAAAAAAGAAGAAATCTTACTCATCTCTACTTTCCTAGATCCAACTCTAGCATGAAGCAGTGAAGAACAAAAAGTAGAGGAGAGTTTAAACATTTAAAGAAATCATAGTCTTAGTTGTTGTTTTTTTTTTTTTTTTGGTGTGTGTGTGTGTGTGTGTGTGTGTGTGTGTGTGTGTGTGTGAAGATTGTAATCTTTAAAATAATACCTGGAAAGAGAAAGACAGAAGCTTGAAGACCAGGGAGAAAGTCAAGAATCTCCCACTAAAGTGGTTTTAATAGGCAAATACTTAGTCACTGGAAAAAGATAAGTCCTAGTTACTAGACAAAGTCAGTATTTTATAACCCTTTTTAATCTCAGTTATCTCATATAGAAATAGAAAAATTACCTTCATTGCAATATTGTTGGGAGCATTGAATGGGATAATATATGTAAGTAGATTATAAACTATTGGTTGCAATTTTGTAATAGATCTGTTGAGACAGGAACATTTTTGAAATTGATGTCTGATCCACTGCTGTCTCAGGGTTACTCACATTTCTCAATCTAAAGAAAATATCAGTAAGATTCACCAGCAGACGTGAATGTGTAGGTAATTATCTACTTAAAGAATTAAAGAAAGAGAAGGGAAGAAAGGCAAAGTTGAGATTGCATCCTCTGTTGTATTCTGAGTTCTATTTACTCTTCTGACTCAGCTCTGGTCTAGACTCCTGTCTTCTGATCCCATTTGGTTAGCACTTCAGCCCTGATACTCTATCTTGGCTAAGCTTATTATTACTTGCTTAATTCTTATCTACAGTCCTGGTCCCGGTTATTTCACGTAATGTCCAACAAGGGTCTCATAGATGCCCAATCAAGTTTGTTTTTTCTGTTTACCCTAATCTCTGAAAACCAGTACTTTTATACTCTCAAATAATTCCCAAGCCCTGTTGCAAAGAGTAATAAAATTCAAAGCATAAAGCTCCTCCCAAGTATTAATCATTCCAAAATCTTCCATCTTTATTTTATTATCCCCTGGGTTCTCTTAACTGTGGCCATTACCTGGTAAGCTTGTTTTTTATTAGAGATGGCATATAGTCCTCTAAACTTACCTTGGTAACCTCATTAAAGGGAACTACATTATAGATCAACACGTTACTCCCAAATAAAACCACTACAGCCATATCTTCTCTTGCCTTGGAGTGATCACTAGTTCCTTCATTGAACATGAGATGAAACAATTTGCTAGAATTTAGAGTACATGGTTGTATGAAAAATATGTAAAATTATGGAGAATGGGATAATACCATTCATGTCTGAGAGGCAAAAAGAAAATAATTATTAAATAGAGTACAGCATAGTCATATGTTTTTTATTCTTGTGTATTCTGGGCATCTATACTAATAATAGATGAGGGCTATCATGACCAGACAGATGACCAGTCCAGTCAGGAGCTCCACACAGGTGCACTGGGCCCACCTCTAGGCATGGGAAAGCAGAGTCTGAGTGGGATCTGCATAAGTGCATGTGGCTGTGCAGCCTTGGGTGCCATGCAGATGGATGGACCATGCTGGACAGACCACACTGGAAGGCACTAGAGGGCTGCATGGAGGGCTGTGGAGGTACAGAGTTGTTAAGGCAGTGGCCTGTGGGGTCAGTGAGGCTGGAGTGACAGGTAGGCCCCAGGTCCTCGGGCGCTGCAGCTAAAGTGTAGCCGTCCAGAGTGGGAGAAAAAGCCCTCTTTCTGGAAGAACGTGGATGGTTTAAATGTGCATAGAGAAGCTGAGGAGGAACCAACATAACTATGTCAGTTCCCCTAGCCACCTGTTGGTGCCCCACTGTAGTATTCACTGTAAGGTGTAGGCCCAGACATGGGTCAGGCCATGGCCTTGGCAGCCAGACTCAACCCTGGCACCATCTCAGTGTCATGCTTCACAAAGTCACAACTAAACTGGCAGTAGGACATCCCCTGAGGGGTCCCAGATTGGAGAGGGTGCAGGCCGGGCTGAGGGACACCCTCCATGCATGAATTTCATGCACCAGGCCGCTAGTCCTATCTAATAAAAGAGTAATATGCAAATTAACCATCACTTCATAACAGAAATGGCAGCGCCCATAGACACAAGATGGCGTTTTCCAGTCCTGTCAGGCCCAGGGAGGGCTGCCACTGAAATCAGGCAGCATGAGACCCCAGCTGCTGTTCTGGGAGGCAGCTGTGCCCCCAAGAGCTATTCCTTCCCTGGGGCAGCCTGGGGTGTCAGCCTCGAAAGGAGTGATGCGCCCCCATGGAGTGATTCCCCCCACACGCACACACACCTAATAGCATTGGAATTTCCCTTGCCTCCATCAGAGTGATTAGAGACAAAAAAGGAGAAAAGAAAGTACAAAAGGTGAAACAGCAAGAAAAGGAAAGAGAATGAAAATAGGAAGAAACAACCACATGATATCACCTTTCCAAGGTCTCATGAAATTCCTGTTTAACGAGTTTATTTTATGACACTTTCAGTTTGAGTTTACATTTTTACTATAGTTTTTCAAGACCATGGCAGGTACACTGTCCAATATGTCAAAGAAAAAACCCTATCTAATAAAGAGGAAATATGCAAGGGAGGGCATTTGGGGGTGACCAGGCAGTCAGGAGAGGGCAGTTGGAGACTATCGGAAGAGCAGGGGAACAGTTAGGCATCAATCAGGCTGGCAGGGGAGTGGTTAGGGGGTTATCAGGATGGCAGGCAGAAGGGGTTAGGGGCAATCAGGCAGGCAGGTGAGCAGTTGGGAGCCAGTAGCCCTGGATTGTGAAAGGGATTTCCGACTGCCTATGTATCCCCTGAGGGGTCCCAGATTGGAGAGGGTACAGGTTGGGCTGAGGGACACCCCTCTGCCCCCAGTGCATGAATTTCATGCTCCAGGCCTCTAGTGTATTAATAAAATAATGAGCTGGGGTGTTGGATTGCCCATTATTTTGATATGTTTTCCTTTCTCTTTCTCTGTCTTGCTTTCACTCTCTTACTCTTTATCTAGTCCATGCAGTAAATCGTTACCTGAAGTGATTCCACTGAATTAGGCAAAGAACATGCTTGTTCTGATGACTGCCTGGAACACACTGGGGATCAAGAATAGTTCTGGTCCCCACTGTGCTCCAGGCAGAATCTAATGAACAAAAGAAACAAACAAATAACGAAGTCAATCCAGAGACATGGAAGCATGCAACAGACTGAAGATTCTCAGAGGGAGAGGTGGGGAGGGGAGATATTAACCAAAGGATTTATATGCATATACATATAACCCAAGAACACAGACAACAGTGCAGTGAAAGCCCTAGAGGGCAGTGTTGGAAGGGAAGGAGTCAATGGGAGAAAAGGGGGCCATCTGTAATACTTTCAACCACAAAGATAATTTTTTTAAAATAATAGATTTTAAATGTTTTTGAATATTTCCACAAACCTATTAGCACTTTTAAGACAAGATATCCATTTTAAAACCAATATTTAGAACTAAACTTTTGCCTGCGATTTTTTTGGCTGTTTCCTTTTAATTTATCTTTTTTTTTATACTATCACCATTTTCCCAGTTGTTAGGGGACTAAAATCATTAATAAGAATGAATCCTGGTTGTAAAACTCAAACAACCTCAGAAATGATATATTCTGACATTCTTGTATTTTAGGAATGTGGAAACTGAGCTGCAAATGTGTGTCCAACATTATTGGCGGCAACCTAGAAGTACTGGAGGCTCACTGCAGTCTTTTTCTTCTTTGCTTCTAATATCGATATGGATATTAGAAGGCCTTTTCACATCCTAACTCATCTGCATATTTCTTTATATTTTGATCATCATAATTTTGTAGTGGGTTTTATTGTGTTATGCCTGAAATGCTTTTCATTGATTTTTTTAAATTACCACTTTCCCTCTCTCCAGTTTATGTCACCTTCCGTTAGCCTGAACAACACCGCTGTGTCCTTCTTTCTGTAGGCATGTAGCCACGAGACTAACATGATGAACGCAATGTTTTAAGAAGACCAGTCTGGCAGTGCTATTCATGATGGATCAGAGGACCAATAAATGAGGAAAGGGGATAGTCTAAAATATTGTTGAAATAATCCTGATTCTGTAATAGATTCCTTAATCGGGTCTTGACGGAGGTGGTTTCATCACTTTCTTTTTTGACCCCTTCATTCTACTTTATGAACTCTGGTGGAATTCCCAATTCAAGCTGCTATAATATTTTACAGAGTAAATGACCTCGTGTCACAGAGAGCCTTTTGTAGTCTACGAAATTACTTTCGCCTTTCCTAGGCATTTGACCTCTTAACACTCCACAACAATCCTGAACACTTTAAGCAGCTTTTTCTTTCAAACACTGGTTCCTTTGAAATGTGGTTTTGGAAATGCTGACTATTCCATTATTCACCTGTACATTATTATTATTTTAGAGCTAATGCTATTTTTATGTTCTTAAAGAGATAAAAGAGATGTGAAAGATTTACTGTGCTGGTGGAAAGGGGGA
Organism: Vespertilio murinus; assembly: GCA_963924515.1. Classification (NCBI taxonomy): domain Eukaryota; kingdom Metazoa; phylum Chordata; class Mammalia; order Chiroptera; family Vespertilionidae; genus Vespertilio; species Vespertilio murinus. The sequence continues at coordinate 166,193,313 of OZ004704.1, read as the reverse complement.
TTTCAAGTGATATTCTCTGTGATTAAAAATAATTTTCAGTGAGGACTGTGGTATCCTTTTCCTTTGTACTTCCCCAAGCATCTACCATCCTGTGCTGCATTTATCACAAGATCAAATAGTGCTCAAAATGCTGGATGCAGGGTTATAGCAATAATAATAATAATAATAATAATAATAATAATAATAATTTTCATAGGAAAAGAACCAAATGGTCCTGGGTGTTATTACAATGAGTTGCTCCAGTAAAAACCTAAGATGCCGCTGTTGAACACTCTCCTGAAGGTCTCCTCAATGTTAGGCTCGAAAGACAATGTTAGGCGTCAGGGACTGACTTCTAACCACTCAGTTACAGTGTGTACCTTCTATGGTTCATTCCTAGGTAGATTGTGTCTCAAAGAGGCAAAATAGCCTTTTCTAGGGCTTGCAATTCCCTATACCAAAAACCTTTCTTACCCCTTCCAGAACATTATCTATACTGAGTTAACCGCAGAAATGTTCACTTGCTACAGAACAGAAAGCAAATTAAAAATGCAGCCCCCATACTTGCTCATAATTGAGCATCCAATATTGTTTGAAAAAAGTGTCCCTTTAATTAAAATTCATGCTACATAGGATCGCAGTTTAGAGTGTAGCTTATAACTCCTAAACCACGCTTCTGTGGCCCAAAGCTGTAGTAAAGATGAAATTGTGCCTATTAATGTTCCTTGGTTTGAAGCTAATTTTCTTAGTAATCTCTCTCTGGAAAATCTCAACATTCACTTATACGTAGTTTATAAAGTACAATTATTTGTAAGTTAATGAAAGGCCAGCTTCTTAATATGCCTTACTTAAATGCCATTAAGCACAATCAAATATTCAATAGCAGAGAAGCTACATTTTTCAAGCTAAACCTCAGATTCTTTTTAATTATATTGTTCTTTAGATGTATGCTGCATATTTAATCCCCTGAAATATTTTAACAATCCCTCTCCAATCACTAATGAACATTAGTAATAACTGGCAGCAAGGACTAAAGCCATTAGGCGGTCACCACTTTCACAGCCCAAGTTTTTCTTATTCTTAGACAATGTTTCTTGAATCCTTTTTATGGTTTACTGGCTCCATGCTAACAGAAACACAAAGCAATATCCAGCATTCAGCTCAGAATAAAGGCACATCTCAGAACACCGGGGTTCGAGTTTTGATAGCAGTACCAAGAAACGCCTAGAAGTCCTGCTCACCACAAAGGAAAAGGATGAAGAGCAAACAAAATGCATGATTATGTGAATCTCAGGAAGCACCCCATTCGTGGATAAGAAAACCTAGTTAAGCCCATGGTTGTCTCATTATTTTAAGGCTATTCTAGAATTCTTAGGGTAGAATTAAAATCTAATTTTCGAAAAACAATGAATATATAACAGGTAATACTTTAATAAATTGGTTACCAAAGAGTGGATGGTGGAAGGATTTCAACTGAAGCAAACATGCTGGGATAGAGAATTATAATATTGTGTCATCAATTATATTACTTAAAAAATGTTTTACTGACTACTGATTCCAAGTATGTTACTTCTCTGCCTTAGAAGCTCTGTCTGAGTTCTGAGTACCTGGATATATTATCTGAAGTCCTATGGCTAGCGGACCCCTGGCAAAATCAAACTAGAAAACATCTGCAGGCCTCTGAAAGTTTCAAGCATAGCTACCCATCATGCTTGGAAAATTAAAAAGTGGCTTCTATAGCCTATCCAGCTGCTGCAAAATCATTCCTCTGCAACCTATGAATGTATCCAAAGGAGCATCGCCCAGGGTTGTGCAAGTAATAAAAACTTAGAAAATTATACATTTACAGAATGAAATACTACTCAGTATTACCCTTTACGACTGCATGGTTGGACCTGGAGAGTATGGTAAGTGAAATAAGTCAGTCACAGAAAGACAAATACCATGTGATTTCACTTGTATATGGAATCTGATGAGCACATTGAACTAACAGCATGAATATGTTAATTTGCCTTAGAACTGAGTGCCTAAAAAATAACTAAAATGAATTTGGTGACTAAGAGTATTAGAGAATAGACTGACAGCTTTCAGAGGTAGGGGTTTGTGAGGATGGGTGGAAAAAGTGAAGGAATTAAGAGGGGGAAAAACACCTCATAGACCCAGATAACAGTATGTTGATTACATTTAGCATCTTGAGTCATTAAAATTCTAAAAATTGTCCCACTTTTCGTACCCACCTCAAGATTTAGAACAAAGATTATTGTTCTAACAGGTATGCATCTCTGAAAATTGAAAAATAAATTGATTATCATTTTTTAAAATCCAAAATGTTGCTCCTACTGTTCATAGCATTGAAGCATTTTATCTACTCAATGCAATCAGGGGTTAAATAGAGAATTAGTGTTTTCTGTTCTTAATGGCTATGGATTGCACTTTTAGGTACAGTTATTGGAACTGAAATGGAGCTTTAAAAACACACATCCCACAAAAAGGCAATTACAGTTATTTAAACAAAGGCACATTCATCTATGTTTAGCATAATGTGTAATCAACTCTGCTAGCAGACTGTCAAACTAGTATTCTAGAAACACTCTTTAATCCCAGAATTTGAGACAGAGAAACCAACAAACATAGATCTAATTAGAATGGAAAGAAGAGGGAGGGACCAAACCACATAGATGAAGGGCATTTGGCTGTGCTGACTGAAGAAGCAGAAAGTGGGAGGATCTTGCTATTCTGCTCAGCCCCTGGAAGGAGCTGCTTATCCTGTGCATGATGGGAAGTCTCCTTTCAATGTGCGTTGCTATTGGAGCTGTTGTTGTTTAGGAACTTATAAGTGTCTGGATTTGGGCAAGAACCTTCTGGCTAGAGGTTTATAAGTAAATTTACTTGAAAATTGGGCAAATTTCTGAATATTGTAATTCATGCAAAAATGATACAAACATCTACCTGGCATTTGTCCATCACATGAATCTCTCTCAGCAGTTGGTCACAATGAGAGCTTACTTACATTTTTGTGATTTTTTTTTCTCTCCACGGGAGATGAGGAAAAGAGAATATGTGTCAAAGTTGTTTATAAATTCCAAGCAATATGATAATGAAACAAAAGTGGCAAGTGTTGTTTTCTGTTCTCAATGTCAGAGAATATACATTGGCTCCTGGAATCATAATGTATTCATTAGCCTCCCTATGCGAGCTAACATATCAGAGCCAGTGACAATTGGGACACCTTATAAAATAAGAGTGAATAAGCTTTGAGAAGTAATCTACTGACTCTTATCTTATGACCCTGGGGCAATACATTAGGGAAGGACAGGCATTTGCCACTGATCATAACAGTGTTGTGGGGGAGCTAAGTTTGCATCTGACCTGAGTTCTACTCATAGGCAAGGAAGATGTCACGGGAGCACATTCTCTTTGATCTTTCTCAAAAACAACTAAGACTAGATCTGTCAATATAGTATACCAGAGGCCGGATGCACAATATTCATGCAAAAATAGGCCTTCCTTCCCCTAGCTTCACTCCCAGCCACCCAGGACCTGGGCAGTCCTTGCTTCTCTCCAGAGCACCACTCCTGTAGCTCCCTTTGCCGCCTTTTCTCCCCCTCCTAGCAGGCGTCCTGCCTTTCCAGACTTCTCTGTACCTGCATATGCAATTTAACCCGCCATATTTGTTAGGTTAATTTGCATACTCACTCTGATTGGCTATGGGCCTAGTGGAGGTATGGCCCATTTACATGTTTGTCTATTATTAGGTAAGATTCCCCCAAATCCTACTGCCATTTCACTCATTACCTTTATAACATCGAGGGAGAATATTGGGATAACAAGTGAGAGTTGGGAAATGAGCATCGGGTATTATTACTTTCATATTGTCCACTGCAACAAGTGGTGCACTGAATTTGGACTCATACCTCTGGAGAACAAATTGTGAACATCATTCTCCAACTCCACATTCAGAGATATCACAATGATAGCTTAAAATTGTCCATGATAGCGTAAATTAGACCAGGAAAATAGGCAAACAGTGAAAATTAGGGTCTTTTTAACTGTAGGGCCAGCATGCACTAATCACAAGTCTTGCTAATATTCCCAATAAGTAATTCCTATAATTTGTCATTTCTGTAACTAAACTAGCTTTGTTGTCTCTATTCATCCCTATCTTTGATTGATGTCAGCATTCAGTCTTTTCCTACATCATCTTTTGTACAAATATTTGAGTTCTTAATCAGTATCTTCCTCAGCAACTCAATTCAGTACACATAAATAGTCAATTTACAGCAATGATTTTATGATTTTTGGTCAAATTAATTCACTTCAACCTTAATTGAGTTCTTGCTATATGCTATAGAGTGTTGGGAGACAATTCTTCAAGCGTCTTTTAATTTTTATACATTTTATGAATGGAGGCACTGGCCTTTGTCCTAGACTAACTCTTCACAGATATTCGTGCCATATACATAGAGATAGTGTCCTCTGGAGTAGAGGACAAATTTGTATGCTGACAAGGGTAGTACAATTTGGCTTGGCTTGCTTTTAAAACAGTGGTTCTCAACCTTTCTAATGCCGTGACCCTTTGATACAGTTCCTCATGCTGTGGTGACCCCAACCATAAAATTATTTTTGTTGCTACTTCATAACTGTAATTTTGCTACTGTTAGTGAACTGTAATGTAAATATCTGTGTTTTCAAATGATCTTAGGCTCTACAGCAGCGGTTCTTAACCTGTGGGTCATGACCACTAGTAGGGTCACCTAAGACCATAGGAAAACACAGATATTTATATTATGATTCATAACAGTAGAAAAATTACAGTTATGTAACGAAAATGATTTTATGGTTGGGGTTCACCACAACATGAGGAACTGTATTAAAGGGTCACGACATTAGAAAAGTTGAGAACCGCTGTTTTAGAAGATTAAGGATTCCTAAGCTTGAAAACTGACACAAATGTACTATGTACCTTGCATCTTCCTAGGTCTACTTCCATGTTGCCCCAGTGGGGCTCAGGAGAGCAGAGAAGCTGATGCAAACATCAAGTTCATGCTAGCCTCCTGTTGTACCATGAGAAATAAAGGCCTTTGTCTCTGACCCAGAATTCTCATGTCTTCTTTTAGCATCTATGGAACTGTAGTAGGATAACTAATATCAGACCCTTCATAGTTCCTGACATGGAGGACATAAAATAAGTTTATTCTTGGCCTTACAGATACATACAAAATTGTTGAGAAGATGTGTGATGATGTATGAATGTATATAATTACAAATCATAGAACTATATATAACCAAAATATAAACTATAAAGCTATATCAAGTATTTCAAAAGGGGAAGAGTTGTATCATAAATGATTGGAACTCTCATCATGAAGAAATCTATGGTATTGAATTGCATTTCATTACAAATATAAATGGTTTATGCCAGACAGCCTTCTTCATGAAAATGTTTGTAAGATAGGAGCATTGATTATCTAATTAGTGACAAAGTAACTTATTTAAAGAACCAAAATAGTAATGACTTTCAAAAAAATTATTGACTAGGAAAGTTAACACTTGTTTTGCCAGACCAAAAAAAGTGTTTAGTAAGGTTTTCTTGCTTAATAAGTGATATTAAACATTTCTACATTTTTTTGAATTTCAATATATATGTGGTAATTTCATGAGGTTTTAAAAAATTAAATTTATAATACAATAACATTTTCAAGTAACAATTATTTCTATTTTATAGGAGAGGAAACTGTGGTTTAGAGAACCTAAACAATTTGTTCAAAATTAGTTCAGTTACTAAATAGCAGGAAATTGATTCAAGTAATATTATACAAGTAATTATAAAACAGTATCATATATACTTTTTAAAAATACATTTTTATTTATTTCAGAGAGGAAGGGAAAGGAAAAGAGCAATAGAAAGATCAATGATAAGAGAGAATCATTGATTGGCTGCCTAATGCATACCTACTACTGGGGATCAAGCACACAGTACAGGTATGTGCCCTGACCAGGAATCAAACCTGTGACCTCTGAGTTTATAGGTCGACGCTCAACCACTGAGCGAAACTGGCTGGGCTTGTATATGCTTTTAATAAAATAAGCATGAATTGATTAACATATGCCACTCTATCCCTGGATAATTTAGGATAGTTTATAATTGGAACATAAAATTGAGGCTCCAGGTTGCCCATAATCTCCATTCAGATATCAAATAAATTTAAAAGGAGCTTTATATGGGATAGCTAGCATGACCTTTTTGTCCTTTCTTAAGGTTTCTAGGACATTTCCCCCACTATGCTTCTTCTTCTACCCTGAACCTCTTCGTCCTCAGGCACTTAAATATCCATACAGCAAAACATTCAGAGTGGAGTGAGACAGAGGCAAAGAGGAGTGAGAACAAGGGTTGCATACTGGCGTGCAATATCTCACTGACACCTGCTTTCAGTACAGGAGCCTGAGCCATGAGGAGGGCAAGGACAAGGTGCTCAAGGTCCAGGGAACTGCCTTGTTAAAGGTCTTGGCAGACCTAATCACACAGAGAAAAAGCCATTGTTCCATTTTGGTTAGACTATGTAGATAAATGCTGACCAGCATGAATATAGAATGCCCTCCTCTCCCAAAAAATGTATACACACTTTAACAGCTGAGAGCTCAATTTTGAAAATGAAATATAGTTTAATAACAATGGCTTTATAATTATTCAAAGTGTGTGTATATAATTTTTGAGAACACCCTATATATTGGGTCCAAAATAATATACTAGTATAACCCCAAAACAATTTTACTTTTTCCTTACAAAGTAAACACAAGGACTCAAAAATACTATAGATTAGGGCTATTTATTATACATATATATTTGTTTAAATCTCATATTTTCTTTTTTTAAAATATATTTAATTGGTATTTTACAGAGAGGAAGGGAGAGAGATAGAGAGCTAAAAACGTCAATGAGAGAGAAACATCGACCAGCCGCCTCTTGCACACCCTCTACTGGGGATGTGCCCGCAACCAATGTACATGCCCTTGACTGGAATCGAACCTGGGACCTTTCAGTCTGCAGACCGACGCTCTACCACTGAGCCAAACGGGTTTCGGCTAAATCTCATATTTTCAATAAACTTTCTTAACCTTGACACTTGATTTAATATTGCAATATATGGACTGTCCCTTCTCCCTATCCAAATTTCAATTCCATCTCCCCACTCCCAATTGCCTTTATCTAATTTACTTTTTTAAATTCCTATAGTTGTTTTAATCCTCTTACACATTATATTACATTACTTTATTTATTTATTTATTCATTTATTTATTCATTTATTTATTTATGTTTTTACTGAGGAGAGAGGAAGGAAAAGGGAGAGAGAGAGACTGAAACATCAATGATGAGAAAGAATCATCAAGGCTACCTCCTACACGCCCCCTATTGGGGATGGATCCTGCAACATGTGCTCTGACTGGGAATCAATAATGACTTCCTGGTTTACCAGTTGATGCACAACCACCACTGAGCCACATTAGTGTGGCTACTTGTTTATTTTTTTGTCTGATACCACTATTACAACTCAAGTTTGACACTTGTTCCAAGTCCCTTGAATAATGCCTGGCACAAAGTTGCTCAGTAAATATTTTGGGATTGACTGAGTCAGTAAACAACCTTTATTGGTCAATAATAATACTTATGTATTAGCTCTTACTCTGTGCCAGATACTGTCATAGCTGCTTTATAAGCACACTAATTAATTTACTCAACATAATAAATCTATGAGATGGAACTACTGTTATCCTCATTTTATAGATTAGCATATTGAAGTGCAGGGATGGTAAGTATCTTACTCCAAAATTACACAGCTAGCAAGTACAGAACTGAGTTTTAAACCCAGGAATATATATGGCTGATTCCGAACTTATCCTTGTAACTACTACATCAGAGAATTATCACAATGGTGACCTGAGCCATTTCAAGAAAAGACAAATATAATGTTCTGAATGTTTTAAGTCAGAGATGTAAATTTTACTCGTAAGAAAGATACTTAATCAAAGTTATTCTAATAAAATAGTAATTATTTGGGTATCTTCAATAGGTGCTTTAGTTAGCTAGATACTTAACTTATACAGATTATCTCATTTTCTCAAATACTTGGTTAACTGTAGAAGTAACTGTCATTACTTCTTCAAATAGGTTTCTATATCTTGCTAGCTCTCTTCTCCTTCTGGTATCCCCATAATGTAATTATTGTTCTCTTAAATTTGTACCAGAGAATCCTTACTCTATCTTCATATTTTTTGGATTCTGTTTTTCTTTTTTTTCTTATTGAGTGTGTTTTGCTTCCTTATATACTAAATAGTTGATTTGATTCTCAGAATTCTCTACTGTTGAATTCCTGTAAATAATTCTTTATATCAGTTAGTTTATGTGTCATTTCTGACTGGTCTTTTTTGATATCTTTGAAATTTTCACTAAGATCCTTGAAAGTTTCACTAAGTCCCTTGACACTCTTATTAAGAACCTTTATCAACCTTATAAGCTTTGTTTTTGAATTCTATATCCAGTAGTTTGCTTGCTTCCATTTCATTTACTTATTTTCCTTGAGATTTTTTTCCCTGTTCACTCATTTGTGACATGTTTCTTTGCCTCTGCATTTTGGCTGCTTTCCTATATTTATTTCTATGAATGGTAGATATGCTATGTCTCCTGGAATTGGTAGAGTGGTCTTGTGTAGTAGGTATCCTGGAAGGCCCAGTGGCTTAGTCTCCCCCATCACCTGAGTTGAGCACTCTAGGTACACTGCTACATGGCCTGTGTGCACAGTCTTGGTGTAGTCAAGCTTTGATTGCTGATGGCATTACTGAAAGGAATTGACCTCAAGGCCAACTGGCTGTGAGGACCAGCTGTGTCTACAATGGAAGAGTTTGTGTTCAGGAGACACCTCTATGGAGCAGAACTTGCTTCAGTGGTTCTTTGGTGCTTACTGAGTCTACTCCCTGGGTGTGTCACTTGTGGATGTGTAGAGTTGTAATCTGGCATAATCTGAAGCTATCTATCATGTGCACTAGCTCTGGAGCCTCCTTGGAGGTGAAAGTCAGCCACTGCCTCCTGCCACCTGGCAGGAGCTAAAAAGAGATCTGCAGATGGCGGCTAATTGTGTTGGGCTTGGAAATGCTCTGGTGAGGTCAAGTTGTAAAGAAATGCAGGCTGGTGCTAGTGCTGGGTCTTGGAAGTCTTATTGATAGGTATGGGGTACACTGACACCAGGAGCTGCTTGAGAGATTTTAGGAAAGTCTGAAGCCTGAACCAGGATAGATCATTATATGGAAAAGCCGCTCATACAGCTTTGGTGAAGCTGTAAATTGGATGGGGCAGGGTGTCAGGGAATCACCAGGGTTGTTCAGGCAGTATGAGCCATGCTGATGGAAACTCAGATGTAGCTGTGAGCTCTGTGACAAGGGAAGTCCCAGCACAGGAACAATAACCCCTGCAAGCAGCCCCATCTGAGAGAAAGCTACCCTGGAGTTCCTGCCCTGATGCCAGACAATCCAATTTCTCCCTTAATGTTGCTGAATACCTCAATGCTATCACCCAGCATTAGAGCTCAGTGGGAATGTGATATGTAAGTTTGTGTGCTGGCCTTTAAAAGGAACTGCCTGGCTCTCCAGTAGCCTCTAGTCACTCAGCCACAATCCATTCCCAGCTCTGGAACCCTGGGCTGGGACCCCTTGCTTCTGATAGGAGACTTCCAATTTAAAAACAAAACAAAAACTACCACATGTGTGTTGGATCATCCTGTTCTGTGCCTCCACCCCTCCTGACAGTCTCAATGTACTTCTTTATTTCTAAGGGTAGGATTTATATCCAGGCAATTCTGAATGATAGTTGTTCTGTATTTTAGTTGTAATTTTGATGTGGTTGTGACTGGCAGTGAGTACTAGTGTTTATCAATGCCACCATGTTGATTCCTCCCTCTCTTCTCCAATTCTAATGGTCACCATCATCATTATAACTATCATCAACATTAATAATGTATCACTGCTACTTAAATTGGCTCATTGTATTGGATAATAATGTTTCCTCTATGTTATTGTGAGATTCAAAATTTTAGTTATAACTTTTATTTAGGGCCCCAATTATTCTTGCTACTTCAGATACCTCGGCTTTTATTAGAAGTGGGTTATAGTTTAACAAACCCAGTACAAATAAACATAACCTAGGTCACCACATTATAGACTTCTGACATTTATGAATTGCATTCTTGCCAGAGCAATTTCATAAGCCAAGAGCCTTTTCCTTGTAGTTTCACTTTGTTGTAATTTTCCAGATCTTATTGTTTGACCATACCAAGGTCTGAGTCCTTAGAATCACTCTATTAGAAACACCATAAAACTCACATTTTTACCTTATACTTTTTGACAAGTGATGCAAATACCTTTTTAACACAATTTACTGTCTGGTCTAAACTGACAGGCATTTCCTTTACCTGATCCTGCTTTATTGGTGAACTGTGAGGGTGATCTGCTTTGCTTTAGGAAGTAAAAAAAAAAAAAAAAGGCGATAGAGCCCTTAAATGTCATGAACACTGATTTATGGACCTGCTTTCATAACTAACCATCAACCATTTGAATGTCTGAAGAGACAGTATAAAATTTCAATCACTATTTTCTTTTAGGGATGTTATGCTACATCAAACTGCTTCAAGAAGGTAGAACTGATTTCAGAATAATTCCAATGGGAAAAACAATAACCAAGCCCTTGCTATTATAGACAATAACTTCTATTCCTGTAAATGGACACTTCATTTGATTGGAGAATGAGGGGTAGAATTCTTAGGAAGATCAATTTAGGCAGAAGAAGTGAATGAGTAGAACAAAGAGAAGAATAAATACTATTAGAGGACTCCCCCCAAAACAGAAAAAATAATATGTAAGTATTTTTAAGATATTAAGTATTTAGTTTTTATAAAGAGCATAATAACATTATGAATATTGGTACCTTCAAGTTTTGACTTTACTACAAATCCAATCTGTTATGTGTTAATACTATGTCATTGATTTCATTATATTCTGTCATCTCAGATGATAGTCAATGCAGTATACTGCAGTATAGGGAATATAGTTAATAATGTAAAAACTGTGAATCGTGCCACCAGGTGTTTTTTTGAAATATCGGAGGGGGGCACTTTGTAAAGTATTATGATTATATGACTACTATGCTGTACACCTGAAACTAATACAAAATAGTACTGAATCTCAATTGTAATTGAAAAATAAAAAGAATAATTAAATTATGCCCCGATTCCTCAAAGTAAGAACTTAATAGTTCAGCTAGAGAAATTTGTCTTTAGATATGCCTAGCTTAATTCTATGTCAGTCATAAATTCTCAGAAGCACAGCAGTAATTTCAACTGATTTAATTATTGCCTTGTCACCCACTGGTGCCCCAATTTTGGGGTGTTGCTACAATATACTCCCTTCCTGTGCTATTTTGCCCTATAATATGGAGTGCTCAAAAAGGTGAGGACATGCGGCTCCTGGCTAAAAACCTATGAATGCTTTTCAGTCCTGACCACAGGCAATTCTGAAGGCTTTACACGGTGGTTCTCATGGGAGAAAGCTGCCCTTCCCGCAAGACTTGGTGCATAGCCACTGAGTTGTAGTCTCTGGAGGGAATGCAGTCCAGGACTCAGACCCCTGGTGGGACATGCTCTTTCACATACTCACATTCCCAGTCCTGGTGCCTCAGGCCTCCGTCTCTTTATCTGAAGTGCCTTCAGGGTCGCCTTATATAGGGAGGAACAGAAGACCTTGAAGACGCTTTGTCCCACTCTGACTCAATACTTTTCCACTCCTGAACCTTCCTCCTGCCTTCTCCCCAAACACTCACCTCAGAGTGTTAGAGAGTGAGAATTTTTGAGCATGCTTCCAGAGAGGCCTATGCCCCAGAGAGAGTTATCAGTGCTGACACCAAGCCACGCCTTGAGATACAGTCTCATGGCCCCTTCCCAGCACGTAGGCCTTCTTTCTTGGAACACTGTTGATATGTCAGTTACCCAAAGCACCCTTAAATCAGCCAATAAAAATGCAGAGGGAAGTAACCTGGCATAACTGGACCCTGGCCCTCACTCCACCAATTGGAATCAGCCAACTCAGTGGTCCGAACATCACCAAACCACCCAACCCGAAGCCCTATAAAAAGACTGTACTTTCAGAGTTTGAGGCTCTCTGCATCTTGTCACTGCGTCAGTCGGGGCGTAGAGACCAGGCTCGAGCTTGAATAAAAGGCTCTTTGTTCTTGCATCAGATTCAGCTCCCTGGTGTTCTTTGAGGACCTTGAAATCTGGGCATAACAAAGGTCAGTGATGCTGAGACCCTTTGGTCTGGACTCCCTCAACTGTGAGGATGCCATGTTTACATCAAAACAGAGGGAGTCAGCACTTCCTCTGGTTCTAGATTCCTGCTTGTATCATCACAGTACTAGTAAATGATGAAACTCTTTTTTTAACTTTTAAAATAATATATATATATATATATATATATATATATATATATATATATATATATATATTTATTGATATTTTACAGAGAAAAGGGGAGAGAGATAGAAAGCTAGAAACATCGATGAGAGAGAAAAATCGACCAGCTGCCTCTTGCACACCCCCTACCAGGGATGTGCCTGCAATCAATGTACATGTCCTTGACCGGAATCGAACCCAGGACCTTTTAGTCCACAGACCGACGCTCTACTACTGAGCAAAACTGGTTTCCGCAGCGATGAAACTCTTAATGCTTTCATTGTTGGCTTGTTTCTTTAATCAACTATTCTATTTTTAAAAATATATATTTTATTGATTTTTTTACAGAGAGCAAGGGAGAGAGACAAAGAGTTAGAAACATAGATGAGAGAGGAACATCGATCAGCTGCCTCCTGCACACCCCCCGCAACCAAGGTACATGCCCTTGACTAGAATCGAACCTGGGACCCTTCAGTCTGCAGATCGACACTCTATCCACTGAGCCAAACCGGTTAGGACTCAACTATTCTTAATACTTGGCAGTTGAGCTTCTCTCTTTCCCCAGCTCAACTGAGCTCCAGATCGTAATTACTATTGATATTTTGCAACAATTAGATGAAATTCAGAGATGACATAAAAGTCTTTAAATGTTTAAAGAAAAATCTCATAGCAGAGAAAAAAGACCTGTTATCTGTTGCTCCAAAAAGTAGAACTAGGACCAATTGGTAAACAAAGGGAATTATAAACTGAATCCTCACCAATAACTATAATTATAATAAACATAGAAATAGTAACATATCTAGTCTTTACTGCATGCCAGGCATGAAGCACAATGCTAAGAGCTATTCAAAAAGTACCTCACTTTTTTCTCATTGCTAACACTTTTGAAAAATGTGAACATAATGTTAGTAGCATTGCTTAATGAGTTTCTTACCAATGACATATACAGGCTGAGGCAGATTGACTGCCCATTATGATAGTACAGAAAAAAGTCTTACATTGCAGGAGAGGAAGAATTAGAAAACTGACTGATTATCAGAATCAGAAATCATCAGATTTCAGAGACAGGAAGGTAGGGGGAAAGAGAGAAACATTAAACATTAATTAGCTACCTCCCACAAGCCCCTACGTGGTATCTATCCAGCAACCCGACCCAGAATCAAACTGATGACCTTTTGGCACATGGGACAAGGCTCAACCAACTGAGCCACATGAGCCAGTGCTGCATGCTTGTTTTTTAAAACAGAGTACTGAGCTATCAGTCATCTCTCCTTTTACCTTGTAGTCCCCTGACCCAAGATCTGGTTTAGCAGAATGCTGATTAAAAAGATCACGGGAGCCATGCCATCTCTACCTGTGAGCCAAACCGGTTTCAGCTGGGTTCTTAATTTTTATTGAATTACATGTATAAACCATGTTGCTAACATATAGAAATGCAAGTTTACATATTAAATTTATCCAGTATTTTTTAAATACACTTATTAAAATTTATAATTTGTTTGAAAATATTTTTGAGTTTTCTATGCAGGCCTGTGTGTCATCTTCAAGCAATGAAAGTTTTGTTTACTAATTTTTAAACATTAATTGATTTTATTTTCTTATCTTGTGGTGCTGTTCAGAATTTTCAAAACAATGCTATGTAAAACAGAGATATTTTATCATTCGTGGCCTTAATGTGAAAGTTTTACCATTAAGCATGACATTTTTCTCTAGGTTTTTGTTATATAAATTTATGAAGTTAAGACATTTGTCTTTCTGATAAACTAGGATTTTTTTCAAAAATGACTAAACAGTTTAACTCTTATTAATTGAATTTTATTGAAATGTTCATATAATTTTTCTTCTTTGTTTAGCTGCTATAATTAGATAATTTGCTATTAAACAAAACTTGAATTCCTGAGATAAACCTTACTTGGTCATAATATATTGCATATTTATGCATTGATGTATACAATTTTATGTTGTTTAGTAGTTTTCTATCTACACACAAGTGAGCATAGCTGTAACTTTTCTTATTATATTCCTGGTCTCATTTGAATACCAAGGTTGTACCAGTTCCATAAAATGACTAGGAGAACATTCCCTCTTTTTAGTTACCTACAAAAATAAATGTAGCTTGCGTCTTTCTGGGGTCCTCCTTTTTGCAAGAATCTCCACGACAAAGTCTTAGTTTTGGAGGTGCCTGAGTCTTTTCTCCTGTGACCTGCATACTGCTAAAGCTAAAAGTCTAGGCTTCGGAGACCAGCAGACGGCCCCAGGCAGTGATTCTTGGTGCTTGCTTCACTCTGTATTTGCAATCCCACATCCTGTGGAACATGAGGATTTTCCTTACTTTCTTGACAGCTCAGCTGTACACTTAAGATGATGATTTTTATATTTTACTTAGGAAATGAGAGCATGTCATATTTTTAATAAAGAGAAAAGTAAACCCTATTCCTATTCATAAAAAAAAGCCTTTCTACCATGGTGAAATATAATCTTGAATGAGTACAGGGAAATATTCTTAGAGTTGGTGAGTTGGGAATGAAACAAAGAAGATGGCCATGACTGTGTAGTTTTATCAGAAAGGGGGAGTACATGTGCATTTGCAAGATGGCAGTAATGACAAAATAAGATGCAGCTCTGACACTGCAAGCTGTGTAGCTCATGTTAAATTAATCCAACTACAATGTATTATAGAACAAGTTAATTTGAACTGTAACAAGATGCTCCCTCTCCAGTCATCAGCACTATTTCCTTTGGTTTCACTTCCCTGAAACCTCATACTCTGCCACTTAAAACAAAATCATATCAGTAAGCATCCCTGAAAAGAAAGTACCAATAGGATGGTAATGAAGCTGAACCACTAAGATTATGGAGCCTGAAGAGCAAGCTGCTGAGGATTTTGAATATGGAGAGAGGGGATTTGGATTATGTGACCTTTGACCAGCTTTCTACCAGTGGGCCTTTATGATACAAATGTCTGTGTCTATCGATCCATCTGTGGTACACAAGGGGCTATTTTTCTCCTCCTCTCACAACTCTTCCTCTGTGGTCAAAGAGTGTACAGTTGGCTACTTAATAATATTTCTTTTTTTAAAATATATTTTATTGACATTTTACAGAGAGAAAGGGAGATAGTCAGAAACGTCGATGAGAGAGAAACATCGACCAGCCGCCTCCTGTACACCACCTACCGGGGATGTGCCCACAACCAATGTACATGCCCTGGACCAGAATCAAACCCGGGACCTTTCAGTCCGCAGACCTACGCTCTACCACTGAGCCAAACCAGCCTCGGCAATATTTCTTGATTGAATAAAGGAAAGATTGGCACCTCCAGGACTCTCTTCAAAACCATTGTCAGTTATTTTTATGTTGTCTCCATATCAAAGCTACAGTGGAATGGTGTCTTGGAAAAGTGGTAAAGTTATTTTAAAATTATCAAATAACTATTATCGCACCTACTTTTTTTCTCTGAGCCAGTGTTCTACTGATATGGTGATGTAGAACATAATCCTACCTCTTAGTGAGGACATAGGATTTTTTCCCTCTTCTAGTAGAATCATTGATGGAGCGGTTACCTACTGGAGACATCAAGATTGAAGTATCACCTTGCTTATATGTGTAATGAGAGAGATTTTGAGGAAGAACAAAAAAAATCATAAACATGTACACACAAACCTCTATGTTAAAAGGCTAACTAAACTCAATATTCTACACATGAAACAATAGAGAAATATAATTTTTCATCAATGAGACAAATGACATGAAGAGGAACTTAATGGGTTCTATTATTTCCTATTTGTGTTTAGGAAAAATTTTGAGTGGTATCTTCTTTGATCCTTTTTTTCTCAATAAACCTGCTTACTGTTTTTATTATTTTAAAAATATGTTTATTTTTTACATTTTTGTACCTAATTTCAAGAGCAGAGCCCCACTCAGCTGTGCCTGTGGGGACAAGCAGGCAGCATGGCTGATTTAGGGCTCACTGAGCAGGAAAGGTTTCCTTTCCGCACATGGGAGTGTATGAATGTCTTCTGTTCCTGGACAGTACCCCGCTCCATTGCACCTCTGCTCCCCACACTGGACTCCCAAAGCAGTGGTGAGTGCACCCTGTGGCATCTACCCAGACTTCACATTTAAATTCACAGACAAGTTCTGAAGCAATTTGGATCCAAAAACGTTCTGAATCATTTTGTTTTGATCCAAAGAATCAAGCAACATTATCAAATTCTTACATGTCAATGTAGAAAAGTACATTAACGCATCAATCTTCATTAGAAATGTTCATCTAAAAGCTTTGATTTTTTAAAAATTTCTGTCTTTTATTTAACACTAAGCACACTGTTTAAGTTATAGATTAATATTGTTCTTGGCACAAAATATGTCAAAGAACTTTGAAAAAATTTCAGTTAAACAAATAGAAGATTTTGTCATTATCATAAGCAAGAATTCATCCCTCCACATATGATTCTAATGAAGAATACATGCCATAGAAAACAAGAAGTGAGTTTGATAAAATAGGATATGGCTAAAGACCTTAAAGAATTTCAAAATGTGATCAACTATATCCATCACTGCTCTAGTCTAAATGGTCCTTCTCTATAGTCTGGGTTTTGCATAGTCTCCTAACTGGTTCACACAGAACTGCCAGAGTGATCTCTCCGCATGTATGTCAGATTCCCTAATTAAAATTCATAATTCCTTTCCACTAAATGAGGACTAAAGTCCATACCCTCTATGAAGGCACACCTGGCCCTCAGTGTTCTATCCTTTGCCTTACTCCAAATTCATATTCAGCCACTCCTCCTCATGGATCACTATATTTGAACTATACTAGATTTCGTTCTGTTCCCCTTCTTGGCTAGGCTCATTCCCACTCTTGGTCCCTGTTAGGTTGAGGCAGGGGGAAGGAGGTAGCCCCAGAGCAGATGCAAGCATCTGCAGGATGGATGATGATAACTGGCTAGCTGGCGCCTTCCTAGGGCCTTCCTAGACCCCTGGCCTGAGGCAGGAATTCCACACCTCTCATGCTCTCCATCCTCCCCTCCCTAAACAGCTGTATAAAAGAAATACCTATGCTGCTTTTGGGCGCGAACTTCCCTGGCCCACCCTCGGACCAGGGAGCTTCGCCCAGGAGTGCAGATTAGAGCCCCCTTCTTAATCGCCTGGATTCTGTGTCTTGCTTCTGCGCCGCCTACCTCTCAGCTGGGATCTTACAAACCTCTCCGTTGGGACCTTACAACCTTTCAGTTCCTTTGCTAAATAAAGCCTTTGTGGCTCCAGATCTAATAATCAAGATATCAATTCAAATATATTATCTTGAAAAACTTTCCCAAAGCTACCCTGGAACTCTCTAACACATTATCTTGTTTTATTTCCTCATGACTCTTAATATTATCTATTAACTCCTAGTTTGCTTGTTTTTACTTATATGTTTGAATTGAAGTTCCATTAAAGATCTTGTTTATGACAGTTTCATGAGCACCGAAAACAGTGCCTGAAACATGGCAGGAAGATAATAACCACTTGTTGAGCAGGTGAGTTAAAGGATATTCTCTACTAACCGATAGAGAGCTATTGTAGATTCTGAGCAAGGAGTTATTTGATAAATTGTTCAGAAACACATAGCAGTTGTGTGAAAATATGATTAGATTTGGAAGAGATTAAAAATAGAATGGCTAGCAGAAATCCATGATTAATTTCCGTATTAAACTGAATTTTAATGAAGAGAGGTTGCTCAAAAAATTTATACTGTCAGGGAGAAAAGATGGAAGAGCTTAGTAGTACTAGCAGGGTTTTAACCCTTAGGATGCAGGTAGGTGGGGTTTGCAACTGTTAGAGAAAAAGTATAATTATAAAATATATTTTCTGAAGAATATTTGACTTTTGGTGGTGGTCACACAATGCAATATACAGATGAGTTATCATAGAATTGTACACTAGAAACCTATATAATTTTATTAACCCAAGGCCCCCCTTAATTAAAAATCAAAATAATAAAAAACATTATTTTCTGTGTATGAAAATAAAGTGCATAAAACATTTTGGTTAAATATTTAATTTTTATTTGTAGAATAACTTAATTTTAATTCACTAAAAACAAAGGAGACCTAAGTGGGAATGAGAAATCAAATCCAGAGATTTACATTTAACAGACAAATCTTCACAGGAAGATGAATTTCCCTGATGATAAGACCTTATGTTAAAGTAAGGCCAGGCCATTTTATCTCTTACAGTCTAGATACCAGTAGACTGCCTACCTCAGCTGGTTAATTTGTAAAGGGTAAAATAGAAATGGCAGGATAGATTGAAGAACCAGAGGATGTGAGTGTGAGGTTTTTGGTATTTAAGACAAGATGAAATACTGTAAATTAGTAAAGCCGATGGTGACAACACAGATGGAAGCTTCTAGAATAGAAGTGAAGAAGTGGGAGAGAGGAAAAGAACATGGTGGGAAGTGATGGGCTTTAGGGAAAAAGTATTAGCTTTTGAAAGAAAGAAGTTATTTTTTCAATGAGAACTTCTCAACATGAACTTCTCAGCATGCTACTGTATTGTATGCACTCAGGATTCTTAGAGATGGGATTCACATGGTCATTAGTGACCAGTGGTGATTAAAAACAAATTCCTGATTCTTAGGAGATATGTGATGCCTCTGATTAGACCTTTAAAAACAACAATTGTTCTTAAAAAGTTCAGTTCTTTAATTTCTTTCTTACTTGATACATATTAATTATCACCTCACTTAGTACTTTATAAAGCAAAAGAAAATAACAACTTTGTAAATAGCTGGAGCCCCATTTGGAATGACCATGAATCTAACATGATAGGTTATTTAGAAAAACAATAGAGGGTCATTAATAATGTAGTGTAGTAATGTAGCAGAGTAACTGAGAATATAAACTTTGAGTTACTTAAGGTTGCCATGGTGAAAACAGGGTAAAAAATGGCACTCCCTTCTTTCACCTTTCACTTGAAATTAATGATAAAAAAGAGATAATCAAATTTTTATCTTAGATAAAACCTGGAGATACTGTAATTCAAATCGCAGTATATGAGAAAAGGCTACCAAATATAGTGAAGGTGGAATAGGGTACAGGGAGATGGTCAGAAAGTAGTCGATAGCTACATTTCTGAGTTTAAACCATCAGAACACAATGATCAGAATTAGATGTCCCATTCTAAACAATAAAGTGAATAATCTTTTACAGTGGTGAAAAAAGATATGGCCCCAACACTGTATAACGGTCAAGTAAATCAAGGAAGAACCAACAAAAAACAAATTATCTAGACATAATAGCAAGATGTGATCAGTCTGGCAATTATTAATTTCAGTTGTCTGGAGAGAGGTAAAAGCTAAAAGAATTTGTGAGTGCACAGTCCTGTGTCATCATCAGGTATGTTTGTGAATCACGGATAAGCTATTCTTGCCTGGGACACTCCTCTATCCATAGATGATTCAAAATAACTAATTTATTTTTTAAATTACTGAATGATAATCATAATATTAACAATCAAAAACTGGCAAAATCAACATACACTACCAAAATAAAGTTGAAAAGAATAAGAAAAATTGCAAGAATGCAACCAATATATATTAAAAATCCTTGATTAAAAAAATTGTGACAAACACACTATTTTGTATTCAAGAAATATAATGAAATAATTTCCTGTTTAAAACAAGATTTCACAGGAAATATACACAAGCTCAGAGAAAACATAATTAAATAGCCTCTAGAGGTAAATCATTAGAAGATAGAACTAAAGAAGAAAAGAAGCAAAGGAAAAGAAAACAGAAATAAAGAACTAGAATAAAAGGGAACAGGTATTACTTAAAAAATAGAAAGAAACAAGGAGGATAAGATGGAAAAGAATGAGATTATTATGGTGAAAAGAAATTCAGCATATAATAGAATTACAAGTAAAAAGGTAGATATGGAAGTCCAGCAAAAAGAGATTCCATCTAGGCATATGCAATGCTCCAAAGGTAACAAACTAGAATAATAATGATAGTGATAATATATTTTAAGATAAATTAAGATATCTCATAAATAAAATTTTAAAAACATGTTCCAGAATGAAAAAGGACTCAGAACAATCAATATCAAGGTATACCTTATTAAAATTACTGAACGAGGACTAAATAGGCGAAGACATTAAATTACCAATACAAGGGAAAAGGAGTTTTCTACATTGAATTCAGATGAATAAACCAGTTAATATTGGCTTACAAAGCAACAGAAATTTACTCTCCATAGTTCTATAGGTTGGGAAGTCTAAAATCAAGACACCAACAGGTATTGGATTTGCAGACAATTATCATTTTCAATAACCTCACATGGTGAATGTTCTCTTTGAGGTCTCTTTTACAATGACACTAATTCCATTCATAAGTGCCCACAGTAGGGAAATGTATCATATGGTTAAGTATCTTTCTGTCTTTCTTTATAGATACAGATTCATGTACAATTGATTTAACCTCGTAAGTAAGGCATTGCCGCACTGGACAAGTTCATAGAATTTTTCAGAATCAGTTCTGGCCCCAAAGCCTTCTTAGACATGAAAAGCATTAACTAAAAAGTAGATCATTTACCTGAGTGTTATATCACATTTAGACAAATTTTTATTCTAAATTATCTAAGTCAATTCTATATTTATAATATTACTCGAGGCCCAGTGCATGGATTTGTGCACTGGTTTGGGGGGGTGTGGCCTGCGGGGATCAGCCCACTGGGGGAGCTCTGCTCATCCCAATCAGCCAAGTGGCTTTCTCACTGTGAGAGTGCACTGACCACCAGGAGGCAGCTCCTGCATTGAGCATCTGCTCCCTGGTGGTCAGTGCATGTCATAACGATTGGTCAACTGGTTGTTCTGGTCTTTCTGTTGTTCGGTTGCTGGGCTTTTTTATACATACATTTCTTCTAACACAGGATTTTTAAAAACTGAAAATGGGTATGTGGTGGCATCAAATGCCATAATAAAATAGCTCTGGATAGCATTGAAAACCTGACCTGCACACAGTCTTATGAATGTTGATATAACTAATATTGAATCATGACCAGGTAACTTCTTGAGTTACATAATTCAATTTTTCTCTTAATTGATCTTGCTTCTATTTGCCCCAAATATCTATAAAATTGCCTCTAATGCTCCTTCATTCTGTCTATATTGATATATCTCTACAGCCTAATATACTCTTCAAATTTCCTAATAATTTCAATTGAAGTAGGTACTACTTAGGGAACACATTTTCCTAATAGGCATCAAAGATTCAGTAGGCAACTGGTGCTAAGAAGGTATTGTTTTTCTTGAAAGTGCTATTAAAGTAAATTGAAGTTTTAAAAATGGTAACATCAAAGAGCCCACTGTTTAAGAAAAGAAATTATAAATAGAATATGAACAGCAAGCTGAACACCCACATCCTTCAACTCATTTTTTCCCTTGCATACTGAGGGAATGTTGACTTTCTGGATGAGGAGAAGAGATCATCTTTATACATTTTTATACATTTTACCCCAGATCATTTTTATACATTTTACCCTGATTCCAATCACTTATTTGTAGGGTGAAGAAAATGAGTTTCTCATATCTAAAGAGCAGGTGACCATATTATATCTATATTTTGGTAATGAAGAAATCTCTAACTTCTAATAATTGATTTTTGGGGGAATATCATTTTACCAAATGCAACCCACAAATCACTAACAGTCCTGGCCATTAATGTAGTTTAATTAAGATAGTTTTATATAAACATTTGTATTGCTGTTAGAGAAGTTGTAAACTATAACAATGAAAGAATGAGCTTGCATTGCTCCCTCAGAAAAGCCCTTATTTAGAAAAGACAATAAACATTTAAGCATTGCTCATTTCCACTATCTGTTTTAACAACAATTTTAAATTTCTAAAACATGCAAATACACAAAGAGGCTCTCTAATAAATAGGTATAACTTAGCAATGAGGTTCAAATGAGATCAATTACATAAACCCTTAGCAGAGCACCCAGCATACAACAGATGCTTAACAAATGATAGTTAATATTATATACATATAATTGCCATAGCAAAGCAGTCATATAATTAAGAGCTTATCCCTCCAGAGTCAGGCAACCTGGTTTGAATCCAATTCACAGTTGCACATCTGAGTATTAAACTAATATTTGCAAATTGCTTGGCAAATACCAATCACATAATGGATTAAAATATAGTTTGCTGTATTCTATCATTGTTCTCATAAAATCTTTTTTATCAAATTATCCTATTAAACTTACATATCCGATCAAGTGATCAATAAAAATCACTTCTTATATAATTACAATTTGCCTGTTTCCAGTACATGAGTAAGATAAAAGCTCAGCAAATATTTTACTTTCATATACATCACAACTAAAAAATTAACAAATTTTTGTTTTATCTAAAACAAGGTCACTTTATGCCTTTTTATTCTATTGGAATTCACTTCAATTGCAATGCTTTTCTACTTAGTTTAAGTAACATAAGAAGATTAAATATTGTTTTACTGAGTGCTATATAATGACTTTCTATTGAGTTGTAAGAAGATTAAACATATTTGTTAAGTGCTCCTATGTAGCAGGCACATTCAGATGTTGGGGAGCTAATGGTAAGTAAAAAACACAGTCTGCATCATTATGGCTAAGTGACATAAAAGACACACAGTGTCCTTAGGACAAATAAAAGTTTATATTGTCACAGATATAAATAAAGGCTTTTATTGAGGACACACTGAGGTTTGATGGATAAATAGGCGTTAGCTACGCATAGAAAAAGTAGGCAGACTCCAGGCAAAAGGGTACCGGGGAAATGAGCACAGGCAGAGGGAGCTAGCCACATTTTAGAAGCTGGAAATTCAGTGTAACTGAAATGCAAAGATAGTCCCTATGCTATGGGTGGTTTTGATATTTATTTTAAGAGCCAAGAAAAGCCATTAAGGAATTTTAAACAGTAGGACAAGGTGTTCACAACTGCATTTTGAAATATGCTCCCACACATTTTGTCTATAGCTTAAGATGTAACTTTTCAAGTGTCAATTATATACCAACGTTCATTTTCTCCACCCACTTTCAATGAAATAAATTTACATTACAGAGCAAGTGGATAACAAATCAAAGAAACACTAAAAAATTCAACATAAGAAACCACCTTGACTTTGCTTTCTTGTTAGCATCTACTACTTCAGAAACAAATCAAGAGTAAGGAAACTAAATCTCTTTCTACTGTTTTTTTGCAATGGCTGAAAATTTGTCATATATTTTAATATTATCTTTAATCTTTTTATTCAGAAATGTTTAAAGTTTACAAATCTATTTGCAATTTTTTTCAAAACTGTTAAGTATTCCTTCTCCAACTAATTCATCTACTCAATATTTAAGACCCAGCTAAGGTGTCTAGTCCTTTGTAAAGACTTCCATGTCTCACTCTAACAAAATCAAATTTTATTTTCTTTGTGACCTGCTCAATCTGGGATGTACTTCTCTTGTACTACTATCACAGTCTGTAATGATGCATCTCCAGAAATAAATTGGAATGCTTTTATTGCCTCATTATGCCTGGTGCCTATCACAAAGACTAGTGTGTATGCATCAGGTGCTCAATAAATACTCATTGAACGAATGGTTGAATTTTATAACATGGTTCATTACTTTCCTTCTCCAGAATGTGATTTCAATAACTCATGTCAGTCAATTTTATAAATTCTGTATGTGGATAAATTCCCTTTGTATTTTTAACACATAAAGGCAATATACTGATCCTTAATAACCTTGTCATTACATGTATAAATATTTAGGCAAGGCAGATAATTGTGCTCATTTTCTCAGAAAAAAATGGAATAATTATATATGCATTAAAGAAAAACTTTAAAAATTACCTTTTGTTTTGTCAAGACAAGTTGCTATCCCTGGTTATAGTTGATAACACAGTGAGTATTGGATCCAGTTTGCCTAAATGCAGAAAGTATTTTCTCTACTCCTCTGGAATATTTAGTGCTAGTGTTTTCCAAATGTGTTTAATATATGTACAATTAGTGTTACTTTGTATTTATTATTTTTCTTTAAGTGACTTATTTTGAAAATTTAAGTAAGATATTTATAAATAAACTTTATTACTATAATAGATGAAAAGCCAGTATATTTACAATAAGTATTAATATTTTATATTATTACCACATATTTTAGTTGCTTTGCTTTTCCCCCCACCATTCTTACCTTCTTTTAATGAGGCAAATGTTTTTGTTATTCTCTCTTTCTCCATTTGCTCTTTTGCATTATGCTATTATTATAGTGGTTATTCTAGATATTAAAACTGCATCCTTGCTTATTAAAGTCAACCTCAAATTAGCACTTTTAACATTCCCTGGACAATGAATGGAACATAATATCTTAACTCCACTTTCACCATATTGTGGGCCTTTATTTTATTGCTATATATGTTATAGATCACACATGACATTTTATTTATTTTATATAGCCAAAATTACTTTAAAACAACATACATATTTCCTTTCTGGTGGTCTTCATAATTCCCTAAAGTTTCGTGCTGCTCTTGGAATTATTTTCTTCAATACAAAAAAAATTAGTATATCTTGCAGTAAGATTACATTACTAAATTCAATTTTGTTAAAGAATATTTTCTCTGTCATAATCTGCATTTAATTGCCAAAACCGGTTTGGCTCAGTGGTAGAGCATCGGTCTGCGGACTGAGGGGTCCCGGGTTCGATTCCGGTCAAGGGCATGTACATTGGTTGCGGGCACATCCCCATTAGGGGGTGTGTAAAAGGCAGCTGGTCGATGTTTCTCTCTCATCGACGTTTCTAGCTCTCAATCTTTCTCCCTTCCTCTCTATAAAATATCAATAAAATATATTTAAAAAATAAAATCTGCATTTAAGATTTTATCTTTTTTTTAATTCAACAATTAGACTATAATGTACATTGTTGCTATTTTCCTTTTATGTATACTGTTTGGTATTTTTGGGTTTGTTTTTTTTTTTAATCTGTGACTTGATACTATTAATCACTTTTGAAAATTTTGTGGTTATTTTATTTTCAGATATTAATTTTTCATTTATTCAATGTCTCTCTCCTGAAATTGCAATTGCACTATATTTGAATTTCTCACTATAGCACATATGTTTTGTGGTTTTTCTTGTTTCTTTAATTATTCTTTTCTCTAGGAATTTCACGTAAAATTTTTATTTTTAGAAAGAGGGAGAGATAGAGAGTGCAAGCATGATAGAGAAACATCTGCTTAATTGTTCCACTTATTTATGCATTCCTTGGTTGATTCAATTTATTTGACAATCTATAGAATTTTTATTCATGATGCTAACCTGACTTTTACATTTTTAAACTATACTTTTTATTATTGACACTGTTACAAATGTCCCCATCTCACCCCTTTTTCCAACCTCCATCCAGCCCCTGTGCCCCCTGCTCCAGCCATCACTCTCATTGTCTGTATCTATGTGAATATATATATATATATATATATATATATATATATATATAATTTGGCTAATTCTTTCAACCTTTTTCATCCAGTACCTCCATCCCCTTTAAGAGCAGTCAGTCTGTTTCTATTTTATTTGTCATTTTATGTTGTGAATTACATTGCTACATAAGTGAGGTCATGTGGTATTTATCTTTCTCTGACTAGCTTATTTCACTTAGCATAATAATTTCCAGGTGCATCCATGCTAACACAAAATGCCAGGTTTCTTTCTTTTTGTTATTGTTTAAAGTATTATGCATCTCCTTTTCCCCCAATTAACAGCCCCTGGCCACTCCCACCCCTGAGGACAACCCCCTACTGCCCCAGGGTCTGTGTCCATTGGTCATGCTAATAAGCATGTATGCAGGTCCTTTGGCTGATCTCTAACACCCACCTCCCCTGCCTTCTCCCTGAGGTTGGATGGTCTGCTCAGTTCCATCATGTCTCTGGATCCATTTTTGTTCATCAGCTTATGTTGATCATCATATTCTTTATCTTTCTCCAACTAGCTTATTTCGCTTAACATAATGCTCTACAGTTCCATCCATGCTGTTGCAAATAGTAAAAGCTCCTTTTTTATAGTAGCATAGTATTCCATTGTGTAGAAGTAGCACAGTTTTCTAATTCACTCGTCTGCTAATGGGCACTTAGGCTGTTTCCAAATCTTTGCTATTGTAAATTGTGCTGCTGCGAACATAGAGGTGCATATATCCTCACTGATTGATGTTCCTGGTTTCTCCAGATATATTTCTAGAAGTGGGATTACTGGGTCAAATGGAGTTCCATTTTTAACTTTTTGAGGAAGCTCCGTACTGTTTTCCACAGTGGCTGCACCAGTCTGCATTCCCACCAGCAGTGCATGAGGGTTCCTTTTTCTCCACATCCTCGCCAGCACGTGTTTGTTGTTTTGTTGATGATAGCCATTCTGGCAGGTGTGAGATGGTACTGCATTGTTGTTTTGATTTGCATCTCTCAGATAATTAGTGACTTTGAACATATTTTCATTATATCCAATGACCCATTCAATACAGGATTTTATAGCCTTGAAATACATGGTTTACTGTAGGTAAAAAACATACTATAATTTTCCTGCTTAAAAGAAAAATATGGCGGAAGCTAATGTGAAAGATGGAGGAAAGTACAACATTTTTTTTTTATTTTAATCAAAACTTTGTTAAAAAATTGCATAGTCAGAAAAGTTTAGAGTAATATATTCCTGTAGGACTACAGCCCACAAATTATCAAGAGTCGACTAGCAAAAAAACAAAAGATAAAATATGTTTAACAATACTACCTACACATGATGAATGAAACAGAATTTTACCTGTGATAAAAGAAAATCATTTTCTTGGGAATAAAATAACAGTTATACTTAACTAACTCAAGAAGAAGACAAACACATAGGAATTGAATTTCATATGAGCTATTCTCTCTAACAAAAATGGACATTGTTTGCATAATCTTTAATGACATTACAATCAACTCTATAATATAAAGTTTAAAATATTAATTTATGTTAAATATTTAAAAATTTTGTATGTCTGAACTTTGGAAGCAGTAAAGGGACGTTTTTTTTTTTTTCAGAGAAAGACTGCATTTTTAACTGCATAGGCTCATGACTTGTGTTGATTATCTTTAGGTTTTCCTACCTCTGCTGTTGCCACCTCCATGTTATCAAGAAACCTAAAAAACACAGGTATAAGACCCTCTAGGTTAACTCTCTCCAGGGTGTTTAATAAAATATTCAGAAACACCAGGTGGCTCTGGGGGTTGATGCACTATTTCCAAGATTTATATAAAAATTTACTATGCCTGATTGGACATGTGTGATGCTTTAATAAAAACTTACTTTTTAGTTATTAGAAAAAAGAACCACAGAAGCAAGTATACATTGGAACAAAAGTGAAGAAATAAGGTTCATTCCGCTTTTCCTCTGAATTGGTTTATGGCCTCTCTTTAGCCAACTGCACCATAGTTATATTTATCGGATTCTTTCATATATGTTTGTATTAATATAGGTAACTGCGAGTAGTCCTTTCCCAGAGTATGATATATTGCCTTAGCCCATTTGTGTGTGTGGGTGTTTATGAAATCCTGAATTGTAAAATACCTTTTCTGGTATGGGAGAATACAAAGTATTAATGTAGTCATCATCCCAGTCTGTACACACAGTACTGGTACTTCTGGTAACTATTAGAATCACCATTATTTTTATTACTATTGGTGGTAGGCCACTAGTAGTTGCATTTTATAGAATAGTACCTGTATAGAATAATTTTAATTTAACTATATTAACCCTTACCCATTTTCTTGGTGTGATCCTAAAATGTATTATATTGCTAAGTATAGATGATTTTTAAAGATCATTCTTCAGACTACCTTTGAAACATTTTGTTTTCAGATTTTTAGGTTATAACCAGAGAAATGTATTCACTTGAATGCCAGAGCTAGGCAACCCAGTCACATATCCAGCAGGTCAATTTAAAGGTAGTTTAGTATGTCAGTCTCAATGTTCTTCGTTTGATAAAGAATATTACATGTTCTTCAGCTTAACTTGATAATTTCTTCCAACCATAGAATTTATGCTTTTTTATAGCACTATAAGACTTTTTAAAAATAAACCATCCTTCCTTCCTTCCTTTCTTCCTTCCTTCCTTCCTCCCTTCCTCCCTTCCTCCCTTCCTCCCTCCCTTCTTTTTTTTTCTGCATAGAGCAAGGTGGAAATAATGCTTGCATGGTGAATCAAAAATGTAATTCTAAATCTAGTGTCTTAGTCTTCAAGTATTAAACCCACATGATATTTGTGCTTTTAAAGTACTATTTGATAATATTAAGTCTATTCTTCAATGTCAAACTTTTATGAAACATAGCTTTATAGGCTTATTTTATTTTCACTCTCTTGATCTTACTGTGGATATAAATTATTAGAATTATCATTCTCTTTAAGAACTTTTTCATAAAGGGCTTAAATCTTTCAACAGTTGGTTTAACCTTAAAATATATATATATATATATATATATATATATATATATATATATATATATATATAATAAAAAGTAAATAGGGGTTAAAGGAGATATTAAAAAGGTGATGGTAGGTTATAGGATCAAAGTAAACCAGATCTCAAAACTCAAAAATACTCAGGCAGAAAGACAGAATAGACAACCAAATTCAAAAGACATGTTTCTTTTATGAAAGATGATAACCCCAGAACTTTCACTGTTCGTGGCTCTTATCTTACCAAAGTCCCTGATTCATAGTGTGATTTATTGATGGTACTATAAAGTGGGAAACACTTTCTTATACATCGTTGAGAATGTCCATTAAAAATGTAATAGAACATTTTAAAATCTACAACTTTGAAGATTATGGGTAAAAAAAGAATATTAGACCACCTATCCTTCTAAGATTCTTTTCAGGATGATTCAATCTATGATCTTACAAAGTTGAAATAAAGAAGGAAAATATAAAAACACTAGAGGCCTAGTGCATGAAAATTCATGCACCTGGAGGGTCCCTCAGCCAGGCCTGCACCCTCTTGTAGTCGGGGAGCCCTTGGGAATATGCACTTCCTGGCTTAGGCACACTCACCAAGGGGATTGAGTCAAAACTCTCAGTCAGACATCTCTCTCGCAGTCTGGGAGCCCTTGTGGGATGTCCACCTGCAGGTTTAGGCCTGGTCCCCAGGGGATTGAGCCTAGGTTGGCAGTCAGACATCCCTTTGGCAGCCCAGGAGCCCTTGGGGATGTCCAACTAACATCTTAGGCTTGCTCCCCATGGACATCTGTTAGTCAGACATCCTTAGTGCTGCCATGGAGGCAGGAAAGGCTCCCGCCACTACCGCTGCACTCACCAGCCATGAGCTGGCTTCTGGCTGTGTGGCACTCCCCTGTGGAAGTGCACAGATCCCCAGGGGGCAGCTTCTGTGTTGAGTATCTGGCTCCTAATTGCCTAATTGCTCATCTGCCTACCTGCCTGGTTGCCCCTAACTGCCTGCCCCTGCCAGCCTGGTTGCTTCTAACTGACACCCCCCCTGCCAGCCTGGTCACCCCTAATTTCCCCCCAAATGGCCTAGTCACTCTTCACTTCCCAAACCTGCCAGCCTGATCACCCCCAACTACATCCCCCCCCCCGCTGCCAGACTGGTCTCCCCTAACCACCCCTCCTCCTGCTAGTCTGGTTGCCCCTCATGGCTCCCCTGCCAACCTGGTCACCCCACACAGCCTGCTTGTTCAGTGGTTTGGTTGTCCCTCACTAACCCCCCTGCCAGGCTGGTCATAGGCAGCCATCTAGTGAGGGTGTTAGGGTCAATTTGCATATTATCTCTTTATTATATAAGCTTTATACTCCCTCTATCCTAGTTTTACTAATAGATATTTCCCTTTGCCAAATGTGGAACTTGCAATTGATCATCACTTATGTTTAAAAAATGTGACTCTCAAGAGAAATGATACTGTTTTTCCCATTTTTTCTACTTTTAGCACCCTGTAGTTCTATGTCTGAACATTCTATCATCAGAACAGCTCTCTATTCCATTAACATATATTATACTTCTCATCTACACATGTGTCTCAAGTAGAAATCTATTTAATCAGAAACAAATACAATAGAGATAAGCTTGTCTTACTTCCTTCCCCCTCTTTCTAAATGAACAAGGGGAAGCAAGGACTTATATGAAAGAAACAGGTACAGATTTTGATAGCAATTCATTTTTTAAGAAATATTTATGGAGCTCCTACTATATAATACAGCTGTGGCAGGTGTAGAAGTTTAGTAACCAAGGGACAAATATATATATCCTTGCTCATTTGAAGCTCACAACCTTGGGAGAAGAGGTAGATAATCAAATACATATTACATGAAAGATCTTGATTCACAAACTATGAAACGTTCCCTGACCTGAAAAACAAACAAACAAATAAACAAACAAACAAAAAAAATTACATTGGCTGCAATGAGAGAGATAGGCAGACTTAGTATAAACTATAGAACCAGGTAAAGCTTCCTGCAGAAAGGCCCCATAAGCAGAGATCTGAGGTATGGACTGGAGATGGTAAAGAAAAGTTAAAAGTTCCAAAGAGCATTCCAAATAATGAGAAGAGCAAGTTCAAAATCCTAATGCTATCAAGTGCAATCCTCTTATTTGAGGAGAAAAAACGAAAATAACATCAACAACAACAAAAAAACAAACAAAAACCAAACAGGTCAGAATGGTAGGCAGTGCAATGAGGGAAGGAAAATAGGGCCCTAAGTAAGATAAGACTGGTGACATAGCCTGGACCTTTCCAGTTTTTAGGTGCATGAAATTTTAATTCTACATTCAGTGAGATGCCATAATTCAAAGAGAATGCTCCAAAACAACTGTTGCCAATCAAGTAACTATTGGAATTGACAAGATAAATTTGTAAGGTGGCCAGTTATATGCAAAATACTAAAAAAATCAACAGTTTCATTTTACATAGAGAAAATCCCATACTTAGGAAGAGATTAGGTTATGAAAAGATGTACATAGTTCCATTAGCACACAATTTCAAAATGACTAGGAGACATTTAAGCTTATTTGATGCATTTCCACTAAATAGTCTTGCAAATTAATCCATCAAAGATGTTTAATCAGATATAGTCTGCTAAACATTTCCTTGGACTTCCTTAAAAGGACAATTTTCATCTTCATTGAAAAAAAAAAACCACAAAGTTAAGCAAAGGCCTACTCCCTATGATAGTCACTGACATTTTTACCTGTTCAATAGCTGGGTAACCTGCAAAAGTTTCCTTGCCATTTGCTTTGATGTTTTGCTTGTTTGGATGGCCTTTAGCCTGTGTAACATAGTTTCATCAGCAGGACTCAATCATGCTTACCCTTCTTCTGAATTAACACTGTTAACATGTGACCAAGATGATGCAGATGTTCCAGCCATACCTGTAATATTTTTCCATTTCAGCAATCCCTTTTACCTTTATGATTCTGATTCTTGCTGATCATTGTTGACTGCACAAACACATGCCTTGTGTGTTGAAAGATTCATTCATGTCTTTCCAAATGTTTAGCTTCTCAAAAAATGTATTCCATATGCATGCATAATGATTATATTTTCATTTTTTTAAATTAAACTTATCGGGGTGACATTAGTCAGGACGATCATCCGTATTTCAGGTATGGATTTCTATGTTACACATCTGTAACAGTACACTGTGTGCCCACCACCCAAAGTAAAGTCTTCTCCTGTTATATGAGGATCCAGTTCTCTCCCCACCCCCTTTCCTCTGGCAACAACCACATTGTTGTTTATGTTTGTAAGTTTCAGTTTTATACTCACAAATGAGTGAATTCATATGATTCTTAGGTTTTTGTGACTTATTTCACTTAGCATAATATTCTCAGGGTCCATCCATGTCGTGATCAATTTTTCTTTTGTTTTCTCTTTTCTTTCCAATTTAATGCTATAACTCTGCTTTCAAAGCAATAAAAGTGCCAAAAAGTGCATTCCATTGATATATTTCCATATTATGACAATCCCCACTGCTTCATTTTTGCAGCTTTAGTTTTACATTATATCTTGAAGTCAGTGCATGTTCTTTGTCTAAATTGCTTTGAATATTCAAGTCCTTTTCATTTCCACATAAATTTTAGAATCAATGTGTCACTTTCTAGTTAAAAAAAAAGTGGGTAATATTATGACTAAGATTGTCTAGAAATCTGATTTGAGAAAATTGCCATTTAAAAAATTTGGCATTTTCCAATCCAGAAACATAATATAGTCATATTTTAGGTCTTCTTTAACCTCATTCAGCCATATATATATTTATTTGGATACAAATCTAGCATATCATTAAATTTTTTTCCTATACAGCATATGTGCTTTGATGCAATTTCATTAAATTTTAAACATTTCATTTTATAATTGTGTACCGATAGTGTATAATAATAAATTTGACTTTGGTTATATTGACCTTCAATCTGTTAACTTGCTAACTTTACTATTAGTTCCAGAAATTGTTTTGTAGATTCCTTAGACTTTTCTATGTAATCATTCAATTTATAAATAAATAGCTCTCTTTCTTTCCTAAATTTATGACATTTCATTTTTATCTACATGTCTATAACTTTTAAAAAGCTTTTGAATTGATTTTAGAAATGATAGAAAAAGGAAAGTCCAGAAATAACCAAATATTATTTGGTTACAAATACATTATGATAAATACTCAAATTTAAAATATCCGGGGAATACACTCTTCATTAAATGTTATTAATGACACAAACAGTTGGAAAACTATCTTTTTCCATCTCTCATACACTTAAATAATTTGATAGACTAAATATACAAATGTCTACCTTAAGAGGGCTAGGAGAACATCATTTTATATTCTTAGTATGGAGAATAGTTTTATAATTATTATCCAAAGAAACTAAGGGAATATTGGTAGATTAAAATTTCTCAAATGTGAATAAGGCCATATATAATATCCAATTATGATAAACTATAAATTATTATGGCATGTAAGCCCTTAACCTATAAATTATATTTACATAGGAAAAAAACCTTAATAAAAATTATAATTTACCAGAGATCAATAGGAAGAGCACTGACAAAATATTTTTTTAAAAAAATGCAAGTCACAATGATGATAAGAAATGTGACTTCAAAACTAATACAAATTCAAATTAAAGAAATGAGATGCATTTTTTACATTTTAGATTGGCAAGAGAGAAAATTATGATATAATATAAATAACTTATATATATAAAAGCCTAAGCAACTGAACAACCCGATGACCAGCCAGTAGCTATGATGCACACTGACCACCATTGGGGCAGACGCTCAATGCAGGAGCTGCCCCCTGGTGGTCAGTGTACTCCCACAGCAGGAGCCCAGTTCAGCTGAGAGATGGGTGCCAGACACAGAGCTGGCTGCTGGTGAGTGCAGCTGCGGAGGTGTGAGCCTCTCCCATGGACACCCCACTGCACGCCCCAGAGGTGAAGATAGGTTCAGTGGGACTGGGATGAGTGGGAACTGTGGGCTGTACCTAGCCAGCGCTCCGGCTCCACCCTGGCTGCCTGCTGCTTGGTGCACTAATTTGTGTTGTGCTGGATTGACAGGGACAGCAGATTAGAGATAGATGAGCTGGCAGATAATTCCAGGCTGAGGAGGTGCGGAGGTCCACTAATCCCCGCAGGCCAGGCCTCTACTAACATATCCGTGCACCGGGCCTTTAGTAACATATAATAGTACAAGTGAATAAATGATAAAATCTTTGTTGAGGATAATTTACCAACCTAGCAATTACTGGCAAGCTTCTAGTAAATGTTTTTAGCAAAGTAATTTAGAAAGAACATTATTTAAAATAGTGAGAAGGAAATAACCTAAATATCTAATGATAAAAGTTGGCTAAATTATGGTATATCATGATATTCTAATGTTATGCCATTTTAAATAATAATTGTAAACATTTATTGGCATGAGAAGAAGTCTATAATACCTGAGTTCTGAAATGATCCAGGGTTGGAATCAGAACACACTTCTGTCTTTTACTGGCTGTGTGACCTTGGACTTAATGTCTAACTCTGAATTTCCTCATCTGTAAAGTGGCAATAAATGGGAACCACCTAATACAGTTGTGAGAATTAAGTGGCATAAGTTTAAATAAATACAAGTATCTGTATTGTAACAGTTTTATTTTGTTTTTTTTTAATCTTTATTGTTCATATTATTACAAATGTTCCTCATTTTCCCCCCTCCATTGCTTCCCTTCCACCAAGTTTCCATCCCACCCTCTGCCCTTTCCCCATCCCCCATTGTCCTCATCCATACGTGCAGTTTATGTTCATTCTCTTCCCTCCCCCCACTCCCCATTTCCCCGAGAATCATCAGTCCACTCCCCTTCCATACCTCTGATTCTATTATATTCACCAGTTAATATTGTTCATCATGATTTTTACTTCCCTTGGTTTTTAGATTCACTTGTTGATAGTTACGTATTTGTTGTTCATAATTTTTATCTTTATTTTCTTCCTCTTCCTAAAGAAACCCTTTTAGCAATTCATATAATTCTGGCTTGGCGGTGATGAACTCCTTTAGCTTAAATTTATTTGTGAAGCTCTTTATCTGGCCTTCGATTCTGAGTGATAGTTTTGCTGGGTAGAGTATTTTTGGCTGTAGGTTCTTGTTATTCATCACCTTGAATATTTCTTGCCATTCCCATCTGGTCTGCATGGTTTCTGTTGAGAAATCAGCTGACAGCCATTTGGGTGCTCCTTGATAGGTAACTACCTGCTTTTGTCTTACTGTTTTTAATATTCTTTCATTGTCTTTTGCTCTTGGAATTTTAAATATGATGTGTCTTGGTGTGGTCCTCTTTGAATTCCTTTTGTTTGGGGTTCTGTGTGCTTCCTGGACGTGTAAGTTTATTTATTTCGCCAGGTGAGGGAAGTTTTCTGTCACTATTTCTTTCAATAGGTTTTCAGTATCTTGCTCTCTGTCATCTTCTGGGATGCCCATAATTCTCATGCTGGTTTGCTTGAAGTTGTCCCAAAGGTTTCTTATACTATCTTTAACTTTCTGGATTCTCTTGTCTTCTTGCTTCTGCAGAGGAGTGTCCTCTGGCTCTTTGTGTTCCAAATCTTTGACTTGATTCTTGCAATCTTCCATTCTGTTTTTAGGTCTCTGTATAATTTTTTTTTTATTTCAGAGAATGTATTCTTTATTTCTAGTTGATCCTTTATTATTTCTAGTTGATCCCTTTTCATATCCTCATAGGTCTCATTTATTTTATCAGCCTTTTCTAGGAGATTCTTGAACAACCTCATAAGCGTGGTTTTGAACTCTATATCCAGTTGCTTTTTATCCTCGATTTCTTTCTTTTGTGATCTTTTTCCTCATCTCTACATTTTCACTGCTTACCTGAGTTGGTAGGTTGGGAGGATCAGCTGTGTCTATGCCAGGAGACAGCCGTATTCCACTAGACTTGGAAACCTTAGGCTTTTACAGCTCCTCTGATTTTCCTTCTGGTTTTCTCTTTCCTTTTAGTTGTAGAATTTCCAGTCAGTCAACTTTCCTGTAGTTCTGGATAATGCCCACTTAATATTTATTTGTCTTTTTTGAAATTGTTGAGTGAGGCTGCAGTTAGGCGTTTACCTATGCTGCCATCTTGGTTTTTCCCTTGCTCTTGTTTTGTTTTTTGCATTCTTCCAGAAATTTTCTAAATATATGTTTATAATAACTATATATTATTACTAGTAATATCTTTAAATGAAAATAGATTTTAAATATAATATTAAATATAATTCCATTTTTGCTAATACATACACACACATACACACACACATATAGAATGAGAAAAAAAGTAGATTTCTGGAAAACTGCAAGAAAATGTAAACACTGGTCAATCATGGGAAGTGGGGAAGAGAAATTGACTTGGGCTTTTTTATTTATTTCACCTTTGGGCTCTTTGAAATT
Organism: Vespertilio murinus; assembly: GCA_963924515.1. NCBI lineage: Eukaryota > Metazoa > Chordata > Mammalia > Chiroptera > Vespertilionidae > Vespertilio > Vespertilio murinus. The sequence goes on along the minus strand of OZ004704.1, from coordinate 166,156,897 downwards.
TCAAACTGAGAATAGATTATTTTAGAATACATACACACATACATGCATACATTCCAAAATTTCCACTCTAGTTATCTCTGGATATTAGGATTCTACAATTAATTTTGATTTATTCTTTTTTATATGTTCTATTGTTTAATAAAATCATACTTAACAATCATATGAGATATACAAAAACCTAAAGGTAAACAAAGTATTACCTTATTGGTTAAAACATCAAATTATAAATTATCATGGTAAAACCATCCCAAACTAGAGCTGTTATTTATTTTTCTGCTTGAAAATCATAAAATTCTCATTGTGTCTAGTCCTTCAGTGCCTACCACATTTGGTTGCTAAGAAAATCTGAAAGTTTGTAGCAATCTAGAGCACTTGCCACTGAACTTCAGATTTGGTAACACACATACACAACAGTCATTTGTGACAGGGGCCCTTCAAGAAGGCCCTTGATTCTGGAAACCCTGCTGAGTTGACAAAAGAAAGGCTGCTTCCACCTGTCATACCTGTTCTCATTCAGCAGATGTGAGCCTCACGCTTCCTTCCTTTTCAGTTTAGCACTGTCCTCCTGACATTGCAGAGAAGCAAATAGCTTTATGAGTAATAACTTCAAGAATGAAGTGGTCTTAGAATTTACAGTTGAGAACATAATTCTCCAGCTAGGAAAAGAAATGTTTTTCTACACCAGCTAATGGAAAAGATAACTGCTTTTTAGGTTGCAAGTAATTTCACTCTCCAAGTTGATTTCTCAACTCATGATTGCAAAAGTCATTATAACCTCTTAGAGAAGAAACATTAAAACAACACATAGCACAGCACTGAGTACCTAGCAGATATGGGATACATAGTTGGTTAGATTGATGATAGATGCAATCCCAATTCTCATGAAGTAACACTAGTGAATTTGCACAAGAGGCTCTGCTATAACACACACACACACACACACCACAATGAGATAAAAGAAGAATCTAAAAAGAACTTCTAGAAGGAGTTCCAGAAGATGCACAGTGCTTTGGTGGCAACCTTTAGAGATTATTTTGTCCCACTGGAAAAAAATATAGGGATAGTATATCAGTTTCCTATTGCTGCTATAATAAAGTCCACAAATTTAGTAGCTTAAAAGATTGCAAATTTATTATCTTACAGTCTGATCAGTTGTCCTAAAATCTTTTTTTTTGCGTTTTCCAGCTTCTACAGACAGAAGCTGCCTATAGTTCTGATAATTTCTCCATTTGAAGATCCAGAATTTAATCATATCTGCAAAGTTCATTTTACCATGTAAGGTAATATATTTACTAATTTCAAGGATTAGGATGTGGGCATTTTTGCCAAGTTATTAGTCTGTCGAACATAGGGTAAAAAAAGAGAAAAAGAAGAAAATGCTAAAATATGGCATAACTTTATTTAAAGATTTCTGACCTGTTCAAAGAACAAAGTTGAAAAGTTAAAACTGAACAGTGACCTTGGATCATTCAACATACATTTTCCCTAGATTTTTTCATCATGCTTACCCTAGCTGAGTTTGAATAAGGGGTTATTTAAGTATTTTAAACTAAGAGTAGAATTTTTAAACATACCGCTCTGTAGATCTGTATGAGATGAGAAGCTAATGAATTAAATGAAAACCAAAGAGTATGTTAACCAGAATATAATTTAGTTTGCATTGGATGCAGTGAAGGGAGGGGTGGGGAGAGATTCCTGAGGGCAAAGACCCCAGAAGAACTATCTGGGCCAGAGAACTTCCTGTTTCTGGAACTGGTATAAAAGGAGAGAGGATGTAATAAGATAAATGGAATTAAAAGCAGGACTTAGTTTTGACATACAGAACCTCCATCAGATAGTGAAGGTGATAAAATATGAGAATTTATTTAAAAGGACGAGAGGCTTAGAAATCTCCTTTCCAGGAGACCTTCTGACATGAGACCACAACACTCCATTGTTCTCCCTCTGAGTGCAAGGCTGACCCATCTAGGTGATCTGTCCTGAATGCCTTTTGGTTTGTCCATGATTCCATAAAAGCGCAAGGAGTTGGGTCTGTAGATTCTGCAATCACAGAAATGAACCCTACAGTGAAGCAAACAGGGAAACAAACGAATCCCTAACCTTTTAATGAAATTAACAAGGACTAGACTCTAGTCACTTGCCTGAACTCATCTTGGCCATTTTGAAATTACAGGTTGTTATTTGCCAAAAGGGAAAAAAGGCATTGAACAGTAGGCACTTGTCATATATACACGAGATTTACAAACAACAAGATAACTCTATCATATGTAATTTCCAAGTGAAAAGAGAGCAAGGCAGCATGAAAATGGGGATTTGGGAACACCAACATAAAATGTATGCCTCAGCAAAACCACACATCCCTCTATGACACAGGCATGGATTGTTGGAAGAAGCCAAAATTCAAATAACTGATCTATTATACTCAATATAAAATAAAACACCAAATAAAAAAGAATAAAACTCTGAACTTATAAACTAATATTAATATGTTTATTCCAATCAAAAGAGGGATTGTGGTAGTGTTATCAATTCTCCCAATTCACTGAAATATTATTAAATAATAGAATTGGCCAGCTCTCTAGACAAAAACATTGGTCGCAGGGAGTCTTACACCAATGTCAAAGTAAGCACATATGCCTGGCAGCAAGTCATGGCTTTGTAACTAATGCTACCCTAAAATGTCCATTCTCTGTGCCCAAATTGTCCAATTTTAGTTTTTCTGGTTATTGCTCAATTTATACAAAATAACTTTGAAATTGAATGTGGATCAAAGAGTTATTTTTTGGAAATGCAATAGGTGCAAATAAGCTGAGCTATTTGGTTTAATTTTGGAGCTGTTCTGTTACATTGGTTTTTTTGTTTGTTTGTTTGTTTTTAGACCATTCAGAATTATATATCATAGTTCAATTTGAATATGCAGATATAGGGACTTTTTATATTGCAAAGGGTATTCTCTGATCTGGGCATTTAAGTTCTCATTAAAATATAGTTTGATCTTTAAAGTATAAGCTTATTATCAGAGATATACATGTTGAAGCATATTTGAAAACAGGGAACAACAATTATTAATGTCCAGTTTATAATGGACATTTACTTTCTATGTGCTATAAACATTCTGTGAAATGTTTACATATGCAGACTCATTTAAAACTAATAGCAATGAAATGAGGTGGGAATTGTAATTATTTCCCTATACAGATGAAAAAATAATTTTAGTGAAATCAGATAACTCATCTATTGTTATACTACTGAATAACTATTTAGCTGGAATTCAAGTCCATGCATCAGAAACTTATACCAGATTTAAAGCGCATGAATTTCTATATCAAAATTTCATTTCTATATCAAAAAAGAAGATGAAAGACTAGAGCTTCATAAGGTAGTATTGTAACATAAGTCAGTCAAAGAAATCCTGGATCAACAACTTATTACAGTCCCTACGTCACAGCATGTGTCCTAACTTTCTGTTACCTGACATAGGGAAAATAGTAGTATGCATTTTTATGAGAGTTTAGCAACATCTTTTTTCATTGTCATTCAACCTAAGTTTCTATACTCAACTGTGCCACTTCCATCTAGCCATCACTTCTGCAGAGTTGAATCCCAAATTTCTATACTAGTCGTAAACTTTCACCAATGATCTGGTCCCTCACTTTTAGAGGTTTCCTTAAGAATTCTGTTGGACTATTCAGTTCATATTTTCCCAAACTGAAGATGCTAAAAGCTTAAATCATCATTTATTATGACAAAGGAGTGCCTTTGCTTTCTTTTTATAAATAATATTTCAAGTCTCCAAATTGTCTCATTCCAATACATATTATATGCAACTTTTAATCTTTATAGAACAGAGATTTAATTTTTTAACTGACTGTTTAAATGTATTCCCTACCACCTGATTATCTGAAAATGGTGTTTCATTAATGAAGAACAGGTGCTATAATATGCAGGTGATACAGTAATATCTAAAGGAAGAGGAAGGTAACATTACTCTTCCCTGCCTTCAGAAGATTCTGGTACTTTCTCTAGTACACCACTGCCATAATAATAAACCAACAGATTATTGGCTGTTTGCCGTTAGAAAGTGGGTTAGGAAACAAACAAAAACCCCATAGCTCTTAGCTGTTATTGAAGGCTCTTCTTGGTCTAGCACTGGCCTATCTTTAAAATCCTATGTCCCAGAAATACACCTTGTGAATCGTATTCATCTACCAAAATCAAATACTAATCCCCATGTGCAAGTATTGTTCATGTCAGAAGTAGTATCTATCTTAAAGATGACTTGAGATAAAGATCATTAATTAATATTTTGGGCATAAGGCCACCTGGTGTTTCTTTTCTGTTTCCTATGACCCATTATAATTCACATGACTGTCTTATCCCCTCAACTATGCTCTCTGCTAAATGCAACATTCACAGGAGATAGATGGCCTCCTGCTTCTGCATCCTATAATAAAAATGGCCACAGGATGAAAAGTGCCTCAACCTCAATGAATGTCCTGACTTGACTGTGAATGAATTTATACAGTCTCCCTCCTAGGATTTTCCTCTCAACTCAAATCCACTGGTATTTACATTGTGTTGGATTTTTACTATGTTTACTCGGCCTGGCCCTGTGGTCTCAGTAGAATTTGGATGCCAAAGAAACTTGGAAAGTATTGTATCAGCATCTAGACAGTTCAATTGTAGCCTGCACATAGTGAGCATGAAAAAAAATAGTATAATAAACCATGTTTTCTTTAGAGAGATGTTTAACCGTGTGATGCAGAGAAGTATCAAGATTCTAAGCAGTGGTAAGGTCTGTTTTCAGCTTTAACTCCGCCCTTCCTGCCAATGATAATGAAATAAAACCCTCTCATGCTCCAGCTTGCAGTAACCGCAAGGAAAAAGCTCCTCTCAGTTGAGATGATAAAGCTAATACCTAGCAATTAAAAACAGAAAACTGAATTGTAGTACACACCGAAAGGGGAGAAGTTTGTCCATGTCGGCCATAGCTTCACTCAGACATCAAAGGTTTTAGAAACCAGATGGAGCCCTGCTAAATTCTACTTACTATGGCTTCTTCAAGGCGATAAGAAAAAAGGTTTCTGTTCTACCCAAGATCCCCCTCCTCACTATCAATTCGGTTCAGAAAAGGACTCTCCATTTTACCTTTTATGGCTCATTTCTTCCCTCTTTCTTTCTTGAGATATGACCCTTGTATTTTTCAGGGCAAACAGCCATGCCTAATGAAATATACCAAATTCAATTTGTAGGCAATTACCTTCCAAGCTTGAATCATACATTTTCTCAGGCAGGAGCCCAGAGATACCTGCATTGACAGAAATATAGCACCTAGTTTCATTCTCTCAGAGGTTCCAGTGAGCTACACAGGTGTTATAGTTATGCTAATCTTCTCAGAGAAACCTTCTCAGTGGCCAATTAAGGCAGCAAGAATGCCTCAGATCTCATAAGATGGCCAACTCATCTTGGTTTGCTCAGGACTTTGCCATTTTTGGAGTTGAAGTTCTGTGTTTCCTAGTGCCAGAAAACCTTCTTTCTGGCTACCCTGTCCAAAGCTTTTAATTTTTCTGTAACGTGTCACAAATCTATTATTTGTGTATATGTAGGTGGAAAAGTTTAGATGGAACTAAGTGACCTTATGAGCTAATTGTTATAATAATCTGCATTTTTCAAGAGAGGCAGAATGACTCACAAGTTAAATGACTAATAACTGGTGGAGTCAAGATTGAAAACTAGGCATTTCAATTCCAAATTCTGTGTGTTTACCATTTTATCACTTTACTGCCTGTCTTTTGCCCAGAAATTATGTAGCATTACCCCTCCTCGGGCCCCAATGAGCAAATGGAAAAAGGGAAGATATTGTTTGCCTTCACTTAGTATTTTATATCTAATTTGTATTTTTTGAGATGCTCACATCCATTTGGCAAGGGCACTCAAAAGTCTTGCTTAGTTCCTAGAGAAACAACAAAGCCACATATACATTTTTTTTATCTCCTTAAAGTTACTTATGTAATCAGAGTAGCTGAGTTAAGGATAGCTTAAAACGTATCCATAGTAACCAAAATTCAGGTCTTATCACTGAGACTCAATTGCCATATCAGGCTCTTTGTTCCCTTATAATAAAACTTCTTACAGGAAACCCACTCTCCTTCCCTCAATTCTGTTGTCCATCAATTTCATTACTCTAACCCATTATACATGTTAGAGTAATCAAATACGTCTAAACTTAGACCCTAATTGGGAGAGCTGTCCAAGAACTCTCCTCAGACTGTATAAACTGATGGAGGCGAACATACATTGGAAAGAGTTTTCACAGATGTCACCATGTTGGTCAAAACTGAGTCTCAGTTCTGCCCAGATAGAATGCTCTGTTGCATGTAATCCATTGATTCATTCACTCCTATTTTGTAGCTTTGGCATTTCCACGCTTGATCAAAATAGATGCAAATTAAAATTAATCTGGGGAAATCTTCTGAAACATGAGATTTTGTAGTTGTCACCCCAGAACAATCATTTCAAGTATTGCTTCTGGAAGCCATCATTGTATGTAAAGATTATGTGGCAGATGGCGTCCCCTTGTATGAGAGTGATCTGAGCAGTGATAGCTTCCACCAATCTCATGTTTTGGCCTTTCCAACCATCAAGATAATGAGCAGGAATCACAGTGGTGTTTATCATGGTTGGTAGAGTTACATAAATGTACTCAAAGCAAAATAGATGTCTGCTATGCCTGAGTACACTTGCTTCTGCAGACTAATGCCTTTCTGAAAATTAAGGTTCTTGTACTTTTGGCAGGTGAATCTGCTCTGGTTAATGAAAACTATATACAATATTGTGGATATAAATTTATAGTTTCTTTCCCCCTCACTGTCATTATCCAGTAGCTATTGTTCAGCCTATGCTCTCAGAACACCTGAGTCATTTTCCCAAGACCCACGTATTCAAATTTATAGATATATTATTCAAAAGATTAATATGTTTAATATTTTAGTCAGGAATTCAGAGTTTCAACTTACCTTCTTAAGTGCATTTTCCATTGCTCCCATCATTAATACTCTGACACATTCTTGTCTAGTACATGCTCTGGCCTATGATGCTATGGCACTACTGAAGTTTTTGTACTTCTTCCTGCTCTGCCTTTTCTTTTCTATATCTACATATCAAAACTCTAACCAAACTTCAAATCCTGATTCAATGCCGTCTTCTCCATAAAGTCTGTCCTGATAACTGCAAGTCAGGAATACCTTCCTTCCTTAAAATTTCAGAACGTTTTATCCACTGGAAAGTAAATCAGCCTGTACCTTGTATTGTAGCTGAGGTCATTGGAAAGTGCCAAGTGAGATTCTGATATTTTCATGTAATTGCCATTTTTTTTTTATCATTCCAAGTACTGAGAGTGTATTTTAATTGAAGGTAAATATATGCAATAACATTTTTTTAATTTTCTTTGTTATGAAAAAATGTGTAATTTTGAAGAACATCTAATTGTAGGTATACACGATTATGGTAGATCATAGAAATGGCCTTAGTGCATTCCTCTCATAAATAAGCAGGGTCTACTTCTATGTGTTTTTATCCTGAGCAGCATTTACAACTTGTTTCGGACAAGAAAATGTATCCAAAGTGATGGCTGTCAGTTCCAGCCTTGTCTTCAAGTGTCCTTGTATGTTTCCTCTTGTTCCTTTATAGTCCTGTCACTTCCATAGGAACAAGCTTGGTCTGGCCAGCTGGAAGGTGAGTTGTACATGGTCCAGTCCCTTTTGTTGTCCAGACAATAGCCAGACCCCCACAGCCATGTGAGAAGTAAGCCCTATCCAGAGGACCATACATGTGAAAGTGAATGCAGACAAGATCAGTGGATTCATAGTTTTAAACCACTGAATATTAGGGTGGTTTGTTACAGAACAACATCTCTCTGATTCAGTGATTATATTAGAATAGGATGTAATAATAGTATATCATGTAATAAAATCTTAAGACTGGGAAAAGCTTTAAAGAATCTAGCATCTAATGTTCACATTTCCTTTAAAATGTTTCTAACAAGCTATTTAAATATCCCTAAAATGGGCAACTTCGCTTTTTTATAAAGGCAGATCTTATTGGAAATGTTTCCTCATACTGAGAAGTCTGCTTACACATAATTTCTCTAATGATCCATGTTTTGCTCTCTGGGAAGATCAGGAAAATTTATTTTTTTTTCTCATACCTAATCTTTTTAACTATTTGAAGACCTTGAAAATACCCTCACTAAACCTTCTCTTTTCCAGATTCACCATCCTGGTGCTTTGGTGGTTTTTCAGATGGCATGATTTGAGACACCTGTTCAGTCAGCTTCTTGTCTAAACCCTATCCACGGGCTGTGGCCTAACCTGAACATGGGGCAGCAGCCCTGAGAGCAGCAGAGCTCCATACACAGCGAGCTTCTCTCCAGTCTTCCCACACTGCCCTCCTCTCTATGCCCTCTCAGGTCTACGGCCCTCCACCATAATTTTACTTAATTTGCCACTAGATTCAATGCATACTTTAGATGTTTTTTCATGCCATGACATTGAACTGAACTTTCTCCTCTTTTGCAGAGTCTGAGCTTAAGATCTTCACTTATCCCTAATTGTGATAATTAGGGCTGTTCAGAAACATTCCAGTCCTATTTTCCTTTTAGAACATATGACGGGGTAGGACTTCAACCCTCCCCTTAAGCCCAGTTATTGCTATGTAATTTTCTGTGTCCAATGCAATATGAACAAACAAAGGTATGCCCTGAGCAACTATAAAGAAAAAGCTTCATCCACCTCCCCTGCATCTATATGAGCTTAAGATATAGTATGGGTGACAAAAAATGTTTGATTTATACACTGAGATATGGTAGTTGTTTTTCTGTACTCTAACCTACCTTATCGTGACTGATATGCTGTGTATACTCCATCCTGTTTGATTCAGCTTCTTGCTGTATGCTAAGGACTTTCAGAAAGTAATCCCATCACCTAATAATGCATTAGTGATGTTGCCCAGCCTTATATCATGCACAAAGCCTACAACTGCAGCTTTTATGTTGTTATATGATTTAATTAAAAATAATCTGTCTGGCCAAAGCAGGTTTGGCTCAGTAGATAGAGCATCGGCCTTCAGACTGAAAGGTCCCAGGTTCGATTCCAGTCAAGGGCATGTACCTTGGTTGTGGGAACATCCCCAGTGGAGGATGTGCAGGAGGCAGCTGATGAATGTCTCCCTCTCATTGATGTTTCTAACTCTCTATCCCTCTACCTTCCTCTCTGTAAAAAATAAATAAAATATATAAAAAAATAATAATAATCTGTCCGAAGGCAATTCCTGACACACTCCACTGGGAGTCTTCCCCTGATACAAGCCATTCAGGAACTATCACATTTTGGATTCAGTCATTCAACCCATTATTGATCCATTTAGGTAATGTTTTTCTATGAGGTATTCTGAAATTTCATACTAAATATCTCTCTTGAACCTAAATAGGATATATTACACACACACACACACACACACACACACACACGCACGCACACAGGCACACACACTAGAGGCCCAGTGCATGAATTCATGTGCCAGTGAGGTCCCTCAGCCTGACCTTTGGGATTTGGCTGAAACTGGCTCTCCAATATCCCCTGAGAGATCCCAGATTGCGAGAGGGTGCAGACCAGGCTGAGGGACCCCACTGGTGCATGATTGGGGCCAGGGAGGGATATGGGAGGTTAACCATGCAAGGAGGTACCATGGAAGGACTCCAGGGCATGTCCATGTCATCCCCCTCAGTCCCAGTTGACTGGATCCCAGCAGAAAGCTAATCTACTGGTTGGAGCATCTGTCCCTTGGTTGTCAATGCATGTCATAGTGATTGGTTGACCAGTGGACTATATGCCCCCCCTGGTGGTCAGTGCATGCCACACTTGAGTGGCCTTAGTATATTATTAGCATATTATACCTTGATTCATTGACTGGATGACGGGACGAACAGACAACTGGACACTTAGCATATTAGGCTTTTATTATATAAGATGTATGTGTATATGTGTGTGTGCATGATCTTACATTTTTTATATATCTTTGTAGAAACCCTCTCAAACCAATACATGATGAAGCATTAAGTTTAAAATATAATATACAATTACAAAGAACTGATGCAGAAATAAGATTATTTGTAAATTATATCAATTTGGCATAATAGTGATGCAGTCAAGCCCTGGAATCGTGTAGACCTAGTTCAAATCCCAGCTCTGATTCTATATCACTGTTTAACCTTGAACATACTTGATGTCTTTAAACCTCAGTCACATCATCTAAAAAATGAAATAATTATCTAACATCTACTTCAAAAATTTGTGATGAAGATTAGAGGATGTAATGTATGAATAATGCTTAGATACAGATCTGTCATATTGTAACCATTTAAAAGGTATTATTTTATTATTACAATAATTATAAATTTTACATATTATTGCTATTTTTAAATTACATTCAAAATATCTCTATGTATCCTATAATATTTTATACTGTTTCTAAATGCTAAGGTAGATTAGAAACCAAGACCTTCTTCATCTGCTAGCTTTCAATTTGGAATTGGTCATACCTGAGAATTATGGTATGGTTTGGACAGCAAGCTGTTTAATATCTAAGAAAGAATTATGGATTGAGCAAAATTGTTACTTTGAATAAGAAGTGAGTACAGGCATACCTCAGAGATATTGTAAAAACAGTCCCAGACCATTGCAATAAAGAAAGTATTACAATAAAGTGAGTATTACAATAAAATGAGTTGTAACCTTTCTCTTGGTGGAGATACACCACCAAGAGAAAGGTTACAATACTCTTCCTTTCAATTTGTAAAAAAATGTAACATCTATGAAGTAGAATAAAGCAAATGTAAAAAAGAGAGAGAGAGAGAGAGATCTTACCTAATAATAAACAAACATGTAAATCGACTGTACACCCCCCTACGCCACCAGCCAATCAGAAGTAATATGCAAAGTAACCCAACAAAGATGGCAGTTAATTTGCATACACTGGCACTGAGTGACTGGGGCAGGATGCTTGTGTTGTTGCCATGGTGATGACACAGGCATTCTGCCCCACCCCCAGTCTCTCAGGGCTTCTGGGCAGCGTGGGAAGATGGGGCCTGAACAGAAAGGGGTGGGCTTAAGTGGAAAGGCAGTGCAGGCAGCTGGGGAAAGGAAATCTTTGTGCATTGGGCTTCTAGTGCCTATAATAACAATGTTACAGAAGCATGCTACTTTGTGATGATTATTTTATTGTTCAACTAGAGGCCCAGTGTAGAAATTTGTGCACAGATGGGATCTCTCACTCCAGCTGGCTGTGTGGTAAGTGAACTCCCACAGCCAACTTCCCATTTGCCAGCACTGTTTGGCCCCAATTGGGGCTGGTAGGCCAGAGGGAGGAACTGGGGGAGGTTGGCTGTGAGAGCACACTGACCACCAGGAGGCAACTCCTTCATTGAGTGTCTGCCCCTGGTGGTCAGCATGCATCATAGCGACTGGTCATCCAGTCACTTGTTTTTATATATATATATATAAATTGCACTACTCTTGTCTGCCTATAAGAGGAAAGCTATATTATATACCTTCATGAAATATGATGTTCATTTATTGAAAGATACTAAAAAGCACTTAATATAAGCTTTATTGGGAAATAAAATGATCAAGCTCCATGATTTTTCCCCTTTAATATTTTAAACATGTTAGATGTACTCAATAGCCCAATCAATTACATCTTGGAAGTAACCATCAGGCTTAGAAACCATGTTATTCATTATAATTGCCACCTTATCTAGTAGTTATTTTCAATGTTTTTGTCCAATAACTGGTAATTTTCTAACAAGTGATTATTCTGCTCAATGTGACAGATGACATTTTCCATGGTTATTGAACTGGCACTGTTTTAAGACTGACGACTCAAATACTGTCTTCATAAAGGATGTAGCAGTGATGTTAATTTGCTTCTCTTCAAATACATAATATTATCTGGGAGGCACTGGGAGACTAAAATTGATTCTGTGTGGTGTATCCATAAAGATTTACAGATTTTCTAATAAATGTAAGCCAAACCAGAGACTGAGAGGTCATAATTAAAAATCCATTTTAAAGAACTGAAAATGTATAATAACATATAAGTATTCAATAAGTATTCAAAATAAGCAATGCAAACACAGAAAGTCTTTAGGAAAACATCACATTACTTTCTCCAGCATATATGCTCTCTTTAGGTTTCTTGCCTCAGAATTTTATATTTCTGAGACTGTATGTTTACTGTAGCTGCTATATTAATTAGGTGGGTCTTTCTGAGATGCTCAGAGAAGAGAGTACAAAAAGCACTGGTGTCAGATTATTTGTTGTTATTGTTGAGGTGAAGCCAAGAAAAAGAAGAATGATTTTGAATGCAAGTCATGAGGGTAGAGAGGTAGAATTAGCATCGCACTTAAGTTTATGTTGGTGGCCTTGCCTAATACGGAAAAGATTTAGCCTTAGCGGCTGGGTATACAATACAATTTCTATTGTTAAAATACTAGTCTCTGGGAAGTGCACAATTTGGGATTCCTTTTTTTAAAAATTTCTTTATTGATTAAGGTATTACATATTTATCCTTATCCTCCCATTGCCTCCCTACTCATGTCCTCAACCCTCTGTTGTCTGTGTCATTGGTTAGGCTTATAGGCATGCATGAGATTCCTTTAAAGTGTGTCTCAAGTATTATGGTGTAGAGTTAGTGCTATTAGAAGCTAGGGGAAAGGTAGCCTTCTTGCTGGGTTTGGTTTTAGTTGGCTGTCACCTACTGATAAAAGGGAAAGCAGTCCCTTCTAAGGAGCCAGTCCTTATGTGCAATAATTATAGATGGATCCGGTGCCAGAAAATGGCTAAAGGAAAGCTGTGGAGAGTTGATGGTAGCTGTGGTTTCCTTCCCTGAAATTAAGACATTATCTGCATCCTGGGTTGACATGCATCATATGCATCTCTGGACCTATAACATAAACCCATCATCATAAGGATAAAAAGTAGCCTTTAGGTGGTAAATAAAATTTGGGGTTTTAAATTTATAAATCCTGCCACCCAGGAGGATCCTGAGGTTTAATAATCTTAATACTAAATAACAGAAAAATGTGATTTGGGAGGATTTCTGATGTGCCTTCTAAGCATAGAAAGTGACCTCGGTTTGAGTAAACATCAGGGTTGTAATGGATGTATGATAATGGAGGAATCTGTTTACCAATAGAATTATAAGAGGATGGGGAATTATATAATATCTCTGGATTGACTGTAGGCAATACTCAATTGTCCTTTCTGCATTTGTAGTATATTACACAGTAAGAAAGAATGTTAAGCTACAAATTCAGGCCAGTAGATGAGATACTGAAAGAGATGCGAGTCTCTAACTTTGTGAACAATAAGCTGTTAGTAGCTTGAGCATAACAGCCCTATTTCTCAATCCACGAGCAAGTACTATAAATTCTTTGCCACTATCTATGTAGGAAAAAAATCTAAAAGAAATGATTCGTAATCAGCACCACACAATCTATGGCATTTATAAGGCTGGTTTAGATATTGTAGTTAGTAACTACAACCTTACTTCTATAGATACTATGCCAAACTGTAATTCCTATGGAGTCCAACTTGTGTTCCTTATGGCTTATAGGTCTACATAATTAAGGAGTCAGTCAAGTGGCTTGTCTCTATGGCTAATATCAAACTTTACTCAAATGACCCCATGACTTTCTAAAAAGAAAAGAGATAAATTGATTCCTAAGTAATTTCCAAGAAAGCCTACTGAAGCATTCAGCTGATCCACACCTAGAGAAGTGATTGCCAGAGCTAGGCCAAAATTAGATAGGCAGGGGATTTATTTTTCTGGCCTCAGGAAGCTATGGTTTCTTGGTACATGGGTGTTAGAAAGCTAGTGGCCTTGTTGCTAATCAGTAGCCTGTCTGTTTCTGCCATACCTGATGAGTAGTTTAAATACTAATATGTTGGCTTGCGGGGAGGACTGCAGGCAGAGTGCTAAAGAGTAGCCAGCCTCCTTTAATCCAGAGTCTGTGATAGGGTTAGGCCTCCCCTAACCTCCCGTGAGAGTCTTTTCTAATATAACTGCCAGGTGGCAAGATTGTGTCTGACATTAGATAAGGAGAAAAGCAAGGTAAAAACAGGTGGTTCAGTTATTACAAAGGTCTCCTTCCTAAAGAAGAAATAAGGCCCCTAAAAAAGGCAATCTTTAATACAGTATGAGTTTATATTGAGAGTGTTCTAAAGGGCTAAGGTTTTCAGAGAGGAGAATGAAAGGATAAAATTTGTGTCAGCATAGTTAGAGCGATTTTTTTAATAGATTTGCTCAATACACCCTTCAAAATGTTTCTCCAACAAAGAAAAAAGAGGATTCATGATCAGAAGCGAAGTGGCCTCCTTTTCAATTGGATTTAGAGCTAAATGGGGGAAAATGCCTGAATAATCCCACCCCCAACACAGTAAGGGCTTAGTAACACTAACTTTGAGTGTGAGTTAAGCTGCTTTCATTTACTTACTTATTTTTATTTTATTTTACTAGTTCATTTTATTTTATTTTATTTTATTTTATTTTATTTTAGTACCATTGGTTCACAAAATCATACAGGTTTTGCCCTAGCCGGTTTGGCTCATGGATAGAGCATCTGCCCTTGGAGCTGAAGGATCCCAGGTTTGATTCCAGCCAAAGGCACAGGCTCAGGTTGTGGGCTCAATTCCCAGTAGGGGGTGTGCAGGAGACAGCCAATCAGTGATTCTCATCATTGATGTGTCTATCTCGCCCTCTCTGAAATCAATATTTTTTTTAAAAATCATACAGGTTTCAAGTGTACAACTCAACCAAATATCATCTACACACTGTATGACCCACCCACTGCTCAAAACAAAGTCTCTTTATGTCCCTCTTTATCTCCCCTTTGCCTACCTCCATCTCCTTCCACCCCCTTTCCCTCTGGCTACCACCACACTGTTGTCTCTCTCTCTCTCTCTCTCTCTCTCTCTCTCTCTCTCTCTATATATATATATATATATATATATATATATATATGTGTGTGTGTGTGTGTGTGTGTGTGTGTGTGTGTATGTTTTTTGGGTTAATCCTTTTACCTAATTGTATCCAACTCCCCAGCCTCCCCCCCCCCTCTGACAGCTGTCATCTGTTCCATGTATCTATGGCTCTGATTTTATTTTATCTACTAAATTCTACATATAAGTGAGATCATATGGTATTTATTTTAAAACTCATAGTGCTTCTCATGTGTATTTCATACTGAATCCATGATTATTGGAAAACATTATTTTCTTAAAATGAAGTGGACCTGAATCTCTTAAATGTGATTCAAACCAACTAATCTAAGAGACAACGATTCTAAAGTAAGATTAATTCATAAATGAGGTCCTCATATGGACAAGGTATTGGCATAGCTCTGTGGAAAGAAACCACAAAGACCAACTCTGAGCTTAAAATCAAGTTGGATAGAAATCTTATAAAATTATACAATTTAAATTCATATGTACCATAGGAATGAAAAACATGTAGGACCATAACAATTGTGTTAATACTTCTCCATTGTAAAGAGAGATAAGTAGAAATCAAGAAGGATATTTAAAGCCATGTAGAATAATTTATATTTCACATTGCATAAACGAGGAACCATTAAAAGCACTTAAATGGAAAAGTACTATACTTTAAGGAGATTAATCTTCAACAGTATATAGCTTGGACTTAATGGGATGAAGGAATGAAAAAGATCAGTTTGCAATTGTCTACATAAAAGGTACTGAGGACTAAAACTAGACTGATGGCAATATGAGTAAAAGTAAGTTAAAATATTATTAATGTAAGATTGAATTGCTGCATGATAATGGATTGTGATACTAGACGCTGTTTGCATCTGATAGCCATAATACTATACCAAATCCCCTGGAAGGGAAAGATCTCTTCCATCAAAACAACTGACTGAAAAGTCAAAGAAAAAACAATAAAAATCTCCCTTTTCCTACAAAGAGTAATCTCTTACTGAGATTGACACAAACTGTTATGTCATTTTCTTAATATTTGGTATACTTACTCAAGCATGAAAGAATGTTAGTGCAGGATAAACCAATGACCCAAGGAAGGTATTACAGCAGTAGAAACACCCATTTTCTAGGCTTAGGATAATCTCTGGCCCTTTCCTTAAGAAATAATGAAGTTACTTGAGAGGATAGAGAAGAATCTAATTTTTTCTTTGTAATTCATAAATCAAAGAGAAAGTTCTAAACTTTCATAGAAAAAAAAACTATTGCTATGATAAAAGATGGGTTAGTAAGAACAACATTAGCTCCCATATTAAATGGCTGATTTTAGGCCCTGGATAACATGAAAGCCAAGATTAAAAGCTGGGAAGAGGGCGAGGCATAAAAGCTCCTAAATTTTATAGAGAAATGTAAAAGCAATTCCAGAACTGTGAAATATCAAGAGTATTTTAAATTATCTATATTCAAATATTGTGCAACCTAACCAATGTCAGATTTTAAGAGGAAAAAAAAATACTATTTTAATCAAGGTGAATTTAAAAACAAAGAAATTATTTAGAACTTTGGCTGATAGTAGGCTTGTTCACATTTATAAATTTACTAGAGGCCCAGTGCATGAAAATCGTGTGCTCGGGTGAGGGTGGGATCCCTCAGCCCTGGCTGCATCATCTTGCAGTCCTGGAGATGTCCAGTGGGAACAGGCCAAAGCTATCAGCCGGATATCCTTAGCACTGTTGGACATCCTTAGCGCTGAGGAGGAGGCATGAGAGTCTCCTGCCAGGCATGAGCCCGGCTCAGAGCTTCTGGATGAGTGGCAGTTCCTCTGTGGGAATGCACCAACCACCAGGGGGCAGATCCTATGTTGAGCATCTGCCCCCTAGTGGTCAATGCATGTCATAGTGACTGGTTGTTCTATCATTCAGTTGATTTGTATATTAGCCTTTTATTATATAGGATTTGTTCAAGACGATAATTGAATCTTTGAAATCTTAGAAAATATTAAATGTGTGTGTGTGTGTGTGTATACACACATATATATCCTATATAATAAAAGTCTAATATGCTAATTGTCCAGTTGTATGTTCAACCAATCAAAGCATAATATGCTAATGATATGCTAAATCCACTCAACCACTCACTATGATGTGCACTGACCACCAGGGGGCAGATGCTTCAACCAGTAGGTTAGCTTATTGCTGGCGTCCAGCTGAATGGGGCTGAGCAAGACGTGCCAGACCCTGGAGCCCTCCTACAGTCCCTCCCCAGCTGGCCAACCTCCCTTGTCCCTTCCCAGCCCCAATTATGCACCAGTGAGGTCCCTTGGCCTGGCCTGTACCTCTCATAATACGGGACCCCTCAGTAGATATTAGAGAGCTGGTTTTAGCCTAATCCCACAGGCCATGCCAAGGGACCCCACTGGTGCATGAATTTGTCCACTAGACCTCTAATATACTAGAAAGCCTCTAGTATATTAGAGGCAGGGTGCACAAATTTGTGCAAGGGTGCGGTCTGGCCAACCCAACCCCAATTGGGGCAGATTGGGCCCGGGCTTGTCGGGAGGAGAAGATGGTGGAAGGTTGGCCAGCTGGCCTGCCCCAATTGGGGCCTGATCAGGGCTTAGCCAGCTGTGGGGACGGGCTTCAGGCAATTGCCCAACAGGCCCTGCACCCAATTGGGATGGGAGGGGCTGTGGGCAATGAAGCTGGCTGGCCCGGCCCCCAAATGGGTGGGAGGAGCCAATTAGGGGCCAGCAGCCTGGGGGAGGAAGAGCCATGGGTGGTTGGCTGGCTAGCCCTGCCTCTGATCAGAATGGGGGGGGGTAATTGGGAATGGGGCCAGGTTGGGGTAGGGGGGAGCCACAGGAGGTTGGCCTGCTGGTCCTGCTGCCTCTCCCCGATCTGGCCATTTTCTTGGCCGCAGGGGGCATCATAGTAAACAGTCATTCCAGTCTTCACTGTGTTCTGGTTGCTGGCTTCTTCTCTATACATAGATATTTCAGTTGTATTTATCTGAAATTGAAGTCAAAACAGAACCTTCCCTTTTTTTATTTGGCACTCTCAGTGTCCTGCCCTTAATCAGTATCTCTTGAGTTTTCTCTAACTCTGATTTTTTAAAAAATATATTTTATTGATATTTCACAGAGAGAAAGGGAGAAAGATAGAGAGCTAGAAATGTCGATGAGAGAGAAACATCGACCAGCTGCCTCCTGCACACCCCCCGCCGGGGATGTGCCCGTAACCAATGTAGATGCCCCTGACCGGAATCGAACCCGGGACCCTTCAGTCCGCAGACCGACGCTCTACCACTGAGCCAAACCGGTTTCGGCTAACTCTGATTTTTGTTACTACTCTCAATATCACCTCTGTCTTGATAAGGTTGAATAATCCTTGCAATGCATTTGAAAACAATCACCAGATTCCTGGGATTAAGGAAAGCAGCTATATCCTAGTTCAGAACCATGGACAGAAGCCAAAAAAATCTTCCTTTATATAGGCTCAATGAACTTAGTTCTATGAGAACTATCCTGCAGAGACCTTAAGTGACTAGAGAAGAAAGGGAACAAAGATCAATATCTCTTCTTTCACACTATCTTTCTTTCCTTTATCCCACCACTGTTTTATAAACTCTTCTCAATTCTGATACAGACAAAGCTAGTACCTTTGCATCTACAAAGAAAAAAAATACATAAAATGGCCTTGAAATTTTATTTATCATACAACCAAAAAACTATTATTACAAATGACCAGGGAAGGGTTAACTTATGTCATATGCACAATGAGTATTATTTTTATTAATAAAGTGGTTCATATTTGAAGAAGGCACTTGTGTGACTTCATTTACTATTAGTTATTAAAGTAATTTCATCCAATTGACTTATCAAATTCTGGGTAGCCATGGGCATGCATCACTCAGACATCCCTCAGAGGAAATCTCCTCAGAGAAGTGTAGCCGGATGACAGCCTTCTCCTACAGAATACATTGCAGCATGAACCCAAGGCCACATTCCTCAAGCTGCTCCCAACCAATGACTGAGCATGTGGAAGTAATAGAAATGGCCACTTATGCTCAATGTGGAACTCCTCTAACACACAATCTTCCTCTAGGACTCCTCAGCTTTGACTGACACTTTCTTATAACCTAACTTAAGAGTTTTCATACCCAAACCTTACTTCCTCTCTTCCCTTTTTCCTCTCCCAGATGTCAGACCCATGCCATGGTACAAAGACCACTCTTCCCTGCTCTTGCTGTCTCTCTACTTCATCACTGGGATGTTTCTTCCAATAAAGCTCTTGTACTTCTCTAACACAATCGTGGTGTGTGCTTCTAGTATTACCTGTAGCTTACATATTTAACCAAGCATCTAGTATAACTACTAGAGGATGTAAAATGTTAAATTTAATAATTTCACTGAAACATGCATCCATCCAGTCTCCTTTCTCTTTCATTTTCCTGTTTATTTTTTCTCTCTACATCTCCCAGTTCCTTTACTAGAACCTGTCTAAATTTATTGTGATAGATGGGAAAATTTTGGCAGAATAAAGTTTGGCATGGTTTTTTCCAGCAACATTTATAAGAAATGTACAAAGAGATCAGCAGAAATCAGAGAATAGCATGGTTAGCTCCATTATCCTGTTTCAAAGAGTATAGACTATTCTTTCATTGACACTTGAGGAAGGGGAGGGGATGATGAATGTGGAATGGTTCTGAACTGATCAGGAATGTTGAAGGTAAAATAGTGAATTATAAAATAGTATTGTCAAGAAGAAGAATTTACTCCCTTTTTTGAATGTTTGCTCCAGTCTCAGTTTCCCAGGACTATAGACAGTATATATTTAGAAGAATTGTAATAATATTCCATTTTATTAAAATAATTTTAAAATGTTTGGGCAAGTAAAACAAGAAGCAAATCTTTCTGAAATAGGTTGTGACTTTACTTAAGGAAGGGGTATCTTCAAGATTCTTCGAGGGGAAATACATATTCAGATAATGGCAATTTGTCCTGATGACCCCTCTCCCATAGCATCAGAATTTTAAATTCCCTTAAAAAGAATGCAACGATGACCTATTTTAGCTAGGCATTTACACAGCTTGCACTTAAAAACATGAATCTAGACTAACTCTGCTGCTCTGACAATAATAAAGTCCATATTCAGACAGGATTTAGGAAAGCAAGTTGTTACAAAATGAAGGATGCCATTGGCAAAGAGGAGCTGCAGGAACTATAAGACCAGAAACTCTATTAGCCTCCAAGATCTTGACATACAACTTTTTTTTCATAAGAAAATTAAAATTCAACTTAATTATTTTCTATGATAACCTGCCATTCATTTTGTCAAGCTATTACTTCTAGTAAACTTGGAGAGACAGTTTGTGTGGGATAGGGACAAAAATGTAATCCATTTTTTACTTGAATTTTCTACAGATAATTTATGATCAGCTTTTATTTAAGCTGGTTTTCTTAAATTTAAATCACTGTGAGATCACAATATGACTGTGAGTAAATTATTCACATATATAAAGACATAGAAAGGTTTAAGGCATAATAACATTTTAATTACTTTTACTTGAAAAAAATGGAATATGTTATTTTCCAGGAGCTTGAAACTTGAAACTTTATATGTTCATTTAAGTAGATACACTTAACAGAATAGTTATTTTTGAAGAATAAAAGTATTATAAATATAACTGTGTTTATTTGCCTAAAAATTCTCTAAGACATGCATCTAAATCTTGTTTCTATTTATATTGAATACAAATGTGTTCAAATGTCAACTAATAAAACGACTAATCTGTCTGCCTATACTATGAAGAAACCTTGGTTCACCCATAACAAATTAAGCGCTTGTTATATGTTTGCTGCGGTATCATTTACAATAATAACACCTATAAATATTCTTAAAAATCAATTAATAGAAAAATGAACAAATAAATATTACATAAATATGTTAAAGTATTTGCATCACTTAGGAATAAGGAAGTGGAAAGTTTCCCAAGACATGCTGTCAGATGGAAAAAATGAAAGGAAAGGGAAAAGGAAACCATGAGCTGCAGATACAGTGTGGCACAGGGATTAAGCTGTGGGACTAGGCTAACGGTGTTTGACTATTGATTTTGTCACTGGCTGTATGAAGGAGAAGTTTGTTTTTTAAAACTATTTTATACATAGGTTCTCTCATTTGTAAAATGAAAGTCAAAATAACATTTACCTTGTACGGCCATCGTAAATATCAAACAAGTCATTATATATATATATATATATATATATATATATATATATATATAACACAATTGTAAAAGTATCTGCTACAAAGTCAACACTAAACTAGTGCTTGTTTATTTATACACAAATGGCCTAATTTGTGCTAAATGTACAGCAATACACAATATAAAATAATTTTCTTTGAACTTAGATATGTATGAAGGCACACAGCAAAGGTATAAGAACATAAATGTCAAACTGATACCGATGTATAATTAGGAGCACTAAAGGCAATCTGTTTGTTTGTTTGTTTGCATATCTTATAGAATATAATTCACACATTATTTTATGATTAAATTTTAAATACTTTTTATACATCCATTAAAAGCCACTATAAAATGATAGTGGAGATTACATTCATTAACTCATTTACAAAGAAAAATATTTACAGACATATCATTAAGTACAAATTAGCAGATCAAACTTAGTATTAAATGAATTCATATGAACACATTTAGTAAAATTATGTGTTTGCATTTGTGTGTGGAATGTTAATGTTAATACCTAATCTGGTTAGGTGGCTTAGATATAGAGTCTTTGTTTATAGATACATACAATCATAATTATACATATATATATTAAAAAAACACACACTCTAGGAGCTACTTTATTGTGAAAATAGAAAGCAACAGTAAGGCTATCTAATTATACCATCATACAACAACCTGCATTCAAAATACATATGTTGAGTACTACTGATGAAAGGAATACTTTAAAAGGTTACAAATGTACTTACCCACCAAATGCCTGGAGCGCAGAGAATTTGGAAGCATCCAACTCATTGCCACTTACTATTCGAGCCTTAAATAAAACATGAGGGGGGAAAAAAACAAAAGAAAAGAAAACAGACTTTTAGCATACAGTAACTGCATAGAGGGGAATTTGGGACATGGGTCAACTGCACTAGACACATAACACCTGGTATGACAAATGCTAAGCAGGGTCAGCTCCAAGTCAAAGCTACATGTTTTTGTGAGTGCAGGTTTTGAAATGAGCTGTCAGCATTGAAACAAAGGCACTGGCAGAGTCCAGGAAAGTATGTCATATTACAAATACTGTTTGCCCTTAAAAACTCAGTATATGCAGTGAAGATCATGGGTCAGTCCAGAAGGTCATGATTAGCCAGACTTAAGAACAGATGCTGAGTTTGACCGTAGCAGACCCCTAGGTTGGCAAGTGTAAGCTAAAGAAGCGCAGCTGGCAAGGTGTAACCTCTTCATAAATGCAACATACCGGGGGCACACTTAAAGGACAACCAAAGGATGGGAAGCTGTGATAACATGCACATTTCACAACTAAAACAGAGGAACCAAAACAGGTCTAATATGTCACACACAAACATGTACAAAAGACAAGGTCCCTCAGCAGGGAAGAAAATGCATGACTTAAAACCTTTTCATCCACAGAACTGCTATCTGAAAGAGAATCAGGAAAAGAAGGGATACATGTTAGATGGAGTACTTTTCAAGAAATCATTTAAACATGCACATGAACTAAGTGTTACTATGCTACATTATTTAAAATCATAAATGAACAGAATTTCAAGGTTGAACTCCAAGGGAAGATGGCTGTTAGATCCTCATAATTTAAAAGATTTGAGAAAAAAAATGTGCCAGAATGCTTGAAAAGTATCACAGGGTGATCACGGGATTTAATGAAAGACAATGTGTCAAAGAAAAGAACAGTTGAGGAATCAGAAGTCCTAGGTTTCCAGCTGAGGTTCTACCACTTACTAAGCACACGGGCAAATCACCAGATTCTCTAGAGTCTATACTTAGCTTTAAAGGGTCCCCTGATACTATTCCTATTTGCTCCCAAACTTTGTTGAGAGGGTCAACTGAGATCAATATATTCAAAAATAAACCTCACTTGACTAGATTAATTGGGGATAGTTTACTAAGGGGTTATTTATGTATGGGTTCTCATATCAGAGAACCTAAGAGCTACAAGAGTAATTAAACACATTACATTTTATAAATAAGAAAACTGATGCCCGAATGGGGTAAGTGATTTGATTAAGATCACAAGGCTAGTTAAGGGCAGAAGTGTGACACAAATCCAAAACTTCTGACCCCCGTATGCTGCCCTTTCCATCCAATGTTTCAACACGTTGACCAGAACGGAGAGGGTTGGCTGGTCCACACTTTTCCAGTGAAATTTTAGATAAACCGCAAGGTCAAAATTTTTTTAATTTCAACCACTCAAGGGCCCAAGTAGAGAACTATATATTAATAAATATTTTTTTAGAACTCAAGTCTAAATCTTCCAGGCTCATCACGACATGATGCAATTCCACCTTATAGAGTATTATTGCTCTTAAACTTATTAATTCAGCTTTGCTTATTATCATAAAGCTGAAGCTACTTCTCTATGAATACAAGTTGACAGGGAGATGGAGCTAGAGTGACCTTGGGTACACATAGTCCAAACCCCTAATTTTTCTAGATGAACTACAGAGAGATCAAGGTTTATCCAAGGTCACATAGCTCAGTGATGGCTTTTATTGATGAAAATATGAAATCTATTTGTTTTCTTGTATCATTAAGTATAAATTACTATAACTAAATAATTTTGTTCAATTTTTAGAGATTTTACAATATCTCAGGTTTATACCTTTGAAGATAAAACAAGGTAAGTACAATATATAGTAATAATAGACCACTCTTATTTATGGCCATAAATATTTTAAAATACTAAATAAAACAATTATCATACCATATATATTTTATTCTGCATGTGATTTAAAATCATGGAATAACTAATGTAACAGGACATATCAACTGGTCAGAAAATACATATCTGCATTTCAGTAGATCCTAAAAAGGTATTTGATAAAATTTCACAACCTTGTGACTTTTCAAAAATATAATTGGAATGAGTTTTCCTTAAGTTTAATACATTTTTTAAAAATAAAAGTCATTAGAGTTATCAACTTAAGTGTTAAATATTAGGGTATTCCTGTTATTATTTTTTAAAAAAAAACACACAAAAATACCTACTACAATTAATTTTACTGATTTTTAGAAATTTTGACCAACATATTAAAACAAAAAATAGAAAAAAAATATGTAAGTATTAAAATACAGGATACAGTATTGTTGTTCTTTTCAGGAATTACAATTTTAAACCCAGAAAATAAACAAACAAAACCCTGGTCACCTATTAGGGTTAGTAAAATAATTATGAAAGTGAACATATGTAACCAATACATAAACAAAATAAAACAATAATAGTATGTTATTTCCCACATACTATCAGCAATTAGCTTGAAAAAACAATGACATGAGATATGATTTCAAATATTCAATACTTGACATCTCCCACTGAAAACTGATTTCTATTCCGAATAACTGGTTTCTATATCAATCATCTCAGTAAAATAAGGATAATTCTAACAAAGTCATCAATTATTTTTCAGCATCGAACTCTGATCATGCATCCCAGTTCTTTCATTCAATGATTAATTCAATGTTTTATTCATTCACTGAGCACATTTTTATTATCAACCAACCCTTTTTGTTCATTTCCACTCTTTTCTTGTCTACCTGCGATATTTCCCCCCTTGAAACCTTTCTAAAATACAGGCCGATCACATTATCTTCCCTTTTTAAAAGCCACCGATGTTATCCAATGCCCACATGAGAGAATACCAGATGTGTGTGTACCGCTGGCTGATGGCTCTTCAGACCTCATTCACAACCTGCCTATACTTTTGTCCCAGTTATATTCTTGCCCTTTCATCTTTATGCCATGCTCTTTGATAACTGTGTGCCTTTACATTTTCAGTTTTCTTTCCTAAAACAAATGCCCCCTTTTCATCTAGCTAATTGCCAATCATCCTCCAAAACATAGTTTAAGCACAACCCTTCTGTACACTATGCACTCTTCCTCTTGGTTAATTCTTACTCTTTGCCGGTTTTCTTATCTGCAGTCCCCCTAGATACAAGCTCCTCAGTTATATTAATCACCTTTTCTTAATTCCTACTACATTTCTGAAATAGAGCCGACCAATAAATGTTTGCTGAACTCTGAATAAACAACTTTAAATAAGGCACATAACTTCATGGAAGTATCTAAAATATCTGAATCAAGGAAACATTTCATCTTTCTGTACAGGGAGGAAGAATTGTCTTCAAAGATATTTATAGATTTAAGAATTCAAAGCATAATGATAAGTTGTTGCAACCTGAAATTATCCTAATTTCAAGTGTAACTGAATTAATAAGTAAAAACATCTCAGACTTTTTAAAATTAGAATTGTGAGGAGACATATACAAATATTAAAAATTCATAAAACCTAAAACTTTATGGGCCCAGCAAATAATAGATTAAAAGCTCAGTGAAACACAAAAGATAGCTTTGTAATAAACCCTTATACTTAAGAATTCAATGAGTAAGAAAGGACATATGTTATTACAGAGAAAGAGAAAGCACTAGTCAAGAAATGATGCTTAGACCATAGATTAAGTATCTGTAATATTCATTTGTTATCTTTATCTCACACATAACTTATGAAGTTCCAGATATACTAAAAATTAAATACAAAATAAAGTAAGAAAAGCATGTAAAACTAGAAAAGAATATTAAACCTATAGAATGAGAAGGTATGTTTTAAACATAAAGGAAAAAAGGAATACCAAAAATAGTCTGATAAATTTGTTATGTTTCTTCATTACTTTCATTATATAAAAACAATAAAAATAAAAAAAACATCTATTTGCTAATATGTTCAGCATTTAATAAAACATACATATCTATAAAAAATGGCAGCACTCCAATAAATAGATGTTCAGGAATGTGACTAGATAATTCATAAAATAGAAGGCAACAAGAGTTAATAAGCATGAAAAATTATCCAATTTATAAAATATCTAATTATGATTATAAAATTAACAGACTTGAATAATGATATTTTATGATATTACAAATAATTCCCAAGTCTGTTATTAGTGTCATGAACCAGACATTGTAATCCATGGTTGATGACAAAGAAAATGATAATAAAATTGTCATGAACTTTTGGTGATGTCTAGTGATTGTTTTGATGAGGAACTTCCTGTTTTGGAAGTTAATGCTAAAGAAATTATTTTTGTTATGGATTGAATTGTATCCCCCAAGATTTATATGTTGAAGTCCTAACCCCTTGCACCTCAGAATATGGCTTTGTTAAGATGAGATCTTACTGGATTAGCTGAATCCCCAATCCAATATGAGAGAAATTTGGAGACAAATGTAAACACAGAAAAATATTAGGTAAAGATTGGAATTTTGCCGCCACAAGCCAAGGAACTATCTACCAGATAGTTCTATCTACCAGATAGAAGCTCTGAGAAAGCCCTGGGCATATCCTTCCCTAAAATGTTAAGAGGGAACAATTCTCTGTCAATATGTCTTGATCTCAGACTTTTAAGCTCCAGAACTGTGAGACAATACATCTGTTATTCTATGTCACTCAATTTATGGTACCTTGTTACATCATCACTAGAAAACTAATATGATTTTAAAAACTGAAAATACATGTATATGTAAAGATCTGCCTTGTTTCATCATTTATAATAAAACCTTGAAAAAAGGTATACGTGAACAAGTATAAACATATGGGTTGAAAATTATGCTATGTGGTCTTGATGTAATAATTTGCAACTATTAAGATAAATAGATTTAAAAGACTATCAAAAACATTAAAAATATTTATGCTGTATATACATCTATTATACATGATACATGTATATACCCAATACACACACACGATGGCTTATTCCCTAATGAATTGCCTTTTATTCTATTAGTTGTTTTGCTTAGTCAAATTCTGGCTAAACCTCTGAAATGACATACAGGCTACTTTCTGTCATGCTGCTCGCAATGCTCCTTGTCTTAGAAGTCATATCACCTCTCAAGCTCATTTTGCAGTTCAATTACATAATAAATATTATTAATATGGGACCATAGCTTCTCTATCCACTTTATAGTGAAAACTCCTCTATCTACTTTATAGTGAAACCACCTCTTAATTTTTTTTTTAAACTTAGAAAATATTTAGGAGCTGAACATCACTATTCAACCATGCTGCACGAGAACCTACAAAGCTAAAACTCTAACCTTATAGAATTGCACACCGTATACATGCATCTCCTGAGTAAACCTATCATATGTTCTTGTGTTTATATCCCTGAGAAGTAAATTTAAATGTGATTTAAGATAGCATGACATCCTTAGCTCTCAGTTTACCTCCATATATAAGTGAAATAAGAAAGTTTGAGCAGATTATATCTAAAGCTCCTAGCTCTAAATACTATGATTTTGTATATACAATGAATTCCAGTATAACAAGAAATATTTGCTAATTATCACCAAAAGTAATCATTTTAAAGTAATGCCTAATGCCTAAATTTAGATGTTTAACAATTTTCTAAGACAGAAGTAAAAATTGTGTTCCTTCTTTTGTGGTTTTCCCCCCATTATATAACACTTTTTGAAGGAAATTTGGATGGAAGAGATCTTGACATTTGTAAAGATTGATTTCTATACTCAAGTATTTTAGCAATTTTTCTTAAACTTCTTTGCTCTAAAGTCCTTCAATGACAATATAAATCTTACACTGGGGATAATATTGTTCACTAGATGCGTTGGAGCTGGGTTTGGCTTATTTCCCACTGTATCAGAATACATGTGACTTTTAAAGTATGTACAGTATGCCTGAAAGTCATGAGATGGGGCTGCAAACAGTTCAGAGGAAAGCCTATAAAGTTATCAGTGGGGTGGTGAGTTGCAATTAACCTTTCTTTATTTTTTAATGCTCAATTTTTTTCTTTATTGTTTAAGGTATTACATGTGTGTCCTTATTCCCCTATTGCCCCCATACCTCTCCCTGATTATGCCCTCACACCCCCAATGTCTCTGCCAATTGGGTATGCTTATATGCATGCATACAAGTCCTTTGGTTGATCTCTTCCCCTTACCCCTTCCTCCCTGCCTTCCCTCTGAGGTTTGACCATCTGATTGATGCTTCTCTGTCTCTGCGTCTGTTTCTGTTCATCAATGTATGTTGTTCATTATATTCCACAAATGAGTAAGATCATGTAATACTTCTCTTTCTCTGACTGGCTTATTTCGCTTAGCATAATGCTCTCCAGGTCATTAAAATGTCCATACTACTCAAAGCAATCTACAGATTCAATGCAATCCCATTAAATTATCAGTGGCATATTTCACAGACCTAGAACAAACTCCCCCAAATTCATCTGGAATAAAAAAAGACCATGAATAGCTACAACAATACTGAGAAAGAACAAAGTGGGAGGGATCTCAATATCAGATATCAAGCTATATTACAAAGCCACTGTTCTCAAAACTGCCTGGTACTGGCACAAGAACAGACATATAGACCAATGGAACAAAACAGAGAACTCAGAAATCAACCCAAACCACTATGCTCAATTACTATTTGACAAAGGAGGCAAGAGCATACAATGGAGTAAAGACAATCTCTTCAATATTGTGTTGGGGAAATTGAACAGATACATGCAAAAAATGAAACTAGACCACCAACTTATACCATACACAAAAATAAACTCAAAATGGATAAAGGTAAGATGGGAAACCATAAAAATCTTAGAGGAATCCACAGGTAGCAAATCCCAGACATATGCTGAAGCAATATTTTCACTGATACAGCTCCTAGTGCAATGGTAACTAAAGAGAAAAATAAAGAAATGGGACTACATCAAGCAAAATAAAAAGCTTCTGCACAGCAAAAGAAACCATCAACAAAACAACAAGAAAGCCCACTGCATGGGAGAACATATTTGCCAATGTTATCTCCAATTAGGGTTTAATCTCCAAAATGTACAGGGAACTTATACAACTTAACAAAAAGAAGATAAACAACCCAATCAAAAAATGGGCAATGGACCTAAATAGATACTTTTCGAAATAGGACATACAGAAGGCCAAGAAACATATGAAAACATGCTCAAAGTCACTAATTATCTGAGAGATGCAAATAAAAATAACAATGAAGTACCATCTCACGCCTGTCAGAATGGCTACCATCAACAAATGACAAGTGCTGCTGAGGATGCAGAGAAAGAAAAACCCCATGCACTGCTGGTGGGAATGCAAACTGGTGCAGCCACTGTGGAGAACAGTATGGTGTTTCCCCAAAACACTAAAAATGGAACTCCCATATGACCCAGTCAGTGATCTCACCCCTAGAAGTGAGATATATCCCAATAAATTAGAAGCACCAATCAGAAAGATTATATACTCCCCTATGTACATAGCAGCAGAATTTATAATAACTAAGATTTGGAAATAGCCTAAGTGTTTATTGGCAGGCAAATAAATTTAAAAAAAACAAACAAAAAACAAAACTGTGATACATCTACACACTGGAATACTATGCCGCTGTAAAAAAGGAAGGAATACCATTAACTGTTAGAGTATACTCACTAAATGCTAAATATTTTGCAAAGCCCTTTACTGGTTCTTCTATTGAATCATCTCAAATGTCTTGAGAAGTATCAATATTTGTTACATGCTGCCAGTCAAAGAAAACATTTCAGCATTTCTTACATTTCAGTCAGTTCTGGATGCAACAGGTGGGTGTTGAGTGAGAGACTAATGCCAGTATAATGCATATTTCACACTCTTTTTTGTTCAATTCTATGCTAGGGGTAACCTGAAAAATTGAGTCACAATGACAGTACTATATGATATAAATATATGAAAGATATGGACAGGTGATATGAGAGTATAGATCTCCTAATTTTACAGAAAGGATGTTGGTTTTGAAAAATATAATCATGCAGAAGATGATTTATGAGTGGGTGTTTGTCAGATGAATGAAAGAATTCTTGGTAGAGGGAAAAGAATTTATCTAGGCATTGAAGACTGACATAATAGAGTATTAGGAACTGAAACATAGAAGTGTGATAGTAAAGAATTTTAAGAAATGAAAGGTGAATAGAGTTCATAGCATTAAAGTCTTTATATAATCTATTTAGGAATTTAAATACACCATCATTGCAACGTGAAATCACAGACTGTTTTCAAGCAACACAATGACATGAAACATAATCAGAATTTTATTTTCTGTTTTTAAAAATGCAAGCCAGTCTTCTGGATAATAAAGCAGAAAAAGATGATATGAACATATTCTGAGTTCTAATTCACCTATACCACAATTCTACACATACACACAAATTCTAGGTAACAATTTTTAAACTTTAAAACATATCCAAGCTCATTTAAAAAAGCAAATATAAACCCCCAATCACTACAAATTAAGTGGAAACTCAAAACTAATAGAGAATTAAATAAATGCCAAAAATGCATTGGAAAGGGTTATTGGAAAAATTCATTCATTCAGAAAACATTAAGCAAATGCCCCTGAGTGCTAAGGGTTAAGAATATAACATTTGAAAAATAAAGATAAATATCACTATTTTTCATGGAACTTAAATAGTTAGTCGACACCACAAAATCTCTGCACAGGAAAAGATAAAACTATTATTGGAGCTATCTGGATAGAGCATGAGTCAATACAGTATAAAAATGATCACAATATAAGTTCACGAGATAAAAGTTATCTATGAGAATGAAGAAAAACAAGAAAATTTTCCATCCATCTAGAGTCATAAATGGAAAACATTTACCCATGAAAAATGGATAGTCAGGGTGCCACAGGAGCCATATTCCTTAGGCCAGCACCGCCCTTCCATATGCACTACAGATCTAACAATCCCTAAACCATGTAGCCTGAGAAACCCTGGTGGGTGCCATGTAGCCTGAGAAACCCTGGTGGGTGCCTGCCCCAACTCTAGCCAGGATACCAAGGGTGCTCCCTGTGACTGTTTTGGCACTAGCCAGCTTGCCAAAGCCAACCAGCCCATATAGCCTATAGAAAGGTTGGTCTTATACAAGGCCACCCCTTCAAGATTGGGAGAGGTAACTATTTGTCTAATTCATAGAAACAAAATTAGGAGACAAAATAATATTTTTCAAATGAAAAACAAGAAAATATCCAGAAAAAAACAATAACATAATGAAATAGAGGTAAGTAATTTGCCTGATAAAGAATATAATAGTCACAAGATGATCAAGAAGCTTGGGAGAAGAATAAAGGAACTCAGTGAGAATAATAAAGAATTAGAATTTTTTTAAAAAGAACCAATTAAAGCTGAAGTATACAATAACTGGTAGGTTAGGGGGAGGGTTGGGGGAAATCAACAGTGTTTAAATAATATAGAAAAAATAGATTAGTGATCTCTAAAACAGAATAGTAAAAATCACCCAATCAGAACAACAAAAAATAATAAAAATATTTTTCTAAAAAATTTTAAGGAACCTCCAGGATAATAGCAGGCATACTAACATTTGTATTATAAAGGTCTCAGAAAGAGAGAGAGAGAAAGGGGCAGAAAACATATTTAAAGAAATAATTATTGAAAACTTGGAGAAGAGCACAGGCATCAAGTCCAGAAAGCACAGAGTCACAAATAATATGAACCCAAAGAGATTCACACCTAAACGTATAATTAAAATGACAAAAATTAAAGATGAAGAATCTTAAAGGCTTCAAAAGGAAAACAGCTAGTCACTTACAAAGGCTCTATCTCTATAATAATAAAACCATAATATGCTAATTAGACCAGACAGCAAATGACCTTCCGGATGTTCTTCTATACAACCTTCCAGATGAAGCCAGGGCTGTGAGGGCTGAGGCAAGCCACCACAGCTGCGAGGGCCAAGCCCCTTGTACAAATTTGTAAGAGACTATATATATATATATATATATATATATATATATATATATGTAAAAGCGACCTTTACGACCAGTCGCTATGATGTACACTGACCACCAGAGGCAGACGTTCAATGTGGGAGCTGCTCCCTGGTGGTAAATGCACTCCCACAGCCAACCTCCCGCAGCCTGTCTCCCATGGTCCCTTCCCAGGGACTGGGCAGGAAGGTTCCACACACCAGCCAGGTTGAGGAACCCCACCCATGCACAAATTTGTTCATCAGGCCTCTAGTATTCTATAAGGCTCTCAGCAGATTTGTTAGCAGAAATTTGTAGACCAGAGTGGGTGGCAGGTTCTATTTAAAGTGTTTAAATAAAGAAATCTACGATCTAAAATACTCTTCCCAGCATGGTTATTATTCAGAATTGGAAAAGGAGATGTGTTTCTCAAACAAACAAAAACTAAAGAGTTCATCATCACAAAAACAGCTTTACAAAATCTATTAACATTTCTTTCTTTTTTTAATTGGAAAAGAAATGTCATAACAAGTAATAACAAAATATATTTAAAAATATCTTTAAAAGGCAAATATATAGTAAAGGCAGTGGATCACAGCCACTTAAAAGCTAGTGTGAAGGTTAAAAGACAATAGTAAAAAAATCAACTATGTCTATTTAAATAGTTAAGGGATACAAAACAACATTTATAAAAGATGATGTTAAAAAAGAGTGGAGGGAGTAAATAAAAGTGTAGTGCTTTTAGAATGCATTCCAACTTAAAAGCCTACCAACTTAAAATACGTTACTATACATATAGGTTGATATTTATGAAACTCCTGGCAACCACAAATTAAAAACTAATAAAAGATGCCTAAGAAATAAAGAGAAAGGAACCCAATTATAATACTGAGGAAAGTCATTAATGTACAAGAAAAGAGAGCAAGAGAAGAAAGTGATAATTATAAAAATGTTTAAAAATGGCAATAAGTAAATACAAATTAATAGTTACTTTAAATGTAAATGGACTAAATGTTCAAATAAAAAGATACTAGGTGACCAAATAAGAAACACACACACACACACCCACACACACACACACACACACACACACAAACTTCTATATGCTGCCTACAAGAGTCTTGTTTTAGATATTAAGACACACAGAGACTAAAAGTAAAGTGATTTATAAAATATTCCCTGCAAACTGGAATGAAATAAGAAAGTTTGAGTAGCTATATCCATATCAGAAAAAAGACTTTAAAACAAAGACTGTTAAAATACATAAAGGACATTGCATAATGATAAAGGGGTTGATTCAAGAAGAGGTGTAACATTTATAAATGTCTATGCATCTAACATAGAAACACCTAAATATGTAAAGCAAATATCAAGAGACATACAGAAAGAAATTGATAACAGCTATATATATATAATAATAAGGGATTTTAATAATGACATAAATCATCCAGACAGAAAATTAATAAAAAAGCAAGGGTCTTAAATGATACATTAGATCAGGTAGACTTAATGATTACAGACAGAACATTTCATCCAAAAAAAAGATCTCAACATGCATGTGACAGGGGTAGGGGAGGCAGGGAAAAGTTCAATAGAGAAAAAAAGAAGACATGTGTACTTTATTTGTAATACTTTAAACAATAAAATAAAATTTGTAAAAATAAATAAAAATAAAAAAATCTGTAAATAGCACAAGTACCGGTCAGTAGGTGAGTGGATCAAAGAGGTGCAGTACATTCAGAACATTTCATCCAAAAAAGATCTACACATGCATGTGACAAAGAATAAGAAGGATCTCTGATTCTTTGAGACAGCATAGAGGTACCTGGAAGATATAATGCTAAGCAAAATAAGCCAAGCAGAGAAAGACAAGTATCATCTCATCTCAAGCATATGTGGAATCTAAATAAAATAAACTGACAAACAAAACAGATCCAAAGACACAGAAGCATGACAAAGACTGATGAATCTCAGAGGGAAGGGGGCGAGGGGAGAAATTAACTAATGAACTTATATGCATACATGTATAACCCATGAACCCAGACAATAGTGAGGTAGGCCTGGAGGGTGGTGCAGGGTGGAGGGGATCAATGGGAGGGGGAAGAAGAGTCCTCTAATACTTTCAATGATAAATAAATTAAAGTGATTCAAGGATAAATAAATAAATGATTCAAGAGGTATGATCATTGGACAGTGTGGTGTTATCACAGAACAAATAAAAATCTTTGGAATAAAACAGAGTCCCAGAACACACACACACACACATACACACACACACACACACACACACACACACACACACACACACAGACTTATATGGAAGACATAGCTGTAAAAAACACGAGCAATTAATGAAATTGGCACAACTGATTTTTCACATGAAAAATAAAAGAAATTTAGAATCATTTCTCAAAGCATTTTTGATATATTAAAACCTAAATAGGAACAAAATCTTAAATTTAGCAATATTGTATCTATGGTAAGCATACACACACACACACACACACATATATATATATATATATATATATATATATATATATATATATATTAGCATGAGATAAAGATACAGAAAGCACAAATCATGAACAGTAAGAATGATAAATTTATCACCTCAAAGGAAAAAAATGAACTGGAGAAGATATTTATAATACATATAACAAATAGAAAATTAACTTAGTGTCCATAATAAAATAACTTGAAGAAAAATAACTCAGAAAAAGTAGAAATGCATTTTAACATAAAATTCTCTAAGAGGAATTCTGAACTAACACTGTACATTGCAAAAGATGCTAGAATTCTTCAGCTATGAGAATTGTGCAAATGTAACAGTGATATATTATTTCCTAGACACTGAAATGGAAACAAAATTAAATATCTGAGACTGCTATGTTTCTATGGTTAACAGTTTCTTGAAGAGATTTTGGTAGTAAAATTTATAAGACCACTTTGAAGAACAAAATCTCAACTTCTAGTAAGTTTAAAAGTTGCTCCTTTTTTTCCTCCGCAATTCTGCTTGTTGGTATTTGACATGAAGGAACTCTTGCAATATATCAGATTACATGTAGAAGGTGTTTACTATAACATTATTGGTAATAGCAAAAATTAGTGCCTACTCATAGGGAATGGATAACTTTTTATATATATTCATATTGTGAAATACATTTAAAAATAAATTTGGCCAGTAAACATCAATGTGAAGAGTTTTCAAGAACAAATATATAGTGAGTTTAAAATGTAGAATTATCTAATGTGACATCATTTACATACATTTTTTTAAATCACAAAGCTCCACTTCTGTAGTACTTATGGAGAGTAAAATTATGACAATACAACTTAAAAGGATACTCTTGAAATGTTTGCTAGTCATGACCCTGGGAAAGGAAGGGTATGGGACCAGCGAGCCAAAGGATCTTTACCAAAGAGCATTGTCTCTGTTCATTATTAACACCAAACACAACACTCCTCTCTGCCTCCCATACTGCCCCCCACACACCCCCAAGTGTTCTCGACTTTCCATTTTCCCATCAAAGGATGGTTTCATTGATGAAATGTTGTCAATTTTCCATGTGGTGCATCAGAGTATAGATTGAATAACACGGGCACGTTCAGTAATTACTTGTTGGAATTACAGTATATTGGAACCAAAGGGCTTTTAGAGATCATATTGCCTAGTGGTTTCCAAAATGTGTTCTGAGAAGTCCTAGGCTTCCCGGAGAGGCTTCTTGGAGAGAGAGGAGTGTGGCAGCGAGGACTCCACACCCATCGCCTCTCCTTCAGGTGTGAAAGTTCTGCTTTTATCTGCTTTCTAATCGGGGTACCAAAAAAGACTATGTTTACTAAAACACTTTCACTCTTAGAAAGGAAAATAAAAGCCACTGGGTTTAGTTTAATTTCTGTTTGAAAAGTAATATAAAGGTTAGTTAAAGTCATTTTCTAACAAGTCTTCATGCTTCCTCTATGTTACATTGAGTTAATGTTTACAGGATTTTGGACACAATGAAAAGCCGTTAAGATAGGTGGGAGCCTTTGGTTTCTAGATCAATTCTGCCATATCATATGAGCAGGAGGATGTTCCTTTAAGTATCAAGTCGGAAATGAAAAGATAAATATGTTTAATTTGCCAACCCAGTAATTCTTGTATAAAATCTGAGAGGAAGGAGGAAGAGAATTCCTCAATTTTTTTTTCTTTTTATTGGGGTGACACAATTATACAGGTTTCAAGTGCACAATTCCACAACACATCATCTGTACACTGTTCTGTGTGTTCACCACCCCAAGTCTTCATCCATCACCATTTATCCCCCCTATACCCTCCTCCACCCCCACCCTCAGCAATCACCATACTGTTGTCTGTTGTCCCTGAGTTTTTACTCTATAATTGCACTTCTGGGAATTTATCTGAAGAAACCTGAATACTAATTCGGAAGAATATATGCATCCCTATATTCATTGTAGCGTTACTTGCAATAGCCATAATTTGGAAGCAGCCCAAGTGCCCCTCAGTAAATGAGCAGATAAAATACCTATTGTACATTTATACCACTTGGCCATAAAAAAGGAAATCCTACCCATTGTGACAGCATAGATGGACCTGGAGAGCACTGTGCTAAATGAAAAAAGCCAGTCAGAGGAAGACAAGCACTGAGTCTTTCCACCTATATGTGGAATATATTAAACAAAATTAACTAACAACCAAAAAGAGAGAGAGAGAGAGAGAGAGAGAGAGAGAGAGAGAGAGAGAGAGAGAGAGTGAGTCTGGGGAGCAGGATGATAGCTGTGAAGGCAGAAGACAGACAGGTGAAGGGGTGGAGGGGTTGAGCTCTCTCAGATTTTGCAGTGTGCATTACTCCTTGCTCTAACCATCAGAAGAATTAGAGTCATCATACATTGCTGTGAACATAACTTTTAAGTTCATTTAACCTAGGAATAACCCTGTAAGTAAGCATTATGCATTAAAGACAGTGCAATGGTTGTGTGAGCTTTTGGAAAACAATTATTTACTATTGTCTGAAGCTGCAGGAGAAAGGACTATGCCTTCAAGATTCATCCCTGCCTCTATTAGCTTGGTAATCTCTAATGAAGTCATTCATGGGGCTAATCAGTTCTCTTCAAGGAAATCACTAAAAATTGCGATAATTATATTAGGCACCAAAACTTGTGAGGAAGAAAATTCACAAAACCAACTTTGATCTTTACTCCAGGCTCTGCTTAATGGTCTAGAAAAGTAATAATCATTAATTTTCACAAGAGACGTCATATAGCTAGAGCTATAGTGTTCAGATAACATTAAATTATACATTTTTTTCTAATGCGTGGAAGCCTCTTTTAATAATTTTGAAACCAACTACCTCAAAATGAGTAGTTTATTCCTGTAATGCCTTCACCACACATCTTCAAAATGCAGAAAGCGATCCCACTTCCCTGGTTTCACGGAAGACCCAGAGTTCACCTGCCTTCAGACTCATTTGACCCCACACATAGAGTAATGACAACATTTCTCTCTACTTTACCCGGAATATAATATTTGAAAATTAATGTGTCTTTTATAGAATTCACCAGCTTATGGGATTATCTATTAATGTTTCCAGTTTAACCAAAAGGACCTGCAACCATATTTGGAGATAATGTTTAGAATAGCCCTTTCCTTCCCTGCTAGAGTCCACGAAAGACGGTATAGCCACCAAACAGAGTGACATTGGTGGGGAAAGGGTTGTTACATTCTGTCTGAAAGGATTTTGTAGGGAAGGAAACATAGATCTCCTAGATTTTATCCCAATAATGTATCCAATAATATTCCAAAGACACCCTTATCCCCATCACAGCAACTCATAGTGTTTCATAAGCTCTGGAGTACTGTACACACAGAGTTTATAATGTCCAGATTATTCTGAATGAAAATGAAGAACTACAAAAATTATTTGTATTAATCAGGAAACAGTTTATAAAAAGTTCGCCTCTGCTGGAAGAAAGGCACTTTTCTTGGTACTTTTAGCTTTCAGTTTTGTAAAATGTTAGTTGGAAATTGAGGCAGCTATGGATGAAAACATTTTTTTTCAGCCTAAGTAGGGACCATCTCTCAGTGCAGGCAGTACAGCGGACAGCAGGTGGGTGGAGTGTCCCCATGGGCGGACAGGGGGAGGAGGGACGCCACTCCAGGTAAAGGAACTAAAAGCTTGCACCATATTCCAGTTTTGACTCTGACACGATATATCAGAATCCCTCCCAGATGAACGTGTAAGAGCAAACCACCCCAAGATGAAATGGCTACATGGAAGGCTTCTTACTCTGAGTTTGCTGAGGAGTGTCTTTTGTCTAATGAGTTGCTTGTGTGTATAGTATCCCCATAGCAGACTCCTTCCCTTGTAATTAATCACTAACTCAAGCAATGGAGAAAAACTCAACTGGCTCTATACCTTCATTTCTTTTAGATATACTACCCTTATATTTTAGACAAAATAAAAAAATGGTGAGAAAATTTCAAGTTACAGAGTAGAGAAGGGCAAGTCCTTTACTATAATCACCAATAATTCGTATCTGGCTTTGCAGGTAAATCTATATGCTATGGGGGGGGGGGGAGAATTAAACTTAGTATAATTTGAAATTTGAAATAAAATCTACTATAATACTGTGATTATACCAGATTCTTTTTTCCTTTATCTAAATTGCTTGATATTTTAAATGAAAGCATTATTTAATAAAATACATTTTTTGTTGAAATAACAGAAAAACTATCTCCTTGCCATTATCTCCAAAAATATGCTACAGATTCTGAAAGCAGTCATTCCTTCAAAGCGGAATAAAAAACAAAGAATTCTTGTACTTTTTTAGACACTTGAATTTTTCTCTGAAGTACGCATTTTTCCTGCTTTACAGTATGTGGTATCAAAGTCACAGAAACCATCATTCTCTTCTTTGTTCCTACCAGTTTTTGCTAACTTTTAGTGAAAAAAGATTAAAATTTCAATCTTCTCAATACCCAAATCTTCTAATGGAAAGTTTCATTTTAAAGGATGCTTCTGCCCTTTTTATGTAACCTTAGAATTAAAATAGAGAGACTTTTATAGATGATCTAATCTACTCTCATGTTTCCTTAAAAGTGGAGGACAGAATCATCCCAAAGTAACAGGAATAATGTTATCCTATATAATAAAAACCTAAAATGCAAATTATCCTCTGACCAGGAGTTCGACTGCTCACTATGACGTGCACTAACCACCAGGGGGTGGCATGTAACATGTCAGGCGTTGGTGCTGGAAGTGGGAAGCAGTGGAGGCGCTGCCCGGACTGTGGTGGGATGGTGGAGTAGGTGGGTGGGCGGTGCCAGGCCAAGGTAGATGCAAGAGTGCCCTGTCGCCCTGCTGATCACCCTGCAGATAGTG
The DNA here is from genome assembly GCA_963924515.1 of Vespertilio murinus. Taxonomy (NCBI): domain Eukaryota; kingdom Metazoa; phylum Chordata; class Mammalia; order Chiroptera; family Vespertilionidae; genus Vespertilio; species Vespertilio murinus. The sequence continues at coordinate 166,117,444 of OZ004704.1, read as the reverse complement.
ACCAGTGGCAGTGGTGGGGGTGGGGCTGTTGCCTGGCTCCCAAGCACTGAGGGAGCTGGGAGGCAGCCCGAATGTCTCAGGCAAAGAGGGCCAATCAGAGATCTGGGGGCCCAGGTGCTTCCTGGGGCCCAGAGGTCAGCTGGGACTTGCCCTTCCACACCAGACACTCGTGTTTTGATTGCCAGTCAGGCCTAGGGACCACACCTGTGCATGAATTCTGTGTACCGGGTCTCTATTTTAATATAAAAGCTTGAGCTGAGACTCTACTTCCTTTAAGTGTTATACATCACATTAATTCCTTTTAAACTAATAGCTCAGTTCTCATTCCATAGAAAAAAGGTAGTGCTATTGAAGCCATTTCTGCTCCTGTTTTCCAAGTTCAATTGAAAGCATAGATTTTAAGGATTGCCCCATTTCAATGCCTCTCCTACATTGTGCAGCTCCTTCAAAAACAGGAACCAGATAGGCATCCTTATAGCAGACTCTGCATTCTTACTCAGTGCCTGGCACACACTTGTATATATCAAACAATAAATAAAAATGCTACATGTGTGTCAAAAAATACATTAAGCTACCATTTTAAAATTATTTAAATTGACATTTAAATCACTGTTTAACATAAAAACATGCCTGTTTTTGTTATAGCGCTTTTACCCCCTTGTTTTCTAGGTAGCTCTTAACCTCTGCTTTATTCTATTCAATTATTTGTGTAAAAATTCAGACAATGGATCAGGCATCTAATTGCAATATAGAATTGAGGTTTGAAATTTTAAAACTGTCAAGTATATCAGTCAAAATTTTTCATATCAATTAAAATAGATATTGTAATAATGTGTTTTCTAATTTTCTGACATTGCTTTTGTACAAATATGTATTTAATTTCTACAAGGTCAGATGATGCCTATTGCATACTAACCTATGTAACAAACTATTTAGAGAATTTATATTTCTAGGGATGCAACTTCACTCAAAAGCAGCTTTCATTACACACACACACATACACACACACACACACACACACACACACACACACAAAACACACAGTAGGGAAACATACATGAGCAAGAGTACTTCCTGAGCCAGCATTCTGCAATGTGAAGCTTAGTCTAAAAACTCAACAACAAAAAAGGAAAATTCTCCTTCTATCTTGTCAGACTACCGACTACCTATATCACACTTCATTCAACTTTCACTATTGTCCAGTTGCCGTTAAACACAGGCTGATTTAATATCTTGGCCAGTTTAAGTCTGAGTCATATGGTAAGTATCGACTAAAAGACTTTTGAGAGGAGGAATGGAAGAGAATAATGACTAGAGAAGGACATTTAGTGGGTAAAATGATATGAAGAAATAGTACATGGAACAGAAAGTAAAGAATTAATTTTTTTAAAGAAATAAGGGTTGATTTTATTTTCTGCTGAATCTAAAGAAAATAACAAGTATATATGTGAAATAATGATTGCATGCTACTTTTTATTCTGAGCAAGTCCACCTCAAGTCATTCTGTGTAAACTCCCAAATATGGATTTGTTTTTCACAGCAAACCTGAAAAGAATTTCAGTTAGCGTGCTTTCTTAAGGTTGCAAGTCCTTGTTTTAATATTTATTTCTCCAAGATGACTTGAAATTCAGTAATGCTTAACTTTATGAGAATGAAAATCACTCACTCTGACAAACCTAAACTCTATGCTTCAAATCCTAGTCCATATATATCATCCCTTATTTCCATGAACATGAGTCTCAGAGGTCTTATAATTCTTTCTCATTTCAAATAAAGGCAGATGTTTCTGAAATGGAATTACTGTATTTCTTAAATCTATGGCTGAATGAGTCAAGAGATCTAGAAATATTGCTATACTAACAAAATATAATTATCTGAGCTCATAACCATGACATTGGGGATGACTAGCAAACATTACAGTCACTTCCCTTCAAACTTCAAGAGAAAAGTATCTATCTAGAGCCCCTCTACTTGGGTGAGCCTCAGGCTTCTCAAACTTAGTAAGTTTAAAATAGAACTGATCTATTCTTCTGCCAATCTTCCTCCTGTGTTCTCTTTAAAAGATGGTGGTGGCTTCCTCCCAGTCATCAAGTCAAAAGCCTTAGAATCATTCTTGAATTTTTATTACATTCATACTCATGTTTAACCAGTCACTAAGTCTGGTTGAAACCACCTCCTAAATCTCTCTCCCATTAACACTCTTCTATTCAGTCCTGTCACTATCCTAGTTCATATTTTCATGAGTTCTGCAATAGTCAGTATGATTTCCCTGCTTCTGGATTTTCATCAAAAGCTGGTAAGTAAAGTGTTTTGTTTTGTTTTTGGTTTCTTTTTATCATTTGTGGTATAGGGTGTTGTTTGTTTTAATCTCTCTACTCCTTACTCACCCAAGGACTTTAAAATACAACACAGAATTTATATTTAAACGATGCAATTGGCCAAAAACATGTATCTCTTCTCCCTTTTGTGACTCTACCAAAGTTATAATAAAATATCTATACTAATAAAAACCTAGGTGATGTCTCGCTCTCACATCATCACAAAATAACCTCCCCAATGTTGTCACAAGATGGCCACCACAAGATGGCCATCCCACATCATCACAAGATGGATACCTCTACATTATCACAAGATGGCCACCACAAGATAGATGGCAGGGTAGGGCAGTTGGGGGCAATCTGGCCAGCAAGGGAACAATTAGGCATCAATCAGGCTGGCAGAGGAGCAATTAGAAGGTGATCAGGCTGGCAGGCATAAGTGGTTAGGCGCAATCAGAGAGGCAGGCAGGCGAATGACTACGAGCCAGTGGTCCCAGACTGTGAGAGGGATGTCCGATTGCTGATTTAGGCTCAATCCCTGTGAGGATCAGACAGTCTGACATCCCCTGAGGGGTCCCAGATTAGAGAGGGTGCAGGCTGGGCTGAGGGACACCCCTCCCGGTGCATTGGGGATGACTAGCAAACATTACAGTCACTTCCCTTCAAACTTCAAGAGAAAAGTATCTATCTAGAGCCCCTCTACTTGGGTGAGATGCACAGATTTCATGTACCAGGCCTCTAGTGCACAGATTTCATGTACCAGGTGCACAGATTTCATGTACCAGGCCTCTAGTTAAAATATAAAAACCCTCCAGAATGAAAGAAGCAATAGGAAAGAGCCCAAAGAGAGTAGTACTATCAGAAGTAACTTATTCGTGTCAGAAGAACCCCCGATAGTATCCAAACTGCAAGGCACCAGGTGGCAAGGGCCACAAATAATCATAGATACGTACATAAAGTTGCCACTGCCTGAAGAAGGCTACCCAAGGTTAATTCTCATGAGAAACTGAATCTGAGAGGCTATAAACACAAACATCAGGCAAGTGATGCAAATGAGATAACACCATGAAAGTTAAATAAAACTCTAGATATTAACTGCTGAACTATCAGACCCTCTGCTGCTCTGCTCCCAAAACCATATGAGCAGGATATGCCCCTCACTTAGAACTTGTGATTTCTCCTCTGGGTACAGTGAAGAGCCTCAGAGAAGTGATTTCCAGAAAGTGGCATTTGCACCCCTTTCAGACACACACATACACACACACACACACACACACACACACACACACACCAGTAAAAATTTAGTCTTATCACCATATCACCCTACAACAAAACCCACTAGTTATCAAAACCCATCCAAGGGCAAAGAGCTTTCAGCCATCTGCCCAGCGCCACATTCTTACACATGGACCTATAGAAAAACAAATAGCTAAAATGAAAGACAGACACAAACAACCCAAATAATAAACCCAAGTGAACCATCATCAATATATGGAAAAGTCAGGAAGCACAACTTAAAAGAAAACTATAAATTTAACTTCTTGAGAGAGATAAGAAGCACTATTTCACAAAAAATAAAAATAAAATGTAACTATGAGAGAAAAAGTAAGAACTGTTGTATATTAAAAATCTGATAGCTGTAATAAAATAATTCAATTAAAGTATTGAGGAACATAGTTCAGAAATGCTCTCAGAAGTCAGAACAGACAGGAGAAAAATTAGAAAGAACAGATAAAAAATTAGACATCAACCTTGGAAGTTCAACATCAAGTTAAAAGAATTCCAGAGAGAAGAACAAATAAATCTATGAAAAATGAACACTTAAAAGTTTTTTTAAAAAGTTACTATGGACAAAGACATTTCAAAACATAGCTGTTGGTGGTATGAATATGCTGCCCTCCCTCCAAAAATAGATTAAAATGTCCCAATGAAGTCTTTCTCAGAAAGCTACTGATTTCCATGAAAACAGAGTCAAACCCCAAAAGAGATAGTATCCAGGCAGTATATGAAGACAATGAAAGGAACTCCCAGAATGGCCGCCAACACAAGTCCCAGGAAGAACAATAAAGCTGGATCCAGAGAAACAAGCCTGAGGAGATAATATTGGAAAATAATACTGATGGTTGTCAGCTAGGTAACACAGTGCATGTGGGGGAAATGTAGAGTAATAGAAATTTAAAGAAATGAAGAAACGGGCAATTAATAATTCTAGGAAAAACATAAGATGTTCAAGTAAATAAACTTAAGAGAAGGATTCTACTGGGCTTGCAATAAAAATATGCATAGTGAACATAAAAAAGAACTATTTCAATAAAAAAAATAAGAAATATAGAGAATGGTGAGTACAGAAAAAAGATGTTGAAGATTTTAATACATCTATGCTATATAAGTCAAATAGATGAAAATTACTCATGAGAACCAAGGAATGGCAGTATAAGCACATTATTTTGACATATGAAAGTAAACCCCAGAATCTAAAAGACTTTTGAAAGATTGTGGTAAAGTCCTGAGAAGAAAGAGAAGTAAAGCATATTCTAATTTCACTAAAGATCACTGATTAAGATAAAAATACATTATTTTAATATATTAATTTAGTGATAATTTAATTAGGCTGACTATGCTGAATAATACATTGTTCCACTCAGCTTCTTACATACTAATGAATTTGAATCCCTTATGAGCAGAGACACTCTAACCCATTTCCCATAAAACTGACATTTTATTCTTTTGTGTGGATTTATATTTCAATCTGGTATAATTTTCTCACTTCCTGAAAGACTTCAATATTTCTTGGAGAGTGGTTTTGTTGGTGTCTTTTAGTTATGGCTGTTTTTAAGGTTTGTTCTTTCACAGAAGTAAAACAAAAAACCCTAAAGTTTATAAGAAGCCACAAAAGATCCCCAAATAGTCAAAGCAATCCTGAGAAAGAACAAAGTGGGTGGCATCACACTCCCTGATTTCAAACTATATCATAAAGCTACAATAATCAAAATAATATGGTACTGCATAAAGACAGACACGTAGAGCCAGAAATAAACTCATGCATTTATAGGCAGCTAGTATTTGGCAAGGGAGCCAAGACTACTTACTGGGCAGCCTCTTCAGTAAATGGTATTGGGTTCATTGGAGCTCCATAAATAAAAAAATGAAACTAGACTCCTACCTTATACCATTTACCAAACTGTACTCAAAATGAATTAAAACCTTAAATGCAGGATTAGGGTTAGGGTTTAAGGTTAGGGTTACAGGTCCTAGAAGAAAACACAGGAAAAAAAGGCTCCTTGACATAGGTCTTGGCAATAACTTTTTGGATGACACCTAAAGTACAAGCCTCAAAATAAATAATAAGCAAGTGCGACTCCATAAAACTAAAAATGTTCTGCACAGCAAAGGAAACCATAAACAGAGTCAAAAAACAACCAATGGAATGGGAAAAATATTTGCAAAGCATATATCTGTTAAGGGGTTAATCCCCCAAATTTACAAAGCAACCCCCCCACCTAACACACACAAAAACAAACAAGCAAAAAACAAGAGCTGATAATCCTATTGAAAAATAAGCAAAGGACCTAAGTAGACATTTGCCCAAAGAAGCTACACAAATGACCATCTGGCACATGAAAAGGTGCTTAAAGCTCTGACTATTAGGCAAATACAAAGCAAATTCACAATAGGTATCACTTTACACCTGTTTGAATGGCTATCTTCAAACAACAAGAAATGGCAAATGCTGGCTAGATGCGGAGGAAAGGGAACCCTTGTGCAATATCTGCAGGATTGTGAACTGGCACAGCCACTATAGAAAACAGCATGATGTTTTCTCAAAAAACTACAAAATAGGACTGTCATATGATCCAGAAATTTCACTTCTGGAAATATACCTAAAAAATTCTATGTCCAAGAGATATCTGCACCCCTATTCATGGTGACATTATTTACATTAGCCAAGACATGGAAACAACTTAAGTACCACTAATGAATAGATAAAGAAAATATGATACATGAACACAATGATATTATTCAGCTATAAGAAAAGGAAATTGTACCTTTTGCAACAACAGGGATAAATCTTAATGGGAATTATACTATGTGAAATATGTCAGAGAAAAACAAAAACGGTATGATTTCACTTATATGTGGGATCTAAATAAAACAACTACAACAAAACCACTCAGAGAAGAATAAATCAGGTTTACAATGATCAGAGATGGGGGAACTGGATTAGGGTAATAAAAAGATACAAACATCTAGTTATAAAGTAAATAAGTAATAGGGATGTAACATTCAACATGATGACTATATTTAACCATGAAGTATATTTAAAAGTTGTATAGTATTTATGAAAGATGTTAAGAGAGTAATCATCACAAGACAGAAAAACATTGTTTTCCTTTTTCTTTTTGTATCTGTATTAGGTGATAGATGTCAACTAAACTTATTTGGTAATCATTACACCGTATATATATAGGTCAAATCATTGTGTCATACACTTGAACTTATGCAGTGATATATGTTAATTTTATTTCAGTAACACTGAAAAAATAAAAAATAAAAAATAAGGTAGGGAAGATGGAATCTATAATTCCATCTTCTCGTTCTAGGACTCGTTCTAGGAAAGAATGGGGCCTGTCCTTCCATTGTTTAAGAATGCTTCTTTACCTGTCATACTACATGTTAAAATTGCTTTCCATATACTCTAGTTTTATTTAGTGTTCAGGAATGTAATAACACAAAAAATAGGGATAATATATGCCATGTTCTATGCAGAAAAACAGACCAGTATCTTAAATGCTAATGTAACCCCCACAGTAAATGATGTTTTAATAACCAGTAGGGTAGATCGGCCGATGCCTTTGATGAAAGGTTATCACTGTCAGTTGCAGAGAAATGCCACAAATGCAGGTTTCTTTCCTGGATCTTCCTCTCAGGGCCCTGCAGGGAGCCAGATCTTTCCCACCAAAACCATAAAATTTCTTAAGAAAAGGTAAACAGCTTCTCCCTTCTTGAAGATGGGGAGAGGGAGGCGGACATACCCAATGGAGTCAATGAACTGGACAAAAATCTTTAGAATAGAGCGAGGAAAAAGAACGTGTGTAAGGACTGCAGCCAGGATGGCAACGCCCGCCCATGCAGTGGAAGAATCAGGCGCTGGTGTGCCGCACAGATTTACACACACACCCTTCCTACCCTCACACCCCATGGAGGACAGAGAATGACCGAGGATTAGATCAAGACACACAGGTCTGCAAACACAGACCCCGAAGAAGTGAGAGCTAGCCCCTCTTGCGGGAGGTGTGGGGTCCTGCCCAAAGCACCGAGATCCGTGAGAGTTCCAGTCAGCTGTAACGTTTAACTGTTTAGAACACCTTAGCCACTGGGGACATTTATTTTGAGAAGTTGTTCACCACAAATCCCAGTTTAAGAACCTAAGTTTCTATGAAAGATGCTAATCTCCTAAGCTCCTACTGCGCTGGCCTGGCTCAGCTTGCCCAGCCCTTTCTGCCTGGAGCCAGGGGGATAGGGGGGGGGCCTGGCTGGGGGGCTGATCCTCCTTATGGAGGGCGGCCTCTGGCCTCACCTGCAGGTCGGGAAGGGAAGGTCAGGTGAGTTCAGGAGGCCTGATGGGCAGCCCTGAGGCTCTGATGCCTGGGTCAGGGCCACCCACAGGGCCGGCGACCTCCCTTCTAGGCCCAGATCTGCTCTGATTTACCCTGTGGCCCCAGCAGACCCTCTGGGCCGCTTCTCCCTCTGAGCTGTCAGGAGAGAGGAAGGGCACGCGCCTGCCTCCTTTACCGGCCTTGAATGAAAAGAGACAATGAATGTGAAGACACCTTAGAGAGAACGTAAGTCTAAGTGAGGGGTGTTCTGGGTGGTTCGGTGAACGCCGCGCCCCAGTACTTTTCAGGGTCCCGATTAGGAAGAGGTTAAAGAGCTTGCAAACACATTTGCTATGTGTTAACAATGATCTGCTCACTCAGGGGCTGAGCCCCTGTTGTAACCGCAGGTGTAGGCAGGGTGGGCCATTTGAAAAGGCTGAGAAATCACCGGGTTCCACCAGCTGGAAGGACTTGCAGGCCCCACCCCTGCGGCAGACTTGGGGAGGAAGTGGTCCCCACCTGAGGCGGGGAAGGCGGAGGAGAGGGGGGAGGGGTGAGCCACAGGGGGAGTTCCTGCCACTCAGGAGGAGATGCTGCAGACTCAGGGAGGGCGTCTGTACACTAAGGAGGGAAGCAGCACCAGGGAAGGAAGGCTCCCGTGTCCCTCTGTCCCTTTCCGAGCAATGGGTCTGTGCCCTGGGCCCAGGCCCAGGAACAGCGGCTCCTTCTGGAGCTCAGCACTGGGAGGCATGTGGGGCGCAGAGGTGTGGGAATCGCTTCTGCACAGTCTAGTGGCCTCACAGAGGAGACAGCTCACGCAGTGACCTGCCTGGGGCTGCCCTGCCCACCCCGGGAGCTCTGCTGGGCCAGGCCTCCTCCCTGAGGGGGTCCCGGTGGACCGGGCCCCGGAGACAAGGGCGGGGGTGGTCCAGGTTAAATATTACTACATTAAATATAAAACTTATAAAAAGTAACCATAAAAGGGTGAAAAATGATCTTAAGAAGATACAATTAGCCAATCTATAATAAAAAAAAGTGTAATATGCTAATTAGACTGGACTTCCTTGTGGACAACCTTCCAAAGGAAGCCAGGGCTGCGAGGGAAGCCTGGGTCCTGGCTGCCTGCCCGAGGCCGGAGGGAGGCCGGTGCTGGCGGCTGAGGAAAGGAAGTCCCACTCCAGCCAGAATTTCATGCATCAGGCCTCCAGTTTACATATGAAGGAATTATAATCAAAGTATATGAAGAATTTCTACAACTCAGGTTCAAAATGTACATTATCTTGACTGGGCAATTGAATCCTTCTATAAGTTTCTTAGAGGCTTCCTTCCATGGTGACAGGTATAAATGTTTATAGCAGCATTACTTTAAAAGAGAAAAAGTATAAAATAACCTAATGTAATTATTATAAAAAGTGGCCTACTAGAAAGTGGAGGAAATGAATTAACTAGGAATATTTGTATCAAGATGGTGAATCTCATAAACCTATAGTCCATTGAAAAAATTGAGTAGTAGAAAAATGCATGAGTACTTTAAAACATTTTAAAAACAAAATCTCACTGTAAGTCAAACACTTTTTATCACTTATGCTCTTGACAACCTAATAATGTAGATATTATTATTTCCATTTTATAAATGACAAAATGAGACAAAAAGCTATGGAACTTGTCAGAAGACACACTAGACATTGTTCAGAAATCCATACAAATGTAATGAAATTTAAAAAATGAGAAAATGATAGACACCAGATATAGAATAGTGATTACTTACCAGGAAGAAAGGTATAAAAAATGGATAATGAGAGATATACACAGGGTTCAATTCTATTTACAGTATTCTATTTCTTAAACTAAGTAATGCGTGCATGAAAGCTACATTATTTTTTTACATTTTCATATATGACTAATTCTTATGTTATAATAATTTGTAATATTTTAAAATAAAACACCCCAAATTGGGGTATATGTAAGAAATAGAGAGAGAAGTTTCTCATATAAAATGGTATGTCCTTGCCCAGGCTGGCATGGCTTGTTGGTTGAGTGTTGACCTATGAACCAGGAGGTTATGGTTCATTTCCAGATCAGGTCATATGCCCAGGTTGCAGGCTCAGTCCCTGGTGTGTGGCATCCCCAGTGTGTGGCATCCCTAGTGTGGGGCAATCCCCAGTGTCGGGTGATCCCCGGTGTGGGGCATGCAGCCAATCAATGATTTCCTCTCATCATTGATGTTTCTGCCTCTCTCTCCATCTCCCTTCCTCTTTGAAATCAATTATATATATATTTGTGTGTGTGTGTGTGTGTGTGTGTGTGTGTGTGTGTGTCTTTAGGCTTTGCTTTCATTTTAACATATAAAAATGAAATAACATTCTTGTGTTGTCAAATAAAATAATTAAGTTGAATATATTTTATAGACTATAAAATCCTAATGTATATAAAGAGCTAGGTGGCGTCACGACCAAATGGGTGACCAGTCACCATGAAGTGCATGGAGCACATCTCTGTGGGCTGCTTCTTGAGGTAGCTGTGAGCTTAGCAGAGCAGTCACCCATGTGGCAGTGAGTTTCACAAAGCAGTCCTGGGGCAGGGGAGCCTCGCAGAGCAGTGGTGGGGCTGAGGGGGGTGAAGGGCAGGAGGGCAGGGGGGTGGTTAGGCAGGGAGTTTCACAGAGGGTTCAGCAGAGAGCTTTGGGAGGTGGCAGCAAGCTTCATGGAGCAGTCTAGGAGCCAGGAGCATCGCGAAGCATCCTGGGGCGGGGAGCTTCACACAGTGTCACAGGGCGGCAGAGGCCATGCGACAGAGGCCAGGCTAGTCTGGGCCTCTAGTATTCTATAAGCAGTACCAGTTAGGGCTTTTACTTGGAAGAAATATTATTCATCTGTATGAGGAAACAGCAGGCATTGTGTCTAAGAAGGTAAAATTTCAACTCTCTAAAGGCCTGAATATTAAGGTGATGAAGACAGGCTGTGCTCAGTCATCCTGGTGCACCCCTAAGGACATGTGCAAGTGTAGGTGTGTGTGCATGTGTGTCTGTGAATGTATGTGAGAGTGTGTCAGTGTGTGTGTGTGTGTGTGTGTGTGTGTGTGTGTGTGTGCACAAGTCATCAAACAGCCATATGGACAATGTCTAAATGGGCATTAAACACCACTGCTGAGCAAACTCTGCAGAAAGGTCTTGCTCTCTCAGGTTTACACCCTGAGAAAATGCCAGACTATGATCGTCAGTCACAGAAGGCAGAATCTGCCTTCCTTCCCGGCCACCAGAAAGATCCATCTGTTAAAGCCATCAACACACTTCCAACAGGGGAATCCGTGCATCTGGCCACGATTCTTATTGTCCATGGGACACCAGTACTGTGGCAGCCACGGAGCAGAGAAGGCGGCTCTGCAGGAGGACTAATCACATTTCCTTTTCATGTTTATCCCAGGAAGCAAGTGGCACCAGGACTGAGTGAACACCCTGGAGCTCTTGTTCTTGGCATACAAGGAGAGGACAGGTGGAAAGAGATGAAGAGGAGGAAAGACACGTTTCCTTAACAGAACAATGGGCACCGAGAATCATGTAATTTAACCATTTAAAAGGATATGGCTTTAAAAAAAATACTCCAAGCTAAGACAGAAGAAATAGACGATGTATCAAAAAAACAAAAACAAAAACTATCTACTATAATTTCAAAATATCTGTTTGCTCTTGCACTCCCCCAAAAGAAGAATAGTAAAATCTCTTAATGTATTCAAAGGAGAAAGTCAGTTTTTTCTTTATATAACCCCAAACCCAAAGCCACTATTTTACTTATTTTATAATTTATTCAAGTAAGAATCTCCAGAAATTAGAATAGAATTCTGCACATAGTCAAAAAAGCAGGTTGCCTTTTCACCAAGTTAGGGTGCAGATAAATTTTTCTGCAGCCTGGGAATATTTCTTTATTTTTATTTTTTTGTGATTTACAGAAATTTGCTTAACCTGAGTCTTTGTTTTCTATTAGATAATATGAGTGTGTTATACTCCCATGCCTTAGATACCTCATACAGGCTGCAGCAAGCATCAAATGAGACAATATAAGGTGTTCCCCCACAATGTATACACCCTTTAACAGCAGATATCTCAATAGATTTTTCTCTCTTTCCAGATTTAACCCATTGGAATTAAGAATTATTCAAAGTGTGCATACATTTTGGGGGCACACCCTGTATATGTCCCAAAACTCTGTAATGCAAAAGCACTGAACAAAGATATCTGGTTTAACATTTTAACTGATTCAGTCTACCAATGTTGTTTCATTCTGTTCTTTGACTCTATCCACTACTAAGGAGGAGTGTAACAGTGAGGCAGAGAATGAGGGTCAGCGAATGGTGAGGACTTGATGACCCATCTGCACTTGATCTGAAATTAGCTCCACTCTTTTTTGTCCATACATTATAATTATTCATAAGAGTTTATGTAGTAAAAATACAGGTTGTTCTGCTTTAAAAATATAAAATACAATAATAAACAACAGGGGAAGGTGTAGGGGAACTCTCCCTAGAGAACAGACCAAAGGGAAAAATCTCTGATCTAATGTAATTCAACACGGCAAGGAGAAGTGATAAAAATAATAGTAGGTTGTGAATCAGGAAACTTGTATTAAATTCTGTAGCAGCCAAGTATATGATCTTCGATACGTCATTTAACTTGTACAAACCTCTGTTTCCAGGCATGTAGTATGAAGGTAGTGTTCTCTATTTAAAAAAAGTATACAACTCAGTTCTGGGAAAATTTGATATAAGTAACTCCACTATACCTATAAATTTCTCTTTGACTAATCATTAATTGCTGATGAAAAGTGTTAGGATACCAATAAACCCTATCATTTAAATGTAACATGTAAAATAGTCAAGCCCACAGTAGCAGATATTAGAATGGTGGTCACCAGAGGGCGAGGAGAGGGGGATGATGATCAAAGGGCTCGAGGTTTCTGTTAAGCAAGATACATAAGTTCTGGAGGTCTGCTATAAAGCATAGTGCCTATCACTCACAATACTGTGTTGCCTACTTACAATCTGCTAAGAGGGTAGATCCTATGTTGTATGCTTACCACATACAAAAATAATGAAGAGAGTGGAAGGAAACATTAACTGATGGATACATTTACTAATTGAATTGTATTTGTTAAACATGTACAATTTTTTTCCATGTCAACAGTACCTCAATAAAGTAGCTTATTTTTTAAAAATTAATTTTAAAAAACAACATTGAAAAGGAGAGAGGTTAATGAAGCAAAAGAAAAGTCAGGTAAATGTTGTGTCAAAGAAGGAAAGAGTGCACAATATGTAAATAAGAAAATAGTGGTCAATAATATTGAATTATAATGAGACATTGAGTAAGATACAGTTTGATATTTTAATGAATGGAGGTTCATGATTGATGAGACTATTTTAGTGGGTGGTGATAACACAAACCTAAAAAAAAAAGTTAGCTAAATGAAAATAAAAGGTGAAGTAAACACAACTAATAGAGGTAATCCTAAAGGACACATATGTAATACCTTAGTCAATAAAGAAAAAAAAAGAAAAAATAGAAATAATCCCTCCATAATGTGAAAGGGAGAAAGTAAATTAGGTGGCAGATGAAGGAGTATAAGAAGAACACTGTGTGTGTGTGTGTGTGTGTGTGTGTGTGTGTGTGTGTGTGTGTTTAATATTTTTATTGATTTTTATAGAGAGAGGAAGGGAGAGAAAAAACGAGAGAGAGAAATATCGAGATGAGAAAGAAACATCAATCAGCTGCCTACCACAGGCCCCCCATTAGGGATCAAGCAGGAGACCCAGACATGGGTCTGGGAATCAAACCAGCAAATGATACCCAACCAATGGAGCCACTCCAGCCAGGGCTTTTTGTTGTTTTTAATATGAGTTATATCAAAGTCTGTTTCCACTTTATAGAAACAAAATGTTTGGGGAGAAATCAGTGAATGGGTGAAGACTGCAAGTGGAGGGGAGAGATGGGCTTTTCTTTCATCTTAATCAGAAGGAAATTCTGTATCAGCTTTATGATGGGTTTCTTATTTGAATGCTTCTACTTTCTCATTAAAGTTTTAAAAGTGTTTATCATTGTGGGGGCATGAATATTCAAAGAAAGAAGATATTAAATGGTCATCTTGGGGAATTAGGAAGGACATTTATTAAGAAATAAACGGAGATGCTGAAAAGGTCTCCTGTGAGATGCATAGGTCATAGATTTAGTGATGCCACACATTGAGTTTTGCTCTCTTCTCAAAGTTCAATCGTGCAGGTATGGGACACAGTATGGGAGTCAGGGGATGTTAGATAGAGCCATGGCTTTAATTTTTCCATGGAAGCATGTGAAAGAAAAGTGGGCATTTTATTCTTTTAGATGCTACAGCTTCTTACACAGATACACTGCAAAAATTCTCTGTCACACAATGCCCAAAAAAGCCAGGAATGGAGAATCTGGATTTGCTGTCACTTAGCATGTTTCTACTCTGACAGAATCGCCTTTTTCCAAGTAAAGAGCTGTACAAGTTTGTCAAGTGGTATCAAATTCTTTGAACATCTTTGGGTAATGCAATGAGACTGCTGAACTTGGATGAGTCTTCTCTCAGAAGAATTATTTAGGTCAGTAAAATACACAAGACAGTCACATAGTACAAAGTTACAGAAATGACAATCCATTACAGAGGCAATTGTGGTCATACCTAAATCTTCAGCGATTTCATACTCTGCTGACCCACTTTTGCAGGGTATTTCAGGACAAAAATGGACTTTAAAAACTCACTGACATTTGATAAAGATGGAAATATCTACTAGGAAGTTTATTTATTATAACTTAATTACTTATAAGTTATAATAAATAAAAGATTTAACTTTTGGTGAAACGTATTTTCTGGTAAGATGTTTTAATAATGTGCCCATGAAAAGGTTCAACAGAGTATATCACTTGCCTGCTGTGATATGACTTGGAAAAGTGCAATTCCCTGTGACCTATATATCTATCTTAGGCTGGTGTGGCCATTTTTTTTCTTTCCTTTAAAAATCCATTGGAAAAAAACAACAACAACACACATATAAAATAAAAACATAATATCCTTACCCTTGGAAAGAACATGGGGCATGTGTATAAATGAAGATTGAGGATATGGTGCTTGCTGCAGTTCCAGGAATTTGGAAGGAAAGAAGGTCATCTGTAAGGGAGTCGCCACCCCAACCATCCCTCCAAGACCTCCATAGGTTACTCTGTCTGGTGGAGAATATCCACCTTGACTTGGTGTTGACCTCTGTACTGATAAAAGTGTATTCTTCTAGAACAGTTAGTGCAAACTGAAGCCAATATGGCAGAAACATTTTCCTAGTTCTTTAGCATTTGTGAAATGTGGCTCTACTGGAGGGAGACTTACTTTTTTCTTAAAACGCCAGTGCTATGCATACAAATAAATATTATTGTCTTCAGAATGCTCATTTTGCATGCAAGTTAGTTCAACAATGATCTCAGTGTTATTTTGATGACTACTTCTTAGAGATGGTGTATCAGTCATCTAAAGAAGTTAGTCTCATTAGGAGATCCAATTAATCATTTTAAATCCTCTGTGGACCCAGAGGGAAGGGCAAGTGAACCAATAGATGAATCACTAGATAAATTATGGATAGACTTAAGACCACAACTTCCTTTGGGTCCATTCCTAGAATTTCCTACAAAGATGAGTGGGTTATTTGAACTTTTAAGTCTCTGAGATTTTCTTCCAAAAATATAATCCATTATTCTGGGCCCCAGATTCCTTTATAAGTAAGTTGATTAATTAATGAAAAAAGTCTGAAAATCATCAGATTAGCAGGCATAGTGACTTATTCTAAGCAACTCTTAAAAAATCTAACTTAAAAATTTGCTAACAGATACAACAGTTTATTTTAAGATGGTATGAAATAATAGAAACTATATATATTGGCCTCTTTCCTGGTTCCTTGCACGGAACTCCTAAAACCCTTATACTTTCCTAATTATAAAGAGCTCGAAGGACATCTTTTGTTCTAATGAAACATCATCTTTGACCTCAGTGCCTGAAAAAGAGTTCCCAAATCTCTTGGAATTTTCTGGGTGATAGAAGTGTCTTTGTTCTAATGAAGTGACCTTGGTGGGCTCCTGGACAGCTTCAGGATCATGGCTGGTCACCAGAAATGCAAAGACATGAATAGAAGCTTGAAACTTTCAGCTCTAGGAAGGGGAAAGGAGCTAGAGATTTAGTTAACAATCATGCCTAAATGATGAACCTCCATAAAAACCCCAATAGCACAGGGCTCAGAGACCATCGAGACTGGACCGCATTTACATGACAGAAGAATGGTGCAGCCCGCATCACCTGGATAGAACCTCCTGTGCTCAGGACCCTCCTGGCCCTGGCCCCATATAATCCCTCACCTAGCTGTTCATTTATATCCTTTATAACCAACTGCTAATTGTGTTTCCCTGAGTTCTGTTAGCCACCCTAGCAAATTACTGAACCCAAGAAAGGGGTTGTGGGAACTCTTACTTATAGCTGTTTTGTCAGAATTCCAGGTGACAAGCTAGCACTTGTGACTGGTGTCTGAAGTGAAGTCAGCCTTGCATGACTGAACCTTTAATTTGTGGAATCTGATGCTATCTCCAGGTAGTGTCAAAACTGAATTGGATTAGTGGACACCCAGCTGGTGTTGCAGAGAATTACTTGATGTGTGAAAAAGCACCCCACACATTTGGTGATCAGATGTGACATGTAATAGTGTAAGAGTAAAGGAGAAACTCAGGAGTGTGTTTTTCCAGTACAGGTAATGGATTAGATTCAAATACAATAGGTAAAGCATTACAGATAGAAAAGAACAAAAATGCCCCCGTCTCCACTTCAATCTCTCTCCCACCTCCAAAATAGCTACAATCATCAATGTTATCATATATTATTCTCCCTAGTAAAATAATGTATTTACAAACATACATACATGTACATAGAGAAACATACAGAACTTTTCTTTTACCTTACATCTCTCCTACTGTGTTTTGTTTTTGTTTTGTTGTTGTTGTTGTTGTTATTGTTCTTTTGGTTTTTTGTGTTGCTTTTTTTTTTTTTTTTTTTTGTGTGTGTGTGTGTGTGTGTGTGTGTGTTTCTTGTTTTTTTTTTCTGCTTCTGGCCTGGGAGACCAGAGTAGACTGAATGGGAAGTGGAAAAATCCAAGATAAGCTTGTAGAGAAAGGCAGGAACCAGAGAATGTTAAATTTTAGGCAATGGTAAGAAACTGGTGTTTATTCTACACTGTTTTTCAATCCTTGAATCAGAAAATTGTCATAATCAGGCTATGTCTAAAGAACACTCTGGCAGCTGAGTCGAGACTATCAGAATGGGGCTTGATCCATACTGAAGAGGTACTGAGAGCTGAAGGATTAGAGATAGTAAATACAGACAATTAGCAAAGTTTTGTTGTGAAGGGGAGCAGAAAATTGGCATTGTTCCCAAGCAGGCTCCCAAACACTTTATTCAGCATGTTCTTCCTCTTCAATTTCCCCTGGGTGCTCTTGAGACCATAGTTCTCAGTTTATCATGGATTTTTTTTTGTTAAATAGAGAAATCAGCAGCCTCAAAGATGGTGGGGTCAATGCTGATATCACTGACCTAGCACAATCCAACCATCATCTCCAGATTAATAGTATCTGCTCCAGCTAGATTTTAACTCAGAACTTAAAGTCTCAGGTTATTTTTCCGAAACACCAGTGTTTGCTGAAGAATCTTCCATACATCACCAGAATAACCACTTATTCTCCATATGAAATATAAATTCTAACTCAGCATTCAAAGCTCTGCTATATTTTTCTTAGTGTTGTCCTCAGTATCACCTTCACATACCCTCTCTTTCAGTCAACTATAGTTACTATCTGTATATGTGCCTATGATTTGCCTCCCTGTATCTTTATTACTCAAATCTCTTTACATAAAATGACCAGTTCCTCAACTCCACATGGCCAAGTGCTATGTGTTTTTTAAGGCTGAATTCAAAAGATTTCCCTTCTGAATTTCCAGCCAAAAAGAGCATCATCTTTTCTCCTCCCAAATCCTGTAGAGTTGTATTATCTCTTAGCATTTTAATTTTATTCTTTGCATTTTGTTTATGTATGAGGTTGTTCAAACTCCCTTTCAAGTTTCTAATTAATCCTTTTGAATATGTCATGAATCCAACAGTAGCCAATAAATATTTATTGGATAAATATTAAATACAGTGGTAACAGAATGATAAAATAAGGTATTTCTTATCCCTTTCTCAGTGTGCCCTGAAAGCTGGCATTTTTCAGAAGTTTCTGTGAATACAAATCACCTGAGGACCAGGTTAAAACAGATTCAGATTCAGCAGGTTGGGGATGGGGTCTGAGATTCAGCATCTGTACAAGCTCCCTCATGAGGATGTGGCTGGTACTTGGACTTACATTTTGAATATCAATGTATTGATTGAATAGGTACCAACAAGTGCACATTCCAAAGTGGGACCACAAAAGCAGGTTACTTAACACTACAAAGAAGGATGCTTAATGCTAGTGACATGGAGCACAAAATGAACCTCTAGTTTGCACGAAAAGTTAGAGTGGCCAAAAGGGGGGCTTGAAGTTTAGGGTAATTTTGGTTAAAAAAATGTTGCATAATAAAGGTTCTGTCTGCCCCTGCCCACTTCCAACTTATTAGAAATAGAGAAAATATGCTCTTTCATCCCTCAAACCCTGAGAAAGGTCTAGAATGGGACTAAAATAGAACTTGATTTGGATTCTCTTGAGTGTAAGAAACACAATGCCTGAGAAAGCCAAAGAAAAAATAACTGTGTTTGCTAAAGTGGACAGTGTACTTGAGGGAGACTGTGATGTTCAGGCAGCTTGCATGCCCAGAGTTTGGCCAAAGGATCTGTGTTTCCTATGGAGCAGATGTAGACACAACCATGACAGTCAGAGTAGGGTTGTCTTAGGTGTTGCTCAGGAGGGCCATAGAATATGTCTAGGGACTCACTAGAAAGGTACTGCAGCTGCTTGGATAGATTCTCCAGAGATGAAAGAGGATTTGAAGAAATAACCAGACACCCTGCATTTGGCTCTATCAAGAAAACAGGAGTGAGAGACCCCTGGTAATGACAGGGTGCCCCAACAATCATAGAGAAAAAGACCCAGTTTTAAATACTTTCTAAAACTCAGAGATGGCTCCATAGACCTAAACTGAAGGTGAAGAATAACATTATTAAAACTCTAATAGATCTCTGATTATTACATGGGAGTGGGCTCTTCAATTGATGCCTTGAGACAACTTGGTAAACTAAAATGTTCAAAGAACTTTTTGGTTATCTGAGGATAACATAAAGGCCAATGACATCTGCCCAAGCCTACTCTAAGAGGGTGGGAAGGAAAAGTCCCTAGAATAAGTTTGAAAGGATAGCCTGAGACAAAAATAAAGTTACTTCAAAGTTTCAAATAGACGAGTCTAACTTTTTTAAAGACATAATTACACAGTGACTTCAAAATATGATATAAAATTCACAAACTTATGAGTTTCAGTTGGCCTTAAAACTATGCCAGTAAATATCTTAGCTTGAAAGGTGATGGAGTTAGACCAGGTCTTCCAAGAAGCAAATGTCAAGATGGGATTTATTTGCTGCACAAAGCTTTGCTAGGGAAAATATAGAGAAAGATGGGAGAGGCTAAGAGAACTGTCAGAGATGCACAACTGCCCCCGGGTGGAAGGGTCTTAGACGGCAGTATAGTTCTAAGTGAATTTGGCAAAGCCTTTGGAGAGTCTTTACATCAAAGTAATTTGTCAGAGGAGTCTCCTGTCACCAGCATGTAGGTCTGCCTTTGCATCTCTGCCCTGCTCAGTCATTGACTGGCAGAGCCCACAAGAAGCACGGCCTCGGTGGAAACACAGTAATGGACTGCAGAGCACAGCAGCAGTAGGTCAATCATGCTCCTAGTAGTCAGGGACCTGAGAGGTGCATTTCATAGTGGTTATATTAATTTTCAATTTATTTACCTACTTATTTTTGCCCTGGGACCTTGAGCTAAGAAAATAGCATTTTCAGAATGAAATATGGCTCATGCTGTCATATTTTGAGAAGGTATTACTGGATTACTCTTGGGAAATGAATTTATAAAGCTGAATGTAACTATTTCTCTTCATCAGAATTGAAAGGGTATTGTTAATATGGGCATGCATTCAACAGTATCAAGAGGCAGTCACATTGAGTCCAGAATATATCTCCATGAGAGCAAGAATCTGAATATGGCTTTCCAAGGACTTCCAGATCACTCTAAGTCAGACCACTGAAGCACCCTGTATAGCATTTGGTTATTATCCACTGGTATGTATGAACATGATCGTAAAATACAAACTCATTTTAAAATAAAATATATTCTAATAAACTATTTATTTCAAGAGAATATAATTAATATCCAGCTTTCTGAACATTATAATCTTTAATTTTTATTAGTTGCTAATCATCAAATGACTCCTTTACTAAAAGCAAAGAACAATTTAAGAAGTAAGATGGATGCAGAGCAAACACAACTAATTTAACTCTTCAGCCCTCTCTAGAGAAATGTTTATAAAACTAAAGGGCCTGGGGAAAATAAGAAATTAATTCAGTAATTTTATCTATGAAATAAGAAATAAATACATTAAACATATTTGACTGACTCAACCATTTGTTTGGAAACTGGCTTTGATTGTATTGTAAAAATAGCCAGATTGGCATATTTTTGAAAAATATTTTACCCATAATTTTAGCATCCTATAAACATAGCCTTAGGGGTGAATAATAGCAGCATAAATATAAGTTGGAGTAGGACTGGAAGAGATGCCAGATAAGGACAGGACCCTAAGGAACCTAGCACAATGGGGCATGGATAAGTGAAGACTAAAGGGAACTGAAATAAATACTCTAATCTTGAAAGCTAGGGTATTCTTTAAATAATTGCATCTCTCTCTAAAAGGAAGATATCATCAGATTCATCAGATCCTTATTCTGTAAGCAAGGTGAAAAAATCTCCCCTATCTTTGTCACAGAATAACTGGAAATTCAAAATCTATCTTCCATTGATGCCTCCAATGAGGTACAGTTGACCCTTGAACAGCAGGAGTTTTAACTGCATAGGTACACTTACATGAAGATTTTTAAAACTTGTGTATTGATAAGTACAGTACACTATTATAACTGCATTATCTTTTCATCATAATTTTCATACTATCATTTTCTTTTCACTAGCTTACTTTATTGTAAAATACACTATATAATACACGTAACATACAAACTATGTATTAATCCAATGTTTATGCTATCATTAAAGTTTCCAGTCAACAGTAAGCCATTACTTGTTGAGTTTGGGAGTGGCAAAGTTATATATGGATTTTCAACTACACAGAGGATTAGCACCCCTAACTCACATATTGTCCAAGGGTCAACTGTAATGTCAAAACTCATACTAAAAAACAAATGTTGTCCTATATAATAAAGAGATAATGTGTAAATAGACCACCCCAACACACAAGATGGCCACCCCCATGTGGTCAAAGATGGCTGCCCCATGTGGACACATGATGGCTGCCACAAGATGGCTGGCAGGAGAGAGCATTTGCAGGGAACTAGGCCTACAGGGGAGGGGAGTAGGGGGCAACCAGGCTGGCAAGGGAGGGAAGTTATGGGTGACCAGGCCAGCAGGGGAGGGCAGTTAAGGGTGACCAGGCTGGCAGAGGAGAGCAGTTAGGGTAATCAGGCTGGCAGGGGAGCAGTTAGGCATTGATCAGGCTGGCAGAGAAGTGGTGATGAGGTGATCAGGCTGGCAGGAAGAAGTGGTTAGGGGCAATCAGGAAGGCAGGCAGCTGAGTGGTTGGGAGCCAGCAGTCCTGGATTGTGAGAGGATTGTCTGACTGGGCAGTTGGACATCCCTCGAGGGGTTCCAGATTGGAAAGGGTGCAGGTTGAGCTAAGGAATACCCCCCTCCCAACCTGCTTGCATGCATTTCATGTGCTGGGCCTCTAGTAATATCATAGATAAGTAGGCCCCTTCTAAGTCCATTATACTTGTTTATACTTCCATTTAAAGTATATTTATTTTTACATACAACATGTTAATTATAAAATGTCTATATCCTCAATAGACTTCTAAATGTGTTGAAGATATTAAGTACTTCTTTACATCGCCTGCAACTAGCAATGTTCTTGGCAATTAAGAAGGATTTTTCCAAGTTCAAATCTTTGCTCCACACTAAATGTGTTTCCTTGAACAACTTAGAAACTTCTTCAAGACATGGTTAAAACTGGGATTATAACACAACCTCACTGTGTTGGTGTGAGCATAAATTAAATAAGGTTTGTAAAGACTTAGTACCATATGTAGTTATTATAAAATGATGATAAATTAACACTATCATCATGACTTTATACCTGGTAGTCTATAAATATTGATTGAGTTCATGGGTTTTGTGACCCTAACTATCAGCCCAATAATAATCCCTAATTTTAAAGATTATGGATCATAATGAAAATAAATCATGTTAAATACCTGACTCTGTAATACTGTACCCATATTTCTTGAATTATTTGTGCAGGTAGCATCCTAAATCATGCAAATCATAGCCAAGACCTTGAATGATGGCAATGTGGAAAGGTAAAATTAAAAAGACATAGTAGTTCCTAAGAGAGAAGTTACATGTTCATTTCTTAAGTCTAAGTGGTATAGTAAATTTGAATTCCATACAAGCCAGTACTGATATCAAATAACCGATATCTAGGGAAAGAAACTTGTTTGATGCATAATAAGCAAAGCTTATAAATGATGAAAACACTAAAAATTAGGGACTAAATCTCAACAGGAAAATGCTGGTAGCAGAAACCATGCCAAATAAAAAAGTTTGAGTCCTATGAAACAGAAATTCAATAACGTGATGTCTCCTGGAAAGTCTAGCAACTAAAAAACTTCAAGATTTAATAGTTTTCATGAGAGAACAAGTTACAAAATAAATATTCAGACATTGATAGTTTCTTCACCTACTAGCAATATGCAGTTAGAAAAGATAAAGAAACAATTCCTCATTCAAAAGAGTAGCAAAAATATAAAACCTATAGAAATTAATATATCAATAAATATGCAGGAACTACATATTGAACCTACAAAACTTTACAGAGAGACAGAAAATAAACCTCAAGTAAGTGTAAAAATCTAAAATAGTAGGGATGAGAGGATTCACCATTATAAATATATCAGCTCTTCCCAAATTAACTCACAGATTTAAAGCAGCTCTAATATTAATTCCAATGAATGGTTAAGAACCTATGAAAACACTCTAAAATCTATCTGGAAGAATAAATGGGAAAAATAGTCAAGAAAAAATATATTGATGCTCTACAAGAAGTATAGGAGGAAGTCATGCAAATTCTAAGTGAAAAATCAGAGGCAGGATCAGCAGCATCACAAAGTGAGTTCAGTGATCAGAGAAAATCAATGAGAAGGGCCATGGGAGGCTGCTGGATACACCCGGCTGGCCTTTATGGAAGGTATGTAATTATTGGGCATTTCAAGATGATCTTTAGAGGTTAGAAACAAAGGAAACAGATCACCAACCACATTCTCACCCCTCTGAACAAAGGCTCCAAATTCTAGTGCTTCTAGATGGTCTTTACCATCATGTACCTGCCAGCAGTATTTGTCCCATCATGCACTGCCCATCATGGAGGGTCAGAGCCAGGTTGATGCTTCCCAGAGTTGAATCACCTGCCTACATCTCAGGAAGCCTAGCCCACCCTTAGGATTCCAGCCAACAACCTGTCCACAAGGAGCCGCCATCCTCCAGCATCTCCATAGCATGTCAACATAGAGATGGGAAAAGGGGGAGGATATGTTCTGTCCTTCCAATTTTTTCAAATATCTCCATTTGCATGTTTGGAAGTATGCACTTTTTATCTTTTCTAACTGCATATTGCTAGTAGGTAAAGAAACTATCAATGTCTGAATATTTATTTTGTAACTTGTTCTCTCATGAAAACTATTAAATCTTCTTAATAACTTCTTAATAACTGGCTGCATATAACATAATTGGTTAAGAGCATGGACTTGAACCAGAGTGTGAGTTTGAATCCTGACTCTGTCACTCTCTAAATGTGGATAATTACTTAATTTTTCTAGACCTATCTTGGGTTAATTGGGGTTACTATCCAATAAGCCTGTTGTGAGGATTATAAGAAAATATAAATGGCATTTAGAAGTATGTTTATTACATAGTGTTATAAAAACACTTGCTCTTATTTTAAATAGAACACTTAGTACTGGGTAGACAGATTTTTCTGCCCCATCATCCTTAAGCCTTTTTGCCAATACTTATTTTTCTACAGAAATGGCAGACTCCTGACAAATATTAAAACACACACACACACACACACACACACACACACACACGGAATGCAATACAAAACACAGTATCAGAAAGAAATAATTCAAAACGTCCTATAAGGATCCAGAAGTCCCATACAAAATGTAGCCTCCCCATGCAGTCCTAAAGTGGTTCCATTTTCACTGATCGGATACCATTTGTCCAGCACAAAATTATCACTTGACATTTGCAGGTGATATACATCCTCAGGGAAAGAACTTTAACTAATACCAGAGCTCTTTGATAAAACAGCAAAGAAGCCACTGATGAGCCCCTGGCTGTTTGTGTCAGGGCCAAAGTGTTTCCCAAGAATAGGGATCGGAGCTCAGCTGTGATCTGCACTCTCTCTCTCTCTCTCTCTCTCTCATACATGCCATTCAGGATCCAAACATCAAATTTGGAAGTTCTACTTCCTACCATGACCCCACACCCACAGGAGCAGGAAGGAGGTGGAAAAGGGAGGCATTTTAATGAAGCAGAGGAGAAAGGTGGGGCAAGGTTGCTGAGATGTCCCAGAGCATGGAGGTGTGGTAAAAGATGGAGCCATGAGAGTACTGCCAACTCCAGCATCAAGTTTCTGGAACTACCAAGGCTGTTTTTTCTCCCCAACTCCAAAACTAAGTAAATCAATCCCCAAATTTTTGTTTCATTGGTTTGGAATTAGTTTTTCTTGTCCTCCCCTGTCCCAACACTCTTAGAAAGAAGAGTAAATTAATCATTAAAAAATGTCTAAGTCCTCATGTATTGCTTGCAATATGAATGCTGAGTCAATTTATACATGGCATTTTCTCTGTTCTCTATATGCTTAGCAATTGAAGATTTAAAATAACGTGAGGGTATTCATTCTCTTCCTAACCCATGATCATAACTCCTGTATTGAATTTAACTTTAAGATAATCTTTTGGAGAAAGGAAGTAGCATGCATTCGTAAGAGCAACAGTCCAGGAGTGGGCAAATCTGTTTGTAGCTGAGCTCTGATCTAAATAAGGACAATATCAACAACAAGGAGAAGTTACATTCTTTCCATTTTAAGTAGTTTTGTCCCAATAATAACAACAGTGGTTTGTGAGAAAAATTAAAATACCTATAAATTAGCACTGCCTCCCATCCACTTAAAAGCATTTATTGTTTGAACTGACATGTACAATCAATTTGACTGATGCTGCCCCCTCCCCTCACAGTCAGAACAACCTGTCCTCCTGCTGCCCAGCTTTTCCTGAGAGAGAGGGCCCGCTGGGCCTCACACCATTCGTCAGTGGCATTGGCAAGAATAGGGACAGGGCCTGAACCAGTTTGGTCAGTGGATAGAGCGTCGGCCTGCAGACTGAAAGGTCTCAGGTTCTATTCCGGTCAAGGGCATGTACCTTGGTTGCGGGCACATCCCCGGTAGGGGGTGTGCAAGAGGCAGCTGATCGATGATTCTCTCTCATTGATGTTTCTAACTCTCTATCCCTCTCTCTTCCTCTCTGTAGAAAATCAATAATAGGGACAGGGAGGTGGAGAGGAATGATCCCAGGGGACTGGATCCTAAGCATTAGGGCTGTGAAAATAAATAATCTGGTTAATAAAATAAAATAAAAAGATAAAAAGTAAAAGATGGAAGCTTATATCTGCTTCTATGCATATGCATTTAAAATAAAGGCCAATTCAGTTGATACAAACAGATGTGTGTAATATTCTGAATTCCTAGAATATGATAATTTGTATATATTTCACTAATATCTTAAAAACAGATGGATGTGTTTTTCAATATTGTATGTAATTTTAAGTAAGTGAAATTACATCCTTTCCATTTGGCCTACATTTTAACTAGTTTTGTTCTAAACAATATTGGAAATGATCCCTAAGCTTCTCGAGTCTAGTATCCATGCTCACCAGAATAGATTATCATAGCTGAAAATTATTTGATTATTTTCTCAGACAGGGCAGTCCCTGTTAGGGATGAAAACTTTGGTCACTAGAGAAAATGAGTTGGAAGAAGATGAAACAGAAAGTTGTTTTTATTATGGAAAGCTAATCTGTAATAATTCTCCTTTATGCCTAGACAAGGCTCTACCTAAAGCAACTGCTGTGCAGGCATCTGTCAGTGGTAACTGAAGTAGTTTTAGCACAGGAAATCCACCTGCAGTGTAACATCCATCAAACTAATTTAAGTCTGTAATCGGCACAGGTGTGGACTTCAGAGAATATTTGACAATCCCTATACACCAGTTGCCAAATACTCATTACTGAAAAAAAAGAAGTAAACATGATCACAAATATTATAATAAGGATTTTACAAAGGGGGTAAGAATAAGGGTAAAACCAGAGTTGAATATTTTTGTTAACTATAGAAGATAATTTTTTTCATAAATAGAGCTTTGTTTGTTTTATAAGTTAATGAGCTTCCCATATCAACTGTTTTCAAGTATAGGTTAGAAATACACCTGTCACATTTTATGAACTACAGGATTTCCATGAACTCTCTAAACTTCAAGGTTCCATAAAAAATAAGTTGATTTATTGTTTCCTCCCAAAAGCATAGCACATGCAAAGACAAATAATACACCTCCAGAAGTTAGTATTAACATTATAATATTTAACATAGCGAAAACCAGACTTTAAATCTGTTCCACTGTCCAGAGTAACATTTATATAACTAGTGCTTAAAATGGAAACAATAAGAAAAATGCATCAGAAGTGGTGAATGACACTTGTCTGAATCAGGTAAGTTCAATTTATGTTGCTAGGAGACAAGTAAATAGTGCTTGCAGCAATGGAAAAGCACTGAAGTAGAAAATGAGGAACTCCTATGGCCCGTTATAAAGTCAATGGTCATGTATCAAATCTACAACATATAAGACAATTTCCATGACAACATACTGCTGAATTTTAACAAATTTATTATTCCTTTTTCACCCCCACAGTCTCCCTCTTAATAACTCCGATTTTAGGGAGTTTACAAAACAAATACAGCAGCTGAGAAGTACATTCTTCCATTTTTATAGGAGTATCTCACCCATCTAACCTCCAGGCCCCTTAACTAACATTTTCTTTTGAGGCAGTTAGCAGCCTTGATTTCATAATTTTGCTGTTAAAGTTTTGGCTATGCCATGAAACCCTTAAGATAGGAAGCATCGTTTCTGAGAATATTAGGAATAGATCTTTTCAAAAATATGTTTGGATACTTCGTACAATCTACACACATTTCTCCAAGGATGTCATCTCATTTGGGATAGAAAAACAGGAAAGGTTAAGCAACTCCAGAGCTCTCCAATAATAGTTTCACTTTTTCAAATTGACTTTGTTTTTAAGCATTTTTAATTGCGCAGACAGAAAAGTGCATTGCACAAAATAGAGCTAAAAATTCATCATAGTGTTAATGCCTGTGTAATTCCCCCTCCACATACTCACAGGTGAGAAAATAAAATATTGCTACTACCCTTCAAACTCATCTTGTGCCTCATTCAAATTACTGTCTCTGCCCACTCCCTGAAAGGTAACTACAATTCAGACTTCTGTGCTTATCACTTCCTTACTTTCCTTTCTAGTTTTACTTCATGAGCTGTAGTAAAGACCTGTGGTTTAGATTGGGTTGTGAACTTATGTGAATTGCATCATACAGTTAAGCATTCTTTTGAGATTGGCTTTAATCCCTCAAAATTACGCTTGTAAGATTTATGCAAATTGTCTATGCAGAAACTCTTCATTGCTTTTTATTACCAAAGAACAAGCTTTCTCAAACTTGGTACTATTGACATTTTAAGCCAGATAAATCTTTGTTAAGAAAGGTTGTTCTTTGCATTGTAAGGTATTTAACAGCATCTCTGGCCTCTATCCATTAGATACCAGTAATATCCTCCGTAGTCTGTCATAACAACCAAAAATTATTCATGAACAGTATGGAATTTCCTCAAAACCTAAAAATGGAACTCCCATTTGACTCAATGATCCCACTTCTAGGACTGTATCCCAAGAAATTAGAAACACTGATCAGAAAGAATACATGTACCCTTATATTCATAGCAGCACAATTTATCATAGCTAAGATTTGGAAACAGCCTAAGTGCCCATCAGCAGATGAGTGGATTAAAAAACTGTGGTACAACTACACGATGGAATACTACACTGTAGTAAAAAAAAAAAAAAAGAATTCTTACCATTTGCAACAGCATGGATGGAACTGGAGATCATTATGCTAAGCGAAATAAGCCAGTCAGAGAAAGATAAATATCACATGATCTCACTCTTTTGTGGAATATAATGAACAACATAAACTGATAAACAAAAACAGATACAGAGACAGAGAAGCATCAATCAGACCGTCAAACCTCAGAGGGAAGGTAGGGGAGGGCAGCGGTAAGGTGGAGAGATCAACCAAAGGACTTGTATGCATGCATAAAAGCCTAACCAATGGACACAGACAACAGGGTGGTGAGGGCATGAGTGTGTGTGGGGGGGGGGGCAATGAGGGGATATGTAACAACTTAATCAATAAAGGAAACCCCCCCCCTTCAAAAAAATGTCTTCAGACATTGCCAGATATCCTCTAGAATTCCAAAATCACCCCCTATTAAAAATCAGTGTTGTAGAGTATTTCACTATATGACTGTACCATAATTTCACTATTAGAGAACATTAGATTGTTTCAAGACTTGAGGTTATAACAAATTACACTACTCTGAATATTCTTATTCATGCCTGTGTCTTATTAATGGTCTTAAGCATATCTAGGACCAGAATGACAAGGTCATAGTGTATTGGTCTCTTTTACCTTGATAGAGAAAGCCAAACTTTTGCTAAAGCAAATCACACTTTGTTCTTCTTCATCAAGGATGTCTTGGAATTCTTAATTAGAGGTACAAACTAGTGTTCGAAGTTGAAATTATCTGATGCCTGGTAATTACTTTAAAATATATAAGCAAAATGGTGGGGGGGTAAATAAAATAAAATTGGTAAGTTTTTTAAAATGTTTGAATCTAGGAAATAGATACCTGGGGGTGTCCTTATATAATTTTCTACTTTTATGAATCTTTGAAAGCTTTCATAATAAAAAATTACAATAAATATCTATCTTATACATCTCCAAAATAATATATTAAATGTTTAACGTTGCATTTCAAAAGAGCTTGTTAACTAAAAAACATTTCCTTGTACACTTTAAGTAGGTAAATTGTGTTTTATATTTTTTATATATACAACTACATCTCTTGTGAAAGGTAACATAATTATATTTTTATATATCATGTATATATTTTGTTTCTTGCCTTACTTCTTTGTCCAGGATCTTCAAAACAGTGTTGAATTGAAGCAGTGATAACAGGCATCCTTGTCTTGTTCTTATTCTAGGAAAATTTTCAACATTTCACCCCTACATATGACACTCGCTGTACCATTTTATAAATATCCTTAAGATTGAGAAAGTTCATTTTGTATGAGTTTGCTGGAGGCTAATAAAAATGGATGTTGATATTTACATAATACTTTTAAAATGTTATCTAATGGGAGGGTTATGTAATTTTTCTCCTTTTCTCTGGCAATTTTGAATGCCCTGACTTGCTATTAAAGTCTTATCAAATATGCATTCTTAGAAGAAATTCAACTTATTTATGAGAGCTTGTTTGGAGGCTCTAGCAGGGGAGCGCAGCTACTCTTATACCCTTGACCTAAGACCGGCCCTCTCCTCTCGGGGAAAGGTCGTCCTCTTTGACCTAGCATGCAGCTTCTGGAGGGAGGAGGGAACGAATCAACCTGGCCATCAATGTAGTGACAGATGTCACAGCCAGATCGCCCTCACATCCTGTCCTTATTAGATATTATTAGGTTTGGTTTGTTAAAATGTATTTAGAATATTTGTATTTATATTCATGGATGCTTTTATTTTGTAATTTTTTTCTCATAATGCCCTTGTTGGGTTTTTGTATCAAATGTGTACTTTTATTATAAAATTAGTTGGATTGTAACCTCTTTTCAGACTCCAAAGATTGTAAAAATTGACATAATTTATTCTTTGAAATTTAGGTATAATTTTTCAGTGTGCCATCTGGGTTTGCAGTTATCCATGTATAAACATTTTAAATTAAAGATTTAATTGGATGGACCTACAGAACATTATGCTAAGTGAAATAAGCCAGGCAGAGAAAGATAAATATCACATGATCTCACTCTTTTGTGGAATATAATGAAAAACATAAACTGAAGAACAAAAGCAGATTCAGAGACAGAGAAGCATCAATCAGACCATCAAACCTCAGAGGAGAGGTAGGAAAGGCCCCAGAGGTAAGGTGGAGAGATCAACCAAAGGACTTGTATGCATGCATACAAGCCTAAGCAATGGACCCAGATAGTAGGAGGGTGAGGGCATGTGCTGGGTGGTGGGAGCAGCTGGGTAAAGATCAATGAAGGGGGAAAAGAGACATATGTTATTTTTTTTAAAAAATTAATTATTATTGATTATGGTATCACATAATTGTCCTTATCCCCCCATTCCCATCCCAAACCCCTCCCTACATATTTCCCCACCCCTCTGTGGTCCATGGCCACTGGCTAGGCCCATGTGCATGCACACAAGTCCTTTGGTTGATCTCTTCCCTTTACCCCCACCCTCCCCTACTTTCCCTCTGCGGTTTGAGAGTCTGATCGCTGCTTCTCTTTCTCTGGGTCTGTTTTTGTTCACCAGTCTATGTTGTTCATCATTTCCTCTAGATGTGTGAGGTCATGTGATCCAATTTCTTAAACAAAGAATTTAAATTAAAAACAATATTTAATTGCTTTAATTGTTACTTTATTATTCAGACTTCCTATTTCTTATGTGTCAGTTATTGCAATTGTATTTTTCAAAGTATTTTGTCATTTTAGTTAAATTTTCCAGTTTATTTTTATAAGATAAATAATACCCTACTATAATCTTTTAAAGGTCTTGAAAAGCTGTGGTAGTTATTTTTTAATTCATCAACAATTGTTTTATTCTCTCTTTTGTTCTTGATCAATTTCACCAAGTGTTGAGTAGTTTTATGAGTCTTTTCAAAGAACCAATGCTCAGTTCTGTTAATCCTACTTTTATATATTTTTGTCATTAATTTCTACTCTTACCTTCATTTATTTCTTTGTGTTTTCTTTGTGTGTGTGTTTTTCCTAATATCTTAGAGTGAAGGCTTATGTTTGTCATTTCCACAATTCTACTTTTCTAATATAGCCATTAAAACTATAAACTTTTCTCAAAACCTGGCTTTACTACATTCCACAGTTTTATATATCATTTTAAGTTATCATTTAGTTTAAATTTTTTGTTAATTGACATTGAAATTTCTTCTTTGATTCAAGGATTATTTCTAAATAGCTTTTTTATTGTGGAAAATTTCAAATATACCATATTTGCCGGCGTATAAGACAATTTTTTGGCCCTGAAAAATACGTATTTGCCGGCGTATAAGAGACTGGGTGTATAAGACGACCCCCTAACATTTCCACTAAAAATACAGAGTTTGTTATATACTCGCCGTATAAGACTACCCCCCACTTGGAGGCATATTTTTCAGGGCCAAAAAGTCGTCTTATATGCCGGCAAATACGGTATATAGAAGTTGAGATAATAGTTTCAGGAATCCACTTTGGGATCAAAATCCAGATTCAACAATTTTTAACTCATTTTTTCACCTTTATCTCTGATGTATTAGTCCACTTCACTCTCAGGACTATTTTGAAACAAATCATTTGTAAATATTATATTTGTAAATAGCTTAAAATATAAGAACTCTTTTTTAAAAATATGAAGTTGGTTGAAATTCTCATTGAGTTGGTTGAAATAAAAAAAAAACCACATTGAGTTGGTTGAAATTTTCCCAATTTTCATAAAATTTAGTGTAATAACCAAATAAGCCACAATATCCATATTTCACCACTGAATGATATATTAGAAATATATTTCTTAATTTTTAAATACATGATAATTTTAATGGGTCTTTATTTCTTGCTGAATTTCATGTTTGCTGAGAATGCTATAATTTTTTCTTTTGGAATTTGATGAGATTTGTCCTATATTTGGTCAAATTTAAAATATCTCATGTGTGCTTAAAATGAATTTATATTATGTGTGCAGCCTGGCATTGCAATGCTCTATGTATATCCATTATATCTAGTGTTTTTCCAATCTTTAATGTTGTTACTAATTTTTTTCTGCTAGTTCTACCAGGTATTGAGAAAGATGTATTCAATATCAACTATTTTGATTGTAGCTTTATTGATTTATTATATCCCTATGAGTTGCTGAGTTGTATATTTTATAATTAAGTTATTAGGTACATATAAATTAAAAATTATTTACCTATAAATGAAAATTTTATCATTATGAAGTTCTCTTATTATCTATAATAATCCCTTTAGACTGAATGTTTTCTTTTTCTTAATATTAATATAACCACTATAACTTCATTTCCATTAGTATTGGTGTAGTATTTTTTCCCAACCCTTCACTTCCAAATTTTATGAAGCATCATGTTTTAGATGTATCTCTTTACATGCCTAAAAAATGGCAGTAGAGAGGACAGGTTCAGAACCAGAAGCCCTGAATTTTGAAAACTAGGTGGAAAATAATCCAAGCCTGAAGCCTGAAATTCGTAAAGCCAGAAATCATTATTTAAATAAAACTTATTTAAGAAGAAAATAAGTTGGATGCGCCTCCACATTAAATGCTCCTGAGTTATAAAGACAACTGATTAACCCATAGAGTGAGATTGTGAAAAGAGGACTTTGAGAGAATTACATCCCAACCATTCTGTTACACATGAGGAACTTAGACCCACCTGACTAAATAAACAGAATAATAGAATAGAAAGAGTACAGAAACAAAGAAAAGGTGATAGGGAAAGAAAATCACACAGACTTATTTGTTTAGGTAGCAATTTCTTATTTAGCAAGTTAGCTTATAATTATTGTTATTAAATTTAATTAGATAGTATGGGAATAATAAAGTAGCAACTATTTGTGCCAATTACTTAATTAGATCTTTTAAGATTTAGTCTAATTGGAGAAATATAATCTGCAAATAAGAAGCAGCTTTGGAAATGTAACATAAAAATAAATTTTAAAAAAAGTAAAGTGCTTAATAATACGTATTAAGAAGGCATATTTAACACTGTCTAAAAAAAAGATTCAGTGAGCAATAGCATAGTCATGCTGGGCAGTCTTCTCTCTTTTTCCTTTATTTAACCTCCAAGGCTATTTGAAATCCTCATAGAATGAGGAAAGAAACCTCATGGTCTTCTTAGAACCCTGGACTAAGATGGAAATCTGAAACCCATTTTAACTACTGACTAAACAAGTGAACCTGGGAAATCACTCATCTCTCAGATGCTGTTTTCTTATCATTAATACCTGAGGCCTGGTGCATGAAATTTGTGCAGTTGTGTGGGGGGGGGGGTCCTCAGCCTAGCCTGCACCCTCTCACAGACCTGGAGCCCCCAGGGGATGTGCAACTGATGGCTTAAGCCCGTTCCCATGGGGAGCAGGCCTAAGCCAGCAGTCAGACATCCTTAGCACTGTCACAGAGGCGGGAGAGGCTCCCGCCACCATCTGCCATTGCACTCACTATCCTGAGCCCATCTTCTGGCTGAGCAGCACTCTCCCTGTG
The DNA here is from genome assembly GCA_963924515.1 of Vespertilio murinus. Lineage (NCBI taxonomy): Eukaryota > Metazoa > Chordata > Mammalia > Chiroptera > Vespertilionidae > Vespertilio > Vespertilio murinus. The sequence continues at coordinate 166,083,520 of OZ004704.1, read as the reverse complement.
GGAGTGCACTGACCACCAGGGAACAGCTGCTGCATTGAGTGTCTGCCCCCTAGTGATCATTGTGTGTCATAGTGACTGGTCCTTAAGCTCTTTGTTCGATTTGCATATTAGCCTTTTATTATATAGGAGGATGGAGTTAAAATGTCCAATTTACAGACTAGAGAAATATATTAAAACAATTTGTACAGATCTATTTAAAGTGAGTGTTTATAATCATTTATGTAAATCATTCTAATAATGTTAAGTGCAACTTTCATGGGGGGAAAAAAACAGGTAGAAATGTTTATTCAGTTACATCCATCTCTTTTCCCTTCATCTATCCTTTATAGCAAAGAATATTCTCACAAGAATTTGACCTAAAACAGAGAATAGTAGTGAAGTGAATGGTGTGTGTGCATTTGTGTATATGTTGGGTTGAGTCCAGTCCTCTTTTCTTTACATTGAAGCCAAATCATAATGAATTAAAAGTAGTCTTTCTTTCCATTGCTGACAGCTTCCTGGCACTTTGTAGCAAACCGAGCTACTTATGTTTCAACTATTCAGTGATTGTGGGATTCTCTAGGAAATTGCAAGCATTTGTAAGGTTCTGTCATAGCTGTGTGACTGTGAGAAAATTACAAAGCAGCCTCATGTACAATACGAAGCCAATTAATGAGATGTTCTCTAAGACCTTCTTCAGCTTTTAGTTTTAAAATAATTATTATTTGCATGGTTATTCATCTAATATTTGAAAACTATTCTGTGGCAATATTATCTGTGGAGATAGTAGTTACCCAGAGAATGATTTTAAATATATGTACACACGAAGCCATAAATGGAATGCACACTGATGTGTCTTTCAATTGATCCAGATTACCCAGGAGTTATTTGAACTAATAAGTTGCGGTAGAGTTGGCCAGACTTATATTACACAATGGCTGCTCACTGTGTGACATCTAATAGTACTGACATCTATCATTTAAAGAAAGCTCACTAAGTCCGAGATGCTGGGTGAAGCAGTTTATTTCTACCCTCTTCCTTAGTCCTCTCATTACTCTGTGAGAAAACGTTCACAGAAGAGGAAACTGAGTCAGGCTACTCGTAAATACTGGAGCCCAGGGTCTGCCTGATTCCTGCACAAAACTGCTGACCCTGAGAACCAGCATAACCGACAAGACAGTTCTTTAAGGCAACCAATTCTTTTAAAACATGTGGATCGGAAGAGGCTGTGGATCTACTAAAGTTTAAATAGTTGGCAAGCGCCTAAGGTTTGGTTAGCAAGTTCATTATTCAGTTATATAATCACACCTACAGGTAGTAAAATGTTCCTGTATACAGATCAGCCTGGAAGACTTGAAAGTCTTCATTACCCAAGAGAAATGAGGACAGAGCTCTCTTATTAAGAGTTTCTAGATAATTCAAATACCTTTCTCAATTTACCTCTGCCTACCCCAAGCCATGAATGCCACTGATGTATGAAAGAAGTAAATGTGGTGGCTTAATAGATAAAAAAGGCCCGTGTTGTGCACCCTCAGGGCCCAGGTAACAGCGCCATGGCCAACTCCCCCACAGGTCAGGTGACGTGCACAGTTCCCCTTTCTCCTGCAATATTGGTTCCACTGAGTAACAATTGGATATAAAGCACAGCCTCAACAGTTAGAGCTTTTTCTGTTCACTCTGAGGGAGAATTCAGGTTGCCCTAGATTTGTGTTTATCATCAATTTTATCTGCAGATAAACTAGGCTGCAAAATACCTATAATGTAGGAAGTAAAAGATTTTCAAAACGGGATCTAGCAGGCTTATTTTGGGCTGCAGTTTTGACTTCCTCGAAATAACAACAGAAATTTCAGACTGAATTATCCCAGAGTAAAACTCACCTCTGATCCCCACCCTCTGCCTCCAGAGATCAATCATAGATGAGCCGTAGATCAGGCCCCTGGCTTTCTGGGACTGGGAACACGGGGGGATATAAAGTCCATGGTCGAAGTGATAAGGAAAGAAAGGGGAAGCTTGAATTCTGCAACGGAGAGGGAGGCTCCCCACATTAAAATAGAAGCAAACCCAAGGTCATATTAGAAAACCGGGTGGAGTGAAATGGGTTTACTCAGCAAAGCAAGACGAGGGAGGGCAAGGACAACCAAGTCAGGAGCCAGAGAAGCTCAGAGAGGCAGGGCATGTGTGGCCTGAAATAGGTCAGAGCAGGGACTGGCTATCTTCTGTAACAGGGACAATACAGACATTTTAAGATTTGCAGGACAAATGATCTCTGCTGCAACTGTGTAACTGCCAGAGCAGCCATTGAAATCGTGAAAATAGGGAAGTACAGCTGTGTTTATTAAACTGAAATTCAAATTTAATATAATTTTCACATGTTACAAAATATTATTTTTTAATTATTGTTTTTATCCACTTTGGGTCTCTGGGTCATTGTTTTGTGTCAGGGTTAGCCATTCAGAATTGATTGTATGGAGTGCCTTTGTGAACTTAAAAGTTGATATTTATGGGGTGGCTATAGAAAAATAAATCAAGAATCTTATTTATGAAATAAACTTTTCAAACAAAAATACCAATAATAAAAACAACTATTATATAGATCATACTATGTTTATAGGTTCTAGATAGTGTTGTTCATATATATTACATCTTCAATAAAGTAAAAACTATCATTATTTCCATTTTATAGATTGAAAAACTGAGCCAATAAAAGAGTATTGAGATAGCTATAGTGCTCTGGCCAGTGCTGCAGATTGGTTAGGGCATTGGCCTATGCACTGAAGGGTTGGTTGAAGGTTTGATTTCCCTCAAGGGCATGCACCTGGATTGCAGGTTTACTCCCCACCCCCTGTCAGGGTTTGTCCAGGAAGCAGCCAACCGATGTGTATCTCTCATATTCTTATAGCTATGTTTCTCTCTCTTCCATGTCTCCCTCTCCCTTCCCCTCTTTCTAAAAAGAAAGAAAGAAAGAAAGAAAGAAGAAGAAGAAGAAGAAGAAGAAGAAGAAGAAGAAGAAGAAGAAGAAGAAAAAGAAGAAGAAGAAGAAGAAAAAGAAAAAGAATCAGAGAATCAGGGGGAAAATATCCCTGGGTAAGGATAAACAAAAAAACAAAACAGAAGATAGCTATAGCTATCACTAAGACATTTTCTTTTATTCTGAAATCTTAAAAGTTTAGAAATAGAAAAATTTATTATAAAACCTGGCCTAACCTGAATTGATTTGGTAACAAAAACTGACTTGAATAGACATGTCATTTAGCATAATTATTTCTCACACTTAGGGTTCCCATTCATACTTTGAGAGCAGAAAGATTAATTTGTTTTATTTGAGATGCTGTCCCACACTCTGCTGGACTTTTTCCATAAGAGTCGATATGTGAATAGCATTACCTTCCTGAGGTTTAAAAATTCGGACTCTCCAAATGTACCTGGTCCCAAGAATGTGAGTTAGATAATGAATTGCATACCTGCTTTAAGTCCATAGAATAACTTTATGAATAATGATGTCTTGTAAAAAAGAAAACTAGACTAATAGTCAGGAGTCTTTGCATCTAATCCATCCTGTTTCTAATTAGTTGAGATATTAGAAAAGTTACTTTACCCTCTCTGGGTCTCCTTCTCCTCATCTCATCTGAGCTTCTAGACCCAATCCCCTTCAGGCAGATACGACATAAATGGGAGAAGCAGAGCAGCTGTGGCTCCTGGGAGGGCAGAGGCCGTGGCAAACTGGAAAGCACAGTATTTGACTTTGGCCACGTGAACATGCATGGCTCAATCTAAACACTTATTAGGGCAAAACCCAAAAGCAGATTTTTATGTGAATTGATCTAAAGTTAAAAAAAAAAACACGCAAAATTATGCAGATCAACCACAGGTCTTTGGGCTAAATGATGTTCATGAGCAACCCTCCACTGGCCCTGGGATGGAATAATGTGATATACTGCATCCAGACTCCAGTTCCGCTTCCTTCTGCTATCACCAGCAGCTGAAAGCGACTTGCCCTTCCCTCACCTCCCTATCATTCACATATTCCACTAAGTCAGCTCTTGGCATGGGTTGCCTTCAATTCTCAGTTATTTTTTTTCATATTGTCATGTCTTTTATCCTTAATTAGATTATAAGATCCTTGAGGGTCCTTGAGGGTGACAATGTATCTGAATTCCATAATAACTGGCACAGTGCCTTGAGCACAGCAAGAGCTTAATGAAAACACTTGGATTGATGTGAAAACAGACTATAAATAGCTCAGGCTAAATCAGAGCAGCCCCAAGTCTGAGTTTCTGTGATTCCTCATTGCAAGCGGGAGACACTGTGGTAAAATCACCTAACAGTTTTCTGGCTTCGGGATCCAGCAGACCTCCGCCAGAAAACCAGCTCCTTTGCTTCAAGATTTCTGACCTTGAGCTTATCACACGATTTCCCAGAGAATGAGTTTCCTCATTTGTTCATTGAAAGGTTAGCATTACTTTTTTTTTTTAATATATATATTTTATTGATATTTTTTTTTACAGTGAGGAAGTGAGAGAGATAGAGAGCTAGAAACGTCGATGGGAGAGAAACATCGACCAGCTGCCTCTTGCACACCCCCCACTGGAGACGTGCCCGCAACCAATGTACATGCCCTTGACTGGAATCGAACTCGGGACCCCTCAGTCCACAGACCGACGCTCTACCACTGAGCTAAACCGGTTTCAGCAGGTTAGCATTACTTAACTCAGTCTGTGAATTAAATAAAATAATGGCCGAAACCGGTTTGGCTCAGGGGATAGAGCGTCCGCCTGAGGACTGGAGGGTACCGGGGTTTGATTCCGGTCAGGGGCATGTACATTGGTTGCGGGCACATCCCCTGTAGGGGGTGTGCAGGAGGCAGCTGGTAGATGTTTCTTTCTCATCAATGTTTCTAGCTCTCTATCCCTTTCCCTTCCTCTCTGTAAAAATTCAATAAAATATATTTTAAAAATAAATAAATAAAATAATGTATAAACTATGCAGCATGAAACACATGGCAGTATCTGCTGGTTCTCCTCCTTGCCCATGTGGCCTAAGAAAGGAACAATTTTACAGAAGATTGAAAACTACCCCTTATGGCTCTTCATCACCTACAGGAAATCTGGCCAAACAAGTCTTGTGAAATGCCCCGGGGTTACCTATATCTTATAAACAGGTTGAAACATGATCTAACTTTCCAGTGTATCTTGTGTGATTTTCAATCAGCTATAATGTTCTGAATTTCCTTGAAAAAATTATTATTTTCATTCAAAGCAACCAAAATACTCCAAGTGCAAGGCCTGTGGCTAGAAGATAGTTGTAGCCTCAACGAAAAAATGTAAAGTTTGAGGCAAACTTGGCAAAGCATAAAGCCATGTGAAATTTTCAAAACATGCATCGAAGTATTAAGTCAAGGATGTGGATCCCAGGATTATTTTATGCAGGAAGTAACACATTTTTAAAATAAGGTCTCCTGAGGAAAACATGTGCAGCGGTTCAGTATTCATAGACATATGTGCGGTGTTATTAATGTCTATCCACACGGGCTGCATAAACAGAAGGTTGCCAATGACTGTGATAAAAAGGAGACAGTAAATAGGAGTTGTAACATGTCACAGGCTGTTAATCATAGAATCTCAGCATAGAAAGGGCCTTTAGCAGCCACATCATTGAGCTCATATGGCTACAACTCCCCAATGGTGGTCCTGGAGCTGCTTGAACACTTCCAAGATGAAAAGGAACTTCCTCCTGCCTGTGATAACATCCACCATATTGACAGAAATAAATCTGAGACAAGACCAGCTACCTTGGAGCTGCTTCCTGTTGTTCATTAACTGGTCACTGCTTTAATGCATGAGCATCCATATTTATATGCATATAAAATATATATCCTAGTGTGTTTTGGAATAATTTAAGCTATGATAGACAATACAGAAGAAGTCTAGTGGGTTTTTTTGTGTGTTTTCTTATATGTCATCTTGATGGCAAAACCCATGCAGTGTGCCTTGGTACAGCGTGCCTAAAACAGGCATAACGTTCTGTGCACAATGATCTCTCCATAAGTCTTCCCCACTAATCATGTAGTTTGACCTCATTGTGGGATTAAAAATGTAAAGGAAAAAAAATCTGTCCTGACAATTCCAGTGTATCTTACTGAAATCAAATGTCTCCTACAGTTACAGTAATTCCTGTACTCGTTCATGATTGTATGAAGCTTATTACGTTTTGTCATTTTTGAAAATGAAATTCTACATTTAGTATGGTCTGTCTGCAATAATAATTGAAGTGCAAACCCAATTATAACCTTGCAAAATTTGACATGAAGAAAACTCTCCTTTGGCAGCAATCAACAGGCTGTTTTTGTAAAAAGTCAACTAAGTAAATATTATAGGCTTTACTGACCATACAGTCTCTATTGCAAAGACTCAGCTTTGCCATTGTACAGTGAAAGCAGCCATTGATAATGTGTAAATGAGTAGTGTGGGTGTGTTCTAAATGAATCTTTATTTATAAAAGCGAGTGACTGTCTAGAGGTAGGCACAGCATGGTGAAATGCAAAGAGCATTGGTCTGGGAGTGAAGAGAATGTAATTCTAGCTGTGGTCCTTTCTCCAGTTCCCATAGTATGGCAAGCAATTACTTCACAACTTTGGGCTTGAGTCTTTATCTCCAAATGGAGCAAATTTATATGAGCAAACAATTTTCAACAAAGGAGTCAAAGCCATACAATGGAGAAAAGAAAGCCTCTTCAATAAATGGTGGTGGGAAAGTGAAAGGCCACATGTAAAATAATGAAACTAGGTACTAGACTGCTGTTTATCATGCATTTAAAAATTTATTCAAAATGACCTTGGTCTTAGGATTTTACAAATTTAATCTCAAAGGTAAGGGAAGTAAAAGCAAATATAAATAATGCAACTATATCAAACTAAAAAGTTTCTGCACAGCAAAAGAAACTGTCAAGGAAACAAAAATGCAATCAACTAAATGGGAGAAGATATTTACAAACAATACATCTAATAAGCGGTCAATATTAATATATATATATATATATATATATATATATAATTTATTATTAAAACTCATACAACAACAAAATAAACAGTCCAATGAAAATGAGCAGAGGAACTGAATAGTCACTTCTCCCAAGGAGACATACAAATGACCAACAAATATATGAAAACATGCTCAACTTCATTATCTGTTAGGGAAATGCAAATCAAAACTACAATGAGATACCACCTCACACCTGTTAGAATAACTATTATCAACAAGACTAGTAATAACAAGTGTTCGAAAGGTGGTAGAGTAAAAGTAACACTCATTCACTGCTGGTGGGGATGTAAAATGGTACGGCCTCAAAAAATTAATAATAGAGTTATCATATAATGGAGCAATCCCTTTTCTGGATATCTACCTGAAATTTTTGAAAACATTCACAAAAATATATACACCTTTATGTTCAGTACAGAATTATTTACATCAGCTAAGACATGGAAAAAATCAAAGTGTCCTTTGATAGATACTTGAATAAAGATGCATATACAGGGGTGACCAAAGTGATTTTATACCTGTAATATAAACAAATAATACAAGAATAAATGATAATACAAGAATAAACTCTGTGTTTTGTGTACTCACAAGTATATGCTTCTGCTTACCAAAACACAGAGTTTATTCTTGTATTATTATTTATTATTGTACTAGAGTCCCAGTGTATGAAATTCATGCATGGATAGGGTTCCCTAGGCCTGGCCAGTGATCAGGGCCAATCGGAGCCTTCTGGCTTCTAGCCATGGCCTTCCTTCATTCCACACTGCCCTCTCATGGTCAGCGCACATCATAGTGTGTGATTGAACTCCTGGACTCCTGAGGGACAATTTTCATATTATATATATATATATATATATATATATATATATATATATATATGAATTTCATGTGCTGAGCCTCTAGTATATATATACTAGAGGCTCAGCACATGAAATTCATGCACTTGGGGGTGGGTGTCCCTCAGCCCAGCCTGCACCCTCTTCACCCTCTTCAACCTGGGAACCCTTGAGGGGTGTCCAACTGCCTGTTTAGGCACAACTGGTGGTTGTGTTTAACAAAACTACACCTGCTTGTAGTTTAGGCCCCACCAATTGGGCCTAAACAAGCAGTGGAACATCCCTTTCACAATCAGGACTGCTGGCTCCCAATTGCTCACCTGCCTGCCTGCCTGCCTACTTGCCCCTAACTGCTTCTGCCTGTCAGCCTGATCATCCCCTAATCACTCCCCTGCCATCTTGATTAACACTTAACTGCTCCCCTGCTGGCCCAAATGCCCCTAACTGCTCTCCTCTGCTGGCCCGGTCACCCCTAATTGCCCTCCCCTGAAGACCTGATTCCCCCCAACTGCTCTCCCCTGCTTGCCTGATTGCTCACAACTGCCCTCCCCTGCAGGCCTGGTTCTCCTCCGCAACTGCCCTCCCCTGCTGGTCATCTTGTGGTGGCCTGCTTGTGTCCACATGGGGGCAGCCATCTTTGACCACATGGAGGAGGCCATCTCGTGTGTTGGAGTGATGATCAATTTGCATACTACCTCTTTATTATATAGGATTGTTTATTTATATTACAGCTGTAACCTACTTTGCCCATCCCTGTACATATAGAATATGAGTCATCCATAAGAACAGATGAAACACTGTCATTTTCAATAGCATGTATGAATCTTGAGAACATCTTGCTAAGCAAAATAAGTCAGACAGAAAAAGTCAAGAACCATATGATTTCACTCAAATGTGGGATATAAAACTGAAAGCAACAAATGAACAAGCAAGACAAACAAAAATTCATAGACATGGACAAAATGGACAAAATATAAATACCATAGGAAAAGGGAGATGGGGAGGAAGTAATAAAGGGTAAAGGTGGTTCAACATATGGTGATAGAGGGAGATTTTACTTTGGGTGGTAAACATGCACTAGATATACAGATGATGTATTGTGGAATTGTGCAGTCAGAACCTGTATAAATTTATTAACTAATGTCACTCCAATAAATTTAATTTTAAAAATATAATGAATTAAGTAATTTTAATTGGACTTCAATTTCAAAATATCTATGATTCATTTTTCACAATCTCTCAAACAGTTGTGGCTACTAAATTATTCAGGTTGCACAACAGCTACATTCAGAATGATTTATCAATGTTGTCCTTAAGACTGACTGAAGGGATTACTGAAGGGCCCCTCAGAGTAATCAGAGATCAACAGAGGTGACAGAGAGGATAGGAAATTTATCTTTCCTTTGACAAGTGATACAGACTGGCCTGTATAGCTTCTCAATAACCCCATTTTAGAGTTTCCAGATTTACCAAGTAGAAATTATTTGTTGTTTATGTAAAATTTACATTTAACTGGGCATCCTGTATTTTATCTGGCAACATTACTCCAATTCTTTAATTTGAGAAAGGAGTCAAACCATAGGCACCTTTACAAATATATATATATATATATATATATATATATATATATATATATTACATGGATTGATCTTGTTATGTTTCACAACACTACACCTGCTTGTCATAGGGAGCATTGTCTTTATTCTCATCAGAGAAAAGCTGAGGTACAAAGACATGAATTACTAAAGCTCAGAGAGTTAGTGACAAATAAGTCTGAATAACCCAAAGCAACTCCAGAAATTATATATATATATATATATATATATATATATATGTAATTCATAATGGAATTGGCATCTACTTTGTACAACAGGGCACTCATAAAGATATACCTACTTTAAGGATACAACCTTAGTTACCTTCTATTTTATTTTATCTACACAGTGCCATCATTTATAGTTATTTCTTAAAATAATATTCACATAGGTTATCATTGGGACAACCTTTACCTGTCACAGCATGGCTTGCTGACTGAAACAATGAATTCTTCTCTGGGAGAAATGGAAATTTTTTTATCCAATTGAAGAAAGTTCAATATTTAACAATTTTATAACACATTAATTAAATTCAAGAATAGAGATCCAAAATTAGATGTGGAATGTGTTGCCCTAAAAGACAATCTAATAGACACACTCGATCTCTCAAAAGATAAAGCAAAAGATTAAAGTCATTTTAAATATGGCATTGATCTAAAGGTTCAATAATGTTTATATAAAGACAACCTTGAGGTAAAATTAACTGGGAGAACATAACTTTCAGGAACACTCAATTACAATTAAGAAAATAATCATCAACTTTAACTAAATAGGAATTATGGAGAAAAATTAGTCTTAATAACCTTAGAAATTTATTTACTTGGACAAATAGCAGCAGCATGCAGGACTATGAACTAAAACATTGTCAAAACAAACAAATATCAGATGGAATATGGTAACACCTTGAACTAGCATGGCAAAATCTATCCTGCCTAGATTTAAAACAACCAAAGGCAATTCTGTGTATTTCCCTTCACCATGAATGCCTATGTTTTAGTGATCAAAGTTAGATATTTCTGTGGGAGGAGTTCTGCCTTCTGGAACATTAGGCTGAACACAATGTGGTAGATGTGCTGATACTCACATGTCTAGGACTTATTTTTTCCCCTTTTTTTAATTATCAGTGCTCAACGCCCCCATTTCTGGTTTCCACTTCTCACAAGAAATTTGATCATTATTCCTGGAAATGATTATTATCAGGGAAAGGGTGTGATCTCCTCTGAGCATCACACGTGTCACTGCAGTGAGCCTGCTTCCTCAAGTGGGGAATTCTCTGGGTGAGAGGCCCTCCACCCAGGCCTAACGGCTGGGCAGGGCTAAAGGCTGAATAAAACCCTTGGCTCATGGCACCTGTCTCTGTGTCTATTTAACATAATAACTGTGGAGGTAACTTGAATTTGAACATGGACTCCTAAACCTAGCAATTTATTTAAATAGTGGGGAAGAGGTAAGCTGGCTCTACACAAGCCTACCAGGAAATAATTTCAAAAGACAACCCTGAATTCATTGGAAAAATTAGTCATCAGAAAAGGATCAAATAAATTCTGTTTTTCCAGTACCTGGTCTGTACCAAGCTACTGACCATCATGATAGGAAACAGGAAAAGCCTTGGGTAAAAGCTTAATGAATCTACAATTACTTACTTATTAGACCATCTATGGGCACCTTTTATGGACACTAACTGTAACAGTGACATCAACTGTTCCAAGAAGCTGTCCTGGGTGTACTTTGCTGGGTTAATGGGTTTTCGGAATTTTTCCCCCCCATTTGCTTAAGACTAGCTCAAGTTGCATTAAAGTCATAATGGCTTGTTGTTTAAGCCATTCAGATCTCCAGAACTTTACATGGAACACTCATACAAATATTGAGTAAAATTTGTGAGAATGGTGAAAATTTGTGAGAACATAATCGAAATCAAATTGCTTGCTTCCCCCCCCCTAGTTGGTATTATAGTCACTAAATATTATTCCCTTTATGGGCAGCTATTAAGTCATTCAGTGGCAGGTGTAGTTGAGAGTGGCTAGATGTTCACCAATAGCATTTCCTCTTGCCAGGCATGTAGGAAGAGTATATTTTCCCTGTCTCACTTGCTATTAGATTGAGGTCCTGGACTTTTTCCCACTCAACTGGGAGTAAAAGACTCCAAGACAGTAAAGCCACTCTAAGGAAACTGCCCGGAAGCCTGTGTCCCATCTGGATGATAGCCTCCCAATCTGCGTTGAAATGCATGTGAACTAGAAAGAAATTCTTGTTGTTTAAGCCACTGAGATTTTGTCATTGATCACTACAGTTTACCACCAGCCTGACCCTGACCTCAAGGAAGGGGCTCACTTAGACCCAGTAGTAGCACAGCTCATTGTCATGGAAAAGTAGTCACAGATCCAAAAGGGTGTCGTGAGAGAACTGTAAACAGTAAAGGTTGGCAGCAGAGACCATGTCATTCGGAAAAGCAAAGCAAAGAGTGGAGCTGGGAACCTGGGGATTCTCAGACTGTAAGCAAATCAAAGGCAGAGGTAGCAAAGGTTGAAACAAGCTGGAGGATACATCCTGAAGCCCATTCCCTTGTTAGGCACCGGAAGGCAGGCTACCAACAAAGAGTAAAGACCCTGAAGGTTGTCCTGACTGTATTTGGTATTTACATTTCTGGTCCGGGCTAGAAGGTGAGTTTCTGTATAATCCAAACCAATCGGCATGCATACTGTAGTCCAGAGCTTGGGGAAAGATGGTGTTGTTGGCAAATATAATTTGAAGGTCCAGATATTAGCTGGGAATTCCAAGGGTGCCATGAAATTGGAATGAATTTATCTGTATCCAACTTCTCACCATCTCAGGTGAGTGTTCTCAAATAAAAGTGATAAGCCCACGCAGTGTTCTAAAATAAAAGTAATACTAGTCTGTTAGAATCCTTGTAGAATTAATTATTTTATTTACATATTTCACTTCTCAAATATTCTCCACCCTCACTGGTGAAGAAAGCTCTCAGCACTGGTGCACAACAGCAAATTCAAACCTCTAAGGTTTTAACAAGCACACCCAAAAATATGGGAACTCTTCAATTAAAGCCTGTTTCCTGGAGGTAAATTAAACCGTACCTCTAGTTGCTCCCATTTAACTGCTCTTAACAAGATTTTAGGCAGTGGTTCCTGCTGATAGATTGAGTGCCCAGGAGTGAGAAGCACGGGAAACAGGAGAGGGAAGAGTCTGATGTGAGTAAATATGTGCTTGGAAGATTTCCATTTAACTCTTCTGAACAAGCTCATAGTTCATGTTAGAATCATCTCTTGGGAAATAAGTCACATTGCATTTGTTTCACTGCTCCCATCTGCATACTGAATGGAGCAGTTCAGGCTCAATACAAATTCCTTCTCAGCTGATCCTAAGGGAAGCACAGTGTGAATTTCAGGCCTTGATCTGCCAGCCTCCTCTTCTCCCCTTGAGTAAATTATTTGTTCAAACTTCAAGGATGCAGTCATTTTTAATAATTTGTTTTTAGCAACAAACTGACCACATTTATGTAGTACCAGTAGATCTACTCATAGGCAGAAATTATAACAGGAATAAAATCATGCCTTGCTCACGGAACACTGGATCTCTGAGTCACACAACACAGTCCTGTGACTTTAAGAGAGTATCTCTAAATAATTCCCTTAGTCTTACCTCTGTAGAATATGCATCCTTTGTGAGAGCAATTTCAACAGAAATTAGACACAAAAACATGCATACCTTAAGAATCTAAAGGAAGACAAAACTGAGGCAGGGAGATGGTGAGAAGTTGGATACAGATAAAGGCAAACAAGCCTTCAACATCTGGTTCTTTCTATACCTGGGGAAGGATAAGTTTTCAGAAATTTAGCAACAAATGGTCATTGTTCTCTCCATGAAACTCCTATTGCCCTTTACTTCCAGGTTGCAATAGAGTTATTTATCTTCTGTCCTTTTCCCTCATCCTCAGTGACAGCTGTTCCAGGGCAACTCTTGTATCTCCCATTTGGTATCCCCTGAATTATCTGTGGTAGATACCATTAGCATTTTTATGCATACACACACACACACACAAGTGCATACACACACACACACACACACACACACACACACACACACACACACATTTGTGGAGCTCAATGGAAACCTAACATTTCTTTCACACACTGAATCCAAAAAGTGGTCATCTTTTAAAGGGAAAGTTCTTCTCATAGTATTTACCTAGTACCTTGAATTTATTTATGAGAGAAATCTCTTTAAAATTTTTCCTCCATGCCACTGCCAGAAAAATTCTTCTTTGTTTTCATGCATTTCTATTTTTTTAATCCAGGAAAATAAAAACTAAGTGACAGGGATGTAAGTAGGAATGCTAAAAGCAACAACAAGACAGAGATATACCTGACTGAGAACTGGTGGCTTTTAAGAAGAATATAAAATAAAAGTGAGGACCAGTACAGCAGGCTATTTACTATTCTTTTGTTTGTTGTTACCTTATAACACTGATGAGAAAATATAAAAATCAATTCCTGGCTTGGGGCCACTGTCTGCCTGCACTTTGCCTGTTCTCGCCACATCTATGTGGGTTTTCTCCCACTTCCCAGAGATGTGCACTTTAGTTACTTGCTAAGTCTGAATTGTCTCCTTCTGGGTGAGTGTGGGCGTGAGTGAGTGTGCCCTTGGTATGTCCTTTCAAGGGTTGGGTCCCACTTCATGCCCTGAGTTGCCAAGAGAGTCTCTGGCATCTATGACCCTTGCAGGAAACCAATTCCAGCATGTCAGCAAGGGCTGAATCATCTGGGAATGGCTAAAGGGCATTTCCCCAAACCTGAAAAGGATGCAAAAATGATTGCATGCTGCCAGACAGCTCAGAGCATCTTAATCTACATGTTGTTGCCTCCTTCTGGCCAAACACCTGAACAGCCATAGGCAAATTCTTCCAATCTGACAATGGATGCTGCACCTAGCCACACCCTTTGAAATGTATATCTCCACCTGGCCTTAGGAGGATTTGTGTTAATAAAAAGCAAGGGGTCCTGAGACAAGGAGAACTTAGTTCCTTTAGCTAGGTCTTGTCTGACTCTCTATAATGCCTTTCAAAATTATGTTTCATCTCTGGACTCTTGATTAATTTATGCACAGCCCGTTCTCCATATTGCTGAACCTTTCTAGATGCTGGGTCAAGACCCCTGGCGTTAGACCCTGAACTGAAATAATCTGGTTAGAAAATAAGGATCTTACTTATTTTCACTAATCTTTTAAAAATGTATGTATGACTCACCTCCACCCCCCCCCCCAAAAAAAAAAGAGATGTTTGAGGTCTTTATTTAGAAATTTGTTGATGTTCTTTTGACCAGAAATATGCCATAGTAATTTAACCCTTGCTTATATCAATTAGCCTGTGGTAAAACTAGTTTCATTATATGTCATTATTTGTCAGTCATTTTGCTTAAAATCGCAGTTTCCAAGAACCTATTGACAATGCTAAGTGGCGCTTTGCCTTAGAATATACCTTCAGTACCTGCCTCATACCTTGGTACCCTATGCAGGCTCACTAAGGCCTCTAATGCCTGCCTCCTTCCCCATTACCCTCTTCCCATTCCTCCTGAAAGCCCTGAACTGTTCATGTATGTCTTGCTTTGAAATTTCCCTTTCCCTAAATCAAAACTCTCATTTTATTTTAGACATCTTTGCCAGGTTAGAATGAGAGCTAATTAAAGTAATTTACCTTAAGTTTGTGACTAATCATCTCCCCATATACTCTTTAACCTACTCAGGAATGTTTTATTAACTCTAATTGATGCCATTTTAGTCTGTGTGCAGGAGATGTTTTGGAATAGAAAGGAGAAAAGCCAAAACTCCAAACACAGGTTTTTTTTCCTTAATCCATCCCCACACCAATTCCCAGCCTACCCCTGATAGGAAAGAGAGAGCCTTTGTCTTCTCTCTCACCAACTTCCTGATTCAATGAGCTTCCTAATGACAATCTTGTCTCTCAGTGAAAGGGTGGGGGTAGAAAAACTGGGATGTCTAGCCTTACACAACACTACAGCAGGGCCTACTTATCTTAGTTCCCAATGTTTGTATCTGCTTATCATTATGCAAGAAGTACTCAAAATGTATGGTAGATCAAAGTCACCTGAAGGGCTTACCTCCAAAGTTTCTGATTCAGTATGTTTAGGTGGAGCCAAATTATACATTTCTAAAGAGATCTCTGGTGATGCTAATGCTTCTGGCCCCAGGACAACATGTTAAGAACCACTGCCTTTTAAATAATACTTCTCTTTCATATGGGAGAAAAAGAACATTCCAAAAGGAGGGAGAGTATACTCAATAACATCGAGATGTAAAAGAGCATGATATGTTTGGTAACAGTGGTATTTTGTTTCCCTTGGAGACTGAATAAATTTGAGGTACCCAGTAAATGCTATGGAATAGCTTGTCCTTTAAAAAGTGACCACTCTTTGAATTCAGTGTGTGAAAGAAATTCTACGTTTCCAATGAGCTGCACAAACCTGTGTGCATGTGCAGAAAAATGCTAATGGTATTCACCACAGATAATTCAGGGGAAGGACAATGAAGTTGAGGGAGTTTGGAGCAAATACTGAATAACACATCAGTTTAGAACATGGTGCTGGGATCATCATCTTAGGAAGTGGTGACCTCTAAGTTGTTAGGAGAGTAACAGAGAGTGGGAACTGCTAAAAAACATGTGTAGTAATCTTGATTCATTGCCATCAACTAAGAATCAAGTTTCTGGTGTATAATACCAACAGCCTAAATTCTTTTTTTTTTTTTTAATATATTTTATTGATATTTTACAGAGAGGAAGGGAGAGAGATAGAGAGCTAGAAACGTCGATGAGAGAGAAACATCGACCAGCTGCCTCTTGCACACCCCCTAATGGGGATGTGCCCGCAACCAATGTACATGCCCTTGACCGGAATCGAACCTGGGACCTTTCAGTCCGCAGGCCGACACTCTACCACTGAGCCAAACCGGTTTCGGCAACAGCCTAAATTCTGAGGTGCAATTGTAAATTTGTAAACTACCATCACTCTGATTGAACTGACATGCCGTGGTAAAAGCAAAGGATAAGAAGGTATTCCCACTCCTTTCCCCTCCCTTTCTTTTTGGTTCTTCTGACATCTAAAGCATTCTAGAACCTTAGTCAAGCTGTATTTACACTAAGCAAGGCCATCATGCATGAAAAGCTTTTGTGGAATGAGATTCTTCTCCCATACATTTTTTTGTCTCCATGTTGGGGCACTCTCACACACTTCTTCACTCTCTTGCTCTTTATTCTTTCCCACATACGCCTGCCTAAGAAACTTATTATACCACTTTTGCTAACAAGAGAGGCTAACTCTAAGATCTGGACTTGCACATAGTGGGTGGAGGGGTGTGTGTGTGTGTGTGTGTGTGTGTGTGTGTGTGTGTGTACTTCCTTTTGTGCTCCAACCCAACTTTACTAGAGAGAGATCTGGTACTAAGGTAAATTAGGCAGTGGTCCAATTAGTTTAAAAAAAGTGTCTAGACCAGGGAAAAAGGTAGATAAGCTTCCCAGAGCAAAAACAAAGTGTTTGTCTGTTTGTATAACCAAAGTCTACTTAGTAGGGTACTATTTTTCTTCCAGCAAACTGGATTCTGAGAGAGCACAGTCATTGGTCACCATCTCAGATTGGATGCTCCCAGAATCAGACCCTGAAGTAATTTAGTTGGGAGGCAATTCTAGAAAGCAATTACAGAGGAGTAAAAAGTGAGAAAATAAATAAAGGAGGAAGCTACTACAGAAAAGTTAGCCCCATTGGGTACTGGTTTCATTCCTGTTATGAAATCTAGAAAATGGTATAGAACACAACTCAGAGTTGCTTCATGTAAGTGCAAGGAAATTGGGAAGCATATCTACTAACTTCCTCTAGTCCACGGTTGGGGAAACTTTTTCTGTCAAGGGCCATTGGATATTTATAACATCATTCCCAGGTCCTAAAAATTAGCAACTTAAAAATTATGTTGCTGCGAAAAAATTCCTAGATTTATTAAATAGCAAGTCCCACCTATAGTTGCCTTGGCAGTGCCATAACCAATGCTATGGCTCAAAGGGTGCATTTTCCCCATCCTTGCTCCAGGCACTAGCTGAAGAATGCTCCCAAGATGTGAACTCACTGGCATTTCTGGCTTGTCCTTAGCTAGGCCATGCATGCTCCTACAGTGAGATAAATGAATGAGGTTCCCAGAAGCAAATGAGGGGTGTCCCGTGTAGGTGGAGAGAGCACCATAGTTCTCCTATAGTCATTTTGGAATCTCCTCTTCTATCATTTGGTTGTCCTAAAGTTTCTTGGATTGAGTTATAAATTGTATCAATTGGAAGCAAAATATTTATTTCCGTTTCATGATATTTTAGTTTATATTAGTATCACCTTAATTCTGTTTTATCCTGTTATTTGATTGATTATATCAACATTTTCTTAGAAAAATCTATGTAGGAATATATTTATCCTGAAAAATAAAACATCACCTACGCCAAGATGTCTCAAAAGCTTTGAAAATTAGTTCTATAAAACAATCAACTCAGAGAAGTATGCTCAACATTTTCCAAATGCGTGCTGACAGAAAAAAAAAAAAATCAAATACCCACATTTGCATTTTGTCTAGACATGGTTATAGACTAAAATCCCTCAGTTGATCAGCCTAAAGTACTAAATAAAATCTTTGTCAATACAAGAGTACTTACATGCCTGTTTTGTAGCAGTACACATCAAAACAAGAACATGAAAATTAATCTCAAGAAATATATTTCCCCCAAGGTGAATACTTTCCAAAGAATAATTGAGTGGTTAAATTGGCATAACTTTACTAGAAAAATTCCAGAAAAGAAGACAGAACAAAGCTAGCAAATACCAATTCCTAAGCAGATAATTTGGTGTTAAAAAAAATCCAAATACATAGGAACATAATTTTTCCATGTGTATCTTGTTCACATATCACTAATACATTGTTTAAACCAATTGAAAAAGCGAGGTGTGAATATATATATGCCTAAGTGACCATTACCACAGAATGACCTGAATGACTGGTTGAGCAGTTTCTATGACACCCACTGACCACCAGGGAAGAGACACTCAACACAGGAGCTGCCCTCTGGTGGTCAGTGCACACCCACAGTCAACCTCCCATGGGCCCTCTCCCCAGCTAGCCAATCTCCCGTGGCCCTTTCTCTCCCCTGCCCAGCTAGTCCCCTTCCCATCAGCCCCAATGGCTGGGCCAGTTAGCCAACTTCAGATAGCCCCTCCCTACAGATAGCCAACCTCCCATGGCCCCTCCACTTGGCTGGCAGGCCCTCCCACTGGTCAGCCAACCTCCTACAGTCCTTCCTCCCCATTAGCCAGGCCTCCTAATAGGCCCTGATAAGTGGGCCAGATGGCCAACCTCCAGGGTTTCTCCCCCAAGATCGTCAGTCCCCGATAGGCCTCAATTGCCAGCCACACCAAAGGACCCTATCCATGCACGAATTTGTGCACTAGGTCTCTAGTTTTGTTATAAAAAATTAATTATATGGCATTGCCATTTTAATGATTTAATCAAATCAATTTGCCTTTGTAGACAGAGTGATTCCTGTAATTGGACATGTAGTATAACAAAAGTCAATGCCTAGAGCAGCTGTGGGCAAACTACAGCCCGCAGGCCGGATCCGCAAAGTTCTATCTGGCAAGCGAAGCCAAAAGAGCAGAGGGTTCTCTTGCTCTCCCCTCCGCTCCTTCACCAGGAAACCAAGATGAGAGTGCCAGCATGGTCAGGTTGCTTTTGTTCTTGCCCTCTGGTCCAGTTTAAGAACCCATTGTGGCCCTCCAGTCAAAAAGTTTGCCCACCCCTGGCCTAGAGTAATGTCTGTTCACCTGTGGAATATAACTATGAAACAAGGAAGTACATAAACCAATCTAGCAACCTTAATCACACAAAGAAGACAGCAGTGGGTTTAGATATTGCAGTAGTTGATCCAACTCATTAGATAACACACATCATGATCATTTTAAAAAAAATGAAAAATTAAGTATGCAAAAGCCAAATGAGTTTATGCCTAGCATTCATCAAAAGCCAATGAGATAAAATAATAAAAAACAAACCAAAAAAATCTTGGTGAAAATGTTATTTGGACTCTCATCTAGATAGCAGGGTGTAGAAGAAAAATATATATTTGAGACAAATAATTAATATTGTGATATGATTTTATGATAGAAAATATTTGACAGTACATTTTAGAACTGGCAAGAAAAATGGAAGGAGCGAGGAAAGTCTGTCAAATTTGGATCACACATCCATAGTTAGATTAAGTAATATAAATGAATGCTGAACATCCAGTTTAAGAAGCCCAGTTTCTGGTTCTGCAGAAGTATCAGAAATCTTAAAGTACAATGTCCTTGATTTGTAACATTTAACTCTGTTCACAAAATTCTGTTTGTACCAAATCATACAATGAATATTTAATAGGGTCCAACCCTAATTCAGGCATTGTGATGGGAAAATGCAAAGCCCTATAAGGCATGGCCATTCCCTTCCAGGAACTTATAGTCTAAGAGGGAGAGAGTGACAAGAGCAAAGGAATGAATGTGTACTTGATGGCAGTGTCTGAAGGCTAAGAGGAGACCCTGATAAGGGAGCTGTAAAATCACAGGTGGGTAGGGAAGCATGTATCCCAGAAATTTTTATAAAAATTATTATTCTCAAACTGGCTGGTGGCTTAGTTGGTTGGAGTGTTATTATGTACACCAAAAGATTTCAGATTCTATTCCCAGTCAGGGCACATGCCTAGGTTGTGGTTCAACTGCAGGTCAGGGAGTTTATGGAAGGCAACTGATGGTTGTTTCTCTCTCCCATTAATGTTTCTCTTTTTCTTTCTCTTTCCTAAATAAACACACACATACACACACACACACACACACACACACACACACACACATGTTTGGATGAAGATTTAAAAGATCTTCATGATCTTTTTGAGTCACTTGGATTTCTAAATTTGCTCCTTATACCCTTTTATTTAGACAGTAACTATTTCACTGAGAATTCTATTTTTATCACTGTAAAACTTCAAATCAAATAAACCATTATAGGAGAAATTATCCTAGATGGTAGGTGAAATCCAACCCAAAAGAAAAATGGAGCTGAGGTGTGATGGATGGTAAAGTACAACCCTTACAGTTCAAGAAGGAAAATAACTCATAAAATAAACTTTAGCATACAAAGAATTAAATATGAAAATGTGAGATAAAGCTCAACAAATAAAAAGGCATTCCTTCTTCTTGGATAGTACTTCTATTCTAAGTACCATAAACATGTCATTTATCATATATATATATATATATATATATATATATATATATATATATAATCTCTGTGAAAATACCAACAAAACTTCTGAGGCTAACAAACTGAATTTAAAGTTCATATAAACAAACAACTTAGAAATAGATAGAAACCCAGAAAATGAAAACCACCTCTCAGGTCAGCAGCAGGCCTTTCCAGATTCTGAAATAGATTATGAAACCTCTATAATAGAAATATTACGCTATAGCATGTGAACAGAGAGATGCAGCAGTGATAAAAAAAATAGGAAGTCCAGAGATAAAAGCCCAAGTATATATAAAAATTTAGTATAATGTATTATAAAGATGTCAACTTAATCTACTAGGTTAAAAAATACATACTTTAAATAATCAATGCTGTGACACTAAATAATGATTTGAAAAATGATGAATCAAATTCATTTCTTATACCATAAACCAGAATAAACTCCAAGTGAATCAAGGACATATATGAAATCATAAAACTACTAAAAGAAAATATGGGTCCATTTCTTTAAAACCTTGGTATAGAAAAAAGAGTAAATACCTTTTCAACTATGACTAAAATACAGATACAATAAAAATTTGGTAAGTGTGATTATATAGCGTGAAATTTTGACATGGTAAAGGTCAAAATAGGAAAAATAAAGAAAAATTAAAAGTAGGAAAAAATATATGCAACATACACCACAAGTAAAGGAATAACACTCTTGTATAATAAAAGGCTAATATGAAAATCAACCAAATGACAGAACAACCTGTCACTATGATGCATATGGACCACCAGAGGGCAGATGCCCAATGCAGGAGCTGCTCCCTGGTGGTCAGTGCACTCCCACAGGGGGAGCACTGCTAAGCCAGAAGTCAGGCTCATGGCTGGAGAGTGCAGCAGCAGTGGTGAGAACCTTTCCTGCTTCTGAGGCAGTGCTAAGGACCCCTCAGGGGATGTCTGACTGCTGGCTTAGGCCTGCTCCCATTCTCTTGGACTACAAGAGAATGCAGGCCGGATTGAGGGAAATCACCCTCTTCCCCCCTCACCCCCTGCAGTGCACAAATGTGGAAATTAAACTTACATTAAAATGTCTTAATTCTATTGATTGGCAAAAATATAAACCTGACAACACATTTTTGGTAAGGCTCTGGCCTCTGTAAAAAGATGCTTAATTTCATTCAAAATAAAGGAAATGCAAATTAAACTTACATTAAAATGTCTTATTCCTATTGATTTGCAAAAACATAAATTTGACAACACATTGTTGGTAAGGCTCTGACAAAACAGGCATACTCAGATATTACTGGTAGCAAAATCACAGTTAAGGTTACATTTCCACACTTGCATTTTCAATAAGTTCACTTGCATTTTCAAAGTTAAGTTCCAATGTTCCAATGTGTTTTTATTTGACTATGTCAAACACAATTTTTAAAAAAATATAATAATTATTTGTATCTAGAGCTCTAACACCTGACTCTGTAGTGTTCTGATTTCTTATAATGCCAATTTCTTATAATGCCAACTCTATAACACTAAATTGAAAAGTACAAAACTAGGTTTTGAAACATTATAGTCTCCATAAATCTTACCAAATACTCTCTTCACCACTGACAGCACTATACTCCAGGACAGAGAAGATTCAATAAGGAAGAATGACAGAAATGTTCCATTACCTGGAGCGGTGCCCAATGACAGCCTTTCAACAGATGACATCAAATGATTCATATGAAGTCAGACCTTTTATGTGCATATGAGAATTCTTATTCCATAGCCTCTCCCAGAACCTACCCTCAAGTTATAACTCTCCGCTGTGAGAGCTAATCCCTTTGCCAGCTAAAAATATCACGGGCATGTCACACTGAAGCTCTGAGGAGCACCCCGGAGTACTTGCAAATGTTGAAAAAGAGATTTCTTATGTGAGTTCAAGTCACCATGGCTTGAATTAGAGAATTCACCCCCCTCTTCTGTTATTTAAATATCCTCAGAAACAGTACGCTAACTTGAAAAATAAAAGCCATATTAGAATTTAGCTTCTAAAATACACTAAAATGGCTGAAACCGGTTTGGCTCAGTGGATAGAGCATCAGCCTGCGGACTGAAAGGTCCCGGGTTCAATTCTGTCAAGGGCATGTACTTTGGTTGCGGGCACATCCTCAGTAGGGGGTGTACAAGAGGCAGCTGGTCGATGATTCTCATCGATGTTTCTAACTCTCTATCCCTCTCTGTAAACAATCAATAAAATATATATATATTTAAAAATACACTAAAATGCATTTTAGGGAGATAAAATAAGCAAAAAATAACCCAATAACAATAAAAATAAATCTAAAATACATGTAGATATCTTTCTGATTTCTGACTGAAAAAAATCTAAACTTAAAAAATAAATATTTTATAAAGGAAAATATTAATATGTTATCATATAACACATATAACTTATGGGTATCAACAATTAATAGCAAATATTTATTTTAAAAGTTTGCTCCAAATATAAAAGATCAATATGCTTACTATACAAATCAATAAAAAAATCAATAGAAGAACATAAAATTCTCCAAAGAGAAAATATAAGTGTTAAATATAAAGAGAAGAGCTCAACTTTAAGATAAAACTTCAAAATGCAAATAAGGCAAAAGCAAAGTACTACTTTTTCACTTATCAATTTAAAAAGGACTCAATATAATAATAGCTTTTAGCTATGTAGTGTTTAGAATGTATTAATTACTCATCTAAGTGCTTTAAATATATTAATAATTTAATCTAGACAATTCCATTATATATGCAGTATTATTTTCATTATTCCCATTTAACAGATGAAAAAAGTGAGGCACAAGTAAGAGAAATAACTTGTCCAAAGTCACACAGCTCCTTATTTAGAGAACTGGTATTCAACCCAAGCCAGTTTACCAGACATGCTCCTAACCACTATGCTATGCTGCCTCAGGTCAATAAAAAGGGTGGTGAGTCAGGCATATTTATTCATTGCTGGCTAGAAGCATTTTGAGAAGAAATTTCTGGAAAACAATATCATATGTATCTATCAAAAGTCTTGACAGTAATTTTTAGCCTTTATCTCAATATTTTGACTTCCAGAAATCAATTGAAAAGGAAACAGATTTAAACATAAAGAAGCTCATGACAGCATTATTTATAATCACACACACACACACACACACACACACACACACACAAATAGAAAGAATCTAAATGCCAAAACTTTTAAGAATGTTTACAATAATTATAATTTGTAAAGACAAGGGAATATTTGAGAGTCAATTAGAATGACACTGATTAAGAGTTTTCCTGGTATGGAAAATATTGATTAGCAAAATGCAGGATACAAAAATTTATGTATACTACTACCTTATTTATATTTAAAAATATAGACATTTGTTCAGATAAGTACACAAAACAGACAGTTTCCTTCTCTGATGGAGCAAGCTTTTTTAGAGGAAGAGGAAAACAATTAGCATGGTAAGTAAATGAATTATACAGTGAATGAAGAGGGTAAGTACAACTGGGAAAAGAAAGGGAAGAGCAGGATGATGAGAATTTGGAAATCTGCAGTTAAGTAAAGGGAAGCCTCAGTGAGCATATTTAGAGGAGGAGCGCATACAGCCATGTGAGCATCTGGGGGGAAGAGCATTTCGGCTGGAAGAACAGCTAGAGAGGAAGTGTAGTAGCAGATGCTGTTGATACTCTACCCAATCTGCGTGTGCACCTCTCCGCACCTGGAGACAGTTTACTGCAAACATCTATGACTCAGCTCCTGCAGGCTCCTATTGTCAGGCCATGGAGCATGCTCAGTCAGTATGTCAGGCAACCTGGAAATTAATGGCTCTGAAATCAGGATGCTACCAAAAACATGCAAAGAGTTGATGTATAAATATCTTCAGAGCCCCTGCCCTTGGGTAGGATAACTCCTAGAGCAGTATTTCTCAAACATCAATCAGGACATAAGAATCACTTGGAGTCCTCGTTGAAATGCAGATTCTAATTCAGTAGGTCTCAGGTGAGGCCTTAGATTCTCATTATAACAAACTCCCAGTAATACCAACGCCAGCAGCATTCACAGACCGTATCTTAGGGAGTGAGGTCCTAAAGTTATTTAGTGGGGTTGGGCCTACTTGACCCCAGTAATAACACACCCTTTATCAGCTTCCTTCCTACCCCTGACATTTCTGCTCTCCTACACAGTGTCAACCCGGCATCACCTTTAAAATAAACTAGAAAATAAACTAGTTGCGCTCACCTATTGTACCTGAGGCATGAGCGCTCCTGGTGACTAGAGCAGTGTTTCCCAAACTTCTCTCATGATGAGAAGTAAGATGTATACTTAACTAAGCTTAGAGCACTAGTTAAATATACAATTTTACCTATATGTTCCCAAAACTTTTAGTTTAGCACTTCTTTGTTGGGATTCAGGAATCTGTATTTTAACAACTCCACCAGGTGATTCTCATCAAGAGTGAAATTTGGGAAACACTGAACTAGAGGAACGCTCTAACCTTAGGAACACTGGAAGTCAGTATGCTCAAAGTCAATGAGGAGTATTTACTGCCTTGTCTGTGTGGAGGGGTTTGGGTGGTGGTGATTTTTCTTACCGTCATTAGCTAGACTTCAGTGTTATGTCTGCGGAGCCAAAGACCAGAGGGACACAGAATATCTAATTCCATGCCACTTGATCTCATTGTGGCTCTGCCAGTTGCGAACAATATAAAAAGAATACACAATTTCAACAACACAAATCAGGCAATAAAGTTAAATGAGATTTCAAACGTATTCCATATGTGTGTGAAATATTGACGGCATAGAAAGAAAGTGTGTTCTCAACCAGATGGGGAAACATTAAAATGTATTAAGAGAATCAAATAAGTGTGAAACCTAAGCAAGCCATGAAGAGAATCACAATCAATCTCAATGGGAGCAGACAGAAACGTCACGTAACAATGACAATGCCTTCCATAGGACATAGCCCGTGTTGTTATAGCAACTATAAAAAGCAGGTCAATTTGTAGGTAAGTGACCCAGGGGGAATCAAATACTGCATCTCAGCCCAGAATTGCTCATTGATTTGTAGCCTCAATTGGCTTTAAACAGGAATGTTTAGGTTTTAGTACAGAGGTGAAAAATCAAACCCTTACTTAAAATATTGGGTTAAGTTTAGAAAAGTGGTTTCTGTAGAAATAGAGTCAATCTGTCTACCTTTAGTATTTAATGCATTAGGAATATTGAAGATTGTGGGGCTAACTTATAAGCCTCAGGATTCTAAATTTAAATATAATTGATTTTGGAATGGTGATCTTAGTTATTCAAAGAGAAGTAATAGTTAAGTTTCTAAAGTGCATTGAGATGTTTATGAGAACTTTATATAAGTTTAAATTATTATATTTTAAAGTATTATTCACATGGGAAGGTTTTATATTAAGGTGCTCAAAAACAAAATCAATTATTTTAATCTTTAAGTGCAGTTTGTAAAGTTTAAAATTGTTTAGCTAACCTAATTTATAAATGACAAATAAGATTAATTAAAGCCTCCTTGATTTTAACAAGTGATTCCTAAAATGTACTACATCTATAAATGCAATAAGATATACAAGCTGAGCCCTAACTGGTTTGGCTCAATGGATAGAGCATTGGCTTGCAGACTGAAAGGTGTCAGGTTTGATTCCGGACAAGGGCATGTACCTTGGTTGCGAACACATCACCAGTAGGAGGTGTGCAGGAGGCAGCTGATCGATGTTTCTCTCTCATTAATGTTTCTGATTCTCTATCCCTCTCCCTTCATCTCTGTGAAAAATCAATAAAAATATATATTTTTAAAAAATATACAAGCTGAACTTAAAGGCATAAGGAAAGCTATGTCTCTTAAAAACTCGTAATGATATCCCTGGCCAGTGGTTCTAAGTGGTTAGAGCTGTGGGTTCAATTCCTGGCCAAGGACCTGTACCTGGGTTGCAGATTCAATCCCACCCCAGTCAGGGTGCATGGAGGAGGCAACTAATCAGACATATCAATGTTCCTCTCTCTCCTCCCCTCCCTCTCTCTCCCTCTCCTTTCTACTCTCTCTAAACACCAATAGAAAAAATATCAAAAACAGTTTATAAGGATAATATTGAATATTAATTTTCAATATTAAAAGGAGGATTAACAAAACAAAAACAGTTTATAAGGATAATATTGAATATTAATTTTAAAACACTATATGTATCTGTAAATATTTTTTTTGCTCAAAATATGTCCTCAAAGACACCAAAAAAGGGGTTAATTTTACACTTCCCCCCTTTTTGGTAAAATGATACATTTCACTTGTACTTATAAAAATTTCATATAATAAGTACATATGAGTTTGATTTAGAAAACACAAGCAATAGAACATAAAAATAAGTTAACCGAAATGCTGAATATATACTCTCAAAATACATTTACAAGTGATAATACACCTAACCATTTAGTCTCTAACTGCTACGTACGTAGCATTAGAATAGTTATAAAAGAATTCATGAGAAAATCTGATATAAACTGGGCAATTTTTTAAATGAACCCTACATCCAAATATAGGTTAATCTAATCTCTACTATTAGAAGTCAGGTTGGTAAATACAATGTCAAACAGGTATCTGCTACTATTTTTGAAATGTATAAAGATGCTCGTGTAATTAATGAATTATAAATTCATTTCAATGTATAAAAGAATGCAAAGTTGCTCTCTGCCATAATCAATAGTTGCTAAAATAGCAAAGAGATTATTGACATTCTCTGATTACTTACCCAATGACAAGCATTGTGCCAAGCACAGTAGATATAGTTTTATTTCTGCACAATGATCCAATGAGGAAATTATCATTGCTGCCCCATTTTTTAGCCAAAGAAGGCAGTGACTAGGGAGCTTGAACAATCTCTCCAGGGCACATTCTGAACGAACTCCAAGCGGAACACCTAGGTCTTTCTGACTAAAAGGCACTTACTTTGAACCACTACACCCTACACCGAGGTGCCGAAAAGAACAACTACTACTGAAGGGGAAGCCTGCGATATTATGTGAAGGCTTAAAGGGACAGCTAGTACTCCCAATCCGATGGCTGGAAGCAGGGATGTTCAACTGGAGGCAGCCATTTCTCTTTCAGGAGCCTGCCAGGCTTAGGAGCACTGTTTTCTTTTTTTTCTTTTTCTTTTTTAATATATATTTTATTGATTTTTTTACAGAGAGGAAGGGAGAAGGATAGAGAGCTAGAAACGTGGATGAGAGAGAATCATCGACCAGCTGCCTCCTGCACACCCCCCATGGGGGACATGCCTGTAACCAATGTACATGCCCTTGACCGGAATCAAACCTGGGGCCCTTGAGTCCGCAGACCAACGTTCTATCCACTGAGCCACACCGGTTTCTGCCAGAGCACTGTTTTCATTGGAAAGCCCAGAGACTACACAGAATAGTCTCCTCTGAATGCTAGGTCCTCCGGTAGCCCCAACAATACAAAATAAATCAAATGCAGTCTTCCACCGGGCAGTTCTGCCCTTCATGTGGACAGAACGACCTGCTTCTGGTAATTAAGTAAAGAGAGGGCAGAAAGTTTATTAGCGTGGTCATTCTCCCTGCTGTGTCCAGGAGCCTCTCAACCGAGACCTGGGCGGTTTTCCAAGTCCGGTCAGAGACACTCACAGATAAAAGAAGTTGGTAAATTATCCATTCAGTCCTGATCTCTTACCACCTCAGATTAGGTTACAAGGAAGTGGACTGCCATGACTCCCTCAGAGGCAGGCCAGATTCGGGAGATGGGGAGAAGGGAGGGAAGAGGATTTCATTGCCTCGTGGCTGCAAAGGAGGGATGGAGTGCAGGGATTCAGAAACTTGGCGCCAGTTGCCTGGAAAGACGTAGGCCAAAGCAGAAATTACCTGGGCCCCCTCCTGCTCCGCTCTTTATTCATGAGGAACTGCAGTGAAGAGTGCATTTATTATGATTAAACAGGTCATTACCGGCACACTGAAATGTGATATCAAAGAAGCATCTAAAAAATAACTAAAAAAGAAGTTTTTATCTAAATGTGCTGGATAGGAGATATTTCTTAGCGTCTTTAGGAAGTTCATAACCTCCCCTCTCTCTGGTAAGTTGAAGGATGTGGATCAGATCAAGATTCCTGCCCCTGAGCTGGAGCGTTCTTTTCCCAGGGCTGTCCTGGGCGCTGTGGGTGATGGGCAGCAAGCCTGGCTTCTCTTCCCACCGGCCCCACTTCATCACAGCGAGGCCTCTTCAGCTCTAACCCAGTGGGGGTCTGGGGATACTTGCAAGCTTTAAAAGTAATAACCTTTTGACTAGCTTATCAAATCCTGGAATTCCAACTTCCTGTGGGAATGATACAAGGCTGAAGGTATGTAGAGTGACCCTGCAAAGGAAAGGGGTTGTGCTATGGCGGCAAAGCTCTCTCCCCTTGGCTTGCAAGCCCCTAACAGGGGTGGGCAAACTTTTTGACTCGAGGGCCACAATGGGTTCTTAAACTGGACTGGGGGACCGGAACAAAAGCAACCTGACCATGCTGGCACTCTCATCTTGGGCTGCTGGTGAAGGAGCGGAGGGGAGAGCATGAGAACCCTCCGCTCTTTGGGCTCCGCGGGCCAGATAGAACAGCCAAACGGGCCGGATCTGGCCCGCGGGCCGTAGTTTGCCCACGGCTGCAACAGGATAGTCATTCTTTGTAACCTCAAGTGCCGGCAGGCCAGCCTACAAAACTGCTGAAGTGTTCCTACTGGAACTGCATTTTAAGACAGATTTATGACTACATCTGCATCTTTGCTGTCTCTTTTATGGCAGCTAATGACTTTGTCTAAGTATGTAAATCGTCCACTTTGGTTTCACATATTCCCTCCGAGTGACATTTCTGTGAGTCCTCGGGCTTTTGGAATCTTGTTCTGGATTATCTCTCTGTTTCCTGGCACCGTGCTTTCTCATTCATTCTCATTTATGCCACTGACATCTTGGATGATGAAAACCTTCTCATCACCTGCAGAAAACAGCTTCCATGTTCCCCTCTGAGTGATGGTGCACACAGGCATTTCCCAGTAAATAAAGTTATAGCTGGAGTCGCCTCCCTAGGGACAGAGGTGCATGCATCCAGCAATAAAATAGGCTTCCGGTTTAACGCAGTTCCAAGGAGGGCAGGGAAACTGGAAGGGAGAGTCCAATACAGATGTGTCTCTCAACTGGAGACAATGGGTTCCTATGAGGTCGGTTGAAGTATTTGCTGTGGGCTTCTAAGTTCTCACTACCATCACTGGGTATTATGGTTTTAAAATTACACAAATACTGTGTGCTTATGATTTTTTTAAAAAAGAATGGAAAACATAGGGATATGTCTCACAAATAGGATCATTTATCATTTGCTGTTCTGCATCTTGGATTTTTGAAACTTACATTTTAAGCATTTATATATCTCTATTTTTTTTTAATAACAGCAGAGCAATCCTTTGGAAACACTTCATTTTTTTATGGCTGTTGAAGTACACTGTGTTTCATCTGATAGTGCTGAGATGAACAGACTTACATGTATAGCTGCAGCATCACTCATAAGAGAAGAAATAATGGGAGAAAGGAAATGCCTGTTTGAAACTATGGTAGGTATTGCCAAATTGTTTTTTGGAAGTGGTTGCAACAATTTCTACTCTTCTGGGGGACGTTTTGAGGGGTTTTGTTTCCAAAGTGCTGGAATAAAGTAAATTGCAGGTTATGTGAAAGACATAAATTTTACCCTGATACTTTCATTCTATATTCTCCCCCCAGCTAATATATCTTGCGATATGCACAGAGAAATTGCACTTAATCATGAGAGGAAGTTCTGAAGTTGTGTCTAAGGAGGAAAAACCTATGCAGTCAAAATTACATTTGAAAACATCTTAAATAGCTCATAGAGTACATAGGGTGTAGTTATGTCAACCAATTTTTCTATTCATTATGTATTCAAAATGATACATGTACAGTAATGTCCACTGCAAACCAAGTAAATATATGGAAAGCACAATTTCACATATATTCTTAAAGATAAGGCTCTTTTAGTTCAAGGGGATGCTGGCACTATAAAGACACTCAAGAATTTCCAGCTATGAGGTAAACAAATAATCTAATTGCCTGCAGAAAACAAAATCAATGCC
This sequence comes from Vespertilio murinus, assembly GCA_963924515.1. NCBI lineage: Eukaryota > Metazoa > Chordata > Mammalia > Chiroptera > Vespertilionidae > Vespertilio > Vespertilio murinus. The sequence goes on along the minus strand of OZ004704.1, from coordinate 166,052,619 downwards.
AGTGATTCAGATGGGTGTCTTGAAGAAAGGAGCACGTTATAGAGGTAAATTGGGTAAAGAAAACAAAATAGAAATGGTAATGTCCCCAGAGATTGGATACAGTGGGGAATGGTTACTGTGCTGGGGTTTAAGGACCGAGGGGAGGAAACACAGTGCATAGTGGCTGGTGAGAGCTGCTCTGGCAGTTGAAAGAAGCTGTGAACCAGAGAGGCAGCTATAAGCACTGAGATAGGGAGCAAGAAGAGATACCCTGCCTGACTTCTTTTCCTTTCTGCTGGCTGACCTCCTGCAAACTGGACCAGAAGCCAAAGGAAGCAGAAGAGAGTGGACGCAGGGGAAAGAGCCAGCCCCCTGGGGCAGAGAGCAAGCCAGGGAAGTCCATTCAGGGGCCAAAGCTCACTGAACGAATTGGCAAGAGGAATCACTGGCACTATTTCAATATTTCTTTCTCTATCTCTTCTCTCTCTCTCTCTCTCTCTCTCTCTCTCTCTCTCTCTCTCTCTCTCTCTCTCTCTCTCTCTCTCTCTCTCTCTCTCTCTCTCTCTCTCTCTCTCTCTCTCTCCTTCCCTTCCTTCCCAACAGCCTACCAAGGGGGTTGTACTAATTCAATGACCCTATAAGGAGACTCCACTGTATACAATAGGGTTTTACTAGAGAGCTCATTCCTGTTGGATACTTTTCCTAGCCCACAAAAATAAACAATAAAAGGACATACAGGCAACATGGTCAGTAGGAGGATGTTCATGAAATTGTGCTAAGAAACTAAAAATGACCCAGGAATGTAATACCTGGATTTTAACTTCTTTTATTTGCAAAACAAGGGGAGTGGATTACCTTCGGAGTTCTCCAACCCAGCTTGTCTTCAGAAACTAAGAAAATCCTGCTGATAATACACATTCCCAGGTCCTTCTCCAGACCCATTCAATTAGAACCCTCAGCAGTGAGATTCCAGAGCCTCTGTAGGTAACATTCACCGAGTGATGCTGGCATGCATCCAGGCTTGGGAATAACTCTACTCAATGATCTGTAAACCCAATCCCACGCCCAAATTCCAAGATTAGAATATTTAGATAGAAGGTGACCTAAAGAATCATACAGATAATGCATAATATAAATATATAATTTAAAGCTATATGGTATTATTTACCAATGTCACCCCCAATACATTTAATTTTTAAAATAATCACTTTTCTTATCACTCAATGGAGAAAATTAGGAATTAAGAAACAGCCAAGGTAATGCTGTTTCTCTAACATAATTCAAAAATGTTTTTAACAGTTTCTTGTTTTTATTTTTGCATTTTCATATTTTCATTCTAATATTGGTAAGTAGAAGTGCATTAAGTATTTTGCATGTTTGCTTCTTTCTGAAAATTAAGTGATAAGCTCTGAGGTAATTAGTCATATTATGAATTGTATCTATGACATTATTAAATAACAGCTATTTTGTCAGCACCATCCTTTTAATACAACTCAGCATGTAGTTTACAAATGACTACATGAGGGGAACCAGTTCTTCAGCATAACTACTGTGTGATCCTGGACAAACATTTCACCAGTAAGACCTCACTTTCCTCAACTCTTATATGACAGAATTGGCCTAAATCATTTAGAAAGGAATTTTTAGCCTAAAATACCATAAGTCTAAAAAATGCAACATTAAATCTACATGTTTTCCGCTATTGCACTTTAAAGGAGTGAGTCTCTGTTTTCACACTATCCCTTGTGCAAGAAGGAGCATGACAAGTAAATACCTCTCCAATAGTTTTTTGCACTTCAAACCTGAGGAATCTTTCCCCAATGCAATGGGGAAGCCCAAGATGGTGGGCAAAGCTCCTCTGAAGAGTCAGTTTCTGAGCCTGTCCAAGCATCCCTCATGTTGATGGTCTTGTAATCAGAGGAGCATTTTCTTTTCAATCTGATTTTATTTACCTTGACATGGAACTGACTTCCTTTCCCACAGACGGCTTCCCTTTCTAAATCATTTACACTCACACTGAACAATGCCAGAGAAATCGAAGCTACCAACAGAATCAAATTACAATAATAAATGAATACTCATAACTTAACATATGAGTTTAAAACACACAGCACAAAACAATCATCTGATTCTGAACTGTAAATTAGACCTATTTCCTCCTTCTATAGTTTTCCTCAGCCTTTAATACATAGAGAGTTTTTTCATAAGAAAAGAAAATCCCTCTAATTAAAAATCCACTGTTTAAGTTGTGGGCAGAACAAAAGTTAGCTAAGCAGAAGAAAATAAAAATCAAGCAACCGTGTAATAACAATTCAGTGTTGTAACTAACAGAATTTATGACAAAGTTTATCAGTAATATGTAAAAACTGGTTTTGTTTAATAATTGGGTTTTTTAAATACATTTTATTGATTTTTTACAGAGAGGAAGAGAGAGGGATAGAGAGTTAAGAAACATCGATGAGAGAGAATCATCAGATCAGCCGCCTCTTGCACTACCCCCACTGGGGATGTGCCCACAACCAAGGTACCTGCCCTTGACAGGAATCGAACCCAGGACCTTTCAGTCCACAAGCCGACGCTCTATCCACTGAGCCAAACTGGTCTTGGCAATAATTGGTTTTAATAATGTAATTATGTTAACATACTTAATAATGTACTTGACTGTGATTATGATTAATTTTATGTAGCCAGATCAAAGGCTTACCGTATTTGATCTTTATTTCTATAGTGTCTATAAAAGAAGTAAGTGAAATCCATTTGCCCAGTGGCCTGTGCTGTTAGACCATCATGCCTGCATGCATATCCACACAGGCAAGCACATGCTCCCGTGTCCCTTCTCAACTATTTGGACATAAATAATTCTCTTATTCTTTCCAACTCCATCAGCACTTTCAATTCCACCTGAGAATGTAGACATTTCACACTGTTAAAAATGATTTTATTCAAGCCTCGCCTTATGTGTGCTTTTAGGATAATTGAACAACTTCTGCTATCCAAAAACTATACCCCACCTGCTTGCCAAAGCTTAATATGCCTTTATCAGCAGGAAAATCTGTCATTGTATAATGGAAAAAAGAATAAAAATGCAAACATCCCCAGGAGATGCAGCTCATTAACCGAGAATCAATTACAATAAATATCGGAGTCCTTCAACAAAACAAGGTGGGAAAGGGCAGGAAGGATGAAGCATAGAACAGGTGGCTGCAGGACACTTAATAACCAGAAGACACAGCACTGCCAGGCCAGGAGGCTGAGGGTGGGGTGGGGCCCGGGGGACATTGTAGGGGGGGGTGTGGAAGCCCAATCACTGCGATATAAGTTAGCCTTCATGCTTTTCCACATATACAGAAGTGTTTTTGCTCGCTTACTACGTCACTAAGAAGAATTTCTAACCCAATTCACCTTGCTGTGGGACCATTTCCACAGCCTCTTAAAACCTAAGCATTCTGATTGCAATAAGTTAGATCTTTTTAACTAGTACCTGTATAGTGTTTACAGGAGATTGGATAGTAATTAAGAACAGGGGCAGGGAGAACATCCAAGATGGCGGCCTAGGCAGTCTCCTAAGCTGCCGCCTCATCAACAATTTAATTAAAAAAACAACTAAAATCAAAAAGGACTTCACCAAAACCTCAGGAAAGCTGGCGGAGTGGAATAGCTACAACTAGAAAGAAAGAGAGAGGCTCACGGATCGGACTGGGAGCCGAAAATCACTGAGGTAGGGAGACGCTCGCGCACGCGGCCGCCGAATACCTGCCTGGCGGTGGGAGGGGAGGAATCCCGGATTGCACGGAACCCTTTCCGACTGCACTGAACCCCAGCCCCGGCTGAAATTCCGTGGTCCCAGGCTCATACGGGTGGAGTCTGGACTGCAGAGAAAGGCACCCAGAGACTCAGAGACTCAGAGACCGGGGACCGGGAGTCGCAGTCGCAGCCGGCAGGGTCTACAGACTCACGCTCGTGAGCAAGTACGCGCTGAGGTCTGACCGCCGCCTCTCCCTCTCCGGAGCGGAAGGAGTCAGAAGCTCCAGGTCTGACCGCGGAGGCTGCCGCCGCCTCTCTGTACAAGGTGGCAGCCTCTCTGTAGCGGAAGGAGTCAGAAGCTCCAGTCTGACCACGGAGGCTGCCGCTGCCTCTATGTACAAGATGGCGGCCTCTCTGTAGAGGAAGGAGTCAGAAGCTCCAGACTACAGAGACCAGCCCAAGTCCGGGTGAGCCCCTGCGGCACCCACGCTCTTGCTTGGGGAACCTGGGCCGGTCAGGCGGAAACTCAGGCGAGTGCACAAGGGCAGGGCAGAAGCCAAGACTGTCAGTTCAGCCCTGAGACTCCGCCCCATCCAAGCTGAGCAGAGGCTTCTGCAGTTTTTCAAGTCTGATCCTATAAGACTGTCTCCAATACAGAAGTTATCCCAGAGTAGACACAGCTGATACCCACATCCAATTGGCCTGAAGGTCAATTCACAACAATAGAGACTTAGCTACAACAAAGCTGTGCACGCAGTCCACAAAGGGGATCACCAAGAGTGTCTACCTCAGGTAACTGAGGAGGTTGATCCACTGTGCTATATAGGACACCAAACACACAAAGCCATCCTACCAACTCTGAAAAATAGTGATAATGCCGAGACAAGGAAACAGATCTCAAACAAAAGAGATGGAGGATATAGAGTTCAGAACTACGGTTCTAAGGTTATGCAACAATATCCTAGAAAAGCTCGATAAACTCCATGAGACCCAACTAAAAAGTATAGATAAACTGACTAAATTGGAAAATATTATGCAGAGATCCAACAGCAGAATGGAAGAACACAAGAATCAGATCAAAGAGCCAAAAGACACTCCGCTAGAGAAGGAAGAAGAAAAGAGGATCCAGAAAGTTGAAGATAGTGTAAGGAGCCTCTGGGACAACTGCAAGCGCACCAACATCAGAATTATGGGGGTGCCAGAAGAAGAGGGAGTGCAAAATACTGAAAACATATTTGAAGAAATAATATCAGAAAACTTCCCTCACCTGGTGAAAGAAATAGACTTACAAGTACAGGAAGCCTACAGAACCCCAAACAAGAGGAATCCAAAGAAAAATTCTTCTCGACACATCATCATCAATATGCCAAGGGTAAAAGACAAAAAGAGGATCTTACAAGCAGCAAGAGAAAAGCAGTTGGTTACCTATAAGGGAGCACCCATAAGACTATCAGCTGATTTCTCAACAGAAACCATGCAGGCCAGAAGGGAGTGGCAAGAAATATTCAAAGTGATGAATAGGGAGAACCTACAACCAAGATTACTGTATCCAGCAAAGTTATCATTCAGAATTGAAGGGCAGATAAAGAGCTTCACAGATAAGAAAAAGCTAAAGGAGTTCATCACCACCAAACCAGTATTATATGAAATGCTGAAAGGTATTACTTAAGAATAGAATTAGGGGCAAAGAAAGGGAGTGGATAGATAATTATCAGGGTGAAGGGGTGTGGGGTGCAGAAAGAGACTGGATTAAAATTGTATAACCTATGGATGAGGACAATGATGGGGGAGGGGGTAAGGGCAGAGGGTGGGGTGGGAATCGGGTGGAAGGGAGCTATAGGGGAGAAAAAGGAGAAACAATTGTAATAATCTGAGCAATAAAGATTTATTAAAAAAAAAAAAAAAAAAAAAAAAAAAAAGAACAGGGGCAGGTATTCAAACCCTGGTTCTGCTTAAGCTGAGCCAGGAAGGCAAGTGACCTTCAGCTTAATGGCCTCTGGCTCTGTTATTTATCTCCTCTGTAAAATGACTATTAATAACAATCAGGACCTCAGGTCTTATTTGGGGCTCCCCCACAAAAAGTAGAGGCTGGATAAGGACATGAGGGCAAGTAGGTTTTGGGGGGAGGTAGTCCCTGGAAACGGGAATGAGGAGCAGGGAGAATAAGACAGGAGAAAAAGCCAATTGGGGGGCTCATTGCTGAGGCTGCCGTTGCAGGCAATAGGGGTTGACTCAAGTGGAAGCTGCAGCTTTGAGATAACAACCCTGAATGAGTGTCCCTCATTGAAGATTGCTGAGGGGAACCCCTAAACATGAGGGGATGAGGAGGTAGAAATCTCCAAGAATGAAGGTTCCCCATTGAGGGGGGAGGCTGTCAGTGGAAGGTGAGGCTGAGCTCCCACCCTGGGGCCCGCCACCTCGCAGCTGCAGCAGGAGGAGAGCTCAGGAGGGTGAACGGGAGCTCCAGAGACAAGTGCTGCACCTCTAGAAGCTTCTGTTGAAAATGGCGTGTAAAGCACTCACCTCTGTCATGTCCTTGGGGTGAAATAAAGGTTAATTATTATTATTACTGCTATGCACCATTTTATCTTCTAAGCTTGTTAAGAGCAATAATTATAGCTATGCATGAAATAATAATTAATTAATAATTAAATAGAAATTGGTGTTAGCTACCTTGTGATAAATTATCTTTTCTGTGTCTTCTAATTATAACCGTGATGTCCTTAACAGAACTATGTATCTAGGTAAGTGCTAATAAATGTTGTTCAGTGAATAACTGAATAATGATCATCTTTGGTTATAAGCGACAATTGTCTCTCACAATACTTAGCTCAAGAAATAACTTTGAATTGAACCAGACTGTCACCCTCTCCGTGAAAGGATTCATGTCTTTGCATCTTTTGTTTTCTCCCTTCCACAGCCCTAATCTTGAGCTCACCACACTGCTAGCAATCAATGAATGCTGATGGACTTACTTGGGTCTCCATGTTGAAAACGCCCCAAGGTAACGGAATTAACAAGCCAGAGAGTTCAGGCAGTTGCGTGTTTTTGTGTTTTATGAAAACATCAATAACTGTAGCTATTAATGCATACAATGTGGAGCAGCTGGTGCCAAACTGCCTGTGCCCAAATTCTTTCAAGGATTCAAACCACAAAAATAATCACACAATTGGTCATTTCACCAAATGCATTCTGGCTGGTTATTTTAGTTCTGTTAAGAAATATATAGCTATGTAATTGTAGCATTTGCCATCTGGCTCACATTTTTCAGAAATAGGTTAAGATCCAAGGAAGAAGTCATAATGATTTTTAGGAAGGTTGGCTCCCGATGTACTTGCTTGACTGAAAAGATATCCTATATTTATTTATTTTATTTTATCATAAAGAGATACTATTATTATTTGTATTTGTTGGTGAGGAAACTGAGCCACAGAGAAATTAAACAACTCGCTAAAGATCTTACAACTACTGTGGTTCCCCAAAAATAAGACATCCTCCAAAAATAAGACCTACTTCATGGAAACATACTACAGCCCCTGAAAATAATACCTAGCGCATCTTTGGGAGCAAAAATTAATATAAGACACTGTCTTATTTTCAGGGAAACTGGGTAGTAGGCCATCTTCAGAGCCCATGCTCTTAACCACTATGCTCAGCTGCCTCATTGCTGGTCACTGGTGGCACTAGGGGAGATGCCAGGGGACAGGGCATCCTGGGTACTGACTCCCAGGAGCTTGCAGCTTAGTGAGGGTGGCAGCAAGGAAACAAGCATTTCCAACACAAGACTCTCTTGGTTGGAGCTCTTCCAAAAAGTATCACAAATATATATATTTTTTTCAGTTTTACACATTTATATGAATCTCTAGATACAGAGAGATGACAGATTGGTAGGAAGATAAGTGTAGGAGCAGGGCAAAGAAAAGGAAGACTAGTTAGGAATTTCTAGCAATAGTGCAGGAAAGAAATGGTCGTTACTAGAATTATGGTAGAGACAATGAAGAGTGAGAAAATTTGCTATATTTGAGAGAGAGAAATGGGAATTAAAATTGTCGGTCTTGTTAAATGATTGATACAAATTCAAAGTCCTGGGCAGAAGCTTTTAATCAGCTAATTCTATTATAATCATGGGGGAGTAATTATTAAATTATTCAAGCCACGACTGCCAGGGGTGGAGAAAAGGAACTCCCATGTCGCTCAGGATTCTGTGGCCAGCACTCCATCCCTCCAAGGGCTCACAAACTCAGGCTCACCAATAAGAAAGAAATTCAGATGCTGAGCAACCAAAAAAAAGGGGGGTTGGGAATAGACAAATGTCCAATACAGTGTGACCAGAAGGGAGCCAAAAAGGGTGACTCTGTGACCTGGGCAAAGAGATGCATGGCATGGATAGTGATGCCACTTATGGAGATAGAAAACCCCAGAGAAGCAGGATTAGGATAGAGGAAGAACAGAGGGTCAGTGTTAGGTAGGCATGATGAGTTTGAGACCTGAGGGATATCCAACTTGGCACATGACTTTCCATGGTTACTTGGAGGGGAAAACAATCCCCAAGATTCAGAAAAATCTGGCCTCTGAAAATTATACCAGATTTGCCTCACAGCATCCTCTGTCATGTTTGATGTACTCTAGCTACACCAGGTTTTAAGTTTCTCAAATATGTTATGTCGCTTTCTGTCTTAGGACTCTGGTCCATGCCTAAAATGCTTTTTCCCCCTCTTAGCTAAATTCACTATATTCATTCTTCAAAACTCAGGTCAAATGTCATTCATTCCCTCAGGGAAATCATTTCTGACCTCCAAACTATAATATGCTTTCTTAACACTTAGTATTTACTTTTCTGTAGCAGTTATCAAAGTTCACAATTATATCTTTAGAATATAATTTTTAGAATTTGAATTAATCTCACCCACTTAACAAAGACATAGAGTAGTGGTTGGCAAAGTCATTAGTCAACAGAGCCTTGTGAGCTGCATGTGGCTCAGGAGCCACAGTTTGCCAACCACTGACATAGAGCAAATAAAATTTGGCACTTCTATATCCCAGATGCTGAGCCCAGGCAATTAGATATTTATTGAAGAACTAGTGAGCAAGTGAGTGAATTAATGACTGAAAGAAAAAAATGTATATAATAGACTATTTTGCAGAAGAAACAGTTAACCCAAAGACCCTGATTTGGGATAATCAGTATGCAGATGGTAACTCAAGCCGATTGAGCAAATGAAATCACTCCAGAAATAGTGAAAGACAAACAGCACTTAGGATCTATTAGTAACTAGTAAGCTTTCCTTAATGTGATATCCATGGGTCATCCTGCATTGGAATCACCTGGAAATTGAATTCTGGAATTCATATTTTTAATAATTACTCCCTGGTGATTACCATACATTCTAACATCTGAGAACCATTAACTTTAGAAATCAGTAGAAATCCTCTTGACACAGCCCCAGAAGTTTGTATTACATCCCAAGTGTTTGAATGTCCAGGAAAATAGTATAAATGCGAGCAAGTTACTAAGACATGTAGTTATGTTAATACTACCAAAGTAGGATTTGCAAGTCCTTGGGCTGATAGTTGGTCCCATCACTTGCTAATTTTACAACCTATGTAACTACTGTCAATTACTTTGAGAGAACAGAGACTTGGGGAGATTAGTAATAGTCTCTCTGATTGACGTTTTATGAGGATTAAGTATATGTAATAGTTAACTTTTTAAAAATATTAAAATTGCTTTATGTATTATGAATTGCAAAGAGAATATTAACATGGAAATCTCCTATTGGTTTCCCTCATGCAGTAAAATACCACTCTGTTAAACAAGTGAATTCACATTTTCTGTGTGTGTGAACATCCATAAGATTGTGTGTGTTTAACTAAAATTACAGGAATAGAAAACTAAAACCAAGAGCTTTCCATAAGACATCACTAAGCATCAGAAGAGGCATTAGAAAAAGAGTAAGCTTAACCTACATCTTTGAAAAATAAGATCATATTCAATCTGTCACTTCTTGTCACCACATTTTTTCATGTTACACAATGATGATTCCTGGGTAATCATATTGCCTGTAGAAAGATCATGTAAAATGAGAGAATGGTCTGGTAGCTTGAGTGCTGGTTTATAATTTCGGAAAATTATCTACAGCTTAAAATTGTAGCTCTGCTTTCAAATTGGTACTATCAAATAAATAAGCAATTTGCCAACTCAGGTGTCCATTTTATAAACTAAATGTCAACTTTTAATTTCTGAAATGTTAAAGTAGGCTGCAGTGAGTAAGCACATGGAATCTAGGAATAAAATGCCTATTTCTGAATCCTGGTTCTGGCATTTTTTTCTCCCAGGGGTAAGTTACTGTGTCTCTATTTCTCATCTAGGAAATGAAGATAATAGAATTATTGTGAGAATTATATGACTTAATATAGTGTAAAATAGTTTCTGTCACATAATGAAGGACTCATTAAATGTTGCTCATTATTCAGCTACCTATCTTACAAGGTTCTTAAGAAACTGTGTATGTTATGTCAATGCTACATAAACAAAATGCGCACACAAACATTAAATCCTATACTTCAAAATAAGGACTATCATTTTTAATGAAGTAATCATGGTTGAATTGGGAAAGAAGTGAGAAATAAGTTGAAGGCAGTGAAGATGGTTGAAGGAGATGGGGAGAAATATATTTACTCAAATAAAATGACATTGAGCAAAGTATCTTTGTAAGCCTTTAAGACTGCCTGCAGAGTTATATCACAGTTGGTTGAATCTGACGAATGTTAGCCATTTTTATTCGGAGTGTTTCTTTTATTTTAGAAAGTACCTAAGAGTCAGGATGAACCAAGATTGATGAATGAGATAGTTGACAAAATTTCATAGCACACTTTCCCTAAATGAAAGGAGAAGGAGGAGAAAAAGTATACACAGGTTGAAATAAGCCACAGGATGCCCTGGTTGGGGAGCTCAGTTGGTTGGAGCATCCTCCCATGCATCAGAGGGTTTCAGATTTGATTCCCAGTCAGGGCACATTATTAGGCTGTGGGTTTAGCCCCCAGTTGGGGCATGTGCAGGAGGTCGCTGATCCATATTTCTTGCTCACATCAATGTTTCTCTCTCTCTCTCTTGCTCTCCCTTTCTCTTTCTCTAAAATCAATAAAAAGATAACCTTAGGTGAGGAGGAAGGAAGGAAGGAAGGAAGGAAGGAAGGAAGGAAGGAAGGAAGGAAGGAAGGAAGGAAGGAAGGAAAAGAAAGAAAGAAAGAAAGAAAGAAAGAAAGAAAGAAAGAAAGAAAGAAAGAAAGAAAGAAAGAGAACTCATGAGGAAGAAGTCTATTCAGGCATTTAGTTCTCTCTGATTTTATAATCTATGAAGATAGCCTAAGTCAGTGATTTTCAAATGGTGTGCCATAAGAATTTTAAAACATGAAATATCTAGTAACTATTTAGTGAGGGGCACTGATCTCTTTTCCCTTAGATTACAAATGGGGGGGGGATGACAACAGGCAACATAACAATAACTATCCTTTGTGAAGTAATCAAAATTGTACCCTTTTTTGTCAAGTTGGTAAGATATATATTTTTTGGTGTGCGGTGGAATTTTAGTGATAGTTTATATGTGCCACGAGATGAAACAGGTTAAAAATCTCTGACCTCAGTTAATAACAGCTTGGGGAATAGTTCTACTTATGGTTAGGCAATCCCAGCAAACTGGAACACAAAATCACGTCATCCTGCCTGCACATTTGGCTCAGTCCTTGGATACCAGTGGAACAATCAGGCTTTTTTACTGAACTAGAGATTAATTCCTGACCTTGAACCCCAGTTCAGGTAACTAGGACCCTCTCTGGATAACCTGTCCAGTACCTCAATCCTGCTTTCCTCCTAACAATTCTTATTCTGGAATGTCTAGAGCATCCCCTAGTCCCTCACCATGTGACCAAATCCCTATCAGCAAAAAGCCTTCCTGAGCTGAGGCTGATTTGGCTCAGTGGATAGAGCATTGGCCTGTGGACTGAACGATCCCATGTTCGATTCCTGTCAAGGGCATGTGCAGGCACATCCCCAATGGGGGGTGTGCAGAAGGCAGCTGATCAATGATTCTCTCTCATGAATGTTTCTAACTCTCTATCCCTCTCTCTCTTCCTCTGTAAAAAATTAATAAAATATATTTTTAGATTTTTTTTTAAGTTTTCCTGGAAGCAACTTACTGCTCATCTGTAGTCTGAGGTATACTCTCAGGTATAGCCTAAATTATGATCGCCCACTTTGTTTTATGAGAGACTAGGGGCCTGGTGCACAAAATCTGTGCCTGGAGGTGGGGGGTGTCCCTCAGCCCAGCCTGCACTGTCTCTAATCTGGGACCTCTTGAGGGATGCTCAACTGCCCATTTACACCAGATCTCACCTACATGGGCAGTCAGACATCCCTCTCACAATCCAGGACTGCTGGGTCTCAACCGCTCACCTGCCTGTCTGATTGCCCCGAACTGCTTCTGCCTGCCAGCCTGATTACCCCCTAACCACTCCCCTGCCAGCCTGATCAACACATAATTGCTCCCCTGCTGGCCCAATTGCCCCTAACTGCCCTCCCCTGCAGTCCTGGTCATCTTCAACTGACCTCCCCTGCTGGACTGGTCTCACCTAATTGCCCTCCCTTGCTGGCCTAGTCACCCTTAACTGCTCTCTCTTCCCTGCCTGGTTGCCCCTAACTGCTCTCCCCTGCTGGCCATTTTGTGGAGGCCATCTGTGTCCACTTGGGGACTTCTATCTTTGACTACATGAGGGAGATGATCTTATATGTTGGAGTGATGGTCAATTTGCATATTATCCTTTAATTAGATAGTATTAATACTTACTACAGCTGCAAACACAAAACTGGCTGACCTTGAAAGCACAACTTACTCATATGCTTAAATGCATGAGCCATGTCCTTTCATAACAAGACTTGATGTCATAGAGACAGCAGCAAACTTTGGATTGTGTCAGATGTATATCATTGCCCATTAATACTCTTATTAGCTGTGTCAACTTAGATCTGCCTTGGCCTCTGGGACTCAGCTGCCTCATTTGTAAAGTGGAGTTAATATTACTTTCTCCCCAAGATGTTAGTGAGGCTTAAATATGTACTTAATTTTCTAGATCTGGATCTGATAGGAAATCCTTAAATATATTGATTTCTCATCCTTTCTCTTAGCTGAATTTCACACCAGAGTATACTTTAAGACCTTTGGCTCTACTTGCAACTAACCTTGTATGCACACCCCATTATCTATCTCCCCTGTCAATTGATTACTAGACACACATGTTCTTTGAATTTCAACCCTATCCCCTAGAACAGTGTTTCCCAAACTTTTGACATATGTGTACCCCTTCTATAATTTTCGTAACGCTGAGTACTCCTCATCAAAAAAAAAATGGATGCATTTTAATAACAATCAAAATATATTCATTTTATATTTTTGGGGTACATACACAAAATAATAATAAACAAAAAATAAAATTATTCATAATAAAATATAAATAAGAGTTATATCATAAATAACATTTATTTGCACACCAGACCATCTCATACCTCACAAGACTATCTTGACTTGACTCATGAGAACATAGAATTAGGCGCAGCTAAGCAAGATGCAGTGCATATCCCCAACAAACTTTGGTGCAACGCATACCCCCATCAAACTCTTCCCGTTCCCCTGGGGGTACGCGTACCACACTTTGGGAAACACTGCCCTATAAGAATTATGCCCTTGGGCCATTTGTGCTTTATGCTTATTAAGAAGTAAGACACTGGCTGTTTCTGCTGCTTCAAGGGGCCCTCAGCTACTTCAGCCCTCACAGGTCTCTTTTCTAGTCACAGATTCTTTCAAAAGCCAAGGCAATCATATTGTAGACAATTCTATAGTACACAGAAGCAAACAAAACTAAGCCAAAAATTTATTGCTACATGCTTCACTTGCATGGAAAATTTTACAAATGGGCTGCCTTCTACCATTATTAGTACTGCTATGTTTGCTTTGAAGAAAGATATAAATAATAATCCTATCTAATAAAGAGGGAATATGCTAATTGGCCTTGCAAAGATGGCGACACCCATAATCAATAAGGAGGGAGTATACTATTGACTGCCCTGCCCTCAAAGTGGCTGCATCAGCCCCACAGCCTCCCAGGGCCGCCAGAGGCTCAGATAAACAGAGCTGGCCGAGGATTGAGCTACTGGCAGTGACAGCAGTAGAAGTGTGATGGGGGCCTTGCCTTCCCCTGATCGCAGGGTTGCCTCCTGCCCCTAAGGGCTCCTGGACTGTGAGAGGGGGAAGGCTGGGCTGAGGGACCCCCCCCCACAACCCCTCTGGTGAATTTTCATTCACCAGACCTATAATAATAATAATAATAATAATAATAATAATAATACAAACTTCAAACTTGCAAAAACAGATAAAATTTGGAATATGTAGGGTGATGAGGATTTATTTATAGGCAAAGTAATGCATTCAGTGGTTCCTATAGCAGAATCTCTGAGAACTTCTAAAATAGGTGATTTCTAAAATTTTCAATTTACATACATCTTTCAAAGATGGTACAAACCCCATCACTCCTGAGCTGAACTCTCTGAAGGTGAGGCCCAAATATACTCTAGAGTTTGGTAGATTTGGACCACCAAGGCCTAAACACTTAGTTAAAATATGTATTCTTAATAAATTCGACTAGGTTTTTGGAGATATGTAGGTTATACCATCATAGAAAGAATAACTAGCTGTCTCATATATGTGATTAACTGAGCCAAAGGGGGGTGTCTGTCATGTTTTAATTTTCAATTATGTTGTACTTATTGTACTTTATTACAATATGCAATCAAAAATGTTCTTTTAATTGAAAGAAATAAAACTAAAGTTTTTTGGATTCTAAACATTCTCTGCCTTATATAGTACCAAATAGCCCTTTAGAGAGGAGGCTAGCATTTTTTTCTATCTATTCAACAACTCTAACAAAGCTTTACTCTATAACAGATACCTGGGAAGGCTCTGGCATTATAATAGCAATAGAATAAAAAATTCACTCATTGACTTTGCAATCTAGTATAGTAGCAGTACAATAATCGAAGAATCATATCATATACCTAAATGTAAATTTGCATTCATGAAAGGTGCTATGATATAAAGTATTTGGAATTGACCTAGGACTCATGAGTTCCTAATGCTCCTAAATTGGATTAAATCCATTGACTCAGTAATTCTACACATAGGAATATATCTTACATATATGCTATCTCATTTTCTTAAAGATTTTATTGTGTATGAGTTTGTAAGAAATTTAACTGTTCAATGATAGGAGACTATGCTATTAAATTATGCAATAACTATATAGTAGAAATATGTGTCATTAAAAATATAGTGAACAATACAATGAGATCTTTTAAATATATATTACATGAAATACATATTTCGAAACAACATGAATGCATGACAGGTTAATATCACTTATATTAAAAGGAGCGTATAGGTATTTATACATATAGTCTGGAACCAATTATCTTTCTCTGAAGAATGGGATGAGCTATTTTACTTTCACTTTTAATTTTTAGCACTTTTATTATTTTTTTAAATTTGTATATATGTGATAGTGGTGGTTATTTTATTTACAAGGGCACCTATAATTTATTAATTATATACAAGTTTGGATACATAATGGTCCTGTAATGGGCTCCATTACATGACCATTGCAGAATCAAAATGTTCAGTGACAGAACCCTAATCACTTGAAATTTTACACCATCACTATGGGGACAAAAATTACTGTGCTACCTAGAGCTCCTTAGATGAATTTAGCAACCAGATTGAGAACCACTAATCTAAATATCCACTTCAGGAAAAATGTTTACATTGAAGCTCATGTCACAGGAAGCAAGTTAGTTCCATAAGTTTTATAACTATTCAGAAAACAAAATGTACACCATGATAAAAATATTGGTAGTTATTCCAATTGCTGATGTCATAGTTCTTTTCAGAATCTACAGAAGCCCACAAATTACATTTAAGACAAAACAAAGTTTTTGTTCCTCTGCTAGAAACGTTTACTTCAAAGACATCATCCTGCAAGCAGCTAACTGTACAACTCTACTGGTTTTAATTTATAAAATGAACCAAGGATTTGAAGTAGAAAAACTGAGAATTAACTATTTCATATCAAAACCTCAGTGCTTTTCATATTACTAGTATTACTAATTTCTCATGAAAATCCTTTCCTTGAAATAAACCTCAGGGTTCATGGTACCCTCCATCTTTAATCATGTTTCCCCACCTTAGAACATGAATAAAACAGCCTTTCAAGTGAGTAAGCATATGGCTGCTTGAAATAACCAAAATAATTATCCATTTAATTGTAGATCCACCCATTACTAGCTGTATGACATTAAGTTACATAAGTTTGTAGCATCTCAGTTTACTCATGTGCAAAATTAAAATAATGGGATCAAATTCACAGTGGTGTTGTAAGTAAAATAATAAAGCAGATAAACCACTTGGAAAATCCCTGGTCTACAGTGGTAATCAATAATGAGTTTCTATCTCTAACCATACTTCTGAACTCTCAAAAAGACATAAAGTCACAGTCTTAACAATTAAGGCCACAGCTTGGGTTTGCCTTTGACTTCGAAGCTTGTATCTTTTACTTAGCACCCTGCATCCCTTGATTATCTCAGTGCCATCTCAGGATAAAGCATTGGTCTAGGCACAGGGCATATGAAAGAATGAAGAAGATGAGACTCTCCTTGATTAGAGTCAAGTAAAACAAACTAACAGCCAAAACCGGTTTGGCTCAATGGTAGAGCATTGGTCTGCGGACTGGGGGGTCCCGGGTTTGATTCCGGTCAAGGGCATGTGCGTTGGTTGCGGGCACATCCCCAGTGGGGGGTGTGCAGGAGGCGACTGGTCAATGTTTCTCTCTCATCAACGTTTCTAGCTCTCTGTCTCTCTCCCTTCCTCTCTGTGAAATATCAATAAAATATACTTAAAAAACAAACAAACACACACACACACACACACAAGAAATGTGCATAAATTATCATTGCATAGGTAGAGAGCCATGTCATCAGGGGCAGGCATATGGGAATTCAGTGAGCACAACAGTTCATTCCAGTTGATAAGTGGTGCGGGGCTGGAGGTGGGAATTAAATAGTAGCCACCGTGGTGTGGAGTGCAGGCCAGCTACACAAAGGGTACCACGCAGCAGGCTCTGGCCATACGGGAAGAACATGACCTCATGGAGTCTCTGGCTACACATACTCTAAGTCTCTTTCCCCACAGGCATGCTGTTCAAGGTGAAGTTCCTCAGAAACACCAGCGCCAAATATCTCTGTGTATAAACATGGAGGTCTTTATAAAATTCCTCTGTATCAGAACCCTGCAGATAAAAGTTGAAATAAATAACTCAAATCTATGAGCTTAATCCCATAAAGCTATCGGCATCCCCGTGCTGTGCACAGTGAGAGCCCCACGGTCCATCTCGCCAGGTCAGTAGTGGAGAAAGGCAGCTCTGCTACCAAACGGTGACTGGATGGTCATGGAGAGAAAAATACGTTGACATTCATCCAAAGCCCAGTAAGCAGATGGCAGTGGGCACAAAATCTATCATGACAATTGGCACCTCATTGGGGTGCTCTGCGCACGGAAGGGAACTGAAAAATGCCCTTTTTTGGCTGCCCTTCCATGAGGCATATTGGTGGCACAGGAGGGGGACGACTGCCTGGCTGGTGTCAAGGGGAGAAGAGATGGCCTTTAGAATCTAGGCTACGGCAGCCTCCTGGGTAGTCAATCTGGTGCCTTTCAAGCATCCAGAGAGTGACTTCAAGGTGTGTATCAGATTTCCTCTAGGATAGATGATATCCAACACATTCCATTCAAAGGTGGCTCACAGGATAACAAACAAAGCCCCTAGATAGAGGGGGGGGGGGTCTGCATTCTCTGAAACCAGGCCTAGTATGTCATGTAAATAACACAATATTTTTTTTTTACCTATTTTAGGATTCTTAAGCTGCTGGTATGTGGATAATCAGTGCATTTGTGTTTTCTAAGCTTGAGTGCCATTGGGTGACTAGGGTTGTTAGCTAGTTGATGAGAAGGGTCATTACCAGCAACACTCTACTTTGCAGAGGTTTGATAATTTGAAATTTTTAAAAAGTGGATGAAGATCCATTTTTTTTCTGAATCATACAGTCTTGATGTGTTTATGTTATTGCCTAATATTTCAGATACCTTAACCAATTGGCATTAAACACATGTATAGATTGCATCACAATAGACACACACATACCCACACACACACTGCTTAGTCTTAAGCCTTTGATGAGACTACTCTGAATCTACAGACAATAAAATACAATGTCAAACTGCTGGCTTATCTCCCAAGAAACTGTCAACTATGTTTTAGTAAGAAGAATACCTAACTCTTTAAGTCACTCTGAAATAAAATAAACATTATTCCAATAAGAACTTTATTTATAAAAATAAATAAATAACTATTTTGAATTTTCAAATCAGTTTTTCATAAAGAACTCTATCCTAAAAACAAAAACAAAAAACAGTCAATGCACACAAGATCCCCTTGACTTATGGTGTTCTTTAAATAAATTACATGGAAAGCGCAGTTTTATATAGACAGATTTTTAGAAAAGAGAACTTAAGTCATTATTTCAGTTGTCTTAGCACCTACAACAGTTTAACCATAAAGGTATCTGATTATTAAACAACCCACCCATATCCAACAGAAAATGGCCAGTTTTGAATAGTTTTTGATCCCAACTTTGGTCAAGACAAAGAAACCATAATTAGTTACTGGCTACAGAAATTATTATTTCATAATAGCAAGTAACATAAATATAAATATATCTATGAAATATTATGCTGAGTAACTATTTTAATTAAAGATAATGCTATGATCAAGAAAAATATTAATAACATATAATTCATTAAAATTGAGATATACTGAATAAATCTATCCCAAAGATATAAAATGATAAGCATGCAAACAAAATAAATGATAAAGGAGATGAATTTTGGTTGAGAAATTAAAAGTCAATGTATTATTTATTTATATGCAGCTACTTTTCCAAAGAGTCTGATCTCAAATTGTTCCGCCACAAAAATCAAGTAAAATGTTAGGTAAGGAACTCTTTTCATATCCATAATGGGCAAGAGACTTCTGCTCTACTCTTTAGAAGAAAAATTCTTGACTGCCACCTTACTGAGTAGTGGAGTGAACTGTTAGTACTCGGGCATGGCCTAAGCAGTGGTTGGCAAACTCATAAGGAAACAGAGCGGCAAATCGAGGCTCACGAGCCACATGTGGCTTGCAAGCTACAGTTTATCCACCACTGGCCTCGAGTTTTGGACCTATTGCACTCCCTCAGCTGCATCCGTCCATAATAAGGGAGGTTGTGGCCTTCCATGGGACTGGTTAAGGTTGACTGTGCAGACCCAGCTCTTCCTCCTGGCAGCCCCCACAGTGTAGAGTGGATGGGACAAGGAATGGTAGATAAGGTGGTCCCTCCTTCCTAATTATTTAAGATTATCTATACCTCTCGCCCCAACACTGTAAACCTAACAGCACCAAGGAATAGACCACAGGCTGCTCTTTTATTTAAATCTGTCTTTCTTTGATAACTGATGCTTCACAGCTGGTTAATATGACATGGCAGAGAAATGTTGATCTGCAGAGTGCAGGGTTCCTTTCAGTATGACCTGTTTTGAAACATTTTGATTTTAAATCATCAATCCCAACTTGTTGGGAGAGCTGTCTGAATAAAATAAAATCCTTGCCAGAATAAACATGCACGTTCCTTTCAATAAATGTTTCTCCCACAAATAAACATGCTTTAAAAATGCACCACCCAATGTTAAAACACAATTAGCTCATAATGTATCATTTAAACATGAGTACCTCCAGCCAGGATCTTCTCCTCCAATTCTGCCATTTGCATCTTATAGGCTTTTAAAGCTGCTTCTTTGAAAGAGGGACGGATTCTCTTTGGCTTTGTGATCTCCACAGGCTGTTCAGGAATGTTTTGGTTTTCATCTTCTTTTATTTCCACTTCAGATAATGTTTCATTTAAGGGTTCCAACCCTCCTTCACTAACCACATCATCTGCCTGCCCATCATATCCCTCATCTTGTGGGGTTTCATAAGGTGTTTCATAAGAAGAGTGATCATATTCCTGCATTGGCTCATCTGTTTCAGTAATACTAGTCCTGTTTTCTAGCTTAGCAAGAACTTGTTCTATCACCTCAACATAATCTGTTTCATTATCTGCCACTGATTCACTATAGTCCTCCTCATCTTCCGCTTTGTAGTAATAAGGTTCTGTATAAACATCTGAGTCCAGGGTGGTACTTGATTCATTTGCAGTCGATTGTGATAATGTCCGAAATCTCCCCATTATGGAAGAGCCACTGTCCTCATACCCACTGAGACTCTGTGTGCTTTTGTTCCATACCACCTCCAAGGCTGATTTAGCCCGCTGCAGTGTAGATCCAAATTTTGGGAAGCTGAAAGCCTTATCTGAAAGGTCAATGCTTAATCGACTATGCCAAGATTTAGGTGGGGCATCCTCTGAATCATCACTTTGCAATTCACTTTGACTTCGATACATTATGGACAACTGGCTTTGATTTTGGTACACATCATTAGAATTGGCTTCCTGATAAGAATCATATGGGCCAACCCATTGGCCTTGTGGTTCATTATCCAGTCCAGGGCATGGGGATGAGTTGTCATCTTGGGTTAAATCATAGCTCTCAGAGTCATCCTGAAGGTCACTGTGGCACTTCCCAGAGTCTTCTTGGTCTTTGTTGTAAACATCTAGTTGTTGATCAGATAGACTGTTTGTGTCATAGTCAAAAGCTTCCTGAGTCGATGAATCCAAACCTAAATCAGCTCCTTGTTCCACTTGACTCCATTGTTTCCATGAAGAAAGATCCTCATTTAAAGAAAG
Organism: Vespertilio murinus; assembly: GCA_963924515.1. Classification (NCBI taxonomy): domain Eukaryota; kingdom Metazoa; phylum Chordata; class Mammalia; order Chiroptera; family Vespertilionidae; genus Vespertilio; species Vespertilio murinus. The sequence goes on along the minus strand of OZ004704.1, from coordinate 166,031,925 downwards.
CTGAGAATCACTGTAATGACTTCGGTCTCCAGATGCACATACCATGCCATTGCTCATTCCGCTATCCACAGTTTCTGTGTTCCCTTGGACACCCTGAACAGCCCCATCCAAAAGTACGTCCTGAGGACTGTCATACAAAGTCGTGCCCTCCTGTTTCCTTTGCCAAAGTTCCCGGTCAGAAGATGACAAGAGGGAGCTTCCATTCGTTCTAGTGAAAAACTGATTGTCTGAAAAATCCTCAGAGTAAGATTGACACAGTTTGGAAAAGTCTGACTCAGAACGACTAAGCTTTGCAGTAAAAAAATCACTCTGTGAATGCCAGAGGGGTGTTGCATCTCCATAATGGGTTGTAGTTTGTTTTTCCAAGGTACCTGGTTCTGGCAATTGTGAGGACATTTTATCATAATCTGATTTATTTGAAATTTTGCTGCTACTAGCAGTTTTATTTTTTGTTCTAGCATTGTGTGATTTTGAACTTGACTTGGAAATACCTCCCTTTGTTGGAAACTCTGACTTGGAAAGCACAGCATAGCTGTTTCGATTGAGGTCAGATTCCAGCTCTCCATCACTGTCATCTGGTAGCGTCCAATTACTCTTCTTCATTTGGGGCTCTGGAGTAGACAACTTTATATCCATGCTCTCATAGGTCTGGGAAGATGGTATCCCTTTCTCTTTTCTTTCTCTGATGTCATGAGTAAGAATGTCTGTTGAGATTCCAATACCTGTTCCTTTGAGTTTATATGATTTTTTTAAGACCAAATCCCTTTGCTTAGGGGTTTCAAAGTACACCAGTATGGGCCGAGGCTTTGCATTTGGGCAGTCCCTTTGGTGTCCTATTCTCTGAGCAAATTCAATTTTAATAGCATTTGTTGCATCTGAAAAACCCATTTTATCTATTAGAATTTGGTACACCACAACTTCGGTGTATTCAAATCTTTCTTCAGGCACATTTAAAAATCTCAGGCTTGCCTTGCCACCCATATGGCCTAAGTGCTTAATGTAATCATGGATGTCTCTGGTTTCCCTCCGAGACTGGACGAACCCTGTACGTAGCTGTTCAATTTCACTTTGTACAACCTCCACACTGCTGGAGATCTCATCGATGGAGTGCTTGAGAGCATTGACATGCCCTCGTAGCTCAGAAAGTTCGGTCTCAATCTGACTTATTCCCTGAAGTTCTTTAAAGATCATTTCCATGACATCATGTGTTTGACTAATACATCCAGAGGAACTGAATCCTGGCTCCAGGGCATTTGTCTTTGGGTTTCGGGCAGTTCTGTCCAAAGATTTGCTTCTTATTCCCCAGGTTTTCTTCATTGTGCTCAACTCTGAATCTGAGGAGACACAGTCTTGACTCTTTTTCCATTTCCTCAGTTTACGTAAAGCTCCTAGTTTTAAGCTTTGCAGAGTGCGTTCCCCATCAGAGCTGCCCTCCGAAGGAGCCAGGCTGCTTGAACTCTTCCTGTTGCGTTTCACTGGCATCATGAGTGTTGACTGTGGCTGGTTTTCTGCACTACTCCTTAGTTCATTGAGTGATTCTGAGTAGGAACTCTCAATGGAAGATAATTCTTGAAGCAGATCTTCATTATCACTGTTGGTTACATTAATATTTTTTTGTAAGCCGTTAGCAATAGCTACACGGTAACTGAATGTTGGTGAGAGAGAAAATTCTCTGTTAGCTTCGTCTTCTTCAGTGGATAAGTTGCGAGTGGATGAACACTTGGCAATCTTCTTTACGGTACTTTTCAAGGTATTAGAAAGTTTGGGGGTTTTGGAGTGGCCAGCAGTAGGAAGGTCTTGATCCCTTTTCTGCTCACGATTCTCTTTTTTTTTGTTTGTATTCCCCAATTTCTTTGTAAACATTCCTTTGCAAAGCTTATGTATGTAAGGTAAAATCAGGCTCTTGAAAAGATTAGCCACCATGGAGAGCAATTAGTGCAAGCTTCTCTACTCCAAAAATATAAACAAGGTGTCAGGATGAAAAACTGTAAACCCAAGGCAAGCATCACTGTTCAGATGTTCTCTGAATCATTGAAAATAGCAGGAAGGGCAGTGCAGCTCTGCCACAAGGTCAATGTCCTGTGAAAACCAAAGCCAAGTTCCATTTATGGAAGACATTTTCTCTTGGAGAGGGGGTTTCATGAGTTGCTCTCATTTCCACGTGACTTCAAGTATTATCTAAAAAAAAGCAATGTAAAAGTGAGTATCAGAATTTAATTCTAGACTTATCCCATTTCTAACATTTTTCAAAAGTATTCAAGATACATAATGTATAGAGGATTGCAGAGGGAGCAGGGTAATATATTAATTTCAATACACAGTTGCTATTAAAACAACTTATAAAGCAAATCAATAGCTATATCTATGCTTAAATTATATTTTTTTCTAAATTATCTATGGATAGACACAATTGAAATGGTAATAAAAGATAATGATAATTTACAAAGGTTTGTATAAGATGACAAATTTAAAAGCTATATTAACTGCATGAGGTTATCATTTCCCCATTATTTTATTTCTTAAATTGCATTTACTTAGAAAGACATAAGCTTTTAAATCTAAATGTATACCCCAGGCATTTAACATTAATCAAATTAATATTATCCATATATATAAGACCTTTCCTTATTCAATTAATCTCTTACTTTTCTAGGCTTTCAATGATTTGGAATTTCTTAAATAATGATTAAAGTAATCCAAGTAAGACATATGTCATATGCTAAAGTAAATACTAAGAGAAAATACATCTTTTATAGCCATCAAATTTGTCAATGACATATAATGGTTGAAAAGAAATAGAAGGTTATATCAAATGAGGTATTATAACAACAATAAATCCAATTAGGAAAATATATTTGAAAATGCATATAGTACATCCAAGTTTTGAAAGGATGCGACTTGAGAGAGCAGAGCCATGCTAATCACCTAGTGCAGCTTTGTGGCAGATGGCGGGAGGCTCATCCCCAGGGTTAGCACCAGGAATAGCCATAGGTTATCAAATCACAAAAAGAAACTGTGCCACAAATAAATTATTCCTACAGAGAATCAAGAATTGGATGGGTAAAGAAGGAGGAAGAGGAAGAAGAAGAGAAGGAAGAAGAGGAGGTGGAAGAGGAGAAGAAGGTTTATATGAATTTTGCCTGTTCACTAGCAGTGTAATTTGTATGTGATTCATTCAAATAAAATGTTGTTAAATTTAACTTGCTGTTTTATTGTTGAAATAGATCGCAGAATAATGGTAGCAGCCAAAAGCCTGTACTGATATTGGACTACCTATGTGGGTAGATAAATAATCTATTTAATTCTTTAAAGTTACACCATGAACTGCATATTGTTTTAGGAGTCAACTGACTTGTTACCAGCTCCCTTCAATTGGAAACCTGCCATGTCTCTTCACTTGGGCTCTGCAGGGACTTAGAGAAAAGATGCTCTGGCAGGAGCCAAGCTTCAGGAGAGACGGGGCTATGGAATGAGAAAGGGAAGCGAAAAGATGAAGGAGAGAAAGAGAACAACTCCAAAGAAGTCCAGGTCTGGTTTCATAAGTTGTCAGAGACCAGCTCCTCAGCTCCTCTTGTCTGAAACAATTTGCTTTTCATTATTAAGTATAAGCCTGAATCTGTTTTCTACTAATAAAAATGCCAAGTAATTGACTCCTGAATTAAATTTAAAATAGTATTTATTGTACCCCCTGCGACCTCTCCGTGTGGAGAAAAGACTTTGGAAAGTTAAGTAGTAGGATGGTAAATAAATTACTTTAAAATCAATTGGTAGAAAAAATTGTTCTATTTACTAAGCACTCAATCCAAGATCCTGGATCCCCAAACCTAAAAACAAACACCTACTTTTTGTTTAAATGAAAGCAGTGATTTTGTCAATGCTTCTGATATTTTCATAAAATTATATCTTGACTTTCTCACTTTTATTATTAGTTCAAAACGATTGCTTTGCAAAATAATTGTTGAAAAAAAAACTGAGCAGAAAAATTCAACCTGAATTGAAATTCTGGTTCAGAAAACATGAACCCAAAGGCATGTATCCAAGTTTACACATACTAATTCACTTGTTCTATATTCCAGTCACATACAGTGACTTGTTGTTCACTAAGGGCTCCACGCTCTTTCACACCTCAGTAACTTTTCTGCTCCCTCTACCTAGAATATCACTCATGCCAGAAATTCTGTTTGTAAAAATGGTATTTAAACTCCAAAGTCATTTGTCCTGTGAGGACTTCACCAACCACCCAAACTGAGCTTTTGTCTCTCTTTGCCACACCGGCCTACAACCTAGCTCATAAGCTATTAGAATTCTGTAGTATAATCTCATTTCTGTCTCCACCTGCTGGACTATGTCCTCTTTAAGAGTAAAAATTATGACTTGTCCTATTTTAAACATGCTGAACCCAGCATGCATAATAAGCACTCGAGAATTATTTGCTGAAAAATTGGCCCAAAGGGCACAAAGTTTCAATTATGCAAGATGCATAAATCCTAGAACTCCACTGTACAGCACAGAGCCTATGGTTAATGAGACTGTATTGTATACTTAAAGGTTTTGCTAGGAGGGTGGATTTCACAGTAAGTATTCATGTCAGAAAGTAATCATAAAGCAAGAAGGAAAGGCAGGAAGAAACTTTTGGGGATAATAGATATGATTGTGGCATAGACTATACTGATGATTTCACAGATGTATACTGATATAAAAACTCATTTTTAAAAGTTAAAACAATTGTCACTTACTAAATATCTTCACCTGGTTGCCCCAAATAAAATTCCATTTAAATGCAGCCTTTTTTTCTTAGTTATTCATCTCAATTAATATTATAATGAATATCCGCTTACTCAAGACTTATACCCAGGACTCATTCCTGGGTATAATCCCCACTTTACAGATGAAGAAATACAACCTAACTAACTAAGCCCCAAGCCACATAGGTGGGGAGTGATGTAGCAAGAACTGCAACTCAAACTAACTGGCTTCAGGGTTCATTACACTAAATAAATCTATAACAAGAAATTATAAATATTGCTGGCAAATTGGCACATTGATTAGATGTCCACACACCTAATTAATGAAATCTAAAGAGCCCTGCACTTTCAGTGTCTCAATAAAAATGTGTTCACAAAGTATGCGTCACAGATGATTAGGTGCTGCTAGCTCATTTTGCCCAATTTTATCTCTACCTGCCCCAAAATTAACTCTAAGGCCAAGAGCACATCCTTAAAAGCAACACAATGGGTTAATAATTAGTGGTAACTTCAGACTAACTTCTAACTGACCAATAAGCACATGGAAATGTGTTGTACAGCATAATTTTAATTATAAAAGATACAAATTAAAAAACAAAATGAGATACCATTTTGTATAGGCAAAAGTAACTAAAAATATAAAAATACTGGCTACACCAAATGCTGGAGAGGCTGTGGAGCAACTAAAATTTTATACAGTACAGAGGACAATGTAAAAGAATATAATCACTTTAGATGTTTTGGCAATTTCTTATAGTTAAACCTTCATTTGCACTATGACCCAGCAATTGCATTCCTAAGTGTGTACCCAAGAAAAAACAAGGCATATTTTTTCTCAAACAAACTTGTATGAGAATTTCCATGGATACTTTATTAACAATATCTCAAAAGTAGGAAAATATCCATCAATAAAAGAATGGATACAAAAATTACAGTATGTTAAAATAATGGAACACTAATCAGCATAAAGAATAATGAGCCACTACTACTCGTGAATCTTGAAAGTATTATATAGAGCAAAAGAAGTCAGACACAAAGGAGTAAATGTTCTATGATCTTGTCTATATTAATTTCAAATCAAGACTAAGCTATGATAATAGAAATTTGAAAAATTGTTGCATATGAAGGGTGGGGACTGATTTGAAGGAAACAGCAGAAAACATTTTGGGGTGATAGAAATGCTCTATATCTTAATTGGGGCAGTAGGCATATTTTCATTTATAAATTCTTCTAATTATAAATTTGAGATCTCTCCATTTCACTGTTTACAAATCTTATTTCAGTGAAATAATATAGAAAGAAAAATGAAAAATGGAACATATACTTTGATGATGGATGTAGCACATGAGAAGTAATTTTCTGGAATGGTGGAAACTGGTTTACTTGACTGTATAAAACTTAGGTCTTCTTTTAGTTGCTGAATTTAGTGCAATTTCAGACCATGCAGAACACATAAGAAGTGTTGAACAACGCACTCAAAGGTCTAAGCAGAAAGACAATATAGTAGGGAACACAGCTTCTTTAGACATTCAGCTTCATCAAAAAGGCCAAGCCGCAATTCTCCTATCTGTTTGGAAATCCTCTAACTGACGCAGAAAAGCCTCCTTGACTGGGGACAGACTGAAGTTGTCCAGAGGTTCCCTGCCATGCCATTGGAATAATTATTCAAAAAGGTATTCATTTTAATGCCCTTTGTTTTAGAATCTCTTCTTTCCAAGGGTCATATATCCTCCTGTGATCTTAACTGAAACCCCTCTAAGATAATGCTCTAGATATTATATCTCCTCTTGATCACATTTTAAGTTCCTTTCTTTCTAAAGGGTCCATCTAACCTAAGCAATAAGCATGTTCACAACTTACCTTATTGTAAGTGAAAAACAACCAACAACACAGCCTTCAGCTTTCCTTCAATGTTATCACCTTCTCAGGCGACTGCACCTTCCAACTGACTCTTCCAAAGCATAGAGGAGACCCACTGTCTGCACTTTCTCTCGAGTCTATTCATCTTAATCTCTTGAGGTCTGGCTCCAACCCCAGCAGTCTACTAAAATTTCTCTTTTCTGAGATATGGATAATATTTGTATAACGTCTCAATCTTCCACACCTTGCCTATTGCATCTGAAACCGTTAACCATGCTGTCTGTCTTTAAATATTTCTATATACCTCTGTGGCAACAGGGCCTACTTGAGTATCTCTCTGGACATAATTATTTTGACTAGAGTGGTCATATCATAAAAACTGGGCCAATTACGTTTTCTTTCTTGAGAATTGTAAGTTGAAACAGACAGTTTGACAACAGAGCAACATAAAGTTCTGACCTGAATAGCCAACTTTTAAATTTTGTAAAAATTTAGCAGTGAAAAAACATTAAAATAAAAAAGAGTGTAGACAAATGGTGAAAAGCAAGAATGAGAGAAAATATGTGCACAGGATTTCTGATTGCTGTTTGGGCCTAGGTGTGGGGCCAGTATTAGTTTTGTCTAATTAAGTGAGATATCAGCCTAAGTAAGTGTTTTTCTTTAGAAACAACTGGCCTCTCTTCCTCTTTTCTCCCTTCTTTTGCTCTCCTTTCTTTTAACTACAAAATCAATATATTTCCATCTAGCTTCTCTTTTTTTATTAATTCCTATTCATGTTTTGACCAGCTTTGTCTGAAAAATTATTATCATCTCAAATTCAGTATTTCAAATGTATCCTCATTACATGACAATCTTCTCTAACTTTCTCATATAGTACTTATTAACAAAACCAACATGTTCTCATTTATACAGATGGGAACTCCAGTTTCACCACTAATTTCTCTATTGCCTTGTACCAGACTTACCTTACAGGCCTTAACTTTACAGTTCCTCCCATCCCTGTACTTCCTTTCCATTCCCAGGGCCTCCATTTTAGCTCAGATCCTCATCAGTGTTCACCTCAGGTCACTATCTTCTCTTAGAAAAGAAAATCCACACAAAAATTGAACATTTTATGTAGGTCCTAAAATATTCCAATCATTATATTCTATTCATTAAAAAACAGTATCACTTCAACCTCACCACAGGCATTTACACTTGATTATGAAAATGACTTCCTAGCTGTCCTCACCTCACTGAGTATGCACAACTCTAGATGTGTCTTCGTTCTGTAGTAAAACCAAGAAGTTAAAACTTCAATAAATGTTGTGCAGCGTGGCAATGGACCACAACTCAGATGCTTACATAATTAGTATTCCTCCTCCCTGTCTATTAGAGTATCCAGCGCACTTCTCCTCACACAATGGAACTTCCCTTGATTCTAACTCTTGAGTGAAAGCCAATTACTCATGCTTCAAAGCTTGCAAGCAAAAATGGATGTGATAGTTATAGCTGAGAATTAAAATTAATGTCTCACTAAATAGAGCTGCAAGTTCATTCTTTTCCTAAATCATAAGGTGCTTTGAAAGAAATTCCATAAAGTAATCATTTTAAAATGCCTAACAGCAATACAGATTTTAACTTGTTCAGCAAAGATATATCCCATTCTACATAATGATAGGTAATATATATGTCCCCTGTGCAAACTCAATGATCAAAGTTAGTTCTTTAAAAATTCTTGTATTTTATTATGGGATACTAAATTACACATGTAAAGTCTCTTCAACTGAAAACTGAACATGCTTAGCATCATCCAGCTCTTACCTCAAAGAGCATCTGGAAATAAATAATCACAACAAATGCATTTGGTAACCTGATCAATGGAAAGTCTAGGTGCTGTTATAATTAAAATAAAATAGGAAGAAATTAAGAAGGATACACAAAAATGTGTATATCTCTAAGTAACTACAGAGGTAAACATATGTAATGTCTATGTATCTAAATTCAAGGTTCCCAAAGCCCCTTGTCACAAAAGAAGGTAAGCTCTAAGATTCAAGCTCTGGTTGTACCTGTGTTTGTCTCTCTTGATGCTAACTCAGCCCAGACTTTTTACTTAGGTTTTGATGACAGAAAACAAAGATGCAGAAGAATGCTGTGGGAAATGAAATAGACTATTTTTGACACCATCTGCTAATTTTTAAAAACATTTAAAATACCTTTAAAAAGTAATCAGTGAATAAGCCCTTTAAATATACTTCTGTGCCTTAGGAGGAAGAACAACATTCTGTATACTCTTAATTAAGACCAATGTAATTTCAACACCAACCTCCCATCCAAATCTACCCTCAGCCTCCACTCCAAATGTTGACACTTCAGCCTCCCATCCAAGTCTACCCTCGGGATCAATGGAAACATCTCGTGTGGCACAGCTGTAAGTACCACACAGATACCCCCTTCAGGAATAAAAGCCATTTGTATTTATTGCCAAAGACACATAGCTGACTCACTCAGAATGGTCCATGGCCAAAGGGTTATCCCCCTAGTCTGGGGCAGCCCAAATTGAATGAGTAATTGATAAGTGCCAAGATGCCTAGCACTAATTGATAGGTGTTCAAATGCTCTGTTGATTTAATACAGGGCCATCCCCGGTTCAGAGTTTTCTGTAAGATTGGATGAGGTTTCTGTTGCAAATACAATGCAATTCAGCTCCCCACTCTCCCCAATCCAAGAGAAATTCTATGCATATATCTCTGTTTCATAGTCTGTTTCCCAGGAAAAATGACTTACGAAAGTTGGTGTCAAGGGAGCACTGAGGAAGTGACTATAAATTGAGAAATTTTATCTGGGTCCTCCCTCTTGGACTAGCAATGAGAACCTAATCACTGACACTATGTGGGAAAATTGGATAGCCTGTGTGTACTGTAGCAGTCCAACTGCTAAAATATGCACTACGGATAGACTGGGAGGGATACCAGTGTAAAGGAATGAATTAATGCATACAATGTCCCATGTTATTTGATAGGTTGAGGAGAGGAAGTGATTAGCATTTTGGAATAGAATAGCTGTTTCTGGAATCTTTTGATGTAATAAACAAAACAACAAAAGACTAAGAACAAGAGGCTAAGAGTGATAAATCACCAATTTATGGCTTAGTATAAAGACAATTAGAAAGCCATGTCATCAGTTAAATAAATTCTCACCTTTTGCAACAAATGCAGGAAAAGCTGAGCACCAGCCTCAGGAATCCGATATGTAATAAAGGGGTAATATGCAAATTGACCATCACTCCAACACACAAGATGGCCACTCCCATGTGGACACAAGATGGCCAGCAGGGGAGGGCAGTTGGGAGGGACCAGACTTCCAGGGGAGGGCACTTAGGGGTGAACAAGCCTGCAGGGGAGGGCAATTAGGGGTGACCGGGCTGGCAAGGGAGTGCAGTTGGAGGGGACCATGCCTGCAGGGAAGGGCAGTTGGGAGGAACCAGACTTGCAGGGGAGGGCAGTTGGGGGCAATAAGGCCTGCAGGGGAAGGGAGTTAGGGATGACTGAGATGGCAGGGGAGGACAGTTGGAGGTAACCAGACCTGAAGAGAAGGGCAGTTGGGGGTGACCAGGCTGGTAAGGGAGGGCAGTTAGGGGTGACCAGGCCAGCAGGGGAGGACAATTGGGAGCAACCAGACCTGCAGGTGAGGATAATTAGGGGTGACCAGGCCATCAGGGGAGGGCAGTTAGTTGTCAATCAGGCTGGCAGGGGAGTGGATAGGGGGTGATCAGGCTGGGAGGCAGAAGCATTTAGGGGCAATCTGGCAGGCAGGCAGACAAGCAATTGGGTGCCAGGAGTTCAGGATTATGAGAGGGATCACAGATTGGAGAGGGTGCAGGCTGGGCTGAGGGACACACATGCCCCAACCTGTACACGAATTTTGAGCACCAGCCTCTTGTTAACTATAAGAGAGGCAAAGCTCCAGAGAAGATTCCTCAATGTAGGTAAGATAGCTATGCCCCGTTCAGGCCTTAATAGAGAAAAAATAGTACTGTAAGTTATGGGATGAGGGTTAATTCACTTAGGACTTTTTAAAAAATATATTTTATTGAAGTAAGAGAGGGAGAATGAGAGAGAAATAGAAACATCAATGATGGGAGGAAATCATTGATTAGCTATCTTCTGCATGTCCCACGTTGGGGATCAAGCCTACAACCCTGGCATGTGCCTTGACTAAAATCCAACCGTGACCTCTTAGTTCATAAGTTGATGCTTTGCCACTGAGGCATGCTGGACTAAATCATTTAGAACTCTTGAATCGTCAGCTTTCCTGAATCCCAGACCACAAAAGTGACTTGTTTCTCCCTTTTAGTGATTAGTACGCTACTCTCACTTAAAGATAATACAGAAGTCTCTGACTTGCAAGAAAAGCTGTGCATCCTCCATCAAGATCTACCACAAACATCCCCATGGGCCTCCAAAACAATAATAAGACCAAAGTCACAACATAATGTAGCTGAGTAAATGTATGGTCTGTTAAGGGAGGAAAGAGACTATATGTTCAAGGAACTATAGGATCCCACCAACATATATGCACCAACAGGAACTAAGAAAGTACTTATGAACTGAATTCTGTGGATGTTAGATCAATGGGGAGGTATATAAACTTAATTAGGGAAGAATTTATTGCTATAGAAGCACTCTCTTATGATACTGAATTTAAAACCTGACAAGGACCATAGAAGACACTATTAACACAAAGCTATGTTGGTTCTTTGAAGCTTGGAAAAAACAATGGCCTGCACTTAGTAGAAATAGTTTGGCAAATAACAGAGAAAGATATCATAAGCCTCGGAGAAGTATAGTTGTGATAGAGTGGATATACTACATAAAATCATAAAGCTCACCAGCTGAAAATGTTCCATGAAAGGACATACCATTTACCAACCTGATAAGTAATGGTAAGTTTCTCAGTGACATCACTGAGCATCTCAGTGGTGACTATCCTCTATAAGTCAGAGATGCTATAGAGCCAGGCTCTAATAACAATGGAAATAATAGAATACCAAAACAACTAAAAGGTTAGGTAGCATTTAACTATCAGAAAAAAGCTGGGTACAATTACCATGATGTGGCAACAATGAGGCAACTTAAAGCCAGGTTTTTAGGGTTAAGTAGTCTAGAGAGTTCCTCAATATTGCCTCCAAAGTAAAAAGTAAATCATTGCCTCTCACATCCAAAGTGTGGTTTCCTTTTCAAGTTGGGAAATCATATACTCCATATGTGAGAATGCTATTCTGACCCATATGCTGGTGATCCAAAAGGCTGATATAGTTCACATTCTGTGAACAGAGATATCTGTGCTAAGAAAGTCACCTTGTGGAATTTATAGTGAGCTACAATAGGGAAATCAAATGTGGGCCTCTGTTTTTTTGATAGATCCTACCAATATATATGCACCAACAGGAACTAAGAAAGTAATTATGAACTGAATTCTGTGGATGCTAGATCAATTGGGGGGGGGGAGTATCTGAAGTGGAAACCTATTATATATTCAAAAATATTTCTCAGGCTGCAATTGGATTTGAGTATATACAGAGAACTTGAATATGTGGCAGCCACTAACCATGTGGCCAGAACTACCTATCATGAGTTGAGTTGTGTCCAACCCATCAGATAGTGACATTGGGTAAATCCAATAGCAATCCACTGTACAATGGAAATGGTATAGCTTGGACTAACAGGCATGGGCAGGGTCACAGGGAACAGGTAAACTGCATGAGGATGTGGCCTAGACCTTTGTCATCCATTACAATTGCAGCAGTGTCTTTCCCTTAGTGTGTGTGTGTGTGTGTGTGTGTGTGTGAGAGAGAGAGAGAGAGAGAGAGAGAGAGAGAGAGAGAGAGAGAATGTACAGTTGATCTTTGAACAACTGAACAACACAGGTTTGAACTGTGTGGGTCCACCCATATGAGGATATTTTCCAATAAATACTTGTGGTGTTTTGGATTCATGGCTGGGATGTTATTAATGTGGAAGGCTGATGGCATGCATTATGCCAATTTACTTAAAGGACTTGAGTATCTGCAGGGAGTCCTGGAGAACAACTGCAGAACAACTAGGTTTTTGGGGAGTCAAATATATCCCTTATAAACAGCTAAGGGAAGAAGGAATAAGTCTAAACTTAGTGATTTAGAGTCTGGACAACTTATCTCAGTATGTGGGTGTCTCAATATGTGAGAGTACATGAAAATGCACCATGATACACAGTCCCACTCAACATGTCACTGAAATATAGCAGTGAAGTAAAATCCTCCCAATGCACAGAATTTGAGACAGGTTATTGGGCATGCACTTGTGTGGACAGAGAAGTGGTCCATGGTAAGAATGCATGTGGACTCATGAACGATGATGAATTGCTTGTGTAACCTATGAGGAGCTCATAAAAAGAAAAATTAGGAAATCAGCATCAAAGAAAACTAGAGAAGAAGCAGGTGGATGGCTTTTAAGGGAAAGGGAGCAAAATGTGAAATTTTCTGTTTGCATATGGAGGCTCACCAGAAAGTATCCTCAAGGAAGTAGCAATAAATAACCAAGTAAACAGAATAGGTTGACCAGTTGTGGTTGAGATGGAGAGTATGCATGGGCTCCTATTCACCACAGCTGATCGAGGCACAGCCACTGCTGAAAGGCCAACCTGACAGCAACAGAGACCAACTCTGATCATGTAATACAACAACATCGTTCAAGAAAATCTGCAAGCCACTTCATTACATGTAGCAATTGATTACATTGAACGCTTACTCTGGAAAGGGCATATTTCATTTTAACTGGACCAACACAATTCGAGGTATAAATATGCTTTCCCTACCCACATAATTTCATCTTAGACCAAGGGAACTATTTCACAGTAGTGGATGTGCGATGGTGAGCTCCTGGTTTCCATGGGCAGGGGTGAGGGGGGGAAATGCTTCTATGAAGACACATAATGAAAGTATCATGAAACCTTAAGATAGACTTGTCATCTGGTCACTTTAGATTTACCGCAGGAAAAACTGACTCTGATTATTTGGAGAACGTAGGACCGGACTTACACTACAGGGACAAGGAGAAATATGTTTAGCACCCAGATAAGCCACTGAGAAAATTCTTCATAAGCCTTTTTCTAATTTGATGGTAAATGGATAAAAATAGAAAAATAACTAGGGCTCATTTGGGAATGATAATCTTGGTCACCCCAGGGATACCTGACATGGGGGGTCTAGCAGGGAGATGATGTGTTATGGCCTGGAGAGCAGCTACAATTACAAGGGCTCTAGTTCCCGCCGATAACCTTCTTCATGGAAGAGACCAGCGAGCTAGTCCAGATGGCTTTAATGCGCCACATGAAACAAGTGGGTTTGAGTGGCATACCAGGCAGACTTGTGGATGTCAAGATGTGATACCGACAGGACCTCTGGGAAGGGCCCTCCACTGAGGTGGTCTTGGTTTTTGGATTGCCACAAATGCCAGCTCACAGCTTTTCCATACAGTCTTTGACTATGTTCTAGTTTTGACTTTCAGGCTGTGTAACTCCAGGTCTACACAATATATAAACTTTATTTTCACAATATATCACAAGTAGCAGAGACAACTAATGGTTAACAAAGAAAAATAATTATAGTTGCCATTTAATTTTTGCTTGCTTTGTTCCTCCAAGAATTTACTCTAATATTACCATCAGAGAGGAAAATATTGTGGCTTGACACAAGTAAGCACCTTGCCTAGCACCACAGTTCTAGGAAGTGGTAAAATCTGCATCTGAATGCAGAATATGAAACTCCAAAGACTTCACCTTACATCACTAATTATTCAGGTAACCTGCAAAATGGGGGGGAAATGTATATATATATAATCAGAGAGAAAATACTTTGAATTTAAACTGCCTGATTATCCACTTAAGTATACTATTGAATATGGTAAATAAAATGTAGTAAAGCTTCTACTGGGGAAAAAACAAAACCTCTTTTGTACAGAACTTGAGAAATCATTCTTGCTGAATCTTTATTAGAAATTTCATTTCCAAGGCAGATTCTCCATCTGCCAGCTGTATTCAAATATGGAGTTTAGAATAATCAAAAATATTCTATAGCCATCCAATGGAGCTTTCAGTCGGTGGGTCTGAGCCTAGGAGCTGAGGAATACAGAAATGCTTTGCCCTAAAATACAAAGTTTGTGAAGTAGATAAATGTGGTTCCCAATAACCTGGTCTGCTCTTTGGTCACTTTGTCTGTCTCACTTAATGATTTTTGGTATGTTTGGGAATTGTTTAGACTAAATGATATTTGTTTCCATTTTTATCCCTGAATTCTATTATTTTTAGAAAGAAATCAAGAAAGACTGCTGGTTTTCTCAACAAATACGTAGTGCTTATTAATCAGAATTTGTTGACAGTTTTCCAAGATTATAATTGAGGTTGCATGACCCTGCCTTCATTGATAAATGCAAATTGAGCCATAATGTTCAGATGAGAAACATGTAACCACAATTTGAAGGGGGGCTATTTATCTAACAAATTCCAAAATATTAAACAATATGCTGGCGTTAGGGAAAGAGATCAATTTGCTCCATGTTTTATTCACACCACGCATGGCATCTGTATCTGGCTTCTCTTCCTTATAAGGTTATGAGTCCCGCCTTTGAAAGACAGTTCTTCCTAAGCCCCATATCTTCATGGCTTTCTACACAGAATAGGTTATTAGTAAAGATAAAGAAGTGAAAGATATACTCAAGAAAAAGCAAACTAATTAAAATTTAGATTTAAATTTAAAAGTTTTTTTTAAATAATCATATTATGGAATTATCAGCACTTTACTCATTCCCCCAACAAATATTTATTGATCACCAGCTAAGTATTGTTCCCTGCACTAAGTCTGGGAGAATACAATGGTGAGCAAAACACCAATAGTCTCAAAAACAAATAAACAAATAAACAAATAAACAAAAATAGCAATATTCTCTTCCATTTGTAAGATCAGAATGAGCAGGGAGAGTTTTTTAAACAACATATTTAAATAAATAAGAGTATTTTCTTTCTAATCATTTCCACCAAAAAGTGACTCATTGGTGCCTATTCCATGCATCTCAGACCTACCAATAGTCCTAATCCTCACCACACAGTCTCTGCTCTAACCCAAGACATCTCTTTACCTCTTTGCATGAATAAAATGTACTTTTATTGCCTCCTCACCAGACTACCACTGTTGCAATCTGAATCTTATGATTCATTCCTTCCATTTGTAGTTCATATTTAGGCCACATTTACTATTTCAACAAACCCCATTCCTTTAATTCGCTCTTTGTATAATAATCTGTGTTCATGTTTTTCTCCCCAAATAAATATAAAAGTTTTTGATGGCAGGTCCTCTTTTTAGTCATTTTCACCTTTCTTTTGTTGAGAAGTAGCAAAGTACCCCAAGTCATCTTAAACATCAGCAAAAACAGTTTGTTGTTCTCCACTCACAAAAACTGGTTATTCCCTTTTACCCACAAGTATTTCCTCTGCCTGAAATATTCTGGCCAAGCATCACAATCTATGTCACTCTTTTCCTTTAACACATGAAGAAAAACTCTTTTAAGCACTACCTTTTGTTACTACTAATGTCAAACACAGGAAACTGTTTTGTGTATCCCGTCAGAGTCATTTTAATTCTCCAGAGGTTTTGCTGTTTGTTTTTGTTGTCATTTCTTACTCTGCAAGTAATAAACTACCAGCTTTGCAGCTCAAAGAACAATGGCACCGCCTTGCCCTCAAGAAGCTCACCATCACGTGAAGAGAAGACAGGTACAGGCTCGGGCAATTCAGAGCAGACTGGATGGTGGCAGAGAGAGGCGGCAGCAAAGCCCAGCCTTTTGGCCTCTGCACAGGTCATCGCACATTAAAGCACCGAGACACATCTTGTCTGAAATTGAACTTGCTCTGCTTCTCCTGCAAAGCAGCTCACAGTCCTGTAATTAACCCAGAAGGAATCCCTTGGACTCCAAGTGTTTTCTAGCTGGTCTAATTAGGACAAAGGCAGCAGCTCCAGAGGCAGGATATACACCTCTTCATCAGAAAGGAGGAGCGAGAGATGTCCCTCAGGTAGCCTAAGGCCTACAGCGACGTAGAGAATGTAAACACAGTCACCTTGGTGTGCTGGGATTTCTGAAATGTAAATTTTGTGGACCTGCTTCAAGTCCAAGCTTGGCTTTCTTCCATTGTCTATGACCCTCCTGCCCCACCCTCTTCTCTAGCCACCTGCTGAGTCCTCCAGACCCTCAGACTAATGTCACTAGTAATCTAAGCAAAATGTAATTCAGACAAATGTGCTAAGTACCCAGAAATATAAAAAGTGTACTTTCTTTCAAGCATAGATTTGATGCTCTAGTTTCCTTTCATTAGATGCTGCCTTTGAATTTCTTTTCTGGAAAAAGAGGTGGATTTTGCAAAACAGTACTTGCTGTTCTATTTCTCTTTATGAGCAATTGTTTTCCTCTTGCAAAATCATGTGCTGGGATCCAGGGCTGTGATCTTGGGTCAGAATATTTCCGGGCTAATCATCAATCCATACAGAAGTTAACTTACTTTCAATAGGTCATTTATACTACCTCCCATACCAAATCAATAGAATTCTAATTACCCAGGCAGCCATCCCTCATCACTAACATGGTTATTTTACTAAATAAAAAACACCAATTTCTCTAAAATACCTACTTATCAATTGTAAATAATTAGAAAGTAGTGAATAATGACCAATTGTACTAAACATAATTTAATAGTTTATAATGTAGAAAGCTCTAAACGGAAATCTTGAGACTCTGCCATGCCATTATAATGAATATAATGATATTATACAATAGTACAGATAGAAAATGGCATCTTAACCTAATCTGTAAGTAGTATCATCACCAATAAATATCTATTGTGAAAGTTATTGCCACAAATTAGTTAATTCCTTAAGAATTTTTGAATTTCTGATAAATAGGAGTTCATAGTATCTCTCCATTAGATTTCACATTGCTTGGTTTTACCACTCATTAATATTCACAGACATATAGTAACAAATGTTTTGCATTAAAATATGAACAAGCCTTACTTTGTGGTACATTTTTATCTGATATTAAGCAGTGAATAAATCATCTGTATGATAGGAATTTTAGATAACTGGACTAAGAGATTGGGTTCACAATAAAATGTGCTTTAACTGAGAAATAATTGAAAAACAGACATTCAGAAACTGTAAGTATTTTGACAATTACTTTTTTGGTGCTTCTATACTTTTCAAAATTGTAATTAAATTTGAGACTTGAAACTTGTGTCACATTTGATGGACTTTTAAAATTTTCTGCATTCTAAAAACATCTTCTCCATTCTCATGGAAGGAAGCTTCATATTCCATACACAGCAATCAGCAAGTAATATCTTGTGGGTAGGGCCTAAAGGGCAGACAACTGGAGCCAACTATGAGAGAAATTAATGAAGCCTTTTAGTCTCAAGTGTCTTAAGAGGAAGGTAATATAAAATCTAGACAGACATTCACAAGAAAAACTTAAAGGCCAAGCTCCAGTTTTCTGTCAACAGATTCTAGAGTTGATCTATATTGTCCCAACTAATGGACATTCCCTCCTCTTAACATCATTATTCAGGAATTTAGAGACTTCAAGCTTAACCAAGAAACTTAGAAAAGATTTTGTTTAAACCCCTCATTCCCCTTTTTGGGAAATTTTCCTTCATTTGGAAAAATTGCAGGTGAAAGCACCTATATAATCAGCCACACTGCTAGAGGCCCAGTGCATGAAATTTTGTGCCCTGGGGGAGGTCCCTCAACCTGGCCTGTGCCCTTTCATAGTCTGGAGCCCCTAGGGGAATGTCTGCTTGCCGGCTTAGGCCCACACCCTGTGGGGAGTGGGTCTAAGCTAGCAGGAGGACATTACTCTTGCAGTCCGGGACTCCTTGCTCTTTATCACCCACCTGCAGCATAGGCAGGAGAGGCTTCCGCCACTGCCACTGTGCTTGCCAGCCATGAGCTGCTTCTGGCTGAGTGGTGCTCCCCCTGTGGGAGTGCACTGACCATCAGGGGCAGTTCCTGTTTTGAGCGTCTGCTCCCTGGTAGTCAGTGGGCGTCATAGCAACTAGTTGTTCTACCATGAGTTTGATTTGCATATTAGTGTTTTATTATCCTATCTAATATAAGAGTAATATGCAAATTAACCATCACTCTGCTACACTTACCAGCCACACCCACCAGTCAATCAGGAGCAAGTATGCAAATTAATCTAAGATGGCTGTGGCCACAGAGAGAGCAGGAGGCTTGGGTTGCCCCTGCAGCCCTGGCCTGCCTTGACCTCCGCTTAAGGCTACAAAGTTTCCATTATAGAATATAAATAAATCCCAATAAAAATGGTTGTGGCCACTAGCAAGCAGTAGGCTTGGCTCTGCTCAAGGCTACAAAGTTTCAATTATAGAAGATAAATAAATCTCAGATACCAGGGCCTCCACTTGGGTTGCCTGGGGACATGGCAGGCCTGAAAACCACCACAGGCCCCTAGCCCAGGCCACCCCACACCCTAAAGGAACCCACACCCTGATCCAGGACACCCTTCAGGGAAAATCAGCCTGCCCCCACCTGTGCACCAGGTCTGTATCCTATCTAATAAATGATTAATATGCAAATTGACCATCACTCCAACATACAAGTTGGGTGCCCCCCTCTGGTCAAAGATGGCTATCCCCGTGTGGATACAATATGGCTGCCACAAGATGGCCAGCAGGGGAAGGCAATTGGGAGGGACCAGGCCTGCAAGGGAGGGAAGTTGTGGGTGATCAGGCAAGCAGGGGAGGGCAGTTGGGAGGAACAAGGTAGAGCAGTTGGGGGCAATCAATCATGCAGAGGAGGGAAATTGGGGGCAACCAGGCCTGCAGGGAGTGTCAAGAGAATGCTCCAATTCAAGGCTAAATGGAGAAAGATAGCAATTGATATATGTAGTTATTGTAATTTTTTGTGTTTATGTATCAAGAGCTATGTCTTATCATTTGCTTTTTTTTTAAGCTGTTCTTGCTCATGTAATTGAGCATCAACCCATGTACTAGGAAGTAATCTTTCAATTCCAGGTCAAGGCAGATGCCCTGGTTGTGGGTCCAATCACCAGGAGGGGACATTCAGGAGGCAGCTGAGAGAGGCTTTGCTCTCACATCAATGTTTCTCCCTCTCTCTCTCTCTCTCTAAAAATTAATTAAAATATTTATTAAAACTATTCTATTGAACGACTAATAAAGTGAGTGGCTAAGTATCTAAACATCATTTGTTTCTCGTCACTAACTGGCAGCATTTCAACATCTATCAATGTGCAGCAAATGTTTTATGACCCACAAATACAGGGCCTTATACAACATATGCAGTTAAAATGAAATATTATTCAGTCAATACTTATCATTGCCTAGTTGTGCAAAGGAAAACAAGTTGACAAATTTATGAAAATTTACAAAATGATTAATGTTGTTTCTCCAGCATCTCAGGCAGCTCAATGATATTTACAAACCACTAGTCTTGGGAGAAGCACATCAGAGTCAAGTAATTCTGTTGTGACATTTCAAATTGAGTCAACCCTATAGAGTCTGCATCCTGTAGATTTTATAGAATTTCTGAGTCTAAAAACTACAAGGGCTTTTCACAATCATCAAACAAATAGTATTCTTTTACAGATGAGAAAACCAATGCTTAGAAAGTGACAACTCATGTTCATGCAGCCAATTGGAGACAGAGCCAGTATTAGACTAATTCCAGTAATTTCCTACTAGATAGCAAAAAACACTGGACTCCTTTTGGAGTGTGTGCATTAATTTTCTACATTATTTCATTGGCAATTTTGACTAAATAGTTCTCATTGATAGGCAAAGAAATTGCTTAGGTTTTTCTCAGCTACGTGCCACTTAACAGTGATATAATTCAAATCACATCCATTCTTTCTCCAGATTTTCTATGATCAGATCAACAGTGGCCCTCTCTCAGAAACATGCCTCAGTGATCCTGCCTACTACACCATCGGTTCTTCCAACTGGTAAGACAGAAACAGCCATCCTGTTTGATAGTTTGTTTTTTTTCTTTTTCTTTCTTTTCCCTTGGGTTCAATACACCTGAAAAAGTAACTTCTAGAATAAGTCATTGCAACTTATAAAATACATGAAGCAAAATATTTTCACTCAAAACAGTTTTTGTCTATAGAAAACACACAAACTCATTGCACCCAGGTTTTCGAGATCCAGCCGAAACCGGTTTGTCTCAGTGGATAGAGCATCGGCCTGCGGACTGAAAGGTCCCAGGTTCGATTCTGATCAAGAGCATGTACCTTGGTTGCGGGCACATCCCCAGTAGGGGGTGTGCAAGAGGCAGCTGGTCGATGATTCTCTCTCATAGATGTTTCTAACTCTCTGTCCTTCTCCCTTCCTCTCTGTAAAAAATCAATAAGATATATTTTCTTAAAAAGATCCAGAATTCTCAGAAACAAAGTATGTTTCACCTGTAACATAGGAGTTGGGCCCCTGGAGACTGGCTGTTTGGAATAGATAGGTGAAAGGTGAGGTTGTAAAAGTCTAATAAAGATAAGGAAACATTTGATTACTTCTCTGATTACTTTTTTTTCTACTGGAAAACTCTGAGTAAAATTTATAATGTTGAATTTCTATCTTGCTAACCAGGATTTATTTTCACATAATATTTTAATATCTTATGTAAGAAGAAGAAAGTGTTTTTCTGTATCAAGGTTATAATAATTTCTATATGCTGAGTTCAAACTGTATAATATAAGTAGGATATGCAAGAGATAGGAAAGATTTATGCCCCTTGGATCACAAGAGAAAGGGAAATGATTTTGTGTCTTCATTTCTACTTCTCCTCTGGAGGACTTTTGGTCTAGAGCTCACAATAACATCTGTCCTCCCGACTCTGCCTTAATAGACTACAAGTGGAGCACCCATTATCTCCATAGAGACTACGGCACTGAGTGCTTAGTCTTCTGCATCCTCAAAACCTACAGGCTGAGAGCTACTAATAGCCCTCCACCTGTTTGTTAATCTGGAAGGGGATGGGAACCTAACCATTCAACAGAGACAACTTAAGATCCAGATAGTATTTGTAACAACAAGCACCAACAAATTTTATTCCTTAAATTTGCCACTAGTGCCTGGGTGATATTAAATTAAATGTATATTTTCAAATAAGGCAGCAGTAGGTATAAATCATAATAGAGTCAAAAAGTGGCTTTTTTCTTTCAAAGTGCATTTTGGAAACAAATGTTGCATGTATTAGAAATTTCCGAAATTTCTAGCTGGAAAGCAGACATATTTTTCCACAGGTGAGAAGGTGATCGCCATTTTTCAAGCATTCCAGAGGAAGTCTTTATGTAGTAAAAATTATAGGATAAAAGAATGAATAAGAACAGATAGTCCTGAAATTGGAACATGATGTACAGGTGGTATACTGCTTCAGAGAACTCAAGAAAGGGTATGTGCATTGGGTCAATAGAAATGAAGATGCCTGGAGCATTGGGAAAAATACAGAATTCCAAAAGTGTACTGATATTCAAAATCACAGTTTTGCCCTAAATCAACAAAGATATGCAAAACATTCCCTTCTAAGCTGGCCCTTACACACACACACACACACACACACACACACACATTGTCTTCGCAAGAGGAATCACCACAGTTGTCATCTGTTTTTAATGATTAATGGGTTCAGAAGCAAGTAGTTCTCTGTATCACAAATAGGGTGGGGCAAAAGTAGGTTTACAGTTGTTCATATGGAAATTAATACAATAATTAATAAATAATAATACAAGAATAACATGTTTGCACACTCTATAAATGTAACGCTATTTTTGCCCCACCCAGCATTTCATTGCTTCATATTTAAAGACTAGCAACCATAGAAAGGTGTTAGATGGCTTATAAGAAAAAAAAGTTTACTTTGTTAAAAATAAGCACATGGAAAGTGAATTATTTTAGCTATATAACACATCATAGTTCACCCAGGCATAGATTTGTCTAAACACATGGTGATGACGATTTCTGAAAGAAAATTCCAAATTTTGATTATGAAAGTCTAACAAATAATCAAATGCTGGAAAAGAAACCCATGCCTGCTTATCTACCTTCAAATCCAAGTCCACAATTCTATTGAAATTACTCTCAACAGAATTCCACTGTGGTTTGAAAAGGCAACTTTGTGTATGAATTTTTCAGATATTCTTTAAAAGAATTGTAGCCCAGTTTATTTATTAGTTTAAAAACAACCATTTAATGGATTCAGTAAAAGTACTGTTGTATCATTGCTATAGTCTTTCATCTACAGATATGAAAGCCCTCCTCATACAAGATGTCAATGGAGAAGAAAAATATACAATGTTTTCCACACCCTACTAATGAATGTAAACTTGACTCTGCTCATCTTCAAACCACTCTTCTGGCCTCAAAACTGCTTACAGTTACTTACAACAATTGCGATATTGTTGTTGTTATGGTAATGTATAGTAAACCACCGAATTCCTGATATTGTTGTATGGCCCAATTCAGTGCTCCAGATAGCTAACATTTGGCAAGAATAAGGTTTTTCTTTTAAAAGAGCAAGGTAATGATTTACTTTACCGTGCGCACAAATTATAATTACTTCTGATTTGCCTGTATTGCATCTTGGGCTTTTAAATCATAAGCAATTAGGTCCAACAATATCTAAAAGTCGGGGTCCCAGAGTTTTGGCATCAACTCTTGGTATTAGTGAAACACTTAACGTATCTATAAAATATTTTGACATATATAAAAATGTAGCAAACTTTCCCTCCTCTTGTCTCTCCCCTCCTGCAATTTCAATACATATATGTTTAATTTATTACCAACTTTACCTACTTTATGAAAATAACATATCGAAGTGTAAAAGACAGCACTAGTTTAAAAGCACTACAGTTATTATTAATTCAAAAATGAGACAAATTTATCTTCTTGGCTTTTTAAAGAAATGCAGAGTATTTCTAAAAATTCATTTCTCTGTGTTACCCACCCACCTCTTTCCTTTTTCTCTTTAAGAGCCTCAGAAGGAAACCTGACTTTAAGCTTTGTCATCTCAGCCTAGGTCCTAAAGGCAGCCAACATCACTATTGTTGCCGTATCGCTCTCTTTATTACACAAGTGTGTCGATGATGTAATTGCAGAAGTTAGGGTTCATTCAAGCTGTTGGAGCAAGGGGATTTTTTTTTTTAGACCGCCTTCTTCGGCACCACAGAACAACTGCAAAACAGAGCCAAGTTCACAATTTAAGCAATTCATCTCTTGAAAGCAAATCTGCAGGATCTTCATCGTAAAGGACTGACGGAGGGGTCAAAATGCAGAACCTCTGGAAAAGCTCAATTTGCTCCAGACTCAATGCTGAGCAAGAAAAAAAAAAAAAAACACTTGGGGGATACACAACTGGCCTATGACATCTTGGCTTTTAACCCCTTCTGAAACGCTCTGAACTTTTCTTTTTCGGTTTGGCTCTAATTTCCCCCCTCCCCCAAAAAAATCCCACGAGATTAGGAAATAACCTAGCCTTTTATCCCATCCCTGTTTTCCCCTAAACAGATGTTCCCCCTGAAAGTTGAGCGGAAACTAAACAATCATGGATTACTCTGCATCCAAAATAAAGCAACGACTGAGAAGTCCGTGGTCCTTAATAGAACCGCCCTGATTATAAACACAGGGCAAGTGAACATTTACAAATGCATCAGCCACATCAGTAGAACCCCAAGGTTGTGATTCAAAGTACTAACAAAACAACAACAAAAAAAGAAGGAAGAAAGAAATCAGCAAGAAAAGGCAAACACACACACACACACACACACACACACACATACACACATCACATGCAGATAAGGCAGCGCACTCCGGGGAAAGAGAACATACCTGAGGGATTCGCCTTTAAAAGAAAAGTGTACACACCAGCGAGGCTGTTCCTCCCCTCCTTTCGGAGTCTCTGTGTGTTTTTCTTTCAGGAATACCACTTGCGATTCGTGTTTCTAGTCTCCTTCCCTTTACCCGGCCCCAAGGAGTTAGAGCTCAGGAGCAGAGGCTGCGACCTGGGCGGCCGGACTCCAGTGCCATCAAGGCATGCCTCTGGTCTGCAACGCTGTCCGTTCTTTTCAACGCGAACCCCCGGCAGCCTCCGAAGCAATTTCACAACTTAGCTGCTGGCACCAAACTGCCTTTCCCTCTCCCCGTCGCCAGATTCCTCCGGCAGCTCATTTCTCATCCCTATCTCTAAGAGAGCAAAGATTAGCTGCTGCTTTGTTGCCGAGCGCCCAGGCTCAGCAACAATTGAGGGTGCGGAGCGGCGCGGCGGCGGCGGGGTGCGTGCGGGGAAGTTCCCAGAGCGCCGGCCCCGCGGCCAAGGCTTTGGGGAATGCAGCACCGACGCTGCTGATCGCCGGCCTCTGCCCAGAGCTCCCAGGCTCCCTCTGCCGCCGCCGCCGCGCTGCACAGAGCCGCTCTCCGGGCGGGCGGAGACTCAGCCCTAGCTCACTGAGGATGCTCTGCGGCCGCCGCCAGGTGTGGCCGGCACCACCGCGCTGACAACTAGCTGTTCAGGGCGTAACCTCATCATTTGGGAGGAAGGAAAGCCGGGAGGAGGGAGCTTTCTCAGCCTCATTTTCCCTTTATCGCCCAGTGATGACCTGGGAGACACTCTGACGGCCCATTCTGCTGGCTGGCCGCGTTTGCAGCCTCTTTGATAACATGGATAATGTCATAATGACTGGTCTAGATGTAGTTGGTTGTGCCTCCGATCGTGAAAAGCACACTGCACACGGTATAATTCCCAGTTAGCCACGGAGAGGCAGCGAACAGGACCCGGTGTTTCCATAGAGGAGATGCTGAAATTTCATCCCAGGTGGCTTTCTTTTTTTTTTTTTTTTTTTCTTTCTTTCTAATGTGTGGAAAGCCATTTGAAGGTGATTCCTGTAATATCTGAATTAAAGACACACACACACACACACACACACACACACAGACTCAAAGTGGGACATAGTGGAAAACTTAAGAGTGATGCAAAGCTTTTGCTTCTTCTCACTTGGAAATAATGTCTACCCGTTTGAGGTAAGGACGCTGAAGAGCTGGCTAGGAATTGAATGGGCTTGCTTTCTTTTTTCGTTTTGCTGAGTAGAGGAGGTGAGGAGAGTCACAGCTCCCGCTTTCCATCAATAAAGCATTTTTGTATCCTCTTACCCTCCTGTTGAAACAGACAAAACAAGTCCTGGGTCTTAAAATAGAGCCTTTGAGAAGCTCAAGTCCTGAAATTCTGTGTAGGTTGTTAGATGCACCTGGCCCACTGGCTTCCTTCAGCTCACTTGTCTTTGTTTTACTAGGAGGATCCTTTTAACCCCTTCTGACTAACTGAAGAGCAACTATCTGCTGAGACCAAACAGGACAAAAAGCATACACTTAGATTTGTATGGTATTTTCCTGTACGTTCAAGGTTGAACAAGAATGTAAGATTGACTCTACATAAACACTTAATACGTAACAGCTGCCAGCAACAATGAGCAGTTATGCCTGATAGAACATTTTTGGCAAAACACATTCCACCAGACTATCTATGTGGCAGGTGCTGGTACTGAGCCTTCTTGTTCCCATTCCCAGACCCACCTTTCGCTCCTAACAGCACAGCTTCCTCCACCTGCTGCTTGAGTGACTGTTAATGGACTTGAGCAGCTGCTCACAGTCTAATGAGCTTCATGGGCAGGCACACGCGGAGCGCAGTGATCACCACATTCAGCGGCCACAGGAGTGGCAGGTGGGACAAAGCGCGCTGCCCCTGGCTGTAAGCACTCAACAGCAGCACAGAGAAAGCTGCTCCAACCTCAGAGTAGGTGATGATCTGGTAAAACCTGGCTGGCTGACGCACTGTTTTGAATTCTCTTCAATGCACAGAGGGGGGAAACACACATGCAGAGGTTTCCTTCTTTCTTTACTTTTATTTTATCTCAGCTAAGAACTCCCAGCACCCCCAAAGAGTGCAATGTATACAAGTTCCCAGGAAATCGAGATATAATGTCATTGGCTTAAGTGTTTAAACACATAGAAGGAAATGCAAGTCAGATCATCCTAATCTTGAGCAGCCTCTAGGATGTGTATACGATGTAATGAAAAGAGGTGTGAAAATACTGCTAGAAACCAAATACGCTCACAGGAAAAGTAACAGCAGGGATGGTGATGGCCAGTCTTTGCTTTTTAGGAAGAAATGTTTCATGTATGCACCAGCTACATTAGTAGAAGCAGCACATACCGGGAGAGCCACTGCTCAGTTCTAATTATCAGTATTCCGGTTATATATTTCAAAATGGAAATAGTTTACACCTCTGAAAGGGGCGGGACTCATGTGTCTGAGGGACCCCAGCTGCTAATATGTTATGTCACTGCTGGAGAGAGTGACAGAGATTTATGACTTTATTGCTGTGCAGGGACACCAAAATCCCTAACAGAACTTTCTGGTCTCTAGATGGGTAGTTTTCAGCTGCTGAGCACCTGATACGATATGATATGATATGATATGATATGATATGATATAGCATTCAGAGTACTACACATTCTAGACAATTAAGTCACATTCTATTTCTGCAAGGTGTGTTTCAAATAATTGGATTAATAACACTAACAAAACAGGATAGGAAATTAATACACGGATATGCTCACATGCCCCAAACTTACAGAATGATTGATTAAGAAAATCTGACCATTTCTCCTCTACATCTTTCTGGAGTGGTTTTAGGAGGAATAAAACCTCTAGGGTACCATTCACCTCCCATACCCCAAGACATAAATTGGGGCAGATCATTTGTTTCATTTATGGTTCAGGTGGGAGAAAACCAAAGTGTCTGGGTCATTGGTCATGTTTTATGGGTAGGAAAGCTTGACTAAAGCAAACGGATCAAGTAAAAGGATCATTCGTAAATAATTCCATTACTGCCTGTGCACTTGGCTTTAAGCAATGGAGGAATTCTTGAAAAAGCATAAATCAACCTCATGTACACTGAATTGTATTTTCAGCATTCTAGAAGACCTCATTCTTTATTTCAGGGAATGGGTAACCAATCATTGGACCTCACTATTTTTCAAAAATTGTGACCAGCATTGGCTCTCTGCTTTAATTCAAATGAATTGGTGAAATTGACTTATTTTCAAGATAATTGAGGTCAACAGTACCATTACATCCAAAATAGGAAATTGGTGTGTCTAGCTCTGTGTAACTGAATAATGTATAAGAGAAGAAATATTTGGGAATAAAGCATCCAATGCAATTTGGAAAGATTGGCAAAATGTTGATTTCATGATAGTAAAGAATGCACTGATTTTCTGCCCTTAAATTAAAGCTTTCCATTAAATTATGGTTACTTAAAAACAGTGTTAACTGTGGAGACGAGCTTATACAAGGCACTGCAGCTTTCTCTTTTGCCCACTCGCCCTTGGTTTGCTCACTCTGGGGAAAGTTAGCTGCCATGACCTGAGAACATTCAAGCAGTCTAAGCGGAAGCCCGCAGGGCAGCGAACTAAAGTCTCCTGCCAACAGCCAGATAGGCACTGAGACACTATGCCAACAGTCACGTGCATGAGTGATTTTGGAAGTGGAACTTCTATCCACATTCAAGTTTTAAGTTGACTGCAGCCCCTGCTGACAGGCTGTATGAACACCCCTGAGCTGTTCCCAAATTTATAACCTACAGAAACTATGAGGTAATAAATGGTCATTGTTTAAGTAAAAATAAATAAATGAATATCCAAAGAAGAGTTCTGGCCTGCGTGGCATATTTGGTGGTAGTAGTGGGGGGGGGGGTCATGCACATACAATAAAAGATCATAGGTTCAAATCCCAGTCAGGGCACATATCAAATTGAAGGTTCAACCCCTGGTTGCGGTGCATATTTGAGGCAACTGATGTATGTTTCTCTCTCATATGTTTCTCTCTTTCTCCCTCCTCCATTCTCTTTAAAATTTACAATAAAAACATATCCTCGGATAAAGATTAAATCTAACTAAATAAATATATAAAAATATATCTTTGGAAATTTCAACTGATGAATTAGATGAACTATTATTTAATATGTAAATTTAAGTGCACCTAAACGTTTCATTTTTTATTTTTTAAATATATATTTTAAATATATTTTATTGATATTTTTTTACAGAGAGAAAGGGACAGGGATAGAGAATTAGACATCAATGAGAGAGAAACATCAATCAGCTGCTCCTGCACACCTCCTACTGGGGATGTGCTCGCAACCAAGGTACATACCTTTTATCGGAATCGAACCTGGGACCCTTCAATCCACAGGCTGATACTCTATCCACTGAGCCAAACTGGTCAGCACCTAAATGTTTTAAAGTGTAAAAAAAAAATCGACTTAACATATTCAGTAACAAGAGGAAAGTACTATCTTTCCCTATGCAATATTAATGATTCTGTGAGTCCTCTTACCATTTTTATAAATCTCTTTTGTAGCATTAGTTTATTATAAAGTACACTAGAGCCTCTGTGCATGAAAATTCATGCACTGGAGGGAAGGTCCCTCAGCCTAGCCTGCCCCTTCTCACAGCCCAGAAACCCTCAGGGACAGGAGACAATCTGTGATCAGGGGCAGGCTATGCCCCATCACACCTCTGCTCTGCCACTGCTGGCAGTGCAAACCTCGGCTGGCCCTGGTTACCTGAACCTCTGGTGGTCCTGGGCGGCTGGGGGGCTAAAGGGACTGGGGGACTCCATGCTCCTGCTGCCCCAGTGGGGCTGAAGAGACTGGGCATTGCCATCTTGTGGCTGTAGGCACTACCATCTTTGAGTGTGTGGCAGTCAATTAGCATATCCCCTCCTTATTGGCTGTCATCTTTGTGAGGGCATGAAGGTCAATTAGCATATTCCCTCTTTATTAGATGGGATTTATTCATCTGTCTGCCTTCCCTGCTAGACTGTGACCTCTTTGAGGACAAAGATGATAGTTCATTCACCTTTGTATTACCAATGCCTAGCTGAAGACTCATGAATGACAGGATGAGTGAGGGAATAACAATGTGCCTAGTTAGTAGAGCACATCGTTAATGAGGCTAAGGACATGGGTTGTATCCCTGTGTAGCCAATTAGCTTTGTTCTATTTCTTGGTCCAAATGGCACCCTTAGTTCTCACCAGCTGTCTCATAAATGTACGCCAGAACAATCCTTCTAACTGCATATCCCAACAGTGGTGAATCAGTAACACAATAATAGTGGCTAAAGTTTGTTTAACATCCTTACAAACTGTTTTTTGCATATGTATATTCTCATTAAAAACTCATCTTTAAAAAAACAGCAAGACAGACCCAGCTGGTTTGGTTCAGTGGATAGAGTGTTGGTCTGCAGATTGAAAGTTCCTGGATTTGATTCTGGTCAAGGGCACATACCCAGTTTCGGGTTTGGTCCCCAGTAGGGGGCATGCAGGAGGCAGCCAATCAATGCTTCTCATCATTGATGTTTCTATCTCTCTCTCTTCCTCTCTGAAATCAATAAAAAATATACTTAAAACACAAACAAACACAGCAAGACATTATAGTAGTCTTGTTGTTGTCCCCATACTAAATGTTAAAACAGAGACTGGTAAAGGCTACATCACTTATCTGGTGGATAGAACTAGTAAGTGGTGGATTCTAGATCAGAAATCAGGCATTCGATGTCTACTTCAAATCTGATTCCACCATAAATTTAGCTAGTAATAATTACTATATTAAACTTCTCACCAGGTAGCATTATAATTATTTTCTACTATTACTAACCAGCCCTCCATTCATTGTGGTAAAGTTCTCAGGAGTATTTTTTAAAATTTCAATAATAAAATTTTAGTCAAAGTTTTAGAATGCCCGAGGCCATGCCTCTGGTTCACAGCTCCGCTGCTTTATCCCTCCGTGGCCTTATACCAGATCTGAAACCTTCCGGGGCCTGTGTCCTGTGTGTGCATGTGATGCGTGCTCTCTTTGGCTCTAAGTCCACTGTGAACTAAGCAAAGCTGGCCTATTCCTTTTCTCCTTTTCCATGCTTTATGGATTTCCAAGTGCAAATTTCAGCTTGGTTTGACAAAACTAAAAATGATCATTTTAGTGGTTTATATTTGCTTGCTAAATGTTTTATGTTCACTAGACATTTTTACTAGTACATACTTAAAGTGCATATATAAATTGAGATTTCTTGCTCAATTTCTGAAGGATTAAATGTCTCAGGTAAAATATGTATGTATACAGTGATAAATTATTTTGGTTTTTTTTTTCTTCAAAGAAAACCCAGCAATGATGTATTTTCTCTTGAGAAGATTAATTTGGGGTCATATCACTTGCCAGTATTTTAGGAGTTAATCAATTTGTGCTGATCACTCCAAGGGAAGTGAAAATGACCTGAACAGAAACTCCATGCTAATGAGGTGAGAATCATCCTTGACAAGAAACTGCATAGATTTGAACTTTGTGAAGACACATTCTTTGTCTAACAGATTCTTTAAAATTGTATTTGCTCCCAAAGAGATGCTAATTGCCTAGCTTCTGATTATAACCAATGGTTCATGTCTCATAGTCAAAGCCCTTTTCACCTAACTTCAATAACTATCTAGGACATACGCAAGCCACAAAGCAAGTCAAGGATATATTCCTTTAAATTTGTCTAAAATATTTGATTCAAAAATAGAGCCGCTTAGAACATTTTATTTAATACGATCTGACACCAAATCTTTCTTCTTCACGGTATTTCGTATTCTGCTCAGGTTCTTAGTTGTTTTCTCCGTAGAGCACACCCACACTCCGCAGAGCCTGGAAGTGAGAAAGAAAAGCCACAAACCCTTCCTGCTTCCCACCAGAGTATTGGATCTAGGTCAACTGAGAATGAAGCAAAGCTTGTCTTCAGAGCCCTTCCCTTTCCAGGCCTTTGCCCCTTTTTGTCCCTCCGCCTTCCGCTTTTGCTTCCTTTAGCTATCCTATGGGAAAAGGGGCTCTATTAGAAAAAATGCTATGGTGTAAATTAATAAGGTGTATCACATGGGAGAAAGAGCAAGTTAGGGCAATGAACCACAGTCTTTTAAAAATAATTCTGATTTAAGTTTAGTTAGTAATTTTTATTTAAGGAGCATGTATAAAAGGAGGGACAGTAAAGAGAAGCTACCCATTCCTGGGCTTGTGCTGAGAATTAAATGTGTGAAAAATGTAAAGAGGTTGATAGAGTGTCAGCCATTTTTGTTATCGTCATTGTCATCATTATCATTTTTAATGGGTGCTGGAGGAGATGTTATACTGCTGGAAGTGGTGGAAGGAAGTATTCAACAGCATCATATACGAAATAAAAGGAAAAGAATACAAGTCTTCATCATATAGATGGATTTTTAAAAAATATATTTATGTGTGTGTGTGTATATATATATATATATATATATATATATATATATATATTTAAATGTATTTCATTCATTTTTTACAAAGAGGAAGGCAAAGGGATAGAGAGTTAGAAACATCGATGAGAGAGAAACATCAATCAGCTGTGTCTTGCACAACCTTACTGGGCATGTGCCCGCAACCAAGGTACATGCCCTTGACCAGAATCAAACCCGGGACCCTTCAGTCCGCAGGCTGACACTCTATCCACTGAGCCAAACCAGTTTCAGCTAAATATATTTTTATTAATTTCAGAGAAGAAGGGAGAGAGAGACATAGAAATATCAATTATGAGAGATGCTCCTGCATGTTCCCAACTGGGGATCGAGCCCGCAACCCGGGCATGTGCCCTACCCAGGAACCATGGCCTTCTGGTTCATAGATCAACACTCAACCATTGAGCCAAGCTAGCTGGGCTGTGGATGAATTTTTAAACAGTTTCAAAATATATACCTAAAAACATAAATATTGTATATAAGAACATAAGTATATTTTAAAGAATTCCAAAAAGATCTTCTGCTTAAAAACATTACTCTTATAATACCTGAAACTCCAACAACTAGAGGATTTTTTTTAGATTAATAAATCACCCTGTATTACAATAGTGCTACCTGAAAATACTTTCTCTCATTCTGTATGTTGCCTTTTCACTACTTTGTTTTCTTTGATACTGAGAAGTTTTATGTAGCCTTGTTTGTCTACTTTTTGTTTTACTACTTATGCTCTTAATGTCATATCCAAGAAATCACTGCCAAATTCAACATCTTGAAGCTTTTCCTCTATTGTTTCTCTTAGGAGTTTTAGAGACTTAGGCCTCACATTTAGGCCTTTTATTCATTTTGAGTTAATTTAATCCACTTGGTATAAGGTAAAGGTTCAGCTTCATTCTTTTGTATAGGGAGATCTAGTTTCCCTAATACCATCTGTTGAAGATACTATTGTTTCTTTATTATTGTGTAGTCTTTGGCACTCTTGTCAAAGATCATTTGACTATATAGATGAGACATTATTTCTGAAATCTCTATTTTATTTCATTGGTCTATATGTCTTTATCTGGTAAAGAGTTATTATTCACTAGGATTACCTAAAGAAATTAGCTTCTGTAATATTACATAATGCAATCTCTTTTCTCCTCTGTGAATTACTGTCTGGTTTGCAATAAGTTGGGTCACATCCCCCTTTGCTCTAGAGCACAAGGTTAGTTTTCCCTCTTTGTATCCAGACTCAAATCTCCAGAGACATGAGAACAATCTCATTTTACCATAAGAGACATCCCTCTTTATGCACATTTACATGTACAAATCCAAATCCAGATATGGATTTCCAGTCAGTTTTTACAAGTTAAATATGCAGAATATTTTGAGATATATAAGTCAGAGGGGAAAAATGAAGCTACTTATTGTAGAATAAAAATTTTATAGGTGACACAGATATATATTTTTTCCTAAACAGCCCATCGGGATTGATATTATTCCATAGTATTACTATCTACACAAAACCACCAAACTAATTTTAACAAACTGGCTTGTGCCAAATATACTTATTTAATTTCAATAAAGGCAAATATTTCATTAAAGTAAAAGAATTGACAAAATATTCTCATTCTAGAATATAAATGGCTATAAGACCCTTCTGATACAGGCTTTTGTATGAGAGGAAATAGAAGGAAGCAAAAGGAATATAAAAGACATACAATTAAACAAAAGTACTCACTTGAAAGCACATTGAATCATTTGAAAACATAGCTGAATAGTTCAACTCAGGATGATTAGAAAAAATCTATGTTCTTGAGAATTAATTTTGTGAAAAAGTAAAGAATAGAAAAGAAATATATCAAATATCATACAGAATTATTACAAGGGGGGAAAGTACATATGAAGCAGAATAAAAGTACATATGAAGCAGGAGCCTCTCCCACCTCCTCGGCAGTGCTAAGGATGTCCAGTCCTCTAGAAAATAAAAGCATGACAAGCCCACAAAACAGATCTAAAATATAAAAAAAAATATTTCAAAAATGTTTTTAAAATGTTAAGACAATGATATGATATAAAATAATAATAAATTAAATTATAAATAAGGTCATAGAGCTAAAAATTTATTAGAAATAGAAGTAAAATTATTTCAGAAATGAAAGAACACAAAATGTATTAACACAACTGATATTATCTTAATAAAAGAAGACAAAGATGAAGATAAAGAAGAAGAAGAAGAAGAAGAAGAAGAAGAAGAAGAAGAAGAAGAAGAAGAAGGAGGAGGAGGAGGGGGAGGAGGAGGAGGGAGAGAAGGAGGAGGAGGAGGGAGAGAAGGAGGAGGAGGAGGGAGGAAGAGGAAGAGGAGGAGGAAGATGAGATAAAATCTTTATGAGATAATTGGAAATTTAAGCATTCAAATGCATATCCTATATAATAAAAGGGTAATAGGTAAATTGACCCTAATGGCGGAATGATCAGAAACAACCAGTTGCTATGACAAGCACTGAACACAGGGGGCAGACACTCAACTCAGGAGCTACCCTCCCTCCCCCCCCCCCCCATGATCTGTGCACTCCCACAAAGGGAGCTCTGCTTAGCCACAAGCTGGACTGATGGCTGTGAGAGCAGCAGTGGAGGCAGGAGACTTTCCTACCTCCCCGGCAGTGCTGAGGATGTCCAGTCCTAAAGCTGTAGTCAGAAATCCCCCAAGAGCTCCTGGACTGCCAGAAAGATCTCTGCCTGCAAGCTTAGGCCCAACCCCTTAGAGATGGGCCTAAGCCAGCAGGTGGACATCCCTTGAAGAGTCCCAGACTGCAAGAGGGCACAAGCCAGGCTGAGAATCCCCCGCCCCCACCCCAAATTTTTGTGCACTGGGCCTCTAGTACTATCTAATAAAAAAAAGTAATATGCAAATTGATTATCACTCCAACACACAAGATGGTCACCCCCATGTGGTCAAAGATTGCCATCCCCATGTGGACACATGATGTCCACAAACTGGCCAGCAGGGGAAGACAGTTGTGGTTGATCAGGTCAGCTGGGGAGGGCAGTTAGGAGGGACAAGCCATGCAGGGACTGACAGTTAGGGACAACCAGCCCTGCAGGGGAGGGCACTTGGGGGTTATCAGGCCAGCAGGGAAGGGCAGTTAGGAGTGACCAGGCTGGCAGGGAGAAAAGTTAGGGGTGACTGAACCAGCAGGGTGGGCACTTGTGGGGGGGGCAGGCCTGCAGGGGAGGGCAGTTGGAGGTGACCAGGCCTGCAGGGGATGGCAATTAGGGGAGACTAGGCCAGCAGGGAGGGCAGTTAGGGGTGACCAGGCTGGGAGGGGATTTGCAGTTTGGGGCAACAAGGCTGGCAAGGGATGGCAGTTAGGGGGGAATAGGCTGGCAAGGGAGAGAAGTTAGGGGTGACTGGGTCAGCAGAGGAGCAGTTAGGCATTGACTAGGCTGGCAGGTGAGTGGTTAGGGAGTGAACAGGCTGGCAGGCAGAAGCAGTTAGAGGCAATCAGGCAGGCAGGCAGGCAGGCAGGCAAGTGGTTGGGAGCCAGCAGTCCTGGATTGTGAGAAGGGTGTTCAATTGCCTGTTAAGCCCGATCCCACTGGGATTGGTGCTAAATGGGCATTGGCACATCCCTTGAGGGGTCCCAGATTGTAGAGGGTGCAGGCTGGCCTGAGGGACACCCCCCCATGCACGAATTTTGTGCACCGGGCCTCTAGTTCAATTTTATTAGAGAATAAATGCTAACTTATGAAGCAATGGTATAGAAGGTTATATTAAAAAGAAGTCAAATGTATACTAAAATACTTTAGGGTAAGATGATGTAATATCTGAGATTTACTTCAAATTAGGCTGAAGAAGCATGGATATGGGTATAGATAAAAGATTGTTCATGGATTCATAACCATTGAATCAGTTGATAGGCACATAGGAGTGTATTATCATAATATGTCTACTTTTTATCTTTAAAATGTTAGCCCTAGCCAGTTTGGCTCAGTGGATAGAATGTCAGCTTCCGGACTGAAGTGTCCTGGGTTTGATTCTGGCCAAGAGCACATACGCATTGTAGCTTGATCCCCAGCCCTGGTGGGGCTCCAGGAGGGTTACAGAATCAATGTTTCTCTCTATCTCTTTCCCTCCTTTCCACTATTTCTAAAAATCAATGGAAAAATATCCCTGGATGAGGATCAACACAACACACACACAAAAAAGTTTTTACATAATCAAACACAGTTCAAATCATCTTATGCCTAATGATTACATTGTAACTAAACCAGATTATTTTGGGCTATTGCCCTGTAAGTAAATATACAAAATATTTATATACCTTTAAAAATAAAAATGATCTGGGGTTTGTTAGCATAATCTGAGAGATAATGTATAAGATGTTTAGTATTACTTTCTTGTACAATTCTATCTTCATTGTTTAAAAGAGGTACATCTGGGGGGCAGAACATAGGCCAAACTATTTCAACTTTGAAAGGATCAGAAAAATATTTCTAAACACCATGACACATGACTTTGGAGGGTCCTGATGCAAAATTTAACAGGATTCACAAAGGAAAATCTTAATGCCAACCATATCATGACAAGAGTACTGGAAATGACAAGTGCCCCTCCACCAGGGAGGGAGAAGTCTTTTCCAAGATGTTGCCTCCCAGAGAGCACGGAGATTCAGAAATCATGTCAGCATGCAATACATGTGGATGACTGTGGTGACAACGTGGCTTTAAGCTGAGCTACATCTCCCTCCAGCGACAGTGGCTGCTGTCAGAGCCTCTGAGGAGCCAGAGGGCTTGTCAGATCTTCATCTGGTGCTGGCTCTAGCCGAGATGTTATTCTAAAACACTACCTGGAGTTTCAGAAAGGTGCGGCGTTTCCTATTTCATCGTTAGTAATAAAAGTGAAGTCTGGATTTAACGGGGTAGATTTGTGGCTCACATAAGAGTGCGGGCCTCTTTTATTTAGATGTGTATTTAATACCTCTGAAGAATACCTGAACATCACTGCAGAATTTATCCTGCCTGATTAAGTTGCGTTACATGCCCTCGGAGTGCCTAGAAATATAGACTACTCCGTTATTATTTGAAGAAAGACCATTTTTATCTACTTTTCACAGGTGCCCATAGGGATAGCCCTGGACAAATAACTGTAAAAAAATAGTGCTTGTACTAAATGTAATTCTTTGACTTAAAATACTACTTCTATGGAGTGTTCAGGATTTAGGGAGACAGATCAACTGCATTGACTCTTCCCAACAGGTAGGCGAACATCCGTACAAAAATTGTTAATTTGCTCCCAAACCCTTTTTATTGAGCTCTGGTGAGTTAGTGGTCCTCGGAGTACGCCGTTCAGGATGAAGAGGTAGATACGGTCTTTCCCGTGGGGTGTCTCAGTGCTCATTCTACTCCATAAACACATTGGTCCTTTCTGGTGTGATTTCTTCCCATTGTAGCCCCTCTTTGCGCCCCAGAGCTGACGGCTTTCATCTGTCAAGCTTCCATTTGGTCAAAGAGCAATGGGGGAGGACTATTTCCTTCCACAACAGCTGGGCCTCTTTGGGATTTGCCAAACTCCAGAAGATATGTTCTTGCCCAGATCCTGCCAGAAAGAACTTGGGCGCTAAACTAGATGCAGAAAATCCCTGTCCTGACACAGTTGCTGGACTGTAGATGATGTTTCTGGATATAAAACCATCCAGCCTGTTCTACTTCCATTTGCATGTGCTGCACCCAAATTCCCCTGACTGTTCTTGAGTTGTTTTAGGTTTGTGAACCGTGAACCTGAGTCTCTGGCTCCATGCTCCTGCAGAGTTACTTTTAACTGAAATGCGCGTCCGTCCGATTTCCTTAGCACCTCATTGGTTTCTCATGTCTGTAGACCCATCTTCCCAAAATTCAGTCGTAGCAGGGCTTTTCTGCCAGGCATTGTTTATATGTTTATGTGTCTAGTTTTCCCCAGCATCTGTGTTCATTGCTAGTGATCTGTAACACCAGGATTTTACCACGTGGCTAGTAGAGCTAAATCCTTTGCAGGGGATATCTGATTGAAGCATCTCAGCAACACAATGAGGTAGATGCCCTTAGTATCCCAATTTTACCAGTGAGGAAACTAAAGCTCAGAGAAGTCGCAAAATTTTCCTCAGGTCACACAGCTCCTGGGATTTTAAACCCATGCAGGCTTGATGTAATCCAAAGCTTTGTGCCTTCAGTGATAACAGCCTATTTTCCCCAAAACTGAAAGAATTTTTACAGCAAGAGTTTGTGTATAACTTGGTGGATCAGGAAAACACCTGTTGAAGGTCTTCATTAACAGAGAAAATATAATGCATTAAAAGTTGATATCTTTTCAAATAAGGTCAACAAAATGACAGTATAAGTGAGTGTGTGAGTACACCTAGGAGCAGTAACTTTCAATCTTGTGGCACACATAAACTAATTATTAAAATTCTGTGGTACAACTGAAACCGGTTTGTCTCAGTGGTAGAGCGTCGGTCTGCAGACTGAAAGGTCTTGGGTTCGATTCCGGTCAAGGGCATGTACATTGGTTGTGGGCACATCCCCAGTAGGGGGTGTGCAAGAGGCAGCTGGTCGATGTTTCTCTCTCATTGACATTTCTAGCTCTCTATTCTATCCCTTCCTCTCTGTAAAATATCAATAAAATATATTTAAAAAAAATAAAAAATAAATAAATAAATTCTGTGGCACACCAAAAAATGTTGTTGTTCTTTTTTTGCCAATCTGACACACACACACACACACACACACACACACACACACACACACACAAAATAAATAAATAAATAAATAAAAAAAAATAGGTATACTTTTTGATTCATTCACACCAGATGGCTATTGTTGTGTTGGCTGTTGTCATCTTTTTTACTGGGAAATCTAAGGAAAAGGCAAAATAGTCAGGTATTGCATGTTTTAAAAATTCTGGAGGCACACTAGTTGAAAACCGGCTGCCTAGGCAAGAGTGTAAGTTTGTTGGCCTTTCTAAAGCTAAACTGCAATGTCAGCCTGAGCCTTTCTTGTTGCTAGTGCACTGGGGCGCCCCCTGCTGGCGAATCTAAATTGTGTTTCAAATTAAACATAGTAACTTACCTTCTCTGTTTAGAATTAGGACAGGAAAATCAGCTTTCTGACCTCCATGAGCCAATATGAATAATTATGAAATTCGGAGAACTCCCAAAATATGCACTGTTATGATTTTTTGCAAATGGGGACATTTGCTGTCTTTGATTTCCAGGCAATCTGAGTTTTGTCATATATAAAAGATGGCAGATGAACTTTTATTAGTTCTTCCCTTCTGATGAGGGCAGCAGAGAAGGATAATGCCCTAAGATAATAATTAATTAGAGCAGAAGCTCGCCTCTGTGGTTCCATTTTATGTCTGAGGGGGAAAAAGACACTGAAAACCTTGGCATTTGTTGCCATCTATCTCCCTATCCTCTTTAATAATACAGAATTCTTTTTTTGCAGCCAGTTACCTGATTAGTGCTGCAACACTGAAATGAAATAGTCAGCATCTGGTAGTGCTGTCTGCTTCCTGAGACAGATAACTGTCACTAAATTTGCTAAAGTCTTCATTGGAGCCACGGGAATCAATCAGACGTGCTCTCCAAGAAACAGGAGTGAGACCAAAGTGGAACAAATTAGCGCTTGCTCACTCTCTTCTTTCTCTCTCTCTCTCTCTCTCTCTCTCTCTCTCTCTCACACACACACACACACACACTTGAAAAATATTAAATCAAATACTTAAAAGAAATATATATATATTTATAATGAGGTAGTGAATATATCAACATATTAATTTACTTAAATATCATCTGTATTTTAAAAGGGCAATATCTAAAAATAATTAGCAAATTAGTAGCTTCTGTTCTATGTTTCATCTAATCACCTATACATTTATTCATCTGATCTGCTCATTTAGTGTATAAAATGACATTCCTTAATCCAGCAAAATGCTTAGCATTGTGAGATGTTATGTCATTTTTAGAATTTAGATAAAATACAAGCAAGGATCTAAGATTACTAATTAGCGATTATAAAATAAACATTAGTGAAGAAATAAGGAAAAACATTAACAATAAGAAAGAGTAATAAATAAAGAGGAGGAAGATAGGTTTATCTTCCTCCCAAATTCTTGACACTGTGAGGTTGGTTTATACATTCCTCATGCTGATGCATCCTACAAAATACAATTTATCCTGCTACTGCACATATTCGTATAAGGAGCATTATCTCCAGTTTGTGGTAACTAATTACCATATAACTCAATGACCAAAACTATATGCTAGGGCAGCTAGGCACTTGCATGCATGAACCTTGTTTCATTGCCCGGGTGCTCTGAGAGCTGCAGGGAATTGTTCACCGACTGAGCTGTAGCAGAGCCTCAGGAAAGGCTGAGGCCAGGAGACTTGGAGGCCATCAGAAAGTAGTCCCTCACAGGGTGATTGATTTGCCCATCTATACATTTTAGATAATGGAAACACACACACACACACACACACACACACACACACAGAAACTTTCACAAATAATTTTGTAACTTATCCATCACTAAGGACAGTTTAAAATACCTGCATCATGTTCTTTGCCAATTATGTGTTATTTAAAACGAGGGAATCTCACTTCTAGTGGAAACTAAATAGCTGAACTCATAGAAACAGAGAGTGGAATGGTGGTTGCCAGAGAGCAGTGGATGGGGGAAATGAGGAGATGTCACTCAAAGGGTACAAACTTCCAGCTATAAGATGAGTAAATTTTGGGAATTAATATACAGCATGGTTACTTTAATTAAAATACCACTATATATATATATATATATATATATATATATATATATATATATTTAAAGTTGTTAAGAGAGTAGATTTTAAATGTTATCATCATGCACAAGAAACTTGAAATTATGTGAGGGGATGGAAGTATTACTAATATTATTGCAGTAATCTTTTTGCAATAAACATGTGTATCAAATCATCACATTGTACACCTTAATCTTATCTTAATATCTCAATAAAACTGGAGGAGGGTAAATGAAAAAAAATACTAGGGAAATCTGAGGGTAAGAAGCTGGCTGCAGAAAAGGTG
Organism: Vespertilio murinus; assembly: GCA_963924515.1. Taxonomy (NCBI): domain Eukaryota; kingdom Metazoa; phylum Chordata; class Mammalia; order Chiroptera; family Vespertilionidae; genus Vespertilio; species Vespertilio murinus. The sequence continues at coordinate 165,990,815 of OZ004704.1, read as the reverse complement.
AGAATATCTGTGGCATGAAACTTAATGCACACACTTAAGTTAACATTAGGATTAGTTAAAAGGGATATGAAGTGATTCACTATTAAAATAATAAAACTGGGCAAATATGCCACACCTTCTAAAATAATATGCTTTGAGATCTAATTGTATAGGTGGTTAGTTACTGTTGAACTAGTAATCTGAATGATTTTCAGACCACATTGTACCAATACATGTTCATAGTAATCTTGAATACAAAGTATTTTTGTCACTTTCCATATACATTCCAGTGTATAGCTTTTGGGCCTCTTATTTACAAAGATTTTCTTTAAATGGTGCTTTAACGGTCTAAGAAGTTTAATCAAACTTCAAACAAGACAGAGTATATAGTAATCTTTTTAAAAAAAATTGCTACGTTCCAATTTCATTCATGTAATTCTACAAAACCCAGGCCAGCAATTAATTAGAGGGAAGAGACACAGTGTGGTGGGCTCCATACTCAGAAGTCTACTGTAGAATTCTATACAGTGTTCACAAACCCTCTAAAGTAGTTGATATCCCATCATATATATAAAGAAAAAAAGACTTAGCTTATTATTTGATTGAAATGACATGGCAGCATGGGAATCTCAACCCAGACCTGATTCTACTCAGATGCAAATGGTCCTTAAGGAACTTCATGGAATGGGTGAAAATGGCACAACTATTTAGCCATAGTACATCGTCTTAGTGATTGCAATTACTAGGCTAAGAAGGTGATTTCCACGTTCTCAATAAGTATCAACTATTTTAAAATGGGAAAAGCAATGCTTATCTAAGAAGTCTTAAAATGTCACCTTCTCGCCCCTTCATTACATTTACTAAAATGTCATAATATTTTCTCTTCTAAAAGTAATCTGTAAAGATTTGTTGTTTTTTTACTTTTCTATTACTGTTTACATTAAATATTTTTCTGTATTAATTTCAGATGTCCAGCATAGTGACTAGACCATCATGTACTTTCCAGAGTAGCCCCCTGATATTTCCTGTACCTACCTGATCTCATACATAGTTATGATGATATTATTGACTATATTCCCCATGCAATAATTTATATCTCTTTGACTATTCTAGTAAGGATTTGCTTCTTCTGTTTCATTTTATTACAGTGATACCCAGCTCAGATGTTGTAAGTCTATAGAAAAATGTAAATGGAAATGTATTTGGCTGTAAGATTTATTCTGATTACATGAATATTGAGACCATATTGAGTTTCTATTTTAATACTAAAGCTTGGATCTGTTTTTCTGTTGTGGGACTTAATACACAAAATATTGCTAGGAAATCTCTCTTAAGTACCACTGCATACAATAATTTATCAAACGGGGTTAGAAAGCCTTTGTTTGATTTCTAAAACCAAAAGAAAGCCTTACAAAACTCTGGGGAAGCTACTAGGTGTGGGTGAGAAATCAACAGTGAGGGTTAAACAAAGATCCCCCCTCCCTCACCTTTGCTCTCGCATGAACACTAACAAGGGTAGGAGAGGTGACAGGAGGCAGGGGTGCAAGGAGCCTCTGATGGGTGTCAGAGAACTAAAGTCATATCACAATTTATCAAAAGTCTGGACAACTTCAGGCAAGTTAAGAACTCCGTTTCCTCCTCAATAAGTTGAAGCATCTGCATTAGATGCATTTTAACTTCTGTTGGAGTATGATCTCTGTTTCTGAAAGAAAGATGGCACAAAGGACTCAAGACCAGGTGAAAAGGCATCAAGGGTGAGAGCAGGCATTCAGATCACCCCCAATCTTGGCAGTGAATGAAACAAGAAGAATCAGAATCCTTCCAATGAATCAGTCATTGTGGAATCCTGAGGCTGAAGCGTATTTGAAGTTTAGATAGAACTTTTGGAGAGAAAATAGGACATTGTGATGGGTCTCTAGAGCTGTCCATGTTTGAGGTGATTCAGATTTTAGAAGCCTAATCCCAATCCTTTAAGCATTGTTATGGATAGTGGGGGGGAAATGGGCCTGAAAGACAAACCCTGTCTAAAATTCTCTATAGCTCATCAGTGCTCCATAAACATTGACTTTATAGATTTTCATGCTCTACTAATTTATATGGCAAGCATATAACTGTTTCACTACCTCTTTTAAAATGCTCTGAAAATAATGAACAAGGTGCTCCTCAGTCTTCACCTTACCCATTCACCAAAACACACTGTTTAAGCCCATGTAGGAATCTTTAACCCTAGTTTACTTCCTAGGAGATCTGTATGCCTCTTTACCAATAGACTGCGAGCTTCTAAGGGGCAGGTACTCTGGTATTTCCTACTGCCTTCTGCTGCAACCTTTGGCAGCAAGGATTCAGAATCTGGAGAAGAGGCCACACACCAATGGATATACTAGGTAAGAAATATAAATTTGGAAGGCATTGAGGGAACCAAGCGGAGGCCTTTCTCTAGTGGAATGGCTCCCTGATTCTCCGGACCCATAGCTTTTTATTTACTAAAATATACATTTGTCCTCCAGCAAAGCAAACAGACATAGCAATGGTAAGGTTTGGTAAACAATAAAGGATTATCAGGTTAGGGGATTGCCTTCAGCCAGTCAGCCAGCAACAGGGTAATACAATGCTGATTCTCAGCCCTTGCTGTATATCAAAGTCCATCAGCCTTCTGATGGACTTCTCGCATTTATATGTTACCTACTTGTTGGTCTTTGCCTCCGGTAGCCTTCTACACAAGGCTTAGCACTATTCCTGGCATCTCCTGGGAAGTGCTCTACATGTGTATTGACTTGAACCAAATTTAAAATAAGGCCAAATTCCTCTCTTTCACTTATTCATGTAATATGCTATAATTGAATGTTGAACAATAACAGAAAGAAAGTGGTATTTATACCAAGCTGGTTAGAATCCCTGAGATATCAAAGATATCTTAAGGAACTAAGCACAGGCATTCAGATCACCCCAATATATATATATATATATATATATATATATATATATATATATATATTATAATACACATAACAAAACTTACCATTAACTTTGTTTAGTACATTGTAAATGTACTACTAGTACTGGAGTGTTGTATTTTTAAGATTAAACTTAAAGTCTATTAAACAAAAAAGTATCTACAAAGAAACACGCCACCACCTTTAAAATCACAACTTTGATAACATTGCCACAGGTAAAATTAATATACATGTAGTAATTATATATGCTCTTTGACGTTTGTTTTAGTGGTACAATATTTTTGTGAAGGCAATATCAGAGTGTTTTGAGCCTTATGGGTAATACTCTGAGTTTCTGAATTACGTACAAACCTGGAGATGCAGAGCACCCATGTCTTATACACCCACGTGTGCACATACACACACTCTGCACCGTAACTTTACCAGCCCCCCATGAAAACCCAGCCAAAATGCTGCCCCACAGTTCCATGACCTCCCTAACCCTGATGGTATTTTCCTCCATGCTCTGTCCACCATGCATCCCCTGGGCCACACCATGACATAGTCATCATCCTCAATTCTTCCAGTTACACCAAGGCCACAAGTTTGATATGCTTGTGCTATACAACCATTGACTGCTCACAGTTTCCTTGGTTCATCTGCTCCCAGCATAACCAATTTGCAAACTCAATGAGCTATCTATTACTTTTAACTCCTAATTTTATCCCAATCTACACCTTTTCCCTTCCTTTTTCCCTAGCCAACTTATGCAGTTTATTTATTTTTGTAACTTAGGCAGTTTATATTCTAAGATCCATCATACCTTGCCAATACCCTAAATTTCCTTTTCCCTACATTTTGTTTTATATACAGACATTACCTAAGACACATAATACTTCAGGTGTCTGAACCAGGATGGTGTATGTGTGTTTTTAAGCAATGAACATTCTTTGCAGCAGAGGGCCTACATGTGATAGGCAATAAATACATATTTGCTATGTGAACATTTCAACCCTTAATATCCTTAAATAGGACAAATCTTTTTACTGATTTTATTTTTAAAATATTTTAATTGATTTAATGGAGGAAGGGAGAGGGAGAGAGAGATAGAAACATCAATGATGAGAGAATCATTGATCAGCTGCCTCCTGCATGCCCCCTACTGGGGATTCAATCCTGCCACCAAGGCATATTCCCTTGACCAGAATTGAACAGAAGATCCTTCAGTCCCCAGGCTGACCTTGTACCCACTGAGCCAAACCAGCTAGGGCTGGGTGAAATCTCTTTAAAATAACTAGCATGAGGATGTATCAGTTTGGGATAGGTACGTGGTTGTGGGAATGCCAGACCATACAGCGGATGGTGTGCGTGTAAAGCTCTGGGATTTTTAGTTCCAACTGCTTCTGTGTGTGTGTGTGTGTGTGTGTGTGTGTGTGTGTGTGCACTCTGCCTTCCATGTATTTCTTGAGCTGCTGCCACCGTCCACTTATACCTCATCACATTACGACGACACCAAATTTCTGCAGAGAATACCCTCTAACTGTGTTTAAATGTTTGGAGGTGAAATTTCAACAGCCCTGTCACTTTGATTGTGCTTCCGCCAAATGCAGATTTCCCTAGTTACCCACATCATGTTGGCCAGAGCAGTTTCAATTTTTCTCATTTCTTAGTTCCTTTCATTCTTAATAGAAATAGAAAGAATACAGCCACTGAAAAATTAGATCTCTTACTGACCCTGTCTCTTATAATTTTGTATCCCTTGATTCAACATGTTCAATATTAAAGGTTATTTCTAAGTTGCTTTTTTCTCATTATGACTTTTTTCCTAATTACATTGGACATATATGACTCTGAAAATATCATAAACTTTGATTTCATTGTATTAAAAGAAGTAGAAATCTTCACAGAGCAGCCAGCATCTATATCTACACAGGAGAAATAATGTAGATAACTGAAGATATTGTCTAGATAGTACACACACACACACACACACACACACACACACAATATAAGGCAATTTCAGGCATATATATAAGGCTTAATGGTACTGATATTTTGGTGTTTCTGTGATTAAATATATATGCTCCAATTCTCTTATATTGGCCAAAATATCAGAAGTAGAACCAAAAAGTTAAATTTTAGATGTTCTAATCAGCTCACCTTAACATTGTAACTGAACTGTGAAAATATAATGATTTCTTAATCACTTTGACCTTTAGCATTGACCTTTCATCTTGACTTCAGTATCACCATAAATTATAATAAAAACCGTAAAGTCCTAAAATAGCAGTACATTGACATTCCATGTAAGATTAGAAACATGTTATTTATTTCTTACAATGTTTGAAATATAGTCTTACCCATAGCATTTTACCATTTATAGAAAGTTTCTCCATTGAGTTTCCTTAAACATAAAGCAAACCATCTAGGAGAAATCTTACTATTACTTCTTCTTAAGCATGCCTTGGGAGCCATTTACATTTATATTTTTGTAACTGGTGAATCTAACTCAGAACTTCCTTTGAAGCCTACAGATGAAAAGCTCATGCAATAGCATTTTGTGAAAATGTATGGTAACATCTACATTTGGATTTCCTCTTCATCCAAAGAGACTGTATGGTCCTGGAAAAGCCCTAAGACCTGAACCTGGAGCTTTGGAGTCTGAATCCAGGTTGATCAACTTATACCGTGTTTCCACGAAAATAAGACATCCTCCAAAAATAAGACCTACTTACAGGTTTCCTTCTAAGTGAAATATAAGGCATCCCCCGAAAATAAGGCCCCGGGGGCTCTGTATCAGAATGAAAATGAATTTACCATAAACTGGTAGCTAGGGCCGCCCCGACTGGCGTCTAGCAACTAGTGACCTTACGCGGAGTCCTGATGTCACTGCTGTGTGAATGGAGAGAAATCAGCGTGGAAACTTTGTGAAACCTAAACTGCAAGAAGTTGTGACTTGGGTTAAGAATTCATGGGAGAAAACTACTGACAGTTGCATTGCAAATGCACTGTGAGCAGGCTACCTTGACAAGAAGTACTCATTTAAAGACAGTGCTATTGCTAAACATGAGAGATTTGGTCCACTGATTCTGAAAGAAATGGAGTCACAAGAAATTCACCAGGAAATTCAGGAATTGGATTGTTATGATGATGTTCCAGAATGATTATTATTGAATAAATGAGTAAATTCTTGATACTGTAGGATTCACAGTTTTTCTGGTTTGTGTTGACAACTACTGTAGTACCGTACCGTATACAGAAAATAAATTTCCTTTATTTTCATTTAACAATAAATGTGCACCATATTCTTCTTCATGGAAAAATAAGACATCCCCTGAAAATAAGACCTAGCGCATCTTTGGGAGCAAAAATTAATATAAGACATTGTCTTATTTTCGGGGAAACAGGGTAAATGTGTGTTACATTGTGCAAACTACTTCAAAAGTTCTTAATTTAGTTTTCTTTACTCATTCAATTAATACTTTCTTTGTAGATATCAGTCACTGAAATTTAAAATAATTTTAATTATACTAAATATCTAGTATGTGAATTTTCAGCGCTAAACATAACAGTTCAATGGGAAGCATTGTCTGTACCATCAAGAAGCACACAGCCTATGGCAATGGTCGGCAAACTGCAGCTCAAGAGCCACATGCGGCTCTTTGGCCCCTTGAGTATGACTCTTCCACAAAATACCACGGCCTGGGCGAGTCTATTTTGAAGAAGTGGCATTAGAAGTAGTTTAAGTTTAAAAAATTTGGCTCTCAAAAGCAATTTCAATCACTGTACTATTGATATTTGGCTCTGTTGACTAATGAGTTTGCCAACTACTGGCCTACAAAGACTGTGCCAATAGAGATTTAGACATGGAATAAGCTGTGAGGATGCAGCAGGAACACTGGCCAGACAGCAGCTAATGAGGTGATGATAATAATAGCTCCTGACAGGTTTATCTGAGCTAAATGACATGGCATATGTAAAACTGACAGGCATGTAGTAGGCATTCCTCTTACAACTACAAGAAATCCAGGCTCTTTAAACAAGTAGGAAAATGGCCAATGAGAAAGGAAATGAGTAGGAAATGGCCAATGAGAAAGCCAGGAGGCAAGGTGGAGGACGAGGAGAGCTATGCTGCCCTGATGCTGCTTCCACAGGAAGCTCTGAGCCATGCACCCTTTCCTGGCTGCCCTATGTCCCTCCACAGTCACAGTGCCTGCTCACACCCAATTGGCACCTGCCAGCTAGTTAACAGGAAGCTCTGCTGACATTGCTTCCAGGGAAAGAGCAAGGATAGATTTGTGATAAGAAAACCTATCATTCCTGAATGACTACGAGGCATTTAGCAGAAAACCAGAACAGTTCTAAGGTCTTTTCATATCCCTTTCAATCCTATGATTTCACAAGCAAAATTAATACCTAATGTGCTGACAGGTCTAATCACAAATGCTATGGGACATGTAGATTATATCTAAATATCTGTTCGGCCTCTGAGTCACTGCCTCCAGTCCCTGCCACAGAGCAACTGCCCCAATTTGTAATGCATCCATTTTTAGAGCAAACGTAATTAAGCTTCAGCCAAGTCTAAAAAGGAAAATTTTATTTTGCTTGTCTTGTCACATTATTGGATGATGTCAAAATATTGGTGTCTCAGAAACATCCCTGGGTCTGAAGATTCCCTGGGGTTGAGTTGGACAGCAGCTGGAGATTCGCTGCTAATGTGCCCTGACTTTGGGGCCATCCTAAGGGGAAGGAAGCCCCTGGAGCACCACACAGTGGCCACTTATAGGCACAGCCTCTCTCCCTGCCTTAGAAGGAAAACCATCAATTTCTCGTTTCCCTGGGGAATCAAGAGTGCCGGCTTTGCATCAAATTAATGGAGGTTTTCCATGTCAAAATAAAAATGTGATCTCTGATCATTTAGCCATATGAATCTGAGGAAAAGAATTCTCAAAGGGCATTTCAAAATTCTCTCAGCACCTCAAAGTCTGAAGCATGATATAAAAAGAAGCCTAAATTACACCTCAGAGAGCAGCTGTTGGGAGGTGCTAATTCTGCTCTATTCACTCTGCTATTTTACTTAATATTTTGAATGTAGAAATGACACGTATTTCACATTTTACACTTCACATAAACGCAAGGCACTCCGGCAAACTTATGTTCATTTTCTATGTTCTTCACCAAACCTCTCTCAAAGAAAAAAATCAGACATTTTAAGAAATTGTAAAATGTTACAATTTTTATTATATATGCCCTGAATGTTTTGAATATTTGGTCCCTGAGCTGTACTCGTAATGGTCTCTCTGAATACATGGGGTAAGAAGGATGGGGTTTGAATTCCTATTTCACTGCAAATTTTTAAGTATATAAATTTGCCTACATTATCTTTTTTATTCCTAGCTTCTAACTAAGTTCCTAGCACAGTGGACTCCAAATTTGGCTATACTGTAGAATAGCCTGGGAAGCTTTTAACACTCCTTATGCCCAAAACACAGCCCACCAATGATATCAGAAAATCTAGGTTGGCAGGCAGGTAAGAACCAACATTTTTAAAAGATCCACCATGTTTCAAACAGGATCTACAGTTGGAACCACTGGCCTAGCTACAAAGTCAATAGTCAATAAATGTTTGATAATAACGATGAGATAGATTAATCGATAACTGGGCAGATGGATTGATAAGGAGAGGGAGAATGAGTGGCAGGATGGCTTAGAGTTAGAAGTCATGGATTTGAGTCTAGCTTATTTACTTCTAGCATTGGGCACACATATCATGACTATATGAACCTATTTCCTTTTCCATTTAATTGAAATAATGACATTGTCCTAAAAATAACAATTATATTAACCACCATTACCCCATTTACTTCTTTACCACCTTATGAAGCTCTCATTTTCATTCAAATATGCACAACTTTAGGGCAATGGCCGTGCTTCCCCGGGCCATGTGTTCAGATGATTAGAATCCCTAATTTTTAGAAGAGATTCCTTTTTAATTCTAAGAACAGTGACTGCTCAAGGAATAGCGTACTGCATCATTTACCTTCAGAATACCACCTTGGCCTCAACATTGCCTAAGCTCCCATATAGTCCTGGGGCAGATATGGAAACCTAAGGGGCATATTATGCTATGCAACCTCTACCCTTTTTTCTTTGCAGCCAAAGTCCTCCATTTACTGAGACTTAAGAGGCAAAAACACCTTGAACAAAAATGAAATCCTCCAGACCAGCAGGTCTCTAGCTCTGCTGGGTCAGAGCCATGGAATCACTTGAATTTGCAACAAGGTAGATTTGAGTTTAACATAGGCAGGGATATGTCCTAAGGGTGAAGATTATTTGTACCTAAAAAAAATAATGAAAACAAAGGATGAAATATCCTTGTTGTGTTACCTTTTAAGTACCTTTCCCCCCCTTCCCCAGTATTTGGTAGGGAAAGGGATCCTTAAAAGGCAATGGTGAAGAAGATTGGTCTTAGCATCAGACAGAACTAATTTTCATCTTGGCTTCACTGCTTGCTAGCTTAAGCAAGCTGCGTAACTTTTCAGTGCCAGCTACATTTTGTGATCTGTGGGATTAGGAGACCAAGACATACTTTACAAAGGTGGTGTAAGGAAGAGGGTGATCATGAAATTTATCACTGAAACCAGAATGCTTTTTGAGAGTGAAAATGGTTCATAAATAATTAATGGGTTTTAATTAACCCGTCATAAAGTTAAACAACTCCTGTCCCTGACAAACTGGGATAGAGAGTCCACCCCAAATAGTGGGCATCCCAAAAAGGTTTTGTTAATTTACATTACTGTGCTAAATACCATGAAAAGATCTTCATAGATAGACAGATGTGAAATCAGGATAAAAATGTTGAAATAAGTCAAGTTAGAATTCAGTCCTCCTGATGCAACTTGTATGTTGACTCCTTAACAAGGCATTTCTTATGCCAAGTCACCTATCAACATAGTTTTACAGAGTTAAATTGAGGTAAATCAGGATTAAGAGAAAAGAATGGTTTTCACATTTTTATAGACATATATAAATAGTCATTAAATCAGTATTGACAAAAGGGACCTTAGAAATTATCCAGACCATTGCTCATACTTTATAGTATAGGAAACAGATTCAGATAGAAGGTATAATCTTCCCGTATTTTGCTCACAGTGATTATCAGGAAATGGAGAATACTCCAGGGTTTTATTTATTTATATATTTATTTAATTGATTTTAGAAAGGGAGGAAGGGAAAGAGAGAGAGAGAAGAAAGAGAGAGAGAAAGAGAGAGAGAGACATTGATTCTGCCTCCAGTATGTGCCCTGACCAAAACTAAACTCACAACCTAGGCATGTGCCCCTGCTGGGAATCAAACCTGCAACCTCCTGGTGCAGGATAATGCTCCAACCAACTGAGCCACACCAGCTAGGGCTCTAGGATTGTGGTTGTTGTTTTTAATCCAATTATTGTATTAAATGTGTCGTTATAATACATTTTTAAATGTTGTTACATAAAATCCTAGAACTTTTGGAAATATGTTTATGAAGAAAATGCTTTTGTCTTAGCTGGTTTCCTAAAAGCCTCTTTGAACACAAATGTGTCTTATATACTAGTATACACTAGAGGCCCGGGGCACAACATACATGTACTGGGGTAAAGGGGGTTTCTCAGCCTGGTCTGCACCCTCTCACAGTTCAGGACCTCTGGAGGGATGTCCAACTGCTGGCTTAGGCCCACGGAGGCAAAAGAGGCTCCTGCTATCACAGCTATGCTCACCAGCTGTGAACCCAGCTTCTGGCTGAGGGGCTTTTCCACTGTGGGAACACACTGACCACCAGAGGACAGCTCCTGCATTGAGTGTCTGCCCCTGATGGTCAGTGTGCGACATAGCAACTGGTCATTCTACCATTAGGTCGATTTGCATGTTAGCATTTTATTGTATAGGATAACAAAGTGCTGTAGTCTAATGCTAACTCCCAGCTTGCTCTCTCAGCTAAGAGAAAAAATACACAACCTCTGGCTGATACTTACTCTTTCTGTGTCCCCAATCCAGAATCAGACATGGCTTTCTTCAATCTTATAGAAACATTCCATGTTTTGCAGTATAGATGCATACTAGAAGTAGACCTAGTGTGTGTCATCCAAAATCAAACATAAAAACCTTCCTGTGTCAGTTGAAATCTTTGATTTCCCAACAGTTGTCTTTTGTTGTGAAAGATGAGACATTACTACAAACATACTGCAAAATGATATTAGAAAAGTTAGCATCAAATTAGTTACTGAACACAAATCCTACAGAGGCAAAAGTCTTTGTTAGGATCTTTTTTTGTTGTTGCTGATAACTTTTTTTAGATAGGCAAATAAAAAGGTAAAAAGACGATTTATTTTGTAAAATCAAAGAGACCTTCTCTGAGAAAATGACTTGACCTCTCCAAGTTTAAGTTTTCTTTTCAAAAAATGAAAAGAAAATCATCTATCTTATATGACTGCTGCAAAAATAAATTCATAAACATAAGGTGTGTGCCACATGGTGGTCTCTCAGTACCTGGCGACCTTTACCCGGCCCCTTATTTATATTTTAAGTTTAGAAGTTGTCTTAGAGATGACTCTCAGTTGCCTGAGTAGGAGTAATGTGAATATATCCCTTCCAATGTGTACTGATATAATATACTGAGGTAAGAGTGTCACAGATGTTTTTCTAGATACATTTCTGCATATTGACGTTTATATCTTCTTCCTGTGAGTGTTTCTGACATTGATGATAGTGGTGCCAAAAATATGAAGAGAACAAAAATAGGCAGTGGGGATTTTTAAGGTCAAATATAATTTTAGCTAAACCTGAATTCATTATAACATACCTGTCCAGTCAAAAGGAATACATTCTTGATTATCAATTCAACGTCCAACATTTTACTGAGTCTTTATTCAATGCTTCTCAAACATTAGTATGCATCACAATATTGAAAGCACTATATTTAAAATGCAAATTCCCAAGGCCTTCTAATAAAATCTAATTCAGTACTCTGGAGCAGGGCTTCAAGAATCTGCATTTTTGCAAACCCCTCAGGTAGTCTTGGTATGATACTTAGAGAATAATATCCCTTTGACATCCCAGGTCCTCTCCTGAGGATTCACCTTTGAGTCCTGAAGTGCTCACAGTAGTCCAACCCTGGGATGTATAATTGGAGATTGCAGTACTTTAGCAACTACTAATGGACATCTGCACAGGATGCTATGGGAAAAAGAGGAAAAATGACTAAGCACTCCAGATTTGAATTAAAGAAATTTTTGATAAATTATTCTACACAAATTACCTTAGTTTTCTTTCTTTTTCTCTCTTAACACAATAGACACATACCAGATAAGCACAATATGAAACTAAAAGAAACTTGTATGGATTTTTTGGGTTGTGTCCATGAATAATTCCCAGTCAAGTTAATTTTTTTAAAAACATCTGCCAATCTCCCTTCCAACAATTAGGAGGTGGTCTAGGATTTGGGGCATTAACAGTATCTGCCATGTAGTAGCCGATTCTTTACTTAAATAACATTAGCATCTTATGCATCTCATGTTTGCCAGTCTGCAGCCATCTCCAAGCTGTACCAAGAGTGAGCAATCTAAAGTACCCATAGCTCCTACAATGTGCCAAGACTCTTCAATGTGAACAACAATAACACATTTATTATATTTTAATTGCCTATTCATTTCTACTCATTAGAATATAATCCAGTGAGAAAAGGCACCATGTCCTGCCCTCTGACGTATCCCTGACACCTAGAAAAATACCTAGCACAAAAAATAGTTATGAATGGATAAATGAAAAATACCTTAACTGGTTTAATAAAACATAGACTCTAAGCTATTTAAGCACCTCTAAGGCTCTAAATTTATCTCTCAAGTTTTATTTCATATTATACCCCTACCTTTCACTTCATTGAAGGTCTCTTGGTACATAATACCCTGTATCTGCTATGTAATTTTAATTTTATTCTTCCCATTTCCTCTGGTTAAAAAACCACTTCCTCACCTGGCTAGTTACTACACAACCTTCTGAAGTCATTTCAGTGCCCCCAACAAACACACTTTTTAAAAATCTTAGACCTCAGAAAATAAAAGGACCCTCATCCTAGGTTGCTAGAATATAATAAATACATTGCTGTTTATCTATTATAACTCTTTCTTAGTTAAAGTTTTCTCAACAGAGTACATTCTTCTGAAAGCAGTATCATTTTTGTCTGTTCTTAAAAGTTCCATGAGAACCTACTTCAAAAAATAACATTTAGTAAACTGGCATTTTAAACAATAAAAAATAAAAAAAATGTAAACAAGAATAATTATATTAAAAAGTCTAAGTAGCTTTTGCCTGGTTAGTTTTTGAAATGGAAAGTTTTTTTAAGTCAAGATTTTGGATTTAGTCCATAACTCAGTCTTTTTAAAATATATGTTTTTATTTATTTCAGAGAGAGAGGCAGAGAAACATCAATGATGAGAAAGAATCATTTACCAGCTGCCTCCTGCCTATCTCCCAGTGGGAATCAAGCCAGCAGCCCAGGCATGTGCCCTGACCAAACTCTAAAGGGCAACCTTCTGGTTCATAAGTGGATGTTCAATCACTGAGCCATACTGGCCAAGCTATACTTGTGTTTTTGTTTTTGTTGTTGTTGTTGTTTTGTGTTTTTTGTAACTTTTAGTTCTTGTTTATTTATCTTTACAATATAGCTACCAAGTTTCACTACTGAATGACATAGCAAATCAATTCTGCTGACAAAGTCAAAACTGCAGCTGACTTTTTATTTAGGAGCTGCTGTCACATTCCAAAATTTATATCATAATATAGTTCTGAAGACAAAGTCATTGCAATACCATTGACAAGTTCTAGTTTTAGATGTTGTTCTGACCATCTGTTTCTTTGCAGATGAAACCTGAAGGGTCATCTTCTAACCTTGTCAATCCTTCACCATCAGCATGGAACAATTCCAAGACAACAGCAGCATCCACCTCATGCAGTCACAAATTTCAGCCAGAGACATTCAACAACAGCCTCTGAGGTGCAAAAACACACTGCTATGGTGATAACAGAGATGGATGCTTATTTCAGGGACTAAAGAGAGCTGCAGGGTCACAACAAGACATGAGCATAAATATCTCCAACAAGAGGTAGAAAGTGATGTAAGATTTCAGAAAGGATAGAGACTCCTTTCAGTTGAGAGAAGATCCAGAAAACATTGTGAAGGAATTGAACTTTGAACTGTGCCCTGAAGGATGGGGAATTGGGGTGGACAGGAGAAGATGCAAGGTTATTCTAGCAATGGAGGACTGTTCTTAAGCTGAGGACTAATGAATCAATTCTCTGCTTCATTTGTTTATTGAGTCACTCAACAAATAATCAAATGTCTTCTATAGCCCACAGTATACTATATTTTCAGTATAAAATGGTAAATTCAAATGACACAGCTCTTGCCCTAATGGAACTCAGTGTCTAAAATCCTCATTTCCTATCCGCATTTTTACTCTGAAGGGTTGGGATGGTGTACAGCCTTGGGAATCAGAGCATAGATTAAAGAATCCAGAGCAGCTACATAGATTGTTGATAAACTGCACATCAGTCGTCATTGTAGGTTTAACATGAACTTTTTTATACTTACATTTGGAAAGATATAAAACAAAAGAAAAATTGCATATTTTATGTTTATCCCCATACAAAGAATAAGAATCTAGATACTTTATTTCAACCTACTAAGCTTTGTGCTAATGACATTTTTTAATTAAGCCAAACAAATTAAATTATAAAAATAATAAAATAATTCATTTTTTTAAGCTTTAAGAGACAACAATTAAGAAGGCTGGAGCCATCTTAGTAAGGCAAACATAAGCCATTTCATATTAAACATATTAAATACTAGAGGCCTGGTGCACAAAATTTGTGCACTGGGGGTGGGGGGTGTTCCTCAGCCCAGCCTGCACCCTTTCCAATCTGGGATCCCGTGTGAGATGTCTGACTGATGGTTGGTTTAGGCCAGATCCCTGTGGGCCTAAGCTGGCAGTCAGACATCCCTCTCACAATCCAGGACTGCTGGCTTCTAACCACTCAGCTGCCTTCCTGCCTTCCTGATTGCCCCTAGCCACTTCTGCCTGCCAGCCTGATTGCCCCCTAACTGCTTCCTTGCTGGCCCGATTGGAGCCTAACTGCTCCCCTGCTGACCCAATTGCCCCTAACTACCCTTCCCAGGGAGGGTCTGGGGTGCAGATGAATGGGATTCCTGGCATGTTTCTGACAGTAAGCTGACCAGTGGCTAATTCTGCAAGGAATGGGGCTCCCTCCTCTCTCCTATCAGGGTCTGGGGTGCAGGGGAATGGGATTCCTGGTTGTCATGCCACTGACAGCATAGCTGATTCTGTGAGGAATGGGGCTCCCTCCTCCCTCCTGTCAGGGTCTGGTTTGAAGGCCGGCTAAGCTCCAGATCGCATAAGACCCAGAGTGCTGCTGCACCCTGGGCGGCTGGGGCCCACAGCTCCCTAGCCTGCTGTTCAATCATCCATCTGGTCATTTAGGTCATGATGGCACCTGGCTTTTTATATATTAGGATAACTATAGTAAATGTAAGTCATCTAAATATACCAATAAGAGATAGATATTTACAGTGTAGATTAAAAAACATGACCCTGATTAGAAACAAACAAACAAAAAATCACCCTGGCTGGGTAGCTCTGTTGGTTGGAGCATCATCCCATACACTAAAAGGTTGTGGTTTTCATTCCTAGACAAAGCACATACCTAGGTTGTGTGTTTGGTCTTAGGTTAGGGCAGGTACAAGAGACAACCAGTTGATGTTTCTCTCTCTCCCTTCCTCTCTAAAATCAATGGACATATCCTCCAGTGAGGATTTAAAACAAACAAACAAACGAACAAACAAACAAAAAAATCAAAGACAATTTACACACAGACACATATACATATACTAGAGGCCTGGTGCACGGCATGCATAGGGTCTCTAGGCCTGGCCGGCAATCAGGGCCAATCATAACCTTCCGGTCAGGGCCTTCATTCCATGCCTGCCCCTGGTGGTCAGCGCACATCATAGCAAGCAGTTGAACTCCCAGTCCGTTGAACTCCCAAGGGGACAATTTGCATATTAGCCTTTTATTATATAGGATACTTTATAATATGCAGTTCATGATTAATAATTAAAAGAAGGGGGAAAAAGGAAACACCTTTCTGCCTGAGATTGCAAGCTCATCTCGCTTAAGCACAAGTCACTGTCATTGAATGGCATTAGACAGTCGTCATGCTCTGGTTCTTTCCTGGGGAAACCTCTTGATTAAACACCAGTTAGGCACATTCAATTTAGGAAAAATCCATTAGACAATGACTAGGTAGTATTTTTCATTTGACATGATACAGTACTCTCTTAAGGGGTTGATGATAACTTTATTTGGGTTTAAATCTTGCCAGAGAAATTTTAACAGATCTCAGAACTAAAATGTGTGAGGGCAGCAACTATGTCTGCATTGTTCATGGATGTTTCCCCAGCATCGACCTAACATTTAATAGGCCCTCAGTAATTGCCAAATGAAGGAATTAGAGTGCAACCTTAAATCTATAAATTGTATTGACTTTGTCAAGTAATGAGTATAATACATGAGCACAGAGGGCAAAGATACAAATAAAATTCAGCAAAGATTACTAAGAAGCAATTCTCCCCAGTACATATGGGCCAATATGATTGTTTTTAATATCAGTATTCTATTTATTCAGTGTATAATTGCCCTTTAAAAAAAAGTCTTAGCAGCCTCTTCCCAGAAAATCTATTTTTTTATGATGTGGCTGATTGTCTCCACAACTGGCCGCCAACAATTCTGCCAATCCTTCTACACACAGCCTACTCCTTCCACCAAGAGACAGAGATTATTTTCCCTCCCTTTGAGTCTGGTCTTGTGATTTGCTTAGATAGATTGAATCCAATGGCAGGGAATGTATGAGTCGGGACCTAGTCATTGAGATAACTGGTAGCATCCACTTTTGCTCAACTGCCTGGAGAAATCCATGCTCCCTGACTGGAGAAAGTGGTCACATGGAGAAACCCTGGAAGATAAGATGCCATTGAAAGAGGCCATATGAAATCCTGAATGAGAACCGAGGTGGCCCAGCTGACAGTCACCTTTAAGGCCAAAGCATGAGGGAGACTTTCTTAGATGTTAAAGCCCAGCCCAGATTATAGATTAACACAGGCAACTGAGTGACTCTGCCTAGAGCAGAAGGAACCCTAGTCAACCACAGACTGGTGAGAAATAGTAAAACCATTATTGTTTTAATCCCCTATGTTTTAAGTGGCTTGTTACATAGTAATATATAACTAATACAAATGACATCATTGTCCTCTCCTTCTATGTCACCATTGCTTCTCTCTCTCTTTCATAATTTTCTCATAGAAATTATACCCTGTTTTCTTTAGCTGTGGTGTTGAAACTAGTTTCTAGAATGAAGAGCTACACTACAAAAATGCTGATTTCTAAAACTTTTTAATGGGTACAATGCCAGACAACATGACTTTTAATATAATGGAGACTGTCTCTGACTAGTTTATAATCAAATTCATTGTACTTGAAATATTCAAATGGATAAAAGTCTTATTCTTAATGTTCAGTTGATATTTAAATAGTCAGTTCAAGAAGAACAAGGCCCAAATCTAATGTAGCCTTTCCCTACTGTATGCACTTATAAAAATCATTCAGTTTTAAGATGATCCATTATGTAGTTAACTACATATTTAAATAGAATTTTATTTTTCTAATCACAAATATTTTTCCTCTGTTATTCTAAATTTCAGATCAGATGCTTTAAAATAACTTAGGGTAGATTCACTTAGCAAAAAAGTCTCTAGTCCACCTGGAATCCTATTGTATCCCCAGTTAAGGCACATATCTGGGTCGCAGGTTCGATACTCAGTCCTGGTGCATATAGAAGGCAACTAATCAGTGTTGGTCTTTCATACCTATGTTCCTCCTTCTCTCTCTCTCTCTCTCTCTCTCTCTCTCTCTCTCTCTCTCTCTCTCTCTTCCTTTCTCTCTAAAAATATCAATTAATATATCCTCTAGTAAGGATTAAAAAATCTCTAGCAACTTCATCTCACTTAGTGGTATTTCAAAATAATATGGTATGTCGCGGCAAACTATCAAACCTCCTAGTGAACACTAAGTAGGGTCTGTTTTTTTGTGACTTGTGTCATGATGTAGTAGTCCTCATCCCTTTTTTTTTCAGGCTGAATTTCAATATGAAGTCTTCCCAAACAGAATATAAAAGCCATGAGCCACTCCTGGAATAACTTGGTCTCCCACACTCATAACGAATCTTTTGTATATTAAGATTACTGGTGAAATATTAAGTTACACTTCCCTGTGCTGTGAGAGGGCAGCAATGCCTTAGGAGAGCATCCTCGCCTGCCCCTAGAAAGCTATTCACTGTAAACCTCACTGTATCGCAAATCCCAACTGCAGAAGCCTACAGTGACACTTTCTTATAACAAGGCTAAAAGCAGATGAACCAAGTGTCCTCCCAGGGGAGTTTAAATAGAACTTCCCTTTTGACTAGTCAGCTATTCTATCACAGTGCTGAAATGCTCAACATATAAGCATGCTTTATTCCTTCTTTTTATAAACTATTATTTTTGCAGTTTTCAAGCTCTAGTTGAGCACTTGCAACTACCTATTCAACTAATTGCTGGCAGAATACACTGATCATGGTTTTGCTCATTATATCCTTCTTGAAGACACCAAAATAGATGGCTCTCCCTAAAATTCTATCCCAAGTTCTCTGTTCTTCGGTGATTTCCAACAGGGGAAAACTCAAATATCTACCTCTCCAAGCCAGGTGACCGCAGCAAGGATCCTTCCTAGCTTTCCTGGACAATCACATAAATGCCCACAGCTTCCTGAAATGACTCCCAAATCTAAATTTCAGACTTGGACCTTTCCTTTGAATTCCAGCTCCACATGACAACTTGCCTTTGTGCATGACCACCTGCATATTCTGTAGCTGCTTCAAATTCCACATGACTAAATTACCTTTCCTGTTCCATTCTTTGTCCAATACTTTGTCTGTTTAATAAAATCACCACCTACCCCTACTTTGGAGTATAGGGGAGGAGATCTTGAACTCCTCCCCTATACTCCAAAGTCACCCCACATTAATGGCTATCAATTCTGCCTGAAACACATCTTTTGAACCCACCCACCCCCTCTCTCATACCTCACTGATGCCTCATTTCTTATCTATTCTCTGCACCTGAATCCCAAATGGTCTCCCTGACTATACCCTTGCCTCCTCCCTAGACCATTCTCTGCACAGTAGCCAGGGTGATATTTCTAAAACATGGAACTAATCCCACATGGCAGCATCAAGGAGTGGTTCAGAATATAGTAGACTCCACAGCCTGTGTTGAAACCTGGTTCTGTCCCTTACTATCTGTGTTATCTTGGCAATGTTACTTAACCTATATCTATGCTTCACTCTGCTCTGAAGTTAACTGGGGATAAAAACAATATCTACTTTACCTGATTGTTATGAAGATAAAATGAATGAACATGTTTATATCTCATAGAACACTGCCTGGCATATAGAAAGTTCAATGTTAAATAAATGGATGCCATTTATCTACTTCACTAGAGGACAGTGCTTACTTGGAGAAAGTGACCCTCCGTAATCAAATCTGCCACCTGCTCATCAGTCCAGCCTTGGTTTACTCTTCTTAATCCACCTAAGAGCAGGGTTTCAGGTAAAGGGCATTACTTGCATATCCATAACCTGCCCTGCCACCTTGTTCCTCCATGCCCTTCTCTCTGGAATGCCCTCTTCCGCATGGAAACCCACTGAAATCCTACCAATCCTTCAAGCTTCAAAGAATTGGGTGTCTTCTTCCTTTGAAAGCCCTTCCACACTCACACAAACCAGACACTTCACTTCCTTTTGTCCTGTTCTGGAATCTAGTAGACATCTCCATTATTCCATTTACCACACTGTCTTTCAATTATATTTTTGACAAGCCTGCTTCCCCTACCAGGCGAGCTCTCTGAGGTCAGGAACTGTGTCATGTGTCCTTGTATCTTTAATGGACGACATAATACCTGGCATGGAGCATAGGATACAACAAATGTTTGTATTTATTTTCTCTGTTCTCTTCTATCCCAATGGTATCATTAGTAAGAATTAATAATAATAATACCTTGCTACTTTAATATTCATAAAACACTTTGAAACCACATTATATCATTTTATTTTGAGCTATAGAATAAAATACAAAAAAGTTATCCCCACTTTACTGGTGAGAAAACCAAGGTCTCAGGAGTTATGTAGTTTCCCTGGGATTGTGCAGCCATTATTCAAATCCAGGGCCTTCAGTTCCAACTCATTTTTTTGTTGTTGTTTTGTTTTTATCTTTTTCACAGTCATCCCTTCAAGATGACAAGTTTGTACTAGGTACATCCCAGAAAATTAATGATACTGCCCCGCCACCTCTTTCAAAAGAATACCCCTGCCTTTGAGAAGGCTAAAAAAGGGCTAATTTCAATGGAACCCTGATATTTGGGGGGGAGGGGCTAGCAATCGGAATCCATGCCAGCAAGCTCAGTGTACACTCCTGATAACCTATAATTAAGTCACTACCTTCTTCCCAGATACTGGTCTTGCAGAACCTGTTACAGAGGCCATAGAACTGTGAACAGTGCGCACTGTCCCAGAGGGAAAGTTATCAACGCTGGTGCCAGGCCAAACCATCAGACATGGCCTGGAGAACCCCAATACATGGGGTCCTTCTTGTAAGGCCCATGAAAAGGGCTGGAAGCATAATCCATATTTTCAGGACAAAGACCACAGGGAGATATAGAGAGAAGCCCCTGCATGTTTCTTCACTCGGATTTGGAAAGTTATTCCCTGAGTCCACTGGCGTATTAAACTGTGTCCCTCCTTTTCTTTAAAGCATCGCTTAGTTTTCCTTTGGTCTTCTGCAACACCTTAATGTCCATAAGAGACATACTTCACCATAAAAAAATGACTATCTGTTTAAATCAGGAGGAATAGTACTGTTCCTTGTCAAATGCATTCGTTTCTTACAAGTATGTCTTGTAAATCCCCAGATGGGTGTCATTTTAAAATATATTGTGTCCCCCTGGAGCTGATATCAAAATCCATGGGTTCTATCCAAGGGCACCAAGTCCTTAGAGCCAGATAAGGATGCCTGGTCTGTGGAGTCATTTCATATTTTATATCCCAGGCAGAGATGTTCACAAAAGACGAAGAATCTGACCAGGCATGGCGGTTTCTTATAAGACCTAAAAAAAGAAAGATCTTTTTTTAAAAATCAGTTTTTGGAAACACCTGAAGATTAGGCTCAGAGCCAGTGTCACTGGTAAATAACAGTCTGGTGTTTACGTTTTCACTGGGGATTGTTTCTCCTGACACCACAAATTAAATGAGGCAGCCAGAGACTCTCAGAGCCTGCAATTTTACCTGGAGAGCTGTATGTTTGAAATATAAACAAAAGGGACTTTCCAGGGGAAGGATTTTTTTTTTAAGAAAAGCCATAAATGCACAAATGCTTATACTAGTATTCTGCTTCTATCCTTATACCAAAGCCCTAAAATGAGTTGTTTTCTCCCCCCTCACAACAAAAGTCCTTCCAAATTCAGGTGTATGGCAAATGCTCATCGCCATAGAGAAACCAGCCTTTCTTTCCCTGGGGGAGGGGAGGCTGTATTGCCAAACACAGAGCCTTGGGGTTTGAAACACTCAGAGGCCCCAAACAAGTGTCTTGGTTTTGTCTCTCTTTATGCAGATTTCAGTGTTTAACTTTTTGTAACATTAAAAGATTTAATATGGCATGCTTTATTTTAAGAGAGGCAACCTGAAATAAGAATTTAAAGTGATTGCTATAAAAGTGCATGAGTATGCAATAACCACGGGGTGACATTTACCCCTTCCACAGAAAAAGCAGGATTATGCAAATGGATTTCTTTTGTTCTGGGACATTCCCCATGAAACTAAGTGCTACTTTTTCTTTATAAAATCTATTGACTGAAGCAATAGTCTGATTCAATATTTAGGTCCCTGAACTGCTGTGAAAGCACAATTTTCAATTGATAGCTTAATTTCCATCTCACCATGTGATTCTTAGTTATAAGCAGGCTGGTAAACAGCCATAGCCATATGAGTTTATAAATAACACTAGAGGCCCAATGCACAAAGATTCATGCAAGAATGGGCCTTCCTTCCCTTGGCTGCGGGCACCGCCTTCACCCTGGCCAGAGCCACCTTTCTGCTCCAGCCAGGAGCCACCTTTCCACCTTCCCACTCTGCCCAGAGAGGCCCAGAGTGGCCGGGGTGGTGCAGAATGCCTGAGTCATCTCCATGGTGCCAATGAAAGTGTCCTGCCCTGCCCCCAGCTGCTTGGAGCCTGCATATGCAAATTAACCTACAATCTTTGATGTGTTAATTTGCATAATCACTCCTGATTGGCTGGTGGGCGTTGCAAAGGTACAGTCAATTAGCATGTTACTCTTCAATTAGTGTAGATTCCATCTTAAAGGAAAAACATTATTTTTTAAATCAACAGAGTTTACTGGTGTTTAAAGAAGTCAGATTTTGACTGCAATAATACTCAGATGATTTGTGTTCAAAAGTCTATCATTTAGTCAAGTGAAACACATGATGTTTTTGGAATAAGAAAAGGACCTCTCTTGTTTTTGATGTTTCTGATTAAAAGCCAGTATATGTGGCACATCAAGTCGTCTAAATTCACAGTGAAAAGTGAATAACTATTTAGAGTAAACTGAGCACAAGATTATAAACTAATATTACTGTCTAAATTATCCCAAATTAAAATGACCCTTAACCACAAGCAAAAAATATAGTGCAGTCTGTCACTATTTTCTTAATTCATGAAAGTAAAAGATAAACAGGAGAGGCAAATAATATCTTACATTTTTCAAACACTTACCTGTTTGTTTTTTAAATAGATCCTCACAGCAATTCTTTGAAAAAGAAGAGAAGGAATCCATACTCTTTTGTGGAGCTGAGTGACAGAAAGATGACAGAGCTCCTGTGTGGTCACCCGGCTGGTAAAAGGCAGAACTGGAAACAAATGTAGTCTATTGGCGCTGAACTGCATCATGCATCCTCTCTTGAATAAACTTCACGGTTATCCAACTAATCCACTTAGCAGCCAAACTGCTATTGTGCCAATCTGCTCTAAATGAACTGCAGCAATAGTTCTACAAATTCAGTGAGCATGAAAGAAAGGTTTCTGAAAACAGCAGTGGGGGACTTGTAAACCAAGAGAAGATGTGTAAGGAGATAGTTCCATTCCAAGGAAGAACCCTGCCCTCCCTCCCTATGCCCCTGAGTTGCTCCTTGTATATCAACCAAGGGTCACAGGGGCAGTTTCCTACAAATCATCAGGGTTGTCCTTGACTCCAGTTGTCACACCCTCTTCATTTTTGTTTTTACCACAAGCATCACATAGTATCAAATATGCAATGAAGACAATCCTAGAATAATCTGAAATTTCTTCTGTTGAGTACATTCAGTGACACATAGAGTTACCAGTTTTTCCAGAGTCTTCATTCAAGCAATTATTGAGAATCTATGTGCCATGCTCTAGACTAGATCCCGAGAATACATGCTGGGTCTTGTATAGGAGAGAGACATAAACAACCACACACTGCCACATGCTTCTTGGTGGATGGTGTAACTAAATGCTTTGGGTGTGATTGCTTCCACTTGGTGAATGATAAATTATGTCATTTTATCTAGTTCTTATAGATTAAGTAGCAAATCAGTAAACAAGAAGTAAAAAGGGTAGTATTTTATCCCTGCTGCGGTTCACAAACATCTATAATAATAAAAGCATAATATGCTAATCAGACTGGCCCTCCTTCCGGATGTCCTTCTGGATGACATTCCAGACAAACCTGGGGTTGAGAGGGCCGAGGTAAGCTGCATGGCTGTGAGAGCTGAGCCCCTTGCACTAATTTCGTGCATCAGATCTCTAGTACAAATATAAATGAATACACGAGTTCCCATGGGAAGTCTCTATTAATCTAATGCTGAAATATTTTAACAGAAAGAAAAACCTCTAGAACAATATACTGAACATCTTAGTAACTAATAACTACAGACACACACCTCATACATTTCACTGTATTACTACAGCTATGCATAGATTCTCAAAATATTAAGGGTAGAAAAGTTCTTAGTAACAGACCAGCAGAGGACTTTGGGCTCAGGCTGAATAGAAAGTCCTGGTTGAGAAAGGGGCCCCAGCCTCATTCCGCGGAGCAGTCAGCAGTCACCCTATCCAGTACAACATGAGGCAGCTGCACTGAGGGCAAGACAACAGGCCAATGATGACAAAACAGAAATTTTAGGGGAGCATGGGTAGTTTTAGGGAATTTTTATAATTGGGGTCCATGGAAAAAAACATAGGGCTACCAACTGGGAGAAGGTACATTTCCGTAACACAAAGAAACGAGGTGCAGTTACATTTCCATAAGACAAGGAGGCAGCAACAGGTATATTTCCATAAGACTGGAAGTAGCCAAGAAATGTCTATATTTACAAAATAAAGAAGGAAGAAAGCTCATAAGGAAAAGGAGGACAGTGAGGGAGGAGGGCCTCAGGAGTCACTGTAGTAACCAATTTGAAAGGGAATATTGACCAACCAGGGGGAATATCAGGACACAGGAACTGCAGTCTTTATAAACCATGGAAACAGGAAGTTGGTAGGGCTCTTTCCCTCTCCCCACGTGGGAACCTGTACTTGTATTTCAATAAATCTCCACCTTTCCTATACTACCCTCTGTCTGTGGATTCATTCTTTGACTCCAGCGGACAAAGAATCTGGGTTCCAGTCCAAAAATTCCGTATCAGTAACAAGGCCACTTACAGCCCACAGCCTCAAAAGCCAGCACTAATCCGTCTGAAGGACAACAAACTCCATCAAATCAGACTAGGACACTTACAGCCCCCAGCCTTCTCCTCTTGTGGTTTTTGCGCATAAAATCCAACCCCAAAGACAGTGGAAACTGAGTCCTAGCCACCCGAGTTGGGGCTCCCTTTCAATCCCCTCTTATAAACTCGCCTCTTGCTTGCTGTGTCTGCTTATATCCTTGAGCGACTCCAACCTTACTCTTAGCTATAGCCCAGTCTTGTTTATTGACAAGTTAAATGAAGGTTAAGTTGTCTCATTTAAAAGCACACAGTTAATCACTGAAATTTTATAAAACAAAACATTGAAACCGTAGGTTTCCTGTTGTCTACTTTAGATTCTTTCTGCAACATTCCATGCCCTGTTGTTGTAAGTCAATAGTTTATAGTTAGAGGCAGTTTTTGTAACATGTAAGAGTTGTAGTTTGAGGTAAGAGGGTCATGAAAATAAAACTCATAGATGTTATTTATTACATACTTAATAAAAAGAGAAATAAATCCCTGAAGAAGAGAACACAGGGGAAGAAAAAGAAATTTCAAAGGTGAAGGACAAAAATGGAGGTAACTGTGAATGACCAAGAGTCAGGAAACCTGGGTGTTACTGTGATTCATGTTAAGAGGTTTGATTGAACAGCAGTTTGCCCTGTCCTTTTCTATTTGTCACCAATAACATTGAGCCCATTCCTGGCTGAGAACCATTTACTTGTATATTTCCTGTCTTTCTGTGTGAACATGTGTTGCATTTCTAAACCTTTTTATGTAGATTAAGCATCTCCAGAGAACTTTTTTTCATATAGCCCTGGTGGAGAAATCAGCAGACTGTGCTGCAGGGACTTGATGTGACTTATCAAAGCCACTTACCTAGGAAGTTACAGAAATTCAATTGGAACACAGCTTTAAAACTCATTGTTTTTCTGTTAAAACCATCTTTAGCCTGGAAAAAAAAAACCCTCCTGAAGCCTGTTCTGGTTCTACAATTGGACTTTTAATATAATAAGAAAAAGAAAAATAATTTAGAAAATTTAGACTCAAGAAAATAGGAGGCAGCCATAACACCCCCATAAATCTTAAGGCATATACACATTGTATAGTTGCAGCTTTTGTGAGAAGTTGTGACTCATTATTTATTTGTTGATTATAAATGCCTTTTTCACTAGGTTCAACTCTAACAGGCCAGGAACCATATCTTTTTACTTTTTCTTTTTTTTTCACCATATCCTCAGGGCCTAGCAGAGTGTCTGAGACATGCAGAATACTCAGTTAATATTTTTTTTAAAATATATTTTATTGATTTTTTTTTACAGAGAGGAAGAGAGAGGGATGGAGAGTTAGAAACATCGATGAGAGAGAATCATTGATCAGCTACCTCTTGCACACCCCCCTCTGGGGATGTGCCTGCAACCAAGGTACATGCCCTTGACCAGAATCGAACCTGGGACCCTTCAGTCCACAGGCCGACGCTCTATCCACTGAGCCAAATTGATTTTGGCTCAGTTAATATTTTTCTCTTTTGAGAAAATAAAGGGTTTTATCTTGGAAAAGACTTCACCCATCCACCATCAGTTGCCATGCTTGATATTCTCCTAAAAACTGGGATCTATTTCTAAAGGGCCTAATACACTGAGGAGCTAATGCTTTATAAGAATATGACAATCTTATCTAATAAAAGAGTAATATGAAACTTGACTATCACTCCAACACACAAGATGGCTGCCCCTATGTGATCAAAAGTTGCCTTCCCATGTGAACACAAGATGGCTGCCACAAGATGGCTGGCAGGGGAGAGCAGTTGTGGGAGGTCAGGCCAGCAGAGGAGGGCAGTTGTTGGAGATTAGGCCAGCAGGGGAAAGCAGTTGGGAGGAGGGGACCAGGGCTGCAAGGGAGGGCAGTTGGGGTGAACCAGGCCTGTAGGGGAGGGCAATTGGGAGCAACACACAAGATGGCTGCCCCTATGTGGTAAAAGTTGGCCACCTCATGTAAACACAAGATGGCCACCACAAGATGGCTGGCAGGGGAGGGCAGTTGTAGGTGATCAGTCCAGCAGGGGAGGGGAGTTGGGCGGGGGGGGCAAGCCTTTAGGGGAGGGAAGCTGGGGGTGATAAGGCCTACAGGGAGAGCAGTTGGGGAGGAGCAGGCCTGCAAGGGAGGGCAGTTTAGAAGGATCTGTCTGCAGGGAAGGGAAGTTGAGGGGAAGACCAGGGCTTCAAGGAAGATCAGTTAGGGGTGATCAGGCCTACAGGGGAGGGCAGTTAGGGGCAAAAAGCCTGGCAGGTGCAATCAGGAAGGCAGGCAGGCGAGCAATTGGAAGCCAGCAGTCCTGGATGGTGAGAGGGATGTCTGACTGCCCATTTAGGCCTTATCCTACTGGGATTTGGCTTAAACAGACAGTTAGACATCCCTCCAGGGGTTCCAGATCGGAGAGGCTGCAGACTGGGCTGAGGGACACCCCCTGTTCGTGCATGAATTTTGTGCACCAGGCCTCTAGTGTTTATATAAAGATTGGAAAAGTACATGGAAAAGAAAGGCCACCTGATAAGGAAGGGTCATATAGCCTTATAATAAGATTATGCGTGGTAAGATTATAATGATTTTATTTTGTGTAATGTTATTTAAATCAAGTTAATTGTTTAAACATTTACATAAATTAATACTCAGAGGCTGCTTGCAGTATGTTTCCACAAAATTTTAGATACTTATTTTGAGATAGTATATCATGTTATAAACGGCATATTTTCCAGTGTAAAAAACAACTGGATGATGTCTTTGAATGAAGACTAAATATAATACATGCCTAGTCTGATTCTCGGAAACTCCGTGATTTACAACTACTGAGCATGCTTGGCTAGACTCTAAAATTAACATTGTTCCAACTAAAGACTGTGCCAGCTTCTCCAGCTATCACAGTGTGCCTCCAATCACATGTAGATACGATTGTAGATGAGCTCAGTTACTTTCTCTTTAGAAATCAGCACCCGAGCAGCCACCGGGATCCATCTGCTGGGAACCCCTCTCTGGTTCCAACCAGGGAGCTCATTTATATCCAACCAAGGAAGCTCTCCCCTAAGAGCACTGACAGACTTCGGGGTGCACAGTCTCCCAGTCTCCTGGGAAAACAAGCAGCCCCTTCTAATATTAGTACTAAGGTCTACTATGTTTTTTATTATGTGCCAAACACATCTCTCAGCATGCCAACCTTGCTACTCCATTTCTCCCTCCACGGGTTAGGTGTTACTATCAACCCGCACTTTTTAAAAAATATATATATTTTATTGATATTTTACAGAGAGGAAGGGAGAGAGATAGAGAGCTAGAAATGTCGATGAGAGAGAAACACTGACCAGCTGCCTCTTGCACACCCCCTACCGGGGATGTGCCCGCAACCAATGTACATGCCCTTGACCGGAATCGAACCTGGGACCTTTCAGTCAGCAGACTGACGCTCTACCACTGACCAAACCGGTTTCGGCCAACCTGCATTTTTTAAACAAAAGGAATCCAGAGACCATAAATGTTACATAACCTGCCCAAGAGAGGAGCGCCTGTACGTGTCCTGGTCAGGAACTGAACGCAGAGCCCTGTCACCATTACCCTGCGTTATATTGAAACTGTGCGGTTTTCAACGTTCTAGAAAACAATGGCAAGGTAGAAAATAACCTGCTTCAACTCTACATTATTAAA
Organism: Vespertilio murinus; assembly: GCA_963924515.1. Lineage (NCBI taxonomy): Eukaryota > Metazoa > Chordata > Mammalia > Chiroptera > Vespertilionidae > Vespertilio > Vespertilio murinus. The sequence goes on along the minus strand of OZ004704.1, from coordinate 165,962,268 downwards.
TTTACATAATTATAGAGCTTCTTATATCTCTACATATGAAAAAAAAATAACATAGACAGGGAAAGCAAAGAAATGCCCCCGCTCACATCTCCCTCCTACCCAGTCAGGGAAGCACATGGCTGTGACTGTAGAAAAGTCCCTGTGTTCCTGTCTTTCTAAATAGTCTAAAGCAACATGCAATCCCCACGCACAGATTCTCAAGCCTCTGACGTGTGCTACAGATAAACGCATGGTGTGTGGGTTAGAGGCTCTCCGATGCCAGGTACTTGCAGACAAGCATCAGGCTTCCATAGCCTTACGGTACCACTAGTCTGTGTCTTGGGAAACAGCCAGTTGCCCAGTCCCCGTGGGCCCCCGGCAAGGAGTGTGTGTGTAGTTTCCAGTGGCTTCAGACAGTGTGTACTCTCAGCAACACGGGCTGGGGCAGTCCCTGAGCTCAGCCTGGACTTGGGTGTCATAGCAGGGAATAGACATATACAAGACTCACTAGCCAGGGACCAAACCATCACTGTCACAGACTGATGGCCCTCCGGGGAGAGGGAGGATCCTTTTCTGAGCTATGAAAGGCTGAAGGTTAAGATATGATTTTTACCTCTGCCTTTAACCAAAAAATAAAATAACATTGTTAGCAACCAGTTATTAAGTGTGACTTGTGACAAGAAGATGAGAAAAAGAATCTTAGCAGGGAAATAAAATAGACAGGTATTGACAATGGGAGGAGGGCAGCTGGGCTGAAGGCCAGATACCTGCTCATCTCCCTGGAGCCCAGCTTGGCCTGTGAGAGCAGCTCAGGCGGGGCACACAGGCCCCGCACACCACTGATTCATTGATTGTGTGGCTTCTGCTGGTGAATGGCTTTCCTAAGCAAAACAAAACAAGCAACAACAACAACAAGTCAGAGTAGAAAGCACATAATCAATCATCCTTTATTAAAACAGAATTTGAAAACCACTCACGTTTTAAGCAAATACCATTCCGGCAGGAGAGTTGTTGGGGGCAAAGGGAGAATCTGTTGTGTGAAACAGTATTCACTTTCTTTCTCCTAGTCTTACTTCCCCTCTGGATTCTCCTCTTTTGACTTTACTGATACCACCATGCTCAGCACCAGGAATGTCTTACCTTCCTCAAAACATGCTCCTCAACAAAGGAATATGGATCAAAACCCTTTCATTCTCTTCTCTCAGTTAAGACAGGGGACCATGTTGTAAGTTACAAAACTTAGGAATAGCAAAAAATGAAATAGTAACCGAATAATAAAATTAAAATGCCATTTCTCAAAAACAAAATTAATGAAAGTAGCCCAGCACTTTATACAGCCTCCAGTCCTATTATCCTAAGCCTGAAGAGCTAGCTCCACTTTGTGCATGCCTTGTCTGTTCTACTTTGCTAGGTTCTAGAGAAAAATAACAGTGTGACTAAAATGTGTGAGTGAGTGTGGGGATGGGGGTGGAGGCGAGGAAGGGAGGAGGGAAGGAGGTGAAGAGTCCCTTCCTCTGTGTCACATTCTGTCTATAGGCAGAATTGCCATTGAGTTAGAACTGGTGTACTCACTCATACAAGTTCCCTCCTGGGGCTGCTAAGAGAACTAAATTTTCTTTTATTCTTCTCTTCAGTATTTTCTTTTTAAAAATATATATTTTATTGATTTTTTTTTTTTTACAGAGAGGAAGGGAGAGGGATAGAGAGCTAGAAACATCGATGAGAGAGAAACATTGATCAGCTGCCTCCTGCACCCCCCCCCCCCACTGGGAATGTGCCTGCAACCAAGGTACATGCCCTTGACCGGAATCGAACCTGGGACCCTTGAGTCCACAGGCTGATGCTCTATCCACTGAGCCAAACCGGTCAGGGTCCTTTAGTATTTTATTTATTAAAATCTCTGAAAGCATTGTTCCTCCTCCCCCATCCCCTCCAACCCTGCCCCCAATCTTAATGGCATAGCCTGTAAGCAGGGTGTGCAACACCACAGGGCTAGCCACGCTCTGACTCAGGCATTCACTGCAGCCACCTGTTAAAATTCCAGGAGGCTCCCCTGGATGAAATCACTCCTCACATTCCAGAAGTGAGCTCATAAAATAACTGCTCTGCAGCCTACCTGATAACCAGAAATGAGGGTGTGGGAATGAGAAAGGACAAGATTCTCTGACAAAGCTATCATATTATGTTTATTTAAATAATAATAAACAAATTCACCAGGACTAGACCATCAGATAGGTAGGTAGGTAGGTAGGTAGATGATAGATAGGTAAGGAATTCAGATGCCATTCTTTGTTTGTTTGGTTGTTTGTTTGTTGCCAACTTTTACTTTATTCCAAAACCCTATAACATTTTTCCCTAAGTGTAACTCCTGAATCACCTGCCTCAAAGCCCCAAGGTGCTAGCTTAAAAAGCTGCCCTGCATCAGAATCTTCGGTGATAGAATTCAGAGATGCGCAGGTTTTATAAGCTTCCTGACAACTCTTAAGCATGCGGCCATTTGATAGTTCTCTCCCTTCCTCTTTTAAATCAATAAAAAACATGTTAAAAATAAATAAGGTGCATGAGAATCACTTTGAGAGGATGTGTAAAATGGATATAATCAGGACAGGGATTTGGTTTAACAACCTGCAATTCTAGGGAACCTGGTCCTCCGGAAGAGGAGCCCACCTTTCACTGCACTGCAGAGAGTTCCTGAGAACTCCACAAGGCAGCAGCCTACTACCCAACCCTCTGAGGCCTGGCAGGTCTGTTGCCTTTTGTCTTTCAAGTTTTGGCCTTGACCATTCTTCTTCTGGTTCCTTCCACAGCACTACTTTCCCCCATCCTTTCTGTTCCAGGACAGCCTACCCTTTGATTCAAATGCAAAAGGAAACTTCTTTAGAGAATGGGGATATTTCAGGGAATATGCAACTATGGTAAAGATGAAAGAGAATTCTCATTGCCCAGAATGTCCTCCCAGGAATCATGTTGTACCACCCTCACCGAACCCCAATGCCTTGTACAGGCCCTAATTTGGGACACATTAGTAAGGCTAGGCCCCCCCCCCCTCCAAACCCCGCTCTCCCCCATGCAGCCTTCCTGGCTCAGGTACAGCTAATGACAGGTTGTACTGGAGGTCCCTGCCTTGGGCTGCCAACTCTCCTATTACCATTCCCTGAAATGTGAAGAGCTGTGATCTTAGATAATCCTGCTCTACTGCCCCCCCCACACCCTTACAACAATCTATGTCTAATTTAGATAGAGATGGAGATAGAGATAGATAGAGATAGAGATAGAGATAGAGATAGAGATAGAGATAGAGATAGAGATAGAGATAGAGAAAGAGATAGAGATAGAGATGGATGTAGAGATGGATGTAGATATGGCCATACATATAGACATATATTTAGTTCCAAAACCCTTATTTTTATAGATTTTTATTTCAAAAATATAAGAAATATAATACAATGACAAAATTTGGGAAAACAAATTAAAGAAAAAACTGTTAAAAGTAAAACACATTACTTTTCCTCTATCTTGCAGATGAGATTGAAAGAAAGAGCAAAGAACATAGCTCAATAAATATGTTTTGCATAAATATATATTTTATTTATATGCATAGATTTCTATCTTAGTACAAAATAATTTGTTTTTCTTACTTCCCCTATATTCACCAATCCATCTCCTTATTTATTTATTCATTCAACAAATATTTATTTGATACATTACAATGTAACATTATTAACTTATATTTTTATAATTTTTGCTAATATAATAGGCAAAATATGATACAAACTTGTTAATTTGCATTACTTTGCTGGTTAGTAAAGTTGAATACAGTTTTCAAATATTTATTTATTTATTGTATTCCCTCATTTATGAAATATCCACTTAAATCCTTGGTCCATTTGTCTTTTGAATCCTTTCTATTTATAATTTTATATGATACTTTAGTATAAAAAATATAACTCTTTGTTGGTCAAGGTTGCTACAGTATTATTCCACTCTATAGTCTATCTCCTTATTTTTGTTTGAAATTTTTCATATGCGTAGTGAAGACTTTTTTAAATCATAGTAAGTAGTTCCACTAATAAATGTTTTCATTTATGATCTACTTTTTTTTACATGATATAAAAATGTACTTTCTCTCCAAATGTTTGACAAAATATGAAAATCCCCCCCCCTCTTATTTTCATAACTCGAATTTGGGGTAAGGTTCACTTTTGTCTCACAATTTCTATTTCTGTCTCTACCTGAGACCCTGACTTCTCTACAACATGGTTATTTTATTCCTCCTTTAAAACCCAGCAGGCATAAACTAACATTAAGTGTCCTCTCTACATTACACCTCATTATTCATGGCTAGGACTCCTTGCTTGAATGTGAGCTCTGTGGAGCAGAAACTATGTTATATTAATTACTCACCATGCCCACCAAGAAACTTATGCCAAGTTATGTGCTCAAAATTATATCGAAATTAAAAATAATGACATTAATGGAAAGATATTGAGTAGCTCAGATACTTTAAGAAAAAGTTCAGAAACAGGCTTTGAATAAAGCAGAAAGCAGAACAGCTCTGGGTTCTTAGGTGGGGGGGGGGGGGGGGAGTGGGGGAGAAAGAAGCACACAAACACCACCGCTTCTGGGTTCTGCCATCTGGAAGAATCGGTGATAACCATTTTAGTCCTTGAATCAGGCCACTCAAGATTCAGTATCCTGGAGTAAAAGTTTAATTGCCCTTGGCCGATCCCTCAACTAGAGAAACGTATCATCTTGATTGACTATTCTATCTGTATGCCCTGCATAAGGGAGGAGGAGGCCATTACTAGAAGCCTGGAGAACAGTTGCCAGACAGAATCTACAGATGCAGCCTAAGCAGATGTTGCTAATGTGGACATTGAACACTAGAATTATGTGGAAATGCAAGGCATCAATTAAAATAGGACATGTTGCATTGATAGACCTGGAGCAGGAATAGGGCTATTTATGTAACTCCATCACAGAGACTTTTAATGGTTTCTCATGGCTCCTTCAGCCTGTAGCAGGACCTGGGGACAGTGGATATTTACATGTTCTCTAAGTCTGTATTATAGTGCTTGCCATTTCAATCTGCTTAATGTGTCAAGGGTAGGACATGTCCTATATTTTTAATGTCTCTATCCCGAAGCAGGGAGTTTCATGCTAACCAATGAATATGAATCATGAACTGTTTCTGCTTGTGATTTCCTCTCCAGGCACGCCTCTGTTCCATGGCCATTGGAATATATATTTCACTTATAGATATTTTTTAAATAAGAAATGCCTACTATTTATTATATAAGTTATTGTTTTATTATAGTTCTTATTTTATTAAACTTCACAACAACACTTCTAGGTTATAAGAACCATTATAACCACTCTTCAGATGAACATGAGGCATCATTAAGTAAGTGGAGAGAGGGTACAAAGCCAGGAAGCTGATTCTAAAATTTATGCTCATGAACATGAAAATGTAGCCTTCTCTCGATGATCTGATTTGATTTGAAGTAGGTGAAAAGGAATTTGATTTAAGAATAAGAATCTGATGCCAGAGGGAAGGGAGCATAGAGACTGAGTGAAAAAGGGAAGGGATTGAGAAGTACATATTGGTAATTACAAAAAGGTTCAGGGGACAGCACAGCACAGGGAATGTAGTCAATAATATTGTAATATGTATGGTATCAGGTGGGTACTGGAAATATTGAAGGGAACACTTTGTAAAGTATACAACTGTCCTCTAACCATTATGCGGTACACCATAAAGCAGTACAAAATAATATTTAATATAAACTATAATTTAAAAACTATTTTAAAATATATTTTATTGATTTCAGAGAAAAAGAGAGACAGAGATAAAAACATCATTGATGAGAGAGAATCATTGATCAGCTGCCTCCTTACACCCCCTTATTTGGTATTGAGCCTGCAACCCCTGCATGTGCCCTTCTGGCCTAGAAACTAACCATGACTTCCTGGTTTATAGATCAATGCTCAACCTCTGAATCACAACAACCAGGCTGAAAAAAATATTTGTAAAAATTAAAAAAAAATGATTAAGTAAAGATCAGTTTTCCCCCAACCACAATAGCTTATTTATGGAAGTGTCAAAATTTTAAACCATAATCCTAAGGCTTTCAATTGGTCAAGTAAACCAATCAGCCAACCAATCAATTAGTATTTATTAGGTATGAGGATATTTATGTGAAAGACCCACTGAGGTTCACATTTTATGCACCTGCACAATGCCATCTCTACTTCACGTTATCTTGCTTTTCTTATGTGCTTCCAAGGTCTAAAAACTGCTCTCTCTCAGAGGGAAACTGCATTATCTCCCTTTTCTTTCACTATCTCACAACCGCCAATGCAGCTCTCAGAGAGGTCTTTTGACGCGAAATCCTTTCATTCACAGCCAATTTGCTTGTATGTATGATTTCCTGCCTGATCTAAACTTGAGTACAGCCCTTCACTTTCCAGTTGCCCAGTGTCAGATTATTCCTCCTGCCTGCTTTCCTCCGCCTGCTCTCAGGTCACACATTGCTAGAAGAAGTCGCTGGACAGCAGTGAACTTGTTCTGATCACTGTGAATAGCGTGGAGACTGATAGGACCCAGTCACTATTGATTTGACTGAAGGCAACGGGATTGAAGATGGGCTAATTACCTGGTTAACCTCGTGGCCATTTAGTTCCACATGGAGATATCATCACAGCCTTAAATTAGTGAAGAGGACTCTGATTAGATTTGTCTTGCTCTGGGTGGATTTCAACTTCAGGAAACTTAATTAGAATGGAAATTATTTTCTCTGGAGGGATTATGCTCTGAAATATTTCAAATGACATTTGATGAATGTGCATCTCATTTATTTTGATAGGTGCCATCAAGAAATCTTGTGATGTAGAACAATATGTCTAGGCCTTTTTATTTACACTAGGAAATTCTAATGTGTCACATCTGTGTGGGTCAAGGAAATCTTGAAATCTGAGTTGATTTGCTGTCATACAGTTTGTGTTAGCTTAACAGTTCCAAATGGAGACTTTTATTTTAAAAACATTTTTTTGAGTTATAGTTCACATTTTCAATTATTCTGAATTAGTTTCAGGTGTACAGCATAGTAGTTAGATAATCACATACTTTACAAAGTGTTTCCCCTGACATTTCCAGTACCCACTGGCACCATAGATAGTTATTATATACTAGAGGCCCGGTGCACAAATTTGTGCACTAGTGGGGTCCCTAGGTCTTGTCTGTAGGATCAGGCTGCAACCAATTCTCCAACATCCCTGAGGGGTCTCAGATTGAGAGAGGGCACAGGACAGGTTCAGGTACCCCACCAGTGCATGATCGGGGCCGGGAAAGGACATGGGAGTTGGAGTCCTAGATTGGAGAGGATCCAGGTTGGGATGAGGGGACCCTTCCCCCTCCCCCAGCACAAAGTTTGTGCACCGGGCCTCAAGTAAGTAAACAAGTCAGATATGTTAGTCTCAACTATTTTCTGGTGTCCCATCTGTCATTACTTAGTAGATCTCTTTTCTTCCTAATAATTCTCCTGGTACTATGTTGAATTCCTGACACCTCGTTGGATTCCTGCTACCCCAAACTACTCATTAGGTCCTCATGTTCCACAATCACTAGCTGATAGCATGATTCCTTTCTCAGTGCACCTTCTAAATACATCAGCCTTCTTTCTCTTCCATTACTACCAGTCCTTGGTCACACCTGGCAACCTTGTTGAAGTAAAAGTTGGCTGCATCTTCCCCCAATCTGTCTGTGTGCCATCGCTAAACAAGTACATTTAGAAATGACTAGGGTCAGGGGGCATTAAAGAAACATAGTGGCCGAAACTGGTTTGGCTCAGTGGTAGAGCATCGGTCTGCAGACTGAAAGGTCCCGGGTTCGATTCCGGTCAAGGGCATGTACATTGGTTGCAGGCACATCCCCGGTAGGGGGTGCGCAGGAGGCGGCTAGTCGATGTTTCTCTCTCATCGACGTTTCTAGCCCTCTATCTTCTCCCTTCCTCTCTGTGAAATATCAATAAAATATATTTTTTTAAAAAAGAAACATAGTGGACAAGTAAGAGGAGTTCCAAACAGAGCCCACTTGGATTTACACATAACTTGGTGCCCAAGAGAAGGTTGAAGGTGGAAAAAGTAAAGGTAGGGAATTAAGACCACTCTTTCAAATAAACTTGGCCATAAAAGAAAAAAAGAAATAAGAATGCAACTAGAAAGAGAACCTGGGATGGAGAAAGGATTTATTAATAAAATAAGTTCTAGTATGGTTATAACATATGAGGAAAGAACCAGAAGAGAGGAAGATACTGAAAATGCTGAAGACAGAGATATGACTGAGTATGATCTCGGAGGATATTAAAAGGGTGTCCCAAAAAGTGTATACACACATTTTGAATAATTATAAAGGTGATATTTATTAAAATAAATTTCATTTTCAAAATTGAGCTATCAGTTGTTTTTGTTTGTTTGTTTGTTTGTTTGTTTGTTTGTTTGTTTGTTTTGGGGGGCGGACACCCTGTAGAAAAAGAAGAGAGCTAAAGCACACATGGAGATTTTATCCTAAAACAAAAAAAAAAGGGAATTTATTTTATTGAGGCAAGTGGAAAGGAGCAAGAGTGAGTGCAGCTATGGGAAACTTTGTAGATGAAAGGATAGAAATCCTGAGTTTTCACTTTAAATAGGAATAAAGTCATCTGCTAAGTCAATGGCAAGAGAAAAAAGTTGAGACGAGGATGGAAACATGGAATCATCAATTACTTTTAAAAAATTTTTAACGAAATTATCCAAATGTTTGGGGTATAAGAAAATATACACCTAAACTGCAGGCAGCACTGTAAATTGGCAAAATGTTTTTGGAAATCAATTTGGCCTAAAAATATTAATATATTTTTGAACCTACTGACATCATTTCTAAGAAAATAACTCAAACTGTAGGTGAAAGTTTGTGTATAAAAATGTTCACTACAATATTATTTATCATGGGAGAAAACCTGGAAACAACCTAATTGTCCGGAAAAGTGGCTAAATAAATTGTGGTAAATCCAAGCAATAGAAATCTATGCAAACATTAAAATAATGCTTACCAAGAATTTTAATTCTGTGGAGAATTTCTTTTATGAAAAAAAAATAAACCCAGTGATTTTATTGTGTTAAATAAATAGGCCATATTTATTTTGTTATCAGAAAAAATGCATATACATATTTTTAAAATATTTTGTGAACTATTAAGACTGCTGGAGAATAGAAAATAAGCAATATTTGCTAAGCACACATGAAAATGAATATCAAGTGGGGGCAATAAAGTGCTGATTCCTGGAACTCAGTTAATTAATAGAACATTGCCTGAGTCAGCATTGCAAAAGTACAAAATAAAAGTTGCAGATTTTGGTCTCAGATATGTTGAACATTTAAAAATTGGGTAATTTAACCCAATTTTCAATATATGAATTTCTGATCCCCTTGAAATAAACCCAAAGCTCAGTGAGCACTGGGCTGTTTTTCGACAGTGATAATCCCCTGGGCATGCCCTGTGCTGCCCTCCTGAGATAAGTTATAGGATTGTAGTTGTCCATAACCCTCACCTCCATACCCTGTCATTTTCCTGACAATACATCAAATGTCAGTTGCCTTTTGCATTCACCCTTGCCCTATCCAGTAAAACTGGGGTTAAATAGATGTACTTTCTGTGGAACATTGTGCTAGAAGGCTGAGGTGGCATTTTAATAATTGGATTCAGTCGTCACTTTCAGGGGGGTTATCTACACATAAATAAAATAGGCTAAGAATATATTAGACCAACCTGATGACAATATAAAAAATAAGATACATGTAGCAGAAAAGGAAGAACTTTGCACAGGCTTGGGTAGTGCTTAGAGGGGAAGGGAACACTGAACCACTTGGGACTAGGTAATAATTTCTAATAGGAGAGAAACAGCAATGAAAAGAGACTGGCAAGGGACGTTTCCCAGAACAGGGAAAATCAGTCTTCCAGCCCAGCCTGGGTTCATGTAGGGGAAAAGTAACTAAAAGGTGCATATGAGAAGAGTTGATTAAGAAAATTAGTATATTGGAACTTTAATGTTTGAGGAAGCCATTGTGTGCTTTGAACACACACAAAAAAAATAATGTTTCAAGAAGTTTAATTGGAAGAAAAATGATTTGAAGAAAGAGATTAGAGACAAAGATGACGATGAAGTGCCCACAAGAATCCAATTCATTTGGACAGTGAACAAGCTTTTTTTTTTTTTTTTTTTTTAATTGATTTTTATTAATTATGGTATCACATAATTGTCCTTATCCCCCCATTCCCATCCCAAACCCCTCCCTACATATTCCCCTACCCCCTTATTGTCCATAGTGCATGCATAGAAGTCCTTTGGTTGATCTCTTCCCTTTACCCCCACCCTCCCCTACTTTCCCTCTGAGGTTTGAGAGTCTGATCGCTGCTTCTCTTTTTCTGGGTCTATCTTTGTTCACCAGTCTATGTTGTTCATTATTTTGTCTAGATGTGTGAGGTCATGTGATCCAAGAAATACCCTTATAAAAACCTAAACTGCGATAAGCCTTAATGGTTATCCTGAGAGGCAAATGAATCAGTCTGTAGTGAGTTCCTTTCTGGGCCAGCAGTTCTTTTGAGTCCCAGTTTCAATGTCAAATAGTTCCTTGTGTGTACATGTCAGCCATGATATTTCAGATCTGGTTGGTGGACAAATGGTGGTAATGCAGGTCCGACCATCTCTTGTTTGATCGTGGGTATCCTTCAGCAATAGGCAGCCGCTGTCTGTTGGTATGGTGAGGCGTCCTCAGCATCTTCCATCTCTGAATTGTCTCTTCTGTTTTCATGGCTGGAGCACTTCTGTCTATTCCTCTCTGTTACTGGATTCCAGGTGGTCTCAGAGTTGTTTTCTGAAACTATACAAACATATTCTCGACCAAAAGTTAATACAGAGATATTCTCTTTAAATTTGACTTGGGATTCTTTTTCATCCCCACCCCACTCCCCCAAATAATTTTCTTCTTGCTTATTTTGACTCCATGTGTGTATTTTTATGGATATCTTGCTGTTAGCGTTTCAAATAAAGGTTAATTTTCTTAAGTACAAAAAAAGTTTTTAGATGTAAATTATTCTCAGTATATTTTTCCTTACATGATATTCTTCCACTGTCACCCCCTTTTTTACTTTAGATAATTGGAGACTTCTGGAGATTTTATTGTTAGTCTTGATATCTTTTACATTTTAATTATTTGCGCTACACTATGACTGCATTAGGTTCATAACATGTTGTGCAATTTTACCATGAGGCGCTCTGCCAATAAGAATTTTTGTTAATACTGTAGGAACAGCATTTTGTACAGTACACTCAGTTTTTCTAGAATATTAATTTACTTCTATTAGCCACATTGATTTTCTCTGAGAAATTGGGTACTATTCATATGTCAGACTCAACACTCTAGCAACTATCTTATTTACCATGTGTGTATTAGTGGGATTGATTGTTTGGCTTCTTGAGAAGGGCCTGAGCATTCCAGCTATTAGGCTGGACTTGGAAATTAGAAACCCACTTGCCCCCACCATGGGTACAAGGCCTCTCAAACAAGTCTTGTTGCAGTGAAATGGCAGCTGCTGTCAGCCACGTCTCTGTTACATGGGTCCCAATTTGAGCTGTGCATGGGAAGTGAAGCAGCCATGGGGGAAGGAGACCTCCCTCAGAATGGGAGAATGTTCAGGCGCCTGCCAGGTTGCAGGAGGGGTGGTAAGGGTCTGTGCCCCACCTCCGTTGCTCCCCAAGTTCTCTCCTGATGGCCCCTCTGTGACTGTGCCTGTCTTAGGTTGTTCCTTCCATGAGGAATCTTACCCGTCTCTGGCTAACCAGCCATCCTCCGGGGCCAAGCAGGGTGATGTGAGGTTTAGTTCTGTCTCCTTGGTGACCTATGCCCCATGGGCTCCACACCCAGCACCTGCCTCGGGAACCCCTCACCTGCTGGCAAGGTCCGGGCGTTGAGCTCATATTTTTGGGACTCCATGTTTCTTCTCCAGAGAGGGCCTAGCTCCCCCCACTGGGCGGGTGGGACATCCGTGGTGCCAGCCACGTTGGTGCTTCAGCCTTGGCATGAACTAAAAGGTCAGGTAACAGTTGTGGGCATCTGGACCATGAGAAAAGGTTCATTTTTGGCCACAAGGGCAAGACAGGCCAATATAGAATGCTCAGGTGCCTTCTCAGGAGGCCCTCTGCCTAGTGGAAGGGATGAGGTCCTTTCATGTAGTTTTTAAATTGCTGTCAGACATTCAAAGGATTGGTTTGTATGTTTTTTTGGGATAATTGTACAATATGCTGTTGTAATTCTAAAATATCTATAGCTGTGTTGCTTTTGTCTCCAACCGCCAACACAGTGTGTGTGTGTGTGTGTGTGTGTGTGTGTGTGTGTGTGTATTAATAAAATAAATCATTCTTTATTGATAGTCCTTGATGGGAGATACTATTATAGGTAATGGGGATAACCCAAATCTGGGAACAATTATAATGACCTTGTAGAATAATATCATGTAAGGATATTCTTTGCTCTAGGTCATGGAAATTCCATTTTAAACTGGTTGTCAATTTCTTTTTGCTTAGGCAAGGTTTTTGTTTCATTTTCTACACCTTTCCCAGGAGGAAGTAGTGATGGTCCCTTCCTTTGGTGTCCTCACAAGCCAGAATCTTCTATTTAATTTTACACACAAAGGAGCAATAGCTTAATTTTGTGTCCTACAAAAGGGGAGCTGGGTGGTGCGCTCTATGTAGTTATACTTCCTTGTCCCACCAGTAGTCCTCCTAGATGACTAAGGTGTTTAGTATCATCAGTGACTACTTTGGGCAGGAGGATCAACCCAGGTAAGGGCTCCCACCCATGCAGGATTAGGAACATAGTTCCAGAAATACTTTCCCAATAGCCCCAGGTTATATTACCGTACAGCTGATTCCTGCTAGCCTGGCGGTAAAGGCGTTCTCAGGTGTTCTTGGGGTTCTGGTTACCTCACACTTTCTTCTCTCTCTCTCTCTCTCTCTCTCTTTCTCTCTCTCTCTCTCTCTCTCTCTCTCTCTCTCTCTCTCTCCTCTTTCTCTCTTATAATAATATTATTATTATTGTTTTACATATGTGTTCTTATCCCTCCCTTATCCCCCACCCTCCACCTATACTCCACCCCCATTTATCTGTGGCCAATAATGAGGCTCATAAGTATGCCCACAAGTCTCTCGGTTGATTTCTCCCCCTTACTCCCAGCGATCCCCTCCTTCTCTGGTGTTTGGGGTTCTGATCAATATTACTCAGTCTCTGGGTCTGTTATTATTCATCAGTCTATGCCATTCACTATATTCCATAAATGAGTGATATCATGTGATGTTTATCTTTCTCTGCCTGGCTTATTTCACTTAGCATAATGGACTCCATCTCCCTCCAAGTTGCTGCAAATGGTAGGAAGTCTTTCTTTTTTACCGCAGCATAGTATTCCATTGAGTAGATGTACCACAGTTTTTTAATCCATTCATCTGCTGATGGGCATTTCAGCTGTTTCCAAATCTTAGCTATGGTGAATTGTGCTGCTATAAACATAGGGGTGCATATATCCTTTCTGATCCGTGTTTCCATTTTCTTGGGATATATTCCTAGGAGTGGAATCATTGGGTCAAATGGGAGTTCCATTTTTAGTTTTTTGAGGAAACGCCATACTGTTCTCCACAGTGGCTGCACCAGTCTGCATTCCCACCAGCAGTGTAAAAGAGTTCCTTTTCCTCCGCATCCTCGCCAACACTTGTCGTTTGCTGTTTTGTTGATGATAGCCATTCTGACTGGTGTAAGATGGTACCGCATTGTTGTTTTGATTTGCATCTCTCTGATGATTAATGACTTTGAGCATGTTTTCATATGTCTCTTGGCCTTCCTTCTGTCTTCTTTAGAAAAGTGTCTATTTAGCTCAGTTGCCCATTTTTTAATTGGGTTGTTTATATTCTTTTTGTTAAGTTGTATGAGTTCTCTGTAAATTTTGGAGATTAAACCCTTATCAGTGATATCGTTGGCAAATATGTTCTCCCATGCAGTGGGGTTTCTTGTTGTTTTACTGATGGTTTCCTTTGCTGTGAAAAAGCTTTTTATTTTGATGTAGTCCCATTTGTTTATTTTATTTTTAGCTTCCATTGCCTTAGGAGCAGTATCAGTGAAGAAGTTCTTTCGGCATATGTCTGAGATTTTCCTGCCTGTGGATTCCTCTAATATTTTTATGGTTTCCTGTCTTATGTTTAAGTCCTGTGTCCACTTTGAGTTTATTTTTGTGTATGGTGTAAGTTGGAGGTCTAGTTTCATTCTTTTGCATGTATCTGTCCAATTTTCCCAGCACCATTTGTTGAAGAGACTGTCTTGTCTCCATTGTATATTCATGCCTCCTTTGTCAAATATTAATTGAGCATAGTGGCTTGGGTCAATATCTTGATTCTCTATTCTATTCCATTGGTCTATATGTCTGTTCTTGTGCCAGTACCAGGCTGTTTTGAGAACAGTGGCTTTGTAATACAGCTTGAAGTCTGGTACAGAGATCCCTCCTACTTGATTCTTCTTTCTCAGGATTGCTGTGGCTATTCGGGGTCTTTTTTTATTCCAGATAAATTTTTGGAGACTTCTTTCTAGGTCTGTGAAATATGCTGTTGATATTTTAATGGGGAGTGCATTAAATCTATAGATTGCTTTGGGTAGTATAGACATTTTAATGATGTTTATTCTACCAATCCATGAACATGGTATGTTCTTCCATCTGTTTACATCTTCCTCTATCTCTTTTTTCAGTGTTGTGTAGTTTTCTGCGTATAAGTCTTTTACCTCCTTAGTTAAGTTTATTCCTAGGTATCTTAATTTTTTTGGTGCGATGGTAAATGGGATTGCTTTCTTTGTCTCTCTTTCTGTAAGTTCATTATTGGTGTATAGAAATGCCATAGATTTCTTGGCGTTGATTTTGTATCCTGCTACCTTGCCGAATTCATTTATTAAGTCTAATAATTTTTTTATGGACTCCTTAGGGTTTTCTATGTATAGTATCATGTCATCTGCGAATAAGGACAGTTTTACTTCTTCTTTTCCAATTTGGATGCCTTTTATTTCTTCTTCTTGTCTGATCGCTATAGCTAGTACTTCCAGCACTATGTTGAACAGGAGTGGTGAGAGTGGGCATCCCTGTCTTGTTCCTGTTCTTAGAGGGAATGGTTTTAGTTTTTGCCCATTGAGTATGATGTTGGCTGTGGGCTTGTCATAAATGGCTTTTATTATGTTGAGATATGAACCTTCTATCCCTACCTTACTGAGAGTTTTTATCAAGAAAGGGTGTTGGATTTTGTCAAATGCTTTTTCTGCATCAATGGATATAACTATGTGATTTTTATCTCTCAATTTGTTTATGTGATGTATCACATTTATTGATTTGCAGATATTGTACCATCCTTGCATCCCTGGTATAAATCCTACTTGATCATGGTGTATGATCTTTCTGATGTACTGCTGGATCCGATTTGCTAGAATTTTGTTGAGGATTTTGGCATCTATGTTCATGAGGGATATTGGCCTGTAATTCTCTTTCATTGTGTTGTCTTTATCTGGTTTTGGTATTAGGGTGATGCTGGCTTCATAGAAGGAGCTTGGAAGTGTTCCTTCTTCTTGAATTTTCTGGAGTAGTCTGAGGAGGATAGGTTTTAGTTCTTCCTTGAATGTTCGGTAAAACTCTCCTGTGAAGCCATCTGGCCCCGGGCTTTTGTTTGCTGGAAGCTTTTTGATGACTGCTTCAATTTCATCCATAGTTATCTGCCTATTGAGATTTTTAGTATCTTCTTGATTAAGTTTTGGAATGTTGTATTTTTCTAGGAATGTGTCCATTTCCTCCAAGTTGTTCAGTTTATTAGAATAGAGTTGCTCATAGTATTTTGTAACAATCCTTTGTATTTCATCTGGGTCTGTTGTTATTTCACCTCTTTCATTTCTAATTTTGTTTATTTGGGTCCCCTCTCTTTGCTTTTTGGTGAGCCTGGCTAGTGGTTCATCAATCTTGTTTATCCTTTCAAAGAACCAGCTCTTGGTTTTATTGATCTTTTGTATTGTTTCTTTGGTCTCTATGTCATTCATTTCTGCTCTGATCTTTATTATTTCCTTCCTTCTGTTCACTGTGGGTTTTTCTTGTTGCTGTCTTTCTAACTCTTTGAGTTGTTGAGTTAGATTATTTATTAACACTTTTTGTTGTTTTTTGAGGTATGCCTGTATAGCTATAAATTTTCCTCTCAGTACTGCTTTCATTGTATCCCATAGTATTGATATTGTTGTGTTTTTATTGTCATTAGTCTCCAGGAATGTTTTAATTTCTTCTTTGATCTCATTGTTTACCCAATCATTGTTTAATAGCATGTTATTCAACCTCCAAGTGTTTAAATTTTGGGGGGAGTTTTTCTTATAGTTTATTTCTAATATTATGCCATTGTGGTCTGAGAAAATGCTTGGAATGATTTCAATCTTTTTGAATTTAGGGAGACTTTGTTTGTGACCCAAAATGTGGTCTATTTTTGAAAATGTCCCATGTGCACTTGAGAAGAATGTATATTCTGTGGCTTTGGGGTGAAATGTTCTGAAGATATCAATTAAGTCCATCTGATCTAGTGAGTCATTCAGAATTGCTGTTTCTTTGCTGATTTTTTGTTTAGTTGATTTATCCATTGATGTCAGTGGCGTATTAAAGTCTCCTACTATGATTGTGTTGTTGTCGATTTCTCCCTTGATATCTTCCAGGAGATTTTTTATGTATTTGGGTGCTCCTACATTGGGTGCATATATGTTTATTAGGGTTATATCTTCTTGTTGTATCGATCCCTTTATTATTATGAAGTGGCCTTCTTTATCTTTTGTTATGGCCTTTACTTTGAGGTCTATTTTGTCAGAAATAAGTACTGCTACCCCAGCTTTTTTTTCATTTCCATTTGCCTGAAATATGTTTTTCCATCCCTTCACTTTCAATCTATATGAGTCCTTTTTTCTGAGGTGGGTCTCTTGTAGACAGCATATATATGGGTCATGTTTTTTTATCCATTCAGCCACTCGATGTCTTTTGAGTGGAGCATTTAGTCCGTTTACATTTAAGGTTATTATTGAAATGAAATTGTTTGTAGCCATTTTTATTTTTTTGAGACTATTCCTTCTTAACATTTTATTTTACACCAGCCCTTTTAGCATTTCTTGCATTGCTGGCTTGGTCGTGATAAACTCCCTTAGCATTTTTTTGTCTGTGACGCTCCTTATTTGCCCTTCAATTTTGAATGATAACCTTGCTGGATAGAGTATTCTTGGATTTAATCCCTTGGTTTGCATCACTTTGTAGATTTCTTTCCATTCTTTTCTGGCCTGATGTGTTTCTGTTGAGAAATCATTTGATAATCTAATGGGGGTTCCCTTGTATGTAACTTTCTGTCTCTCTCTTGAAGCCTTTAAGATTCTCTCTTTGTCCTGAATATTTGCCATAGTAATTATGATGTGTCTTGGTGTGGGTCTATTCGGGTTCATTCTGTTTGGGACTCTCTGGGCTTGTATGACTTTTTTCTTTGCTACCTCAGGGAAGTTTTCTGACATTATTTCTTCAAATATTTCTTCTAAACCTTGTTCTTCCTTTTGTTCTGGCACCCCTATTATTCTTATGTTGCTTCGTTTCATGTTGTCCCATAGCTCCCTTAGGCTTTCCTCCTGTCTTTTAAGTTTTTTCTCCAATTGCAATTCAACTTGGCTGTGTTTTGCTTCCCTGTCTTCTAATTCACTAATTCGGTCCTCTGCTTCTCCTAGTCTACTGTTGAAGCTTCCCATGGTGTTTTTTATTGTATCTATATCATTCTTCATTTCTTCTTGATTTTTCCATAAGTTGTTGATTTTTTCATCCATTTCTTCTTGTTTCTTGCATATGGTGTTAATTTTTCCTTCCAACCGATTTAAGACCTCCATGATCCTTATTCTGAATTCTTTTTCTGGCAAATTGCAGGCTTCTGTGTCATTTAGCTGTCTTTCTGGTGTTTCCTCATTTTCCTTCCTTTGGTGAGATCTTTGCTTACCCATTTTTGGTCTTACTGACTGATCTAGATGTTGAGCTTTGCAGGGGCTACTCCTTGGGTGTCAATAGCTTCTCTATCTGCAGTTTCTCTATGGCAGTAGCTACAGTTAGCTGCAGTTCCTCTGGTGGGTGCTGTTCGCAGCAATGGTGCCTCCTCTGGTTTGTGGGGGAAGTTGCTCGTATAGCTTCTGTTCCTTGGGCGGTGTTGGGATGATTATGAGGTTGCTATGGATCTGGATGCTCCCTCAGCTGCTGCTCCCTGGGCCAACAAGACTCAACACCGAGGGAACTAAACACAGATGTACTCACGACACCAAAAACCCCAGTATAAGTGACCCCCTGAGAAAAGAGATATTGGACAGCGAAAAGAAAGCACAAATGCTATAGAGGAGAGAGGAAGATATATGGAATAAAAGACAGATGAATAAGAGGATTGAAGCAGAATTTGTAGAGGCTAAACTTATATAGTGAAAATAAGATTGAGAATTGGATGACTATGGGGAAGGCCTCAATTTAGTATTAAGGAAGTAGAAAGGGAATAATTGGATGAAAGGAAAGAGAATTTAAAAAATGGTAAATTTACATAAAGAAATTAACTTCAAAAATGGTATAAAAAATTAAAAATAGCAAATAAAAAATACTGATGAGAAATAAGGTGGACAGATATAAAAGTAACAGACCTGAACCAGAAAACAAAGAAGAAAAGAAGAAAAAAATGCAGAAAGGGAGAAAGAAAGAAAGAAAGAAAGAAAGAAAGAAAGAAAGAAAAAAAGAAAGAAAAATAGAAAAAAAGGAAGGAAGGAAGGAAAAAGGAAAGGAGAAAAAAGGAAAAATAAAAATAAAAGTGGGGGAAAAAAAGTAGAGTGTCTTCTTTTGGCTGGGTTATGATTCCGTTTGTATTGTTCTATCAGTTTCCTGGTTGCTATATCCTCAGGGATTATTCAGATTCCTTGTTTTACTCAATGTGTGATCGGGGTGTGGCTACGTTGGTTGCCTGGAGACTGGAGGGCGGGGCTGTCTCTCGGGAGAAAATGGCGACTGTGCTTACGGAGATGACTCAGCACCAGGTCCGTGACCACCTCCCCCAGATCACCCACTCTTCCCCAATTCCACAAGCCCACACCCTCTCCCGCACCTCAGCCACGGGTAAGTGTATCTCAAAGGTCCTGCGAACCAGGTTTAGTGGGAGGAGGCACAGGCACCAGCGCGAGGAGGGATTGCGTTTCTAAGAGCTTCTCTCTTGTCGGCACTGTGAGATCCAGTTTACCTTTCAGAGTTTGCTCAGATCTAAATCCAGACACTTAGGATCAGAATCCCCGACCTCCCTAAGTCCCTTGGTCCCCCTCCCTTTTATTTTCTCACAGAAATGCTTAGCCTGTCCTCAGGGACGCGGCCCAGCACCCTGTGGATTCCCCCCTGCCTCTGGTCGCTGAGGCTCCGCAGATTCTCCCGCTTTGATCTTTGATTTTACCTTACTTCCGGAACTTCTGCCCTTCCTGGTGTAAACTATCTCACCAGCTGTGTCTCCTCACCAAATTTGGGCTGAATTCCACTCGTTTCAGCTGCTCCCTCCACCCGCTCTGGGACTAGGCTCTGGACGCGTCCTTCCACTACGCCGCCATCTTCGCCGCCCCGTGAACAAGCTCTTATTATGGGAAGCTCTCTACCAAGCACTGGGGGTGTTAAATAATCAAATTCCTTGACCTTAATGATAGAGTCCAGTGGACATAGACAGATAACAAGTATGTTCATAAATAAGTAAAGGAATGCAACAAAATAGAGGGACTTATATGTGCACAGGACCTGCTGGAGATGAGCTCAGAAGAGACCTCTCTGAGAAGTAACTTTGATCCTGAGTCTTCAGTGGTGAAAATGAGGAGAAGGAAGAGGAGGAGGAGGAGGAGGGGGGAGGAGGAGGGGAAGGGGGAAGGGGAGGAAGAGAGGAAAGAGGAGGGAGGGGAAGAGGGGAAAAGTCTAGAATTTTTTTATATATTAAACTGACCAACACAAATATCACAGCTGGAAGAGTTAGACCAATAAAAGAACACTTATATAGAGCAGGGTTTTTATTATCAGACACCAATGTTCATTAACGCTTTTATCATACAAAATTGATGGACACAAATTACCCAACCAGAACTACAGTGGTCAAGACGCATAGCTTTTTAAAGTCTAACATTAATACCTTGGTATTTTTAGGAGGGGTTAGCCATGAAATAAGGCAGGGCTTTTTTTTAGACAAAATCAATTTGGAAAGTGTTAAGCTAGTTAAATGGACTATTTTTTTTTTATTATACTACATATCAGAATATTTAATATGCATGTGCTTTGTGATTTTTCCAAGAAATGTGCAAAATTGTCATTATATGAGTCTGAAGAGATGAAACTACAAGAGTTTAATGACATAGTGAGTAGATTCAAATGAACTGTAATTTGTTGTTGTTTAAGTGTGTATAGAATTTTCATTTCTCTCCAAGGATTAGAAAGAGCTCACACATCACCAAGAAGTATAAGGAAGGATTACTGGGCTAGTTATCAGGATAATGGATTTTCATGCCTATTTTACCATTTTGTTGATCTCATCACTGGAACCAGGGCTCACCGATTCATTAATTTATTGGATGAACATTGTGTGTCTCTGTTAGTGAGACTGTACACTGCTCAAGGTGCTAGGGATATAGCAATGAACAAGAAAGATCTAGTCCTTAACCTCATAGAATTTATAGTAAATGAAGAAGATATCAGTAAATAAATCAGTATATACTGTAATTTCAGTAGATTTTAGGCACCTTGAAAAGAATATAATTGGATAAGATGTTGCAAAGTGCAAGAGGAGAGTCAGGCTCAGTTTCTCAATCACAGCCTTTAAATAACTATATGCACTGAAACCCAAACATATGAACTATTTGGTTTTTCCAAATAAATTGATCTTTTCTCATTTAACAGGAAGGTAAATGGTATGTAGCCTAGGACTTGTGCAAAGTTTCACGATGTCACTCGTGTCCTGGGTGCCTTCAGTATTTCTGTTCACTGTCCTCAGGTTATGGTTTATATACTCATGACCATCATGCAAGACAGCTATCTGACATTCATGCCCCAGGCATGGTAGGAAAAGATGTACCAAGGATTTCATAAGAGTGGCTGCATTAGGAAAGCCAGACTTTCCTCAAAATCCCACACAGTCACCCCTTGCATCTGCAGGAATGCTGGGAAACATAAATAATTTTCAGCTGCCTGAGTGTCTCTGCTGAACAAAACTCAGTTGCCTAAACCAGGTGCACTTAAGGAAGAGGGATAAAGGGGGAATAGGAAAAGCAATT
Source organism: Vespertilio murinus (assembly GCA_963924515.1). NCBI lineage: Eukaryota > Metazoa > Chordata > Mammalia > Chiroptera > Vespertilionidae > Vespertilio > Vespertilio murinus. The sequence continues at coordinate 165,940,866 of OZ004704.1, read as the reverse complement.
AGCCTGCCATAATTCTTAGGCTTACAAATGTATCTACTTCAGCATCCAAACTATTAATGTAATAATATTAGATATTATAATAATACTAGAGGCCCGGTACACGAAATTCTGCACTCAGAGGGTCCCACAGCCTATCCTGCACCCTCTCGCAGTTCGGATCCCTTGGGGGATGTCTGACTGATGGCTTAGGCCCACTCCCCACAGGGAGAAAGCCTATCCTGGTGGTTGGATATCCTTAGCACTGCCGCAGAAGTGGGAGAGGCTCCTGCCAACTCTGCTGGCTCACCAGCCTATGAGCCTGGCTTCTGCTGAGCAGCGCTCTTCCTGTGGGAGTGCACTGACCACCAGGAAGCAGCTCCTGCGTTGAGCATCTGCTCCCTGGTGGTCAGTGTACGTCATAGCCACCAGTCATTCTGCTGTTCAGTTGATTTTCATATTAGCCTTTTATTATATACGATTATTATACTGGTATCTAGCATAAAAAAGGAAATGCTGATTTATATACAAGTGATTCCTTTGAAAACAAACAATCCAGGAAAGCTCAGAGAAATCTTCCCCTAAACCGAACCAGAAGTGCAAAGTATCACTTGAAAGAGACAGTGTAAAAGTTAGGATGAAAGGTTAAGACACAATTTACTATTAGATTTAGACTTACTGTCACATAACAGGGTTGGGCACATATGGCCCCTAGTAGTATATTGCTCAAGTTTATCACAACTAAGTTAAGAATAAAACACGCACCAAATGAGACAATGATAATTACATGCTCTTCAACCAGGAACGTATTTATAAGATACTGGAATGTATTTCTGTACATGACTAGAGAAGTGTTGTTTTGGGGACTTCACAAAAGTATACTACATTGGCAACTCAGATTAACCCAGTGATGGTCATAATGGGCCATAGTTGACAACAGCATATATATATATATATATATATATATATATATATATATATATATATAATTTACTTACTATAATTTTAATTTGTTTCAGGTGTATTTTTTAAGTAAAAATCAAATACAATGGTTGCAGAACTCTGAAAAACCTCAAAGAAGTGCTAAAAGGAAAAACACTGTACTGAATGGCCTCAACCTCACCTTCAGACTGAGACATTCTTAATTTTTACAACTTACAAGAGCCCTATCTTTATTGAAGACATCAAGATTAAACCATGGGCTTAAACTTTGTTCATGCTTTCCATGCTCATTAAAGAGCACCTTCGAAGAAATTGAAGTAGATGTTATAAAGCTGGTGGAAAATATTAATGATACTAGAGGCCTAGTGTATGAAATTCATGCACAGGGTGGGGGTGTCCTTCAGCCCAGCCTGTGCCCTCTTGCAATCTGGGAACCCTTGGGTAGGGTCTCTAGGCCTGGCCAGAGATCAGAGCCTATTGGGACTTTCCTTCCTTCAGCTGAAGGCAACTGGCCCCATCCCCACCACTGCCACTGCTTGCCATCTGTGCAGTGCTATCCCCCTCCCCCACCACCAGTTGTCTCCCTCTGTGGGAGACAGGCATGGGGTGGGGGGGCAATCACTTGGCTGGCCTTGGCTTCCCTCTGCCAGGTGATCACTGGCTGGCCCTGCAGACCCACCACAACGTTGCTGGCGATTGATCATGGTGCCCCCAGATCACCACATCGAAGGATGCCCTGCCCCTCTACTGCAGCACTGCCTGCCAAGTAGCCTGGGCCTCCCTCTTCAGGGCGATTGTGGGCGATGGCGGGGCCCCTAATCAACCGCATCACGCCTGTCTTGGCTGGCCTGGCACCAGAGCATGTCATGGCATGGTCATCCAGAAGGTCATCTGGATGACCATTCTGCTGTTTGGTCATTTGGGCAATTTGCATATTATGTTTTTATTATTTTATAGATTATTATAGATAATGAATTCAGATATAGATAAATCCTTCTCATCTATAATTCCTAAGAAACACAGAAAGAAGTGTTCCTTCTTCAGCTATCTGCACACTTTCTAATCTCACAAACAGCTGGAGAACACAAATCTTATCTATAGGGGATTATATTTATTATTAGTTAGATATATAGCTTGCTTAGGCTACAATAGATTTTAATTAGGTTATAGAAGCATTCTGAAATTTGTTTTACACAAATTGCTTTTATTTTTCAATTTATGAACATTTAATTACATCATCTAAAATTTAAACAGTATCATATTATGCCTAAATCTTCAATAGACAAAAACCATTATCCATTGACCTAATAATTTCATTTCTAAGGAAATACCTTTAAGAAATAATCCTAACAACACAGAAAAGCTTTATTCATGAAAATTTTCAGTGAAGAATGATACATAATATTTAAATTTGGAAGCATTATCATTATCAATATAATTACTCATACTTTACTGCATAGGACAGAGTAAATTACATCGAACATTATGTAATAAAATACTAGAAGGATGTAGATGATAATGGGCATTTTATAACATACTTTGTTAGATTTATATCTAAGTATATCTTGTTGGTGCTATAACAATATAAGTGGTATTATGTTTTTAACTTAATATTGCAATTATGGCCCTAACTGGTTTTGCTTAATGGATATAGCATAGGCCTGCAGACTGGAGGGTCCCGGGTTCAATTCTGGTCAAGGGCACTAGGGTTTCAAGCTCAAACCCCAGTAGGGAGCATGCAGGGGGCTGCCAATCAATGATTCTCTCTCATCATTGATGTTTCTATCTCTTTCCCTCTCCCTTCCTCTCTGAAATCAATAAAAATATTTTTAATTGCAATTATGCATTGCTGGAATATAGAAGAGCATTTCATTTTTATGTATCAACTGTGACATTATAACACTTACTCTTTAATTCAAGGTTTTGTTTCATTTTTGTCTATTGTGTCATTTTCTTTATAGACAATCTTGTAATCTGCAAAGACAATTTTATTTCTTTTTTCCCCCAATCTGTATATACTTTAATAATATTGTATTTATGTGTTTGGTCTTTGTCCACATTTCCTGGACTTATAGTTCCCCAAACCCTTGCAATTTTCTCAGCCATAGAGTAATGAGAGCATCTTTCATTGTAATATTTGGCCTTTTGTCCTCAGTTCTTAAAAACACTGTTCTAGGTTTTTGTTTTCTCTTAACATTTTAGTTGTGTACATTTCTACAGACATATCTTCAAGCTCATCAATTCTTTCCTTTACCCTGTCCAGTCTACTGATGAGCCCATCAAAGGCAATCTTGAAATCCAAGAATTTCATTTTGATTATTTCTTACAATTTCCATTTATCTGCTTAAATTATCCATCTATTTTTCCATATTTATTTTCTCTATTAGAATCTATAGCATATTTATAGTTATTTTTAATTTCCTATTTCATAATTCCAAAATCTATACTATATCTGAGTCTGGTTTTGATACTTACTTTGTCTCTTCAGTCTGTGGGGTTACTTTCCTATTAACACGCATAGTAATTTTTTGCTGAATATTGTACATAATGGATTGGGTAATAGCACTAATATGAACATGCCTTTATCATTGTTGCTATCGACTGAATTGTGTCTCCACCCAAAATCATTCATTTATTAAAACTGTAACCTCCAATGTTACAATATTTTTAGAATAAGCCGGTAGAGAGGTAAGTAAGGTCTTATGGGTGGTCGTAATCCAATAAGAATGAGGATTGGGTTCCTTATAATAAGAGGAACACACACACACACACACACACACACACACACACACACACACATATATATATATATATATATATATATATATATATATATATATATAATCATCTCACTTGCTCTCTTTCTCTATCAACCCAACTCCTCTCTCTACACCTTCCGTCCTACCCCCTCATGCACACACAGAGTTAAGGCCATATGAAAGTAGAGAAAAAAGGCAGTCATCTGCAGTCCAGGAAGAGAACTCTCACCATAAACTGACCAGGAACCTTGTTGGCACTCTGATCTTGAACTTCCCAACCTCCAGAATTGTGAGGAAGTTAATTTCTGTTGGATAAGCCATTCATTCTAAGGTATTTGTTATGGGCATCCAGACAATGAATATTTTCTCTGGTGGTTTTGTTTTTGTCTCTACTGTTGATATTTTTCTTTCCCTGAGGACTCCTTCTTAAATGGTGTTTGTATCTTGAAGATCTTAGGTATAATCCACTGACATTATACTGGAGCCTGGAGCCCTATTGATATAGTAGTAAGGAGTGGATGAGAGAAAGTTTTCTATAGTTTTATTATTAAATTGGTCTTTTAATGGGCCTTGGTCCTTAAGCTGTGACCTTCTAAAATATTTCAAAGTGTTTACTTCTACCCTCATTCTGCCAGAAATATGAAAGGGTTCTTCTTGAATCTTCATTCACCATGAGAACCTGGTAAGATTCAAGTTTATGGTTTCAGTGGATAGTGCTCTAAATAAGCTGATTGCATCTGTACTTTTCTCTACTCACCTTTACTTAGAGATTTCAGGGTGTGGTTTGCCCCATGAGTTAAATTATCTGCTAAGTCCAAGAATAATCATTTATTTTAAGTTTGTTCAGCTTTTTTATTGTTGGGAGCATGGAAGCGATGACTTCAAATTATAATATGTCAAAGCTAAAACCAGAAGCTGATCATTCATTTTTTATATAAGGCATTGTAGTATCTGAGCTTTAACAAAAAAAATCATATATTTCTGAATACAACTCTGGAATGAGGCTCTTAAACCTTATTTGGGGTGTATATAAATCAATACACCTTTTTTTGGTATAATTTTAAAATCTTGGCATGTATGAAATACACTTTAAGTAAGATCAATATTTATATTTTTGTTATCAAAAATTAGATCCTCACAGTTTCCTGAAGCCTGTAGATACCAGCTATTCTAAATGTAGCAAAATATAGAATTAAATGTATTTATTGTTCAGTTTTATTAATAGATTTGAGAAATTATT